>CP136063.1:196927546-198138380 GCA_032622095.1 Siphonodentalium dalli
GAAATGATATGAGATATATAGCTTTATCAGTGCAGGTGACAAAGGAACATACAGGAATGATAAGGAACATACAGGTATGATATACACATGGAACATACAAATATGATATGTTATTACACATCTATTTCTATCTTTCGCTTGATTACATTTCTTCAGATCTGGATAGCTTATGTGAAATTATATATGTGAAAGTTAAGAAATGTCTCATTTGAGCAGATTCAAACTTATTTTTTTAAAGGTTTCTTGAACCCGAATTGAGCCCTCAGAAGTGATGATGTTTCTCAATGGTCTGCTGTGGTGTGTCCAAATTAATAAGACAATCGAAAGATCTTAAGGCCTGACTACACCATCATGGTCACCACAGGCTGTCCAAACCACCAAGTTTATTGGTCAAATGTGTTCAAATATTTCGATAAAAGCAGGAAGTTGTATATTGAATGAGTCGTCTGTCAACCTTGCAAGATAGGGTTCCCCCTTGCTACACTATTGTAATTGAAGGTACGAAAACCGGAGAACTTTGACAAGTGGTGCACATGTATATTGGCCATATTTATGATCTTTATTTGAAGTTTTATTGTCTATCATCCATTGCGGTACATATACAGCCTCTAATTAGTCCGTGGAACAAGTGAATCAAGACATTCTTTGAAAGTGTGGAAGATCACTTTATCTTTTCGTTTCGACTGTATTTACATTCCGTATTTTATATGATTCGGATATGTAGTTCTGAGTGTTGACTGTTGTTAAAAATGATTGTGCAGATATTAAAATCATATGAATATATATATCATTCTGGGTAATCTCTGATAATATGATGTACAATGTCATAATTTATCATTCTTTATATCACATTAAATTAGTTTATATCCATTACAAAGTTCTCCATACATTTTCTGGACCTGGGAAGGTATAATAGCCCATGTTTATTATGGGCAGAAAAATAAAATAAAAATAAAACCCTCGCTCCCGATTGATTTTCCAAAAAAAATTGCCTGAGAATCAAATATCAGTTTTTCTTTGTCAGAAAATCTATTATATATTTTGGAAGATCTGAGGGTGTGTGTGTGTGTGTCTGTCTGTCTGTCTGTCTGTAATCGAAAACGGCCGAGCCGATTTCGATGAAACTTGGTATGTGGGGGTATTTTCGGCCGGGGAGTGACATAGGCCAATTTAATTTGCCCGTGCGACGTGACCTTGACATCGGGTAATTTCAAGGTCAAACGCCCGAATATCACGGGATTTCGATGAAACTTGGTATGTGTGGGTAATTTCGGCCGGGGAGTCTCATAAGCCTATTCATTTGCCCATGCGACGTGACCTTGACATCGGGTCAATTCAAGGTCAAATCGCGAATTTTGATGGGATTTTGACGAAATTTGATACGTGGGGTTACTTTTGTCCACTGAGTGTTTTGGGCGGGTCGAGTCGTGACCCCGACCTGACCTTGACCTTCAAAATGATCAATTAGAGGTCAAATCGGGTAAAACCGGATGGATTTCTGTCTGTAATCGATGGACTCGAAAACGGCCAAGCCGATTTCGATGAAACTTGGTATGTGGGGGTATTTTCGGCCGGGGAGTGACATAGGGCCATTAATTTGCCCGTGCGACGTGACCCTGACCTTGAAATCGGGTAATTTCAAGGTCAAACGCCCAAATATCACGTGATTTCGATGAAACTTGGTATGTGGGGGTACCTTCATCCGGGGAGTGGCATAAACCTATTAATTTGCCCGTGCGACGTGACCTTGACCTTGAAATTGGGTCATTTCAAGGACCTTGGCCTTCAAAATGGACAATTCAATGTCAAAGCCCGGACGAAGTCGGGTCACCTTCTAGTACTATATAAATATGCTGTAGGTACAAATGCATACTGGTCACTTCTACCTGGACAAAATTAGAGTCACACCATTTAGGGATAAGATATCTCTCCCCAAGTCGTCCTCTACACTGGTCCATGTGTTAATGCCAGTAAGGCATCCATTGTCAGAGGATGGAATATGTTACAAATTGTCATGCATTAGCATCTATCAGCATATAATATATAACGCCATAGAATACATCATCACATCACATGGAATAGAATACCATGGAATAGAATATCATTCACATGATCCATACAGCCTTTGCCATGGACAGAAGGCAGCATCACTGTTTATACAAATACAGATTCACTAGCCATAGAATAAAACACACCGTCACTGTTTACACAAGTCCAGGATCTTCAGCCATAGAATAAAACACACTGTCACTGTTTACATGAGTCCAACATCTTTGGCCATAGAATAAAAAAAGTCACTGTTTACATGAGTCCAGCATCTTTAGCCATAGAATAAAACACAGCAACTTTAGCCATAGAATAAAACACAGTCACTAGTACTGTTTACACAAGTCCAGCATTTTAAGCCATGGAATAAAACACAGTCACTGTTTACACGAGTCCAGCATCTTTAGCCATAGAATAAAACACACCATCACTATTCTGTAGTAGCTGCTCTGGACTATCAAACTCGACTATCAGTCCCTTGTCAAGCACTAGAATTCTGAAAGAAAAATAAAACCAGATTATACTCCATGACGCTATCGGGCAAATTTTGTGAACTAGAATCTATAAGAAAAAAAAAAACAACAGTGCCAACTGAAACATGGGCAGAACGGAAACAAAATTTAAAATACGTAAAGAAGGATAACTCTAGAATGGCAATGTAATTTGCCACTCTTTTGAAAGCAGGTCAACCTTCAAACCAAATTTTATTCACATCTGCTAACCCATGGCTGCATAATGCAACTCAAATATAGTGAATATATGAGTTCACATCCGCTAACCCATGGCTGCATAACGCAACTAACATCTAGTGATTGTATCATGAGTTCAAAGCACGGCTACCAAACTAATGCAGAGTCGAATTAAATCATAACAGAACCAAGATCAGATATCTTATGGCAACCAAATTAATGCAGAGTCGAATTAAATCGTAACAGAACTAAGATCAGATATCTTATGACAACCAAATTAATGCAGAGTCAAATTAAATCGTAACAGAACCAAGATCAGATATCTTACGTCAACCAAATTAATGCAGAGTCGAATTAAATCATAACAGAACCAAGATCAGATATCTTACGGCAACCAAATTAATGCAGAGTCGAATTAAATCATAACAGAACCAAGATCAGATATCTTACGTCAACCAAATTAATGCAGAGTCAAATTAAATCATAACAGAACCAAGATCAGATATCTTACAGCAACCAAATTAATGCAGAGTCGAATTAAATCGTAACAGAACCAAGATCAGATATCTTACGGCAACCAAATTAATGCAGAGTCGAATTAAATCGTAACAGAACCAAGATCAGATATCATACGGCAACCAAATTAATGCAGAGTCGAATTAAATCGTAACAGAACCAATATCAGATATCTTATGGCAACCAAATTAATGCAGAGTCGAATTAAATCGTAACAGAACCAAGATCAGATATCTTACGGCAACCAAATTAATGCAGAGTCAAATTAAATCGTAACAGAACCAAGATCAGATATCTTATGGCAACCAAATTAATGCAGAGTCGAATTAAATCGTAACAGAACCAAGATCAGATATCTTACGGCAACCAAATTAATGCAGAGTCGAATTAAATCGTAACAGAACCAAGATCAGATATCTTACGGCAACCAAATTAATGCAGAGTCGAATTAAATCGTAACAGAACCAAGATCAGATATCTTACGGCAACCAAATTAATGCATAGTTGAATTAAATCGTAACAGAACCAAGATCAGATATCTTACGGCAACCAAATTAATGCAGTCGAATTAAATCGTAACAGAACCAAGATCAGATATCTTACGGCCACCAAATTAATGCAGAGTCGAATTAAATCGTAACAGAACCAAGATCAGATATCTTACGGCAACCAAATTAATGCAGAGTCGAATTAAATCGTAACAGAACCAAGATCAGATATCTTACGGCAACCAAATTAATGCAGAGTCGAATTAAATCGTAACAGAACCAAGATCAGATATCTTACGGCAACCAAATTAATGCAGAGTCGAATTAAATCGTAACAGAACCAAGATCAGATATCTTACGTCAACCAAATTAATGCAGTGTCAAATTAAATCGTAACAGAACCAAGATCAGATATCTTATGGCAACCAAATTAATGCAGAGTCAAATTAAATCGTAACAGAACCAAGATCAGATATCTTATGGCAACCAAATTAATGCAGAGTCAAATTAAATCGTAACAGAACCAAGATCAGATATCTTATGGCAACCAAATTAATGCAGAGTCAAATTAAATCGTAACAGAACCAAGATCAGATATCTTACGCAACCAAATTAATGCAGAGTCGAATTAAATCGTAACAGAACCAAGATCAGATATCTTACGTCAACCAAATTAATGCAGAGTCAAACTAAATCGTAACAAAACCAATATCAGATATCTTACGTCAACCAAATTAATGCAGAGTCGAATTAAATCGTAACAGAACCAAGATCAGATATCTTATGGCAACCAAATTAATGCAGAGTCAAATTAAATCGTAACAGAACCAAGATCAGATATCTTACGGCAACCAAATTAATGCAGAGTCGAATTAAATCGTAACAGAACCAAGATCAGATATCTTACATCAACCAAATTAATGCAGAGTAGAATTAAATCGTAACAGAACCAAGATCAGATATCTTATGGCAACCAAATTAATGCAGAGTCAAATTAAATCGTAACAGAACCAAGATCAGATATCTTATGGCAACCAATTAATGCAGATTCAAATTAAATCGTAACAGAACCAAGATCAGATATCTTACGGCAACCAAATTAATGCAGAATCAAATTAAATCGTAACAGAACCAAGATCAGATATCTTACGGCAAACAAATTAATGCAGAGTCGAATTAAATCGTAACAGAACCAAGATCAGATATCTTACGGCAACCAAATTAATGCAGAATCAAATTAAATCGTAACAGAACCAAGATCAGATATCTTACGGCAAACAAATTAATGCAGAGTCGAATTAAATTGTAACAGAACCAAGATCAGATATCTTACGGCAACCAAATTAATGCAGAATCAAATTAAATCGTAACAGAACCAAGATCAGATATCTTACAGCAACCAAATTAATTGCAGTGTCGATTTGAATCAAAAATAGCCCTCGATCATGTCATGAATCTCTATTCAATAGCTTCGCCCGTAGAGATCATATTCCATCAGTACAAAACTGGGAACTGTTTGATGTTCCGACTCGTTCTGACAGGGAACTATATAACATTGAACGAACAAGGCAGGGAATATCATAGTTGTCGCCCGTTGTCGAGGGAGGCATTGAGATTTGTCACCCGCTCGAGAATGAAATGTCTCCCGAGGAGACATCACAAGTAAATTCTGTTTACAAGACGACATTGAATACGTCAAATTGCAGAAGGGGATAACATACTTCTGTGGCTTATTTGTTTACATTGCATGGACCGATATTGACGATTTAACCACCAAAATGATTGTAAGAAAAAATGTAAGAAAACATTCCGTTCTCGAGCGGGTGACAAATATCAATGTCTCCCAATTAGAAGGGCAACAACTGTTTTGTTATCTGATTACTAAAGAACAAATCCTTGCCAATCACATGTATGATGTTGCACTGAGTCGTTGCATCAAAAAAGTGTTTTCTTTCGCGATTATGTATATTTTTAGTAAGATCATATCGTCCTATAGGCTTTCTGTTCCATAAAAGATAGTCAAGCCATTACGCGTTTGATAATCACCTTTTTTCTTACAATCATTTTGGTGGTTAAATCGTCAATATCGGTCCATGCAATGTAAACAAATAAGCCACAGAAGTATGTTATCCCCTTCTGCAATTTGACGTATTCAATGTCGTTTTGTAAACAGAATTTACTCGTGATGTTAATTTAATTACGATCTTCTCCGAAATCTATTGGGAAGTTGTCCATTTCAGGAATGTACATTCATGTGTCAATACTACCAAGTGCATCACGATCACCACACAAAATACTTCTATGATCACAATGCATACACCATGGAGAAGTCTGATATGAGGGATAAGCGTACAGGATAATTCATTCTCGCAAAAGTATGCATTACATTGTACACCAGCAAGTTTATTTTATAACCAACCGATCTCAAGGGATCGACTCGTTCAATAATGCATCATAATGTTGACATGAAGATATTGAATCACCCATATTTTTAGATGTAATATGTACATAA
Source organism: Siphonodentalium dalli (assembly GCA_032622095.1). Taxonomy (NCBI): domain Eukaryota; kingdom Metazoa; phylum Mollusca; class Scaphopoda; order Gadilida; family Siphonodentaliidae; genus Siphonodentalium; species Siphonodentalium dalli. The sequence continues at coordinate 196,933,798 of CP136063.1, forward strand.
TAACACTTTTCAGATAAAAGTATCAACTTAAAAGTTTGAATGTTAGCATTCACTAAATATATGCAAATTAGCAAACACCACAACTGGTGCTTTTTTCGAATCCGAGATTTATGATTATAGTACATAGTATAGTGATGTCAAATAGCTGAGTTACTGCAATGTGTGTGCTTGGAGATATTCTTGCAATATAATATCAGACGGGCGACAAAAACAATGTCTCCCGGCTCAGTCACCCAGCTCAGCGGGCGACAAGTGTGATTTGTTTCCTGGCACATGACAGGACTTGCAACAATCAGAAGGTGGTAAATTAGGGAGGAGGGTAAGAAATTTCTTTGTTAATACTTGTTACTCAATAATCTACTTCACAGTAAGGGGTGGTCTCAGAACCAGATTTCATGGTTTTTGTGACTTTCATGTGTTACAATAAACTACTCGGGAGAAAAATCATGATCGTGAGCGACTCAAAGCAAAATTTCTCACAAAGCCAGTTGAATCCTGCAATTTCAAGTTCACCAACTACGAAATACATTATTAAGGAACAGGTAAGAAATATGTTACCTACATTGCTTTTTCAATGTTATAAACTTTCCAGTCACAACATCATCAAGTTCCCAGCATTTATACTGGTGGAATATAATCTCTACGGGCGTAGTTCTAGAGTGGAGATTCATAGCCCTACTGTCGATCATTAACCTTGTTCAGTGAATGACTTTGTTAAGGTGGTGGGCTATATTAATAAATCATTTACCTTGTTGAATCCATGACTGTGTTAAGGCGGTGGGCTATCGTGAGCACTGTAGATTCACTGAATTGGACTCGAATCGTCTCCTGAATGCGAGAATCTGTTTCCTGATCAACGGCGGCTGTCGCTTCATCGAGAATTAAAATCTTAGTTTTCCTGAGAAGTGCCCGGGCTAAACATACCAACTGTCGCTGTCCAACGCTGTAAACAGATATCCATGATTAAAATATTAGGTTTCCTGAGGAAGAGACTCGATGATAAAACTTATAGGGCAAATCAATGGATTAACCCTTGCGCTGGTGAAGCATTAAAGATCCTATGCCAGTGCATTCTCTTATATATGCGAGTCTCATAATTCTTGTCTAGATACGATGAAGCGAGCAGAGTAGAGATTCATGGCATAATCTGAGATTACATGCAGGGCTCGAAATGTTCTGAATTTTTTTTGATATATTTTTTATTCGGATCGACATGAGAACAGAACATGACATACATGAATTATGAAAGTAATAACAATTTTTACTGGTTAATGTTGCTCTGAATTTCTTACCTGGTTCGAGTGACAGGCAGATTTATGCTCTACCTGTCATCTAAAAATTTCATCTGTCATTAATTTTATATATAGAGAGTAGATTGCTATACTGGGATAAACCCATCATAAAAGGCAGTATAATATCCCCTTAGCTGAGCTCAAGCACTCAAGATATATCGTAATTTTGTTTAGGATTTAGCTGGATTCTAATAGAAAATACATGCATGGTTTATTTTCATAGGAATGCTCTCGATGTCACAGTATAAGACAAAATCTGATATGTTCTGTCAGAAAATGCTACCTCACCACAAAATACTACCTGTCAGTGACAGGCAGACAGGTGTACATTTCGAGCTCTGATTACATGAGGTAGCATACCTGAGATTACAGGTGTACATTTTGAGCTCTGATTACATGAGGTAGCATACCTGAGATTACAGGTGTACATTACTAGCCCTGATTACATGAGGTAGCAAACCTGAGATTACAGGTGTACATTACGAGCTCTGGTTACATGAGGTAGTATACCTGAGATTACAGGTGTACATTACGAGCCGTGATTACATGAGGTACCGGTAGCATACCTGAGATTACAGGTGTACATTTCGAGCCCTGATTACATGAGGTAGCATACCTGAGATTACAGGTGTACATTTTGAGCTCCGATTACATGAGGTAGCATACCTGAGATTACAGGTGTACATTACTAGCCCTGATTACATGAGGTAGCAAACCTGAGATTACAGGTGTACATTACGAGCTCTGGTTACATGAGGTAGTATACCTGAGATTACAGGTGTACATTACGAGCCGTGATTACATGAGGTACCGGTAGCATACCTGAGATTACAGGTGTACATTATGAGCCCTGATTACATGAGGTAGCATACCTGCGATTACAGGTGTACATTACGAGCCCTGATTACATGAGGTAGCATACCTGAGATTACAGGTGTACATTATGAGCCCTGATTACATGAGGTAGCATACCTGCGATTACAGGTGTACATTATGAGCCCTGATTACATGAGTTAGCATACCTGAGATTACAGGTGTACATTACGAGCCCTGATTACATGAGGTAGCATACCTGAGATTACAGGTGTACATTTTGAGCCCTGGTTATATGAGGTAGCATACCTGAGACCTTCACCTCCTTCACCACACTCGTACTGTAGTTTTTCTGCGAGAGTATTGACGTAAGTTTTTAGATGAGCATTTTCCAAGGCACTCCATAGGGCATCATCAGAGTATGTGTCAAATGGGTCGAGATTCATGCGAAGGGTCCCAGCAAACAGCACTGGATCCTACAAATTAAAACAAACTCAAAGTGATGTGAAAGAAACTGCTGGTTCAAATGCTCAACACCAGCTGTCAACACAAGGCAACACAGGTATTTTCATTACAATATGTATCCAAATTAATAGAACATGTCATTCTTTTGTCTTTCTGAGAAATATAATGCTCAGGGTTATGGAAGTGGGTTATTCGTTACATGTGCCATGTAACCCGATCAAGAAATCTATCAATTTAGTGCGGTCAGCAGTGATATGTCGAAAGTTATAATCTTCTTTAGTTTTCACAAAATGGTAATCCCTTCCTTCTGTCATAATCAATCTTTTATAAAACAAGACAGTCAATGACTGTGGGGTCGTTCACCAGACTGTAAAGACGGAGAAGACTGGGACTGTGAAGACTACAATAGTCATTACGTTGTAACAACGTAATTAGTTTTTCAAAATTAAAATTTAAAATTAAAATTAAAATTTTTATTTAAAAAAAAAAAAATTGAGCAAGGAGTAAAATCTAAATGTTTTTTTTTTCATTTAAAATTAATTTTGTTTGTTAAATTAAGCAAGGAGTTAAATCTAAAAAATTAAATCTAAATTTTTTTTTTTTTTAAAGATATTGACCCTGGCTCTGCCCATGTTTGCCCAGTGACCCCATTTTAACAGATCTGAACCCCAGTAAACCAAGGACCCCCCATGCCAAATATAAGCTCAATGGTTCTTGAGAAGAAGTTGTTTTAAGACTTACTCTGGAGGGAAAGTTTTGACCTTGGCTTTGCAACTATTTGACTTGGTGACCTCATTTTAGTCACCTAGGGAACATCCACACCAAATATGAACGTGGACAAAAAGGGACATAACTCAGACAAAATCATGAGGACAAAACCCATATTCGAACTTGATCTGTATTTTGGTGTGGTAAACTAACATACCAAATTTGGTTCAGTTCACTCGATTCAATCTAAAGTTATCATCCGGAAACTAAAAGCAGATGGACGGACGACGGACGGACAACCCATTTACATAATACGACCGTTTTTTCAAACATGACTTTCCTGCAATTTCCCCAAATATACCCTCAATTAAATTTGGTAAATATATTTGAAAGTTGGCAAAAAATAATTTCAGTTGGAAAAATAATTTGGCAAAAGAAAATTTTGGTCCAGCGCCAACCCTGATAATGCTAGTAGAAAGGTAGTTTACATAGTTATTGGCCCCTTGATACCAGGGAAAAGTGAATATTAGGTGTATTTTGGAGCTCATACTCCATGTGGCTTTAAACACACTCACCTGAGGAATTATTGTGAGCTTTGATCTAAGATCGTGGAGTCCTATTTTACTGATATCGACACCATCGATGATAATACTCCCATTGGCAGACTCAATAATCCGAAATAAGGCGAGAGTAAGGGAAGACTTTCCAGCACCAGTTCGACCAACAATGCCAATCTGTGGAGAGAAAATTAAAAGTGTGCAATAAAGGACAAGTACAGTTTTATTTTCTAATTTTATTAACCCTTACATGATGGGAGCTGCGCTGGTGCAACATTAACCCTTTGATGATTGGAGCTGCGCTGGTGCAGCATTAAAGATCCTGTGCCAGTGCATTCTCTTATATATGCAAGTCTCCCATAGGGAGCCTTGCATATATAAGAGAATGCAGTGGCTTACAAGGTCAAGGTAAATATTGTTAGGCCAATGTAATGCTTTCTCTTATATATGCGAGGCTCACATATATTAGATAATCCATTGCCACATAGTTTTCGCAAAATTTCAGGCAGCTCCAGTCATGGAAGGTTAATAAAGCCAGGTAATAAATATGCTCTATCTCCACCCAACACCTGTTCCAAATACGAATCATATTGAAAATTGTTGAAGCCTTATAAGTGACTTTGAAGTTATAATGGATTTACTCTTAAAGGCACGTGAGGCCTTAGTTGTCGAAAATATTCATATTTGTTCCAATCACCGTAAACAGAAAAACATTAAAACGCATACAGTTTCGTTCATATATACCATGACCATCGCGTAAACAGCATGTTATCATAAAGATTTACTATATTTTACCTAAGCAAGAGCCTGATTGTGTTACAGAAGACAACACAATGCTGCTGGCTAATCACACACAAATGGCATAAACGCTCTTTATTCGTTCCATATCAGGAATTCACCCACAAAGAACGCTCTTTATGTTTACCATCATAATATAAACAAACACCAGAAAAGTAACTTTTTATGCTTTTGTTTACATAACAATGGTCAAAAATATGACATTAACATACTGTTTATGCGATATTTCTTATTTGTATACGGACAAAGTCTGTCTACATTTTGTTGTTCTTTCTGTTTGTGGCGGTTTTTGGCGGGTGGAAATATTTTTACAGGATACCCACCGCCAAGGCCAACCGTGTCTTTAAACATTGCTGATATTGGATGCTCGTTATTAATTAATTGACAATCATTATATTACATGTAGCTATGGTAATTCTTTTTCTCATTTTTTCAAAACAGGACATCACCTGTAATGGTATAAATTATTAAGTTTTCATAGAGTGTTCATTAAATAATAAACCTGGTTAAAATGTTAAAGAATTAGTTAAACACTACCATAATCCATACATGTGAGGAGTGTGCCAAATTAAACCTAGATAACTATTTGAGTGATTGAATTGGATAGCATGGAATGGGTGGGAAGGGTTAACTTGTGATAACAGATTAATGGAAAGATACCAAAACCAGAAGAATTTGATCAAATCGGAATAGGTGCACGCCCCATGTTATAAATTGAATCATAATTAGAATTATATAAACAAGATGGGGGGGGGGGGGGGGGGCACATGTCAACAGATGATAAATTAATTTCCAAGATAAGAACTGGGCAGAGTAGTTGCTGTACAAGCACATAAAATAAACAAACATTTCAAGTTGTTTAATTTCTGCAATCAAGTCTGCCTTGTGTTAACTTAAAGATGGATTATCTCTTCATATGAAAATTTTGAAATAGTTTCGTGGGTATAAAATAATAAATATGAATTGAAGATCCATGTCTGGATACACTTCTATTAATTAATATTGATTTTATGTCGAATATTTTATGATAAAATGAGACAATTAAATGGGACACTTTATTGTTCTATTTTTAGAACAGACCATTCAGACAAAACCATATAGTGATAGAGATCATTAGGGAGTTCCCATAGTTATGCTCCGAATATCAAATGTCCCAGATTGATTGCTTGTATTGTTTTATTATAGTTATAAGCAATAATGAGCCTAATTAACATTTATTTGTGACCAAATTACCCAATAAAATTTCTGGTATCTGCTGGTCTCTGTTAACAGTAACCACTGTTGTTTGTTAGCTAAACACCCACATGTTTTTCGACCAGAAAATATTCCAAAATAATAGAATCAATATTAATCGATAGAAGCAATTCCGGTCAGGGGTTCTTCGATTCATATCTAATATTTTATACCCCGGTAACTATATAACACATGTTTGCAAAGAGATACCGCTATACTTAAAGTAATTGACCACCAATAACGTGGTGTCACCCCGTTAATATGGCGGTACTATACCGCGGTATCCTCCAATACCGCGGTACTGATACCGCTTGTTAACGCGAACAAGTATGTGTGAGTAAATACCTCCCCTAAAAGAGTTCCATGAAAATCACCGCGGTATTCAATAAAATTAATGCGGTGCCCACTAAAAGACCACGGTATCATTATCGCCCAATACCGTAACTCCACGCCATGACCGTCTCGATACCGCTACCGTTTATTACCGGTATCACCGCGGTCATGACCGGGGTGTCACCCCGTTTTTCTGGTCAATTACTTTGAGAATAGCGGTATACCGCGGTATCCTCCAATACCGCGGTACTGATACCGCTTGTTAACGCGAACAAGTATGTGTGAGTAAATACCTCCCCTCCAAGAGTTCCATGAAAATCACTGCGGTATTCAACAAAATTAATGCGGTGCCCGCTAAAAGAACGCGGTATCATTATCGCCCAATACCGTAACTCCACCGCCATGACCGTCTCGATACCGCTACCATTTATTACCGGTATCACCGCGGTCATGACCGGGGTATCACCCCGTTTTTCTGGTCAATTACTTTGAGAATAGCGGTAGACCAACTTTAATAGGCCATTGTTTACAGCAAGCCCCAAAGTGACTATGCATGGTATTGTACTCTATACCACATAGATATATAAACTAAATTTGTTCCAAGGGTTTTGATTGCTCATCATTAGAAATCGATCTAGTGAATGATTGGCATATTCAAAACAAGATTTCTAATAATAAATCAGTTCTGAGATATTGATGATGTGAAAGAGTTAATATTTATAAAACTAATCAATCCATATCAAAATCCATACAGGTGAAGAATATTACCATGATACATGTTGAGCGATAATATGAGGATGATCAGATGAGAAATATTTGAGTTATTGCATCGGATAACATGTGTCTATGGGATGGATGGAAAGAGCTAATAGTTTCTATAATGATCAACTAATTACTACTGAAAATTATAACGGTGAGGGGTGTGTCATCATAAACCTGCGAATAAAATGTGAACATTATCGGATAAAAATTACTTGAGTTATTGCAGATAGCACATGTCAATGAGTGGATGGAAAGTGTTAATATTTTCTAAACTGATTAACCAATTGATACCAAAAACTATACCTGTGAAGGGAGTGTCATCATAAACCTGCATAAAAAATACTTGAGTTATCGAGTTTGATAGCATGTGTCTACGGACAGATGGACTGACAGACAAAAACGTTGGATGGTTGATCTGGACTTTGTCATTATGTCTACCATATATGGTATGAATACACATAAAATAAGAGCATCACAAGGGCGTGGCAAAATACTCCCGTGGTTTGTCCAAAATGTCCAAATTGAGGGCAAATTGCAACAAAGGGCCATAACAAAGGGCCATTGTTGACGCATAGATGGACAGATGGATGGACGGACATCAACCCATGGCAACAGCTCAAACTTTACATGGTAAAGTTGAGACTTTACATGGTAAAGTTGAGACTTTACATGGTAAAGTTGAGCAAAAAAGGGCATAAAAAAACACAAAAGAAATATCTGGTGCTACACATAATGTAAAGATAGATTTTCACACATACGCACATCACAGCTGACCTTTCCAGAAAGTATATTCAGATGAAAACATATTTTTCCCAAATTGGGACAGAAAGTGAGGGTATTTTTGGAATGTTTCATCCATCAATTTTACAGTAATTTTACATTTCCATGGGATTGATTTTACAGTGATTTGAGTGGATTTCACATTTTCCATGGGACTAATTTTACAGTTATTTGAGCAGATTTGACATTTTCCATGGGACTAATTTTACAGTTATTTGAGCAGATTTGACATTTTCCATGGGACTAATTTTACAGTTATTTGAGCAGATTTTCCATTTTCCATGGGACTAATTTTTCAGTGATTTGAGTGGATTTTACATGTTCCATGGGACTAATTTTACAGTGATTTGAGTGGTTTTTACATGTTCCAGGGGACTAATTTTACAGTGATTTGAGTGGTTTTTACCTTTTCCATGGGATTGATTTTACAGTGGATGTTCCTAATGACCAGATCCAGACCTTCTCGGTATCTCGTTGCATATTCCTCGAATCGCACTTCTCCTTTTTGGGGCCATTCTTTACCTGGTCTGTTGCTCTCCAATATTCTGTCAGCCTGAATTCAGACAAACGTTGCAAGTTAATTCCAGCCTTGATATGGTGTGTCTGACATTTGTAGAATGAGGTCCCCAGAAGGTGAATTTATTGATACACAGCGGATTAGCATCACAAAATTCACCCTCTGAGGACTCATTCTGGGAAGTGTCTATAGTCTCAAATTAACATTGTTTTTAGCTACTTTTCCCTTCTGTTAAGTTTTGATATCCCCTAATTTGTATGAATAGATAAATTTCATAATCAAGGTGACTAATGGGTGGACATCACCAATTTCCAACTGGGGAACTTCAATCTGATCCTAGGTCTCCCATTGCAGTTGGGGCCTAAACAGAATGAGGTTCCCAGATTGTTAAACAAAAAATATGACCACTGGACCCATAAATTCCAAAGAATATGATTTTCTTATTGAATAATTTACAAAATAATGCATAGAAAATTCAACACCAAACAATATATATTTAGCTGAGAAACATACATACCAACTATGGTTGCCATCAAATAATCCAAACTGGAGTTATCCGTCAGAAAATCAAAAGGTAATGGACAGATAGGTGTCACAGATCGTTTTTTTTCCAAACAGGCATATATGGAGGATCTCCAACGAGTTATTTTGGGATAAAAAAGATTTTTTGAAACGAGTTTGATAAATTTAATTCACAATAAGTTGTAGACGAGTTGTGAATCAAATTAAACAAACAAGTTTCATAAAAACTTATATCCCAACCTAACGAGTTGAAGATCTTGTGTATCACATGAAAAAAACTAGAGCTTAATGCCTTTTTAAAATTCTCAGAACGCGGAAGTGTTTTCAATTGAAACCACGTGTGAACGAGATTTGCCGAGATCAGGTGTGCTCCATTGATAACCAGAGCCTGAGTAGACACCGTGGCCTGCCTCTGGCGTTCTTTGTCGCGACAAATGTATGGCAGTTTGTTTTCTTTGGGGATCAATAATTACTATAAGTACCCAAGCATGGCATGTTAGTAAATAAATGCACATGCTATATATACTGGGGTTGGGTTTATTTCTGCAATAAATCATTCTAGTTTACTAGTTCTTGTGTTAAATTTAGAAATGTCCGGTGTTTTAATTCGGCGAAACGCTGCCGAAATGACAGTGACGAAGTTGTTGATAGTCCATCGAAATGACGCCGATATGACTCCAAGTATAGGGATTTGTAGGCCGAAGAATTTTCTTGGTTTTAAATGTTATAACTCTAGACATTGATATCACTAATGAAATAGATTATCAACAAAAATATTCAATTTTTTTTATTTGAATAAATACATTCAAATGTGATCAGAAATATGCATTTACATTAATTCATCCTTTGAAAAGTGAAGATTAATTACATTTAACTACTTTAAAATCACTACCCACCATTTTTCAAAGGAAGAAATAGTGAAAATGTTACTTTTTAGCTGCAATTTGTAATCTCCCTGACAAGACCCAAATCTCCCTGACTGAAGGGGCAGAATCTCACTGACAGATTTTTAGGCATTAAACAGGTCTGGTCACACCCTGCTTTTCAAAACAGTATTAATCTGCCTGAATCAATGTAAAGATGCGTGGCCATTTTTGTTCATAAATAATGAGAGATAAGGAAATATGTAATGGCTTTTTAATGATAGAGTAGGGATTTCATGTAAAATAATAATAATAATATAATAATAATATAGAATATCCGTCACCTCTGTAGGAGTCTCTGTGTATTCCTTAACTCGCTCGACGGAGACGATGTTTGTTTCTAACTCGGTCGTCATTCTAACCATCCAATTTAATGTCTGAGTAACCTATAATAGCAGATAATAATTTATAGGAAACAATCAAGAGAAATTGTGACAAAAATTTAGATAACCAAAATTCTAATTATGATATCAAATCAATATTTCCAACAAATGAGTCTCTTTTCCAATTGAATTTTATATAGAGAGGTTTAACTCATTCATGACTAGAGCTTCCTGAAATTTTACGAAAACCCTGTGCCAATGCATTCTCTTTTACATGCGAGTCTCCCATAGGGAGCCTCGCATATATCAGAGAATGCACTGGCTTGCAAGGTCAAGGTTTATATTGTTTGGCCAATGTATTCTCTAATATATATGCGAGACTGGCATATATAAGAGAATGCATTGGCACAGGGTTTTCGTAAAATTTCAGGAAGCTCCAGTCATGAAGAGGCTAACATCACTGGAAATCACATCCCCCCGAAATAAATTGACAAACTTACCCAGATACACGAATCAGATTACCCTCCCATTGTTTGGATAAAAAAACTTTGATCAAGGATTGAGACAAATTCAGAACTGTTGGAGTGTTACATAGAGGATCTACAACGAGCCCCCAGTTTATAGCAGATTTTATAAAACAAGTCCAGACCTAATTTACTGGATGAGTTTTGAAAATTCCGCTAGAAACTGGGGACGAGTTGTAGATTCTATTTATTACATGATCCAAAACATCAATAAGACATACTTACGTCAACAAATAGCACTTGAAACTAACATCGGCTACTATAAGGCCTGCCATGACGTTTCACGTAACTATGCATTGTAGAAATAGTCCCAGATAAATAAAGACTCTTTTGTGTATTTATGCCCTAATAGCATATGTGATGGACAGGCCTAAGGATTTACTGATACTTACGCCAATCGCATATGTTATTGACAGGCCTATAGATTTAATGATACTTACACCCATCGCATATGTTATTGACAGGCCTATGGATTTAATGATACTTATGCCCATAGCATATGTTATTGACACGGCAGCGGATTTAATGATACTTACTCCCATAGCATATGTGATGGACAGGCCGACGAGACCTGGACTAAGAGTGTCTCTCCCGATAACGGCAAATATGGCAGAGAAAAATATTATAAGGTTGCCAACAAATTCGAGTCGAACAGCCAGCCACCTGCAATAGAAAGACATAACTATTTTGAAGTGTCTCAGTTTAGGGTGCAGAGATATATCCACAGGTATTAAGTTTAACTCCAGTCATAAAATAATTTTCATTGTAATTACCGTGTTGTTTGCATCGTTCATAGAGCACACAAGTGTATTTTGCACTAATCCATGGTTCAAATTCATTCATTTGTTGCATATATTCTGTTGAGTATAAAAGGAGATGGTCCCATAAATGGCCAGATTTAGTGTAGTACACCTTTAAGTTTAACCCCGTGATGTCACCGTACTCATAACTATGCCAGGACATATGCAGGTTTGATTTTGCACAATGGCGACAGCGTTCCTGAAGTTTTATTTAATGAATACTTGGCAGGTGTGGGGGTACATATGCACAGGTTTATAATTTGCATTTTCCCAAAATTTTATGAGTAGGCTAAACGATACAAAAAACCTAGAATATAAAATTCAGATCAGCTGATATTCAGTGAATAGCCAAAGCAATGTCCGGTAGGCCTATTTATAGAGACTGGGAATAAGTTTCTGATCTCATGCATATACTTTGTAGGCTACCAAATGCGTGCACACACTGTTACAAATCGTAATCATATATATCAGATTTATAGTGGCACGGACTCAGTATAAGTGTTCATTGCTTCAAATGTTCTTGCTTCAGTTGGGAAGCGTATTAATCTGAACATGGGTTGAAAGTTTGTGTACAATTTCATCAAATAACTTTGGAATAACAAAAATGACGTCATGGCATAGATTCACTACTATATTTACGCGCCATAAATGGAGCCATAGCCTGTTTATATTCCGGCTATGGATATCCCGAAGGACATCAGTTCTTTGTTATACATATATTGTACACCCAACGCATGTAACTGTCTGAAAATCTAACACAAACGAAGGCCGAATGCTTGGAAATTAAGAGTGTATATAAGATGATTTTATAGTGGCGAGTCACATTCAGTTTCAATGCTAATCAATAACAGGCAGACCAATTTTGTTAGTTGAGTTGAGAGAAAGATCCCCCCCTGTATTGTTCTTCCGTCTTTTCAGAATAAAACAATGGGGACTATTTCTTTTGGCAGATGTGCTCGATATTTGTCATTTACTGGTGAGAAAATGATCCGATGGAATGTAAACATTGCCACTTCTGACAGTATATGTCAAAGTTTTCTAACAATTTGCAGTGAACTCTAGATCAAAACTTTCAGTTTTTTGGAATTTTATAACTTAATAATAAGAACACCTACAGGTTTTGGTTGAATACCCGTCTTATATCATTCGTGGCTACAAGAAAACAAAGAATATCCTTGTAGCCACTCGAGATAATTTGGGCATTCATCCAAAATCCATAGGTATTCTCTATTTAATCTGTGATGAACCTTTGATATGATAGTCGGATAATAGCACATATTATTCTGTGATGTACACACCTATTTGATATGATAGTTGGATAATAGCACATATTATTCTGTGATGTACATACCTATTTGATATGATAGTCGGATAATAGTACATATTATTCTGTGATGAACATACCTATTTGATATGATAGTTGGATAATAGCACATATTATTCTGTGATGTACACACCTATTTTATATGATAGTTGGATAATAGCACATATTATTCTGTGATGTACATACCTATTTGATATGATAGTTGGATAATAGCACATATTATTCTCATCCACTTTGCGCTCTGAGTGTCGTATGAATACCGATTGTTGGTTGAAAGCTCGTATAGTAGAGACCCCAGTGATGGACTCTCCGAAATGAGAATAGACTGGTGACCGGCTCACAGACTCCAACCGTTTCAACTGTCGTGAGGTAGCTACATAAAATCGCTGGAATAATAAAATAATAAACTTCAGCTGTATTAAGTAGCAAATAGATTGCTGAAAAAATGTGATGCATAAAGTATATAGAATCAACGAATAAAAGGGAAAACTAAATTCAAACCTCAAAACATAACTCAAGTAAGAGCATCGCTAGGGCATGGCAAAATACGCCGTGGTAATTTCAACTAAGGGCCATCACTCAGATGAAAATTGGCGGATGGAACCCAAATTCGAACTTGAACTGTATTTTGGGCTTGTAAACCCACATACCAAATTTCATTCCATTCAATTCAGACTTACTAAGTTATCATCCAGAAATGAAAATTAAGTGCAAATTCCAACAAAAAGGGCCGTAACTCTGGTAAAAATAATGGTGGGCAGAACCCAAATTTGAACTTCTATTTTGTGCTGGTAAACCCACATACCAAATTTCAGTCCATTCAGTTGAGACTTAATAAATTTTATCATCCGGAAACGAAACAAGCGAACGGAAGTACGAACATTTGTGTAAATATATGGCTATTGAGTTATGTGGCTAATATAATTATGTGTCTATAAAATTTATGTGGCAATCAAGCAGTTGATTAAATTTTATGTGGCTATTAGGTAGTTTATAGTAATAAATTTCAGATTATGAAATCAGAACATGTAGGAATTATAGCAGAAGTAGCTGATTTGAAACTGAAAAACTTGTATATAGCAACTAGGACATTGAAATAGGAGCAACTGACAGGTTCGTGATTGGGTGACTAGCCACATAACTGTCCAAACACCTCCTATTGACATATCATGGATCTATGGACTTTTTGTTTCCAACTTTTGAGTGACTACAAAATTAAATATGCTGATTGGGCCAAATAGATCATTTTTGAGGGTTCATCTCAATGCTGTTACGTGGACAGACGGACAGACACACTGACCAATAACATAACATGTCATTTTTTTCAACATGTCAAGATTTCCAAATATACAAAGAAGGATAACTCTAGAATGGAAAATGTGAATGTCACTTTCTCCGCTTTTGAAAGGCATCATGAAGGTGGACCTCCATACTAAATTTTGTTCTGATCCAATAACCTATGGCTGAGATATACATGTATACCTGGATGGACAGACAGACAGAAGGACAAAGTCAATGCATTATACCTCTCAAGAGTATTGTGGAGTATTGTGTGCAATCACAGTTGACAGTTGTAAATTATCATAAATTATTTGGGGCAGTTTGCCGATTTTCGTCAGTCAACTTTGGAATTTTCAGGGCGACTTGAACTTCGCCCGACTGCAAAAATAAGGCGAAGCGGACGGCGCTAGGGCGAGTTTTTCGCCCCACGTCGCCCTCTCGGCTGGTCCCTGATCTACATGTACATGCAGTATGCTATTAAATACAAACATTTTTGTCAAGATAACTCTTAATGTCCCTGTATTAGTGTAAACCTGAAAATATATTTAAATAAATGAATAGATAATTCTACACCTACAAACTTATCAAACAGGAAAGTCTATTCAAAATAAATATCCCCATATCATCTCCTATATATTTTGGAACTTCTGTCTGTCTTTGTGTGTATGATAGACTCAAAAACTGCCAACCGATCTGACTCAAATTTGGTATGTAGGCCTACTTTGATACCGGGAATAATATGGGCGGATCCAATTTCACATGCGACCGTGTCCTTGACCTTGCTCATATACGTTCATATAGGCATGTTTCTGGACTGATCGAAGTTTTTTTCTTTCTACTAATACTTTTCAACATTGTTTGCTCACAAAGAAATCCCTAAATAACCAGGATGATGTCGGGCACATCAGCTAGTACATTATATGTTATTCTGTATAAAAGAATCTTACTGTTAAGAATAACAATATGAGAATAATCTCTTTGAATTTCATTTTTAAAATAGAAGTAGAAGTTTAATTTTTTTTTTTATGGGTAACCAATAATAAGTGGTAAGTGGGTGTCTGACCAGGTAACACATCATGTAGGGTTAGCGAAAATCACACCTAGCATCCCGGGATGACAGTAAAAAGTCAAAATGAAATGCTGGCCGATGGCCCGAAGTCTTTTTGATATGTCAAATTAGGATAAGCTGAAAGAAAAATGGCCTGAAACCAATTAGTCATAAACATTTAATCACAAAGTGAAGTTAGTACCAAATGTATGGATGACAAGAGAAAGAAGAGGGAATCTGCAAAGCATATGAAAATAGGGGGGAACAAAAATAAGGGAACAGTGACCCAATTTTGTGCAGAAACCGGATTCCTCGTTCACTTGTCATAAATTTAGGATGGAGAGCAGTGGCCCGGAGAGATTTTACTAAATTTGGAAAATAATTTAGAACGTACGCACCAAAATATCTCAATTAATAAAACCCAAAAGTTAAAATTTATAATTTATAAATGAGATCATCAAAGAAGGAAAAGAGAAAAGTCAATAAGATCTTCATCAGTTGCAAGTTGCTAATCCGTGCCATACTAAATGTATGAACACCAACTTTTCGACCTTTACTCGCAATTACACCAACTTTTCAACCTTTACTTGCAACTTATCAAACAGGATAGTCTATTCAAAATGAATATTCCCGTATCATATATTATATGTTATTCTGTATAAAAGAATCTTTCTATACAGAATAACAATATGAGAATAATCTCTTTGAATTTCATTTTGAAAATAGAATTAGAATTTTAATATTTTGCCATTTAAAGTTATCTGGATCTTTTATTCAACGCCTTTTCTACCAAAGCTTCTAACGCTCGTTTCCTTTTCTTGTTCAGGTTCTTCAGTTGCTGGTCCCTATTTGTTTTTAGATTAGATGCAACATTGCATTCTTGATTTTTTTATAGCTTTGCCTTTGGTCGCGCATTTATCATTATCCTCTGTGAAATCAAGAAGCTTCTTTTCCTCCTTCTTTGATTTAATATGTTGATTTTGTACTATTTTGTGCCTAGACCCAGCTCCCATTAACTTATTTCACAATGATTTTTTGACGGGAGAGAATCTAGCATCCTTGCATGTTAAAAATGAGATATTGGATTATGCTTTTACAATGATCCGTTAATGATGCTATACCACGGCTGCCATACTTCAGTTTGATTTAATCAAGAAACACAAACAACGAGTCCTGATTCCTCCACTTTTCTGAAAAATTCTCCAAGTTTTCTCTCTGTTTTTTGGTGACCAACCAGCGAAAGCGAAATTGTCTTTTCCAACCATTCCCATCGGAACTTTTCTTTTTCATTCCTGTCATTCTCACACACCCGGTGATCATTTTTTTGCTTTGATTATTTTCAAGCTGACATAGTCACGATTTTTATTCTTGACTTTGTCTAAACAAAGCAAATCTCACGAGCTATCAGAACCCACGTGGAATTAACAGGTGGTATTTTCCAAGAACTCTTGTAATTCTTGGTAATGATTAATTATTTCCAAGAACTTTTAAGTCACTCGACCAATGACATGTCATTGACACGTAAATTGACATCTTTGTCTTACTTCTTGAAAGATGCCACAATCTGACCAATCAGAGCGCATGGTACACTTACCTATGTGTCTCATTCAGAAGTCTTTCTGGAAATCGCGATCTATTACGATTGTGTACATCAATGTCTGGAGTATTCCGTGTGATTTATAACAGCCAATTCATTCAATTAAAGTGATGTGAAACACTCCGGTATGGTGATTAAATATAAATGGAGAGTAATCTTGTTCAAAGTAATAATTTATACAAATATTATATCCAAATTGACAACACACACCATCATTCTAATATATTAATTAAATACAGTGACTCTCGATGGCGAAATCGTTTTCGTTAGTTTATCGCTGATAGATGCGTCCCAAATCGAGTAGTAAATATTTACATTTGATAGTAGCTCAGACAATGTTTTCTATGGAGTGGTACGGTCGATTTGCTTCAGATTTTTGTCGATGTTAGTAGAATGGTACATTCCTCCAGTTGGCATTGCGCCTGGATACTACTAACTGATCAGTTTCACGCACCCAAACAAGTACATAATATGTCTTAAAACCTCCCCCTCCCAAAAACATTATCTCAACGGATTTGTATCGATCTCAAAAATGGGTTTTTGTCTGCTAAAAAGTGGGAAACTGCAGATCCGTGAGAAATTCTCATCCCTGATATACTCAGACAGATGGATCCCAAAATCAGCATTTTCAAATAAACAAAGATGAATAACTATAGAACATAAAACCTAAAGCAAAAAAATTGAATAAATGCCAATGAATATCCTTTTAATGGTGAACATCCATACCAAATTTCATTTAGATCCGAGCATTACTGTTATGGCCTGATTAGACATCGGAAGGACCAAAAAGCCAACATTTCCAGATAAACAGATGAATAATTCTAGAATGGAAAGCCCGAACAAAACGATTTAACCCTCTATTGAATGTCCTCATAGTAGTGAACATCAATTTCATTGAGATCCGAGCACAACTGTTGAAGTTATGACATGAACTGACATTGGACGGACGAACGGAAGGTCAGGTGTAAAATAGTATACCCTCCCCCATTTATTTAAAAGGGGGTATAATGAGGATTTTTTTTTTGTAGAACCAATAGGTTAAAATAAAATGAGCCTCATGAGGCATAAACACAACCTTGATTCAGGCCCCACGCTAGGAGGCGACTCGGGCGAAATTCTCGCCTTCGGGCCGACGAAGTCGCCCTCGGATGTCCGCAAGGCGAAAACGAAATCGCCTTCCAAATTTGACAAAACTAGCTTAGGATTTACGGTAATTTTACCGGTGAAAATTTGACTCGTTTTGCAAAAAAATAAAATATAGTCTCAACTGTTCCAACGAGGCATTTTATTTATCAATTATACATGGTGTACCCTATCCAAATATTCTAATCAGATTGGGTGTTTTTGGAAACGGCAAATTGCGCTGAGCAACGAAGTTTATGATGAGCTACTAGTTCGTTTTAAAAAGACTAGAATTTAGAATTACTTTGTTCCGTCGGGTCATTTTGTAACCGCAAATTGTATAGCCATACGTGGTCACCACCGCTCATACAGTAGACAATGTGAACAAATAATACTGTCTTTGAATTTAAACTAAAACATATCTATGAATTTTCGATTTTACAAAAGTAGTTTGTGTCGGACTCCGTTTGCCGATCCAACTTTTTAACTTTTTGGAATTGCACATTTTTATTTATATGTTTACAAACAAGAACACGTGCTTGCTTACTATTAAACAGAGGTTTGAATGTGCATTGGAAGTAATTAATTTAATGTTCTTAGTTAAATCAAAGATCTACATAATAAACTATTACTATCCAAACTCATTTAAAGGGATTAATTTGTGTCAAAACTATGTGTTAATTGCAAATTACAATTGTTGTCAATCTATCGCTCAGGCCACGTGCTCAATATACGTCTGTCAACGGTTGCAAATTAATTGCATGTAGGCCTACTTTGTACAATGCAGATATTTAAATAACCTGCTGGTGTATATTAAAAGCTCAACTGGCCTCTGTTAAGAACACATTAATAGTAATCACTACCTATTGTGCCACAGCTATCAAACTGTCAAGTTTATTGTTTTAATCGGATTATCATCAGACATCACTGATGGCATACGGTCGTGATGTTGGTATTCAACAATAAACTCTTTAGAAATAAAATTAAAAGCTTTTACACCTCCTTAGTTAGTCCTTATTGTTTTATTTTAACGGACACCCACAATACAGCAGCTGCCAAAAGCCATTTCCAAAAAATTTAAATTTATAATATAATCCAGTTTCAGATATTAAAAGTTATGAAGTCAACAATTAATTTCTTCAGATAAAGTCAACAGTTAAAAAATAATTAAAGTTTTCAATTTCAGATTATCGTGAAGTCTCCCTAAATTTCCTGAAGTCTCCCTAAATTTCCTGGAGGGAGACTTCAAGTCTCCCTGTTCTGAACCTCTAGCCTGAGGCCTGCCTTGATTGCTCCCAGAGTGTAGAATGTGAGGTCTGCTGACCCTCCCTACATGTCTTAAATAGAAAGAGTGGGATTTAATCTGACTTGGCGGTTCCTTTTATACATTTAATTGAGCCTGCTAATTGGTCAGTACAGGTATGCTCTAATTAAACGACCACTTAAACGAGGTCGTATACCATTAATGACTGCAGTCAACCACAGTCAAGTGGTATCACCGGGAATACTAACGTTTGACATGCGGTATCCGCCGGTACAGTGGTAATATTTTTTTTAACCGTGGTAATTACTACCATATTAATTTTATTTGCGACTGCCATACACGGCATTAATTATTCTCAAGGCCGCCATACACCAAGTTATTTTTTTTGTGAGCGCCATGTACTGTGTTAATTATATTCCCACAAATGCAGCCAACAGCGATAAAAATATCCGACTCTATTCGAAAACACTTAGACACACGGGCTGCATAAAGTTACTGAGCATCAATGCTGTCACAAATAGAGAGGCGTCATTTACTATCACAACGGCAAATGATTTATCATATCCGACCATATTAAATTGGTATTTCTATAATTGTTTTTTTTTTATCCTAAATGCGTGCAATATAAATAATATTTTCCCCGACTTAAAAAGGTCACAGATAAGCGATATCAGATCACAACATTTGGACAACTGATATATTTTTCCTGTCAACTTGCTATTTATTTTATTGGTCACATGACTATGAAAAATATTATTAAACCTAATTTGTTTTATGTCAACTAAACACTAAATTATATCGAATATTTACTATATATACATTTGTAGTTTATATATTTATTTTTTTACAGCGATGAGATTAACTTAATACAAACTTAGAGAAAAGCAACAAGTTCGATCTAGAAATTTCAAAACACATGCACGTTTGACGTCCGGTGCGGAATAATTTACTGCATGAACGCGGTAATACTGGTGGTCAACCTCGTTAAGGAGAGTCCATTAATTAAAGAATTGCTGTTGGCTGACAGGTACATTTGGCCAATTGTGGCAGGTATATTAAGCTGCAAAGGTGGTATGTGACGGGAATTTGGCAGGTATGTGTCATGTAATAGTGGATGTGTTATACATATATGTAGAGAGTGCTTATATTTATAAATATGTTAATGGGTTGACTGGGAGGGTATATTAGGAACCTTTTGGAAAGTATGTCATGATGGTGTTAAGTTTGGCAGATATATCAAATTACACCTTATTTTTGATAATGACAGGTATTTTCTGGAATTTGCATGGTGTATATATATAGCACAAATGTTCTAGTGGGTAAGAGCCTTATGAAAGAAAACAAATATTGTCATGAGTCTGAATAAAATCGATGAAAGCTTCGCGAAAAATGTTAAGAAGAAAATATCCATACCTGAATGGGGAAAAAGACGACAGCTGACGAGCCAAAGACAAACACGACATAGGGAGTGATGTACAGAACGACTGTGATGGTCCCGATCATCTCGTAACACAGACCCAGTATCGAGCGTAATGTGAAGGGTAGAACTAAATCCATCTCGAGAAAGTCTTCTTCATAGCGATTCAACACTCGGCCGATGGGAGTTTGATCAAAGAACGACATAGGAAGTCTGAGGATGTTACGATTGAATTCGTGGAACATTAGTGCGGAAGCTATTTTCCCGGCGATTGCCATAGACAGGGAGGACAGCATGACGAAGAGCCCTGCAGAAGAAAAGCACAAGCCTCGGCATTCTGCTTCTCAATTAGTTTAAAATTAACAAGAGCATCGCTAGGGCATGGCAAAATACTCCTGTGGTAATTCCAACAAAGGACCATAACTCTGGTGAAAATTGGTGGGCGGAACCCAAATACGAACTTGACTTTATTTTCGGCTAATAAATTCAAATACCAAATTTAATTCAGAAACCAAAAAGCAAACATTTAAAATGAAATTATTGTTATAACTTCATAAAACAGAATAATAACCATCAGACCATCTGTAGAGTGATATCTTCAGCTGTTCAAGGCAGCACAGAAATTCAAGTCTACTGTTAATATCATGTGATGTGTATTGTTGAATCTTTAATTTAAATTAGATACCATAGCTTTCTTTATCAGATTATCTGCACATTGGCATAAGAGACATCAGAAAATAATATAGCCTTATCAATAGCTAAGTAGTCCAAAGGCATGGGAGGGAATGGTTGAATTGGATTTAATGTCGCTCCAAACAAATTTACCAGTACATAACACAAGATTTTGGACCGATTTAAACAAAATTTGGTGTGGTGACTCGGGGTATCCTTGGCAGAGTTATAATGGTGTTAGTTTTGTTAATTTAAATTTTTTTTTTTTTTTTTTTTAAGAGTGAATAATTTTTAACACAGTTAAAATAGTCGAATCAAATCCATATTCGAACCTGATCTGTCTTTTGTGCTGAGAAATTCATATACAAAATTTGGTTCTGATCAGATAGAAAATATTGAGTTATCGCACCATGCGTAAAGTGTCTACAGACAGACAGACGGACGGACGGACTAACAACGAGTGGTCAATCCGGACAACGATACTATGTTTACCATACTATGGTATGGATAAACATAGAAGTTGATTTTTTGACTCCCTTTCCCATAAATCAGATTAAATTTTCAAACATGACCAACCTCATTTAATTCTCTTAAAGATGGATTATCTCTTTAAATAACAAATTTTAAATAGTTGCGTGGGTATAAAATAATAGATATGAACTGAAGACCTATGCCCGGAAAAGCTTCTATCAATTAATATTGATTTTATTTCGAATATTAAATCGGGCCCATTTATGTAACTATTTTTAGAACCGACCATTCGGATGAGACCGTATTGCGATATAGAGCACTGGGCTGTTTATACGGCTACGCAACAAATGTCAAATGTCACAGATTGGTTGTTTGTATTGTTTTGTTCCACAGATATAAGCGATAATGACTATAATTAACGTTTATTTGTGACAAAATTGCACAATATAATTTCTGGTCTCTGTTAACAGTAACCACTATTGTTCGTTAGCTGAACAAACACACCTTTTTAGACCAGAAAATATTCGAAATAAAATTAATATTAATCGATAGAAGCATTTCCGGACAGGAGTCTTCGATTCAAATCTAATATTTTATACCCCGGTAACTATATAATACATGTTTACAAAGAGATAATCCACCTTTAAAAGTTAAATTTCGCTATATGTATAGACAAAATTCAAGTTCCATGTTCTAAGTTCAATTACCATGAACTATATTAATTAAACTACATGACACCCATTTTAAATAGTTTATATATGATGCACAACAGTCTTGAAATACTCAAAAGACGTTGGAAAATAGACAAACGATAAAATAATAAGATAAATGATAAAAATTAACACAAAAAACTAGGCTCCTGCGAATATTCGATATTCGATTCGAAAGTCAAATTCGATTCGAATTCGAGTCGAAATTGCCAACTCGAAATTTCGAATATACTATGACGGAAAAGTAGGCTGTTTCAGGACAAGTACACATGTCGATCTTAGCTGTTTGTGGCATTTAATTCCAGAAAATTATGTATATATGCACATTATAGTTCTTATTGTACATAGCCAACAATTAGCCATGATAGGACAAGCAGCAGGAACAGGATTTGCGTGCCCGCCCGAAGGGCGGCACGAAGACGATGTGGGCTCACCCGGAGGTCGCCCTTACGCCCTGTCTTTGAGTTTTCTTGGTATTGGGAACCAGTCTAGGCCTAGGCTCAGGAGGTTCAGGTGAGGTTGGGTTCTTAGCTACTGTTGGATTGTTTCTTTTTCTTTTTCTTTTTCTTGCTTTCTTTTCGTTGCTTTTTAGATGGTGGAGCACAAGATGGTGATGTATGTGTGGGCTCGTCTTCATCTGAGGAGTTTTTGATGCCGCCGGCAATTGCCTGTAGGAACATTAGTCCGAGCTCCCGTGGAGACGTAACATCGTCTTCCCAGTCTGAGTCTGAGTAGCTTCCTCTCACGGATCCGGCGGTTTCTTCATTGCTTGAGGTAGAAGGCTCCGGCTCGGGATAGTCCGGAGTCTTCGGAACGAAGTCAGAGGGGTCCTCGTCTTCGTGTTCAGTATCCACGACTGGCCGTGATGGTGGTGGTGATGGTGGTGGTGGTGATTCCATCCCCTGGGCAGACTGGGCCGGGATCTCAGCTGTATGGGCGGTGTCGACTGGTGAGATTTCCGTCGATTTTTTCGCTTTCCATGCTGCGAGTCTCTTGGCATCTCTCTTTTTCATCGATGGTGTTTTCTTCTTTTTCTTGTTCATCTGTTGTCGTGGTTTCCGTGCTGATCTGGTGTTTTCCTGTCCGGTAGGGAGCCCTGAAAAGGGCTTTACCGGGCCGGACTGGAAGTCCAGAATCAGCTGGTATCCGCCTTTGTGAGCGTGGAATGACCAGCTCAAACAAGGCGTGACATGCAGGGCTTCCAGCATGCTTCTGACACTATTTGGGATTAGCGGTGGCGAGTTCATCCCGAGAGGTGGCGATCCAAGCTCTCTGGAGGTCCGACTGCGAATGAAATGGTTGACGATAGGACAACTAAATACGTCTGAATTATATAGCTTTAAAATGGTAGCAAAAGCTAGCAGATAGCCAATGGACCGACGACGCGGTAATTTATAATAGCTATGAGACTGGGCTACCGATAGCATTATCCATCGTCTATTCGATTCCACGTTATGTAATATGGGTGAGAATGTTAACAACACATGTTCCTGGTGTCGAAAAGTGCATTTTGGCACTGTTCTCTTTTGAAGTTGACTTTCAGTTTCGGAGTTTTCTTTTACAATGGACAAAATGTCGTCCATCATTCATGTTTATTTTAAACATGATAAAGCTGCAGGCACATGTGATGAATGCAACATGCATGGTGTATAAATCGCAAGCATCTGGGACAATGACCCATCTATGGAATCATCTGTTCAAGAAGCATCAACCAATACATGAAGAGGCTACACTGCGACTGTTGTTGCGTCTTCAAGTTTATAACAACGGGTGTTTCCGAATGCCGATTTGCAATTTTGCATGTACATGCAAACTGTAGAAAATTTGTGTGATTTTAGTTTGATAATCCGTTTAGTGGTAATATATTAATCGTTGTGATGGCCGCATGGACGTTTTAATCTGCTTTGTTTTCTTGACAATTATAAATTGAAGTTTTTTTTTTTTTTTTTTAATATTTTTATTGGGATCATAAATTATCATCATCTTCAACAATCACTTATACAGAAATGTATACATAAATCAGACATAATTATACATCAATAGTTATGATATGTAATCAAATTGTTCCAATCGTTATATAAGCTTAGATTCATATAGTATATCTTCTGTAGTATATGTTAGATAGCATAGTAAATAATCGGTCGGCCCGAGGCCGCATTTTTTTGTGTAGAACTACATTGTAAGTAAAAAGAGAGTAATAGTTACAGTATTTCAATATTAAAACAGACTGTTCACTTCTTCCCATCTTTCTCTAAAATTAATTTCTTTTTTTGATTTGAACTTTGGCGGAGTGAAAGTTTCAATTGTTTTGTAATATTTTATATATTGGACAAGCCCTTGGATACTTGGTGCATTGGCCTTTAATTTGCAATAATATAGATAACGCTTATATAATAAAATGCATATATCAATAATGTTTGAGTCAGTGGTGTTATTTCGCAAACCAAGAATGATGAAATCAGGAATAATTTCAAAAGTGATATTACATTTACTTTGCAGGAGGTCTTGGAACTGAAGGAGTAAGGTCTTTGAGACTGTGCACTCAAGAAAGAAATGTAAATTTGTTTCTTTTGCAGTTTCACAGAAGCCACACAATTCAGTTTCTGATAAGTTACATTTATATAGTTTGGAGTTTGTGTAAATGATATCATGTGAAATTTTATATTGAAATGTTTGTAAACCAGTATCATCTGTAATTTGATATGGATTTGAGTAAATTATTTCCCAATCTGTATTGCTAATATGTTTTTTAAGACGTTCATCCCATTTCTTCTGTGTCAGTTCTGGCTTTATAGCGTTATTTTCTAAAAACTTTGGGTAGAATGTTTTACATACTTTTATTGCAGATTGCACAGTCTCAATATGTTGCATATTAATAGAGTCCAATTTTGTATTTGACCTCAAAATAGTTTTCCATTCAGATGGTATAGCATTCAAAAGACCATGGTATGTAGTGAATGGGGTTTGAATACCATACATAGAGCAAAATGAGAAATAATCTAGAAAACCATTCCCGGTTTCATTCATTAAATCATTAATGAAATATATTCCATGGCTAATCCAATTTTTATCAAAAAATTTCTTACGATTAACAGTAATATGTTTATTTAAATGTATTGGATGTGACATGATGTCGACCGGGGCTGTGGTGGATTTTTTTTCTACTAAAGACCATGCATGTAGTACACTTTTCCAGAAATTGTTCATGTCTGAACTAACAATATCGAGTCCTTCTTTGTTCAAAGACCAAATTTTGTTTCCTCCATATATTTCTAAATCATCTATAAATATGGTTTTCCATCCAGTTATTAGTAAAGGGTCTAATGTTTTTTTAACCCATGATAATTTCAAAGCTTTATCAAATGAGTCAATATGTGGGAAATTTAACCCACCTAAATTTGTTTTATTAATTACAACATTTCTTTTAATCTTATCAATTTTTCCGGACCAAAGGAAATTGTAAAATTCTTTTTGAATCATGTCTTTTATTTCTTGAGATGGTGATGGGAGAACCGATAGACAATGTGTCAGAATAGGGAGTGCTAAAGTCTTTATGATAGTTGTTTTTCCAATGAGACTAAGTTGTCTAAATGACCAATCATTTAATAAGTTCTTTATTTTTGTTATTTTGTCAATATAATTTTTCTTGATATAATCCTCGTTGAAAAGATTAAGTTCTATACCTAAGATCTTTACGGAACTATCATGGTTCCACAATATTTGTTCGTCTGTGTTTAGTTCCTCACCACAGCCCCGCTTCGATCCAATCCATAAAACCTGGGTTTTATCAAAGTTCACTTTCAGTCCTGATATTTTTGCAAATAAATTAATTAAGTTTAGTGCTGTATTTAATGATTGTGTGTCATCCCGGAGAAAGAGGCTCAGGTCATCTGCATATTGAGTTAAAACATATTCCGAGTCATGGATTTTAATTCCGTTGATATTTGGGTTAAATTTTAGTGCCGAGCTGAGGATCTCGACAGCTATGATAAATAAATAGGGAGATAGAGGGTCACCTTGGCGCACCCCCCTCTCAATATCTATTCTTTCTGATAAATGCCCGTTATTTATTATATAACTGTAGATATCATTGTAAAAAGTCTTAATCCAATTGATTATATCTGGGCCAAATTTGAAAAATACTAAACATTTTTCCAAGAAGCTCCATTCTACGGAGTCGAAGGCTTTTTCAAAGTCGAGCAGTGTGAGGATACCTGGTATATTATCTTCTTCACATTTGTGTATTAGATCAAATACTAATCTAGTTGATTCTCCAATGTATCGACCTGACAAGAATCCCAGCTGAGTATCAGAAATTAAGTTTGGCAAATGTTTCTTTAATCGGTTTGCTATGACTGCCGATCCAATTTTAGCATCAACATTCAGTAATGAGATTGGTCTCCAATTCTTGATATAGTTTCTAGGTCTATTCTGTTTTGGTATGCAAGTTATAATTCCACATCGTTGAGTTGTTGATAGTTTTTTTGATTTAAATCCATAATTGAGTGAATTAATTACAAATTTTCCAAGATCGTTCCAAAAAAACTTATAAAATTCAACTGTGTATCCATCTGAACCGGGCGACTTGTCATTTTTCATTTTTTTCAAGACTTTGCTACATTCATGGTTCAGTAGGCAACCTTCCATAGTTTCTGACTCTTCCACTTCCAAAAAGTTAAAGAATGGGTTATTTACATCCCAAAAAATGTCATCTACCACTTCGTCATTGGACAATTTTGAGCTATATAATTCTTTGTAAAAGTTATGTTGTTCACATAAAATTTCTGGGAAATCATTTGTTTCTGTTCCATCGCTTTTTATTAGACTGGGAATAGATTTTTCAATATAACTTCTTTTTTCCAGATTACAAAAGTATTTTGTCGATTTTTCTCCTTCAATTTTCCATCGAGCTTTTGTGCGAGTGATAATTCCCTGTATTTTTTTATCTCTTATTGTCCTTAGATCTGTTTTGGCACTTTCTAGTTCATTTATTATAGTTGTATCACCTGCATCTAGCTTTTCATATAATTGAACTAGTTTTAGTTCCAGTATCTTTTCAATATTATCTCTATTTTTTTTCAATTTGGATGAGTAAGCTATTGTCTCTCCTCTAATCATGATTTTTAAGGTTTCCCAAAGTAATTGATCATTAATATTGAAAGAGTCAGAGTCTATGGATGTTGTTTCTGCCTGATTGTTGATGCTATATTGGTCGACAGTTTCAGATATTGTTTTTTTTATTAGGTCAATATATTCTCGGTCTCTTAGTAAGCTATTATTAAACTTCCATGTTCCCCTTCCCCTGGCATGACACACAAACTGTAAATTTAAGCTTATCGGACTATGGTCCGACTTATAGCTAGGCAAAATGTCTGATTTTTTAATAAAAAGTTGAAGATCTGATGAAGCTAAGAAGTAATCAAGTCTAGCCATTTTTTTCTCAGGACCCCTCCAAGTGTAGCGCCGAGCATCCGGGTTATGTAGCCTCCATACATCATGTAGGTCTATTTTATTTTTCCAAAGTTGAATTTTTTGGTATGATTTTGTGTTATTTTCTTGCTTGTAATTTATCGTGTCATTTGCATAATTTTGAGGTACATTCCAGTCCCCAGCAATTAAAATTGAAGTATTTTCCATTTCTTCTAGTTTCGTAAAAAAACCTTCAAAGAAGGATGGCTCATCTTTATTTGGTCCATAAATAGCACAAAGGCTGAGTCTTTGATTTTGTATCTCGATGTCTAAAATAATAAAATTTCCATTTGGATCTATTATTTTGTCATGAATTTTATATTGAATTGTGTTTCGGAAGAGTATAGCTACACCTCTTTTTGAACTAGAATATGAAGAAAAAATTGCATCATAACCCCACTCGGCTCTCCACTTGGACTCGGTTTCCTTACTACAATGGGTATCTACCAATAAAGTTATGTCGAAATTTGTCCTACATCTATCAAAAATATCCCTACGTTTTATTTGATCGGAAGACAGTCCTCGACAGTTTTGTGCAACAATTTTGATATTAGCCATTTACATAAGAAGTAATATTTTGATTGGAATAAGGACATATATATGATAATATTTTAAACATCGCGATGAATGATAAATTTACGATAATTTTTATTTTTGTAACAATAACAAATGACATCCAGAGTGTGTAACAGCAATTGTCAGTATGGAAAACTAAAATTGTAAAACTTTAATTTTGTGTTGAGAAGATTTAGCTCCCATTGTTAATTTTTGCATGTTTCTCCGTATATTTATTTGAAAGTAGGAAAAGTATAAAGGAAAACAAAACATTATATATATAGTTCCATGTATAACACAGTTACTCGAGGAAATTGTAAACAAAAATAATATATGCATGTCAACGCTTGGACATGAATGTCCTCATTGAGTATTAGTCTTTTGTGAGAATAAACATTTATAAGACAAAACATTTATAAGACTAGTGGGAATTTTATTGTTTGTTTACACAAAGATCATTTTCTTGCGTTGGGCGCGGTCTTTGGTGCAAGTTTTAAGAATGGTTCCTTTCTGAGGTACATCAGCCTTGTCTTTTTCTATTCCTCTGCTGGGAGTTCAGCTCTTGTTTTGAGAAGCTGACCACGGAGTCGAGACAATGTCGGCGGAAGATCAATCGAGACACTGTAGTTGGTGTTTCTAAGTTTTTTCGCACACTGCAATACAAAGTCGCGGTCTTGTAAAGAAGTAAAACGCACGATCACATCTGGCTTGTCGTCCTCGCCGGTCGGCAAACGATGACACGCAGCAAAATACATGTCGGAGGTCCTGTTTTGTGAGATGCCTAAGTCAGACGTGAAGGAGGCAATCACCTTTTGAGCTGTTACTTGGGTAGATTCGGTTCTGGCGCCAGGTATGCCGGGAGGAGCAGATTCCATTTTCTTCCCCATAAGTCTAGCTTGGTATGGGCAAGTTCTAAATCAGAAATTCGCTTGACAAGGTCACTTACACTTTGTTCCGAAAGTAAACAACCATCGATTTTTTCGGTTAATTCTTCGTGGGTGTAACTCATTCCAGTTGCAAGTTCGTCTAGCTTGTCCCCCTGTGCAGCAACATCTTCTTTTATACCTGGGATCGTTTCATCTATCAACGTTTTGAGACAGTTGGAGGTGTCTATAGTTTTTTGTTCGATTTGTTCTACCTTCGACGCAAGGGATTTCACTTCGTTCTCCACGTCACCTATTTTCGACGTAAGTGTTGTTTGCAATTGAGAGAAACATTTGCTAATATCATCAAAATTTTTGCAAGTAAAAACCTTGTCTGCTTTCTCCTTCGCATCTTTTTCGTTTTTGGATCGTGTTTCAAGTCCCATTGTTGTAGTTTGATCGTTTTTTGGAGAAAAATAGTTTCGAATTTGCGGAGCTAAAAATTCACGTGTTTTCGAAATCGCTCACATACCGGAAGTCCCTATAAATTGAAGTTAATAGTATATCAAACGACGGTTTATCGCCACATAAGTTCTGATGGAACTTCATGCATGTAGTTCATAGAACGTTTCACAAATAATCTAATCGTTGACAAAACATACCTAATTGAGAAAGCAACACACAGATATGATTCGATTCGATATTCGATTCGATTTCGTAAATTCGATTCGATATTCGATTCGATCAACATATCCAATTCGCAGGACCCTACAAAAAACCCTTCAAAGCTTCTGTTGACTTGGCAGACCGATACCTAGAGCAACATGTAGGATAGAGGAAGATAAGATGTACTGCAAGAGCTAAAGATGTATTTAGAAGAGATAAGGTTGTGCTTACACATACAGAGGGAAAGCAGCAAATAAAATGGAAGTGTTAATGACACCTGTAACTCAACTTGGGAACGAGTTAATTTTTTGCTGAGCAATGAATAGAATGATGAAGAAGAAGGAAAGTAAACTAGAAGTCACCCCGAAAATCCATATGACGTTTGGTGATGATTGGATGAGGGATATGGTCTGTAGGGTGCGTCAAAGGATTTAGTCATACAAAGAGTAAATTCCAAGATGGACGCTGGCAGCCATATTTTTCAACAAATTTCGGTCAAAATAGGAGGCTCCCATCTAGATGTCACCCCAAAGATCCATAGGAAGTTTGGTGATCATCAGATAAGGAATGTGGTCTATAGGGTGTGCCAAAGTATTTAGTCATGCAAAGGGTAATATCCAAGATGGCTGCTGGTGGCCATATTTTTCATTAAAAAAAATTCAAATTTGATAGCTCCTGTCTGGAGATGATTCCAAACATGCCGGTAAATTTTCAAATCAATTCTTCAACAAGAGATGGACTGTCGTCCGGTGCATACCCCCTCGTGGCATATGATGGCTATACTCAGACATATGGACCCAGAAATCAGCATTTTCATATAAACAAAGATGAATAACTATAGAACAAAAAACCAAAACAAACATTTGAATGTGCCATTAAATGTCCTCATAGTGGTGAACATCCATACAAAATTTCATTGAGATCCGAGCATTACTGTTCAAGTTATGAGCTGAACAGACATCGGATGGATCAAACAGCCAACATTTCCAGATAAACAAAGATGAATTACTCTAGAATGGAAAAGCAGAACAGAACAATGGAACCCCCTATTGAATGTCCTCATAGCAGTGAACACCTATACCAAATTCCATTGAGATCCCAGCACAACAGTTGAAGTTACAACATGAACAGACACCAGACGGACCAAAAAGCCAACATTTCAAAATGAACAAAGATAAATAACTCTAGAATGGAAAAGCGGAACAAAACGATGGAACCCTCCTTTTCATGTCATCATAGTAGTGAACATCCATACCAAATCCCATTGAGATCCCAGTACAACTGTAGAAGTTACGACATGAACAGACACCAGACGAACCAAAAAGCCAACATTTCCAGATGAACAAAGATGTATAACTCTAGAATGGAAAATCCGAACAAAACGATGGAACACTCTATTGAATGCCCTCATAGTAGTGAACATCCATACAAAATTTCATTGAGATCCGAGCACTACTGTTCAGGTTATGACATGAACAGACACCAGATGGACCAAAAATCCAACATTTCGAGATAAACAAAGATGAATAACTCTAGATTGGAAAATCCGAACAAAACGATGGAACCCTCTTTTTAATGTCCTCATAGTTGTGAACATCCACACCAAATTTGGTTGAGATCCCAGCACAACTGTTGAAGTTACGACATGAACAGACACCAGACGAACCAAAAAGCCACTATTTCCAGATAAACAAAGATGAATAACTCTAGAATGGAAAATCCAAACAAAATGATGGAACCCTCTATTTAATGTCCTCATAATAGTGAACATCCATACCTGATTTCATTAAGATCCGAGCACTACTGTTCAAGTTATGACACGAACAGACATCGGACGGACGTACGGACGGACGAACAAATGGGTAGATATGTGGCTCCGACCTATGTGGCTAGAAATGGTAATGTGGCTTTAGTTTTTATGTGGCTTCTCAAGTAGCCATAAAATTTTATGTGGCTATCAAGTAGTAGATAGTGATAAAACTCCAGATTATGGATTCATAACCTGTTGGAATTATAGCAGAAGAAGCTGATTAAAACTCAAAAACTTGCACACAGCAACTGGGACAGTGGAATAGGAGAAACTGACAGGTCCGTGATTGGGTGGCTAGCCACATAAATGTCAGTCAGTGTCCGACATCTCCTATTGACAGGTCATGGATGTCTAAATCGATGGACTTTTTGTTTCCAAATTTTGAGTGACTACAAAATTAAATAAGCCGATTAGGCTAAATAGATCATTTTTAAACGTCCATCTGAAAGCTGTTACGTGGCTAGCCACGCAACGGAAGTTATGCACATAAATATCCATTTTACACAATCTTAGCCACATAAGTAGTCATTAGTAAACACGGACTCACGCACGCACGGACGGACGGACGGACGGACAGGTGCAAAACAGTATACCCCCCTTTTAAAAAAAAAAGGGGGTATAATAAATGCAGGCTGCAGGATGTGCCGATGGATTCAAATTTGAAATACAAGATGGCTGCTGATGGCCATGTTTTTAAATAAATTTTGGTTAAAATAGGAGGCTCCCATCTAGAGGTCACCCCAAAGTTCCATATAAAGTTTGGAGACGATTGGATGAGATATGTGGCCTGTAGGGTGTGCCGAAGTATTTTGTCATACAAAGAGTAAATTCCAAGATGGCCACTGGCAGAAATAGGAGGCTCCAATCTAAAGGTCACCCCGAAGATCTGTATGTAGTCTGGTGATGATCGGATGAGGGATGTGGTCTGTAGGGTGTGCCAAAGGATTGAGTCAAGCAAAGAGTAAAATCGAAGATGGCTGCCAGCAGCCATTTTTTTCATCGAAAATTATTCAAATAAAGATACCTCCCGTCTAGAGATGATTCTAAACAAGCCTGTAAAATTTCAAATCAATTATTCAATAAATGCGGGCTGCAGGGTGTGCCGATAGATTCAAATTTGAAATTCAAGATGGCCATGTTTTTTTTAACAAATTTCTGTCAAATAGGAGGCTCCCATCTAGAGGTCACCCCGAAAATTCATATGACGTTTGGTGATGATCGGATGAGGGATATGGTCTTAAGGGTGCGCCAAAGGATTTAGTCATACAACGAGTAAATTCCAAGATGGATGCTGGCGGCCATGTTTTTCAACAAAATTTCTTCAAAATATGAGGCTCCCATCCAGAGGTCACTCTGAAGATCCATATGACGTTTGGTGATGATCGGATGAGGGATGTGGTCTGTAGGGTGCACCAAATTATTTAGCCATACAAAGAGTAAATTGCAAGATGGCCATTGGCGGCCATGTTTTCAATGAATTTCAGTCAAAATAGGAGGCTCCCATCCAGAGGTCACCTCGAAGATCCATATGAAGTTTGGTGATGATCGGATGAGGAATGTGGTTTGTAGGGTGTGCCAAAGGATTTAGTCATGCAAAGAGTAATATCCAAGATGGCTGCTGGCGGCCGTGTTTTTCATCGAAAATTGTTCAAATTTAATATCTCTCATCTAGAGGTGATTCTAAACATGCCTGTAAATTTTCAAATCAATTCTTCAATAAATGCGGGCTGCAGGGTGAAATCCAAGATGGCTGATGGCGGCCATGATTTTTAACAAATTTCGGTCAAAATAGGAGGCTCCCCTCTAGAGGTCACCCCGAAGATCCATATGAAGTTTGGAGATGTTCGGGTGAGAGATGTGGCCTGTGGTGTGTGCCGAAGGATTCACTCACACAAAGAGTAAATTCCAAGATGGCCACTGGCGGTCATGATTTTTGAACAAATTTCGGTCAAAATAGGAGGCTCCTATCTAGAGGTCACGCCGAAGATCTATATGACGTTTGGTGATGATAGGATGAGGGATGTGGTCTGTAGGGTGATAGCTCCCATCTACAGGTGATCACAATCGTGGCTGCAAAATAAAAAATTGATTCTGCCATAAATACGGGCTGTAAGGTGTGCCGATGGATTCAAATTTGAAATCCAAGATGGCTGCTGGCGGCCATGTTTTTCATCGTTATTCGGAAAAATTTGATAGATCCCATCTATAGGTCACCCTGAAGCTACATATGAAGTTTGGTGAAGATCGAATAAGGGATGCGGCCTAGGTCTGTAGAGCATGCCGAAGGAAATTGTTGACGCATGGACATAGTCATATCACAATATTTTTTTCAATACCATAGTCGGTATAACTTGAATCAATATCGTGAATGTCTAAATTCTTTCTATACAGTTCTTGATCAGTCAACTAGATTTCTTCAGGAAATGAATCATTTTCATATTTGTTTCGTAAAAGACATAATTGCAGCATAACATATATATATAAGCATAGGAATCTGATCTCAGTCGTGCTATTTTTATTTATTTCGATATTTATTATCAATGCATATGTATGTCATTAGAGGTGTTGTTGTCATGAAAAAACAACAAGAGGTGTGCACTCGAGTGCTAGCATACTCCCACCGTGGCAAATTCATACCCGCATTATCCGTAAACCCAACAAAAAAGATTTTTAACTTTAAAGAAAAATTCGGACTATTAATATCGATATGGTGTCACAAGAGGCTTGTACAGAAAATATTATTCAAATTGGTTCATATTTGTTAAAGTTATTAAGTCGGACAGAATTTTCTAAGTCAAAATAAGACGAAAATGAAGTGTAATATTACGAAAAACAATCTGAGCCAATCCCTAGCCGCACCATGTAGAGAGGGTATTGTGAGAAGCATGTATACCAAAAAAATTATTGAAATCGGTTCATATTTGTTAAAGTTATTAAGTCAAAATAAGTCGAAAATGAGGCGTAACTTAAAAAAAAAAAAAAAGTCAGACCGAACCGCAATTAACATCATGCGGAGAGGCAGTCCTAATGAGATTGTATACAAAAAATTATTGAAATCGGTTCATAGTTGTTGGAGTTATGAGGTCGGACGGACGGATGGACTGATGGATGGCTCGACACACGAAAATATTATTCAAATTGGTTCATATTTGTTAAAGTTATTAAGTCGGACAGAATTTTCTAAGTCAAAATAAGTCGAAAATGAAGTGTAATATTACGAAAAACAATCTGAGCCAATCCCTAGCCGCACCATGTAGAGAGGGTATTGTGAGAAGCATGTATACCAAAAAAATTATTGAAATCGGTTCATATTTGTTAAAGTTATTAAGTCAAAATAAGTCGAAAATGAGGCGTAACTTAAAAAAAAAAAAAAAGTCAGACCGAACCGCAATTAACATCATGCGGAGAGGCAGTCCTAATGAGATTGTATACAAAAAATTATTGAAATCGGTTCATAGTTGTTGGAGTTATGAGGTCGGACGGACGGATGGACTGATGGATGGCTCGACACACGGAGGGAGAAAGCGTGACGGACGGACGGACGCAGTCAATCCAGTATACCCCCCATTTTCTTCGAAAGTGGGGGTATAATTAGTGTTGAAACGACTAGGGTATTTCGTAGTTGACTAATCAACAGTCAAAATTTGAGTCGATGTCGACAACCCCCATTCCCATGGAAAACTTCCCAATTTACTACGTGGTCATTGAGTACTATAAAATCACTGCGAGATAACTGTTGTTCCCATTTTTCATGGGTGTTAAGATGGAAACCGGTGCTGCAAACCGGTGGCCAGTGCTACTAAATTTGTATCCATCCAGCTAATTAATACCGGGTGTCTTGGCTAAGATGGCTTCAATGTGTATAGGTTTCTCGTTTAACATTGTATTATGACACATTAGTCCATACTCATACTGAATTAATTACAAACATAGTGACAGACAATACGCAATAAATGTATTGGTATAATTATTTGTATTCAATTAAACTGACGTGAGCATCACAAATTGAAAGAACATCAAAGGATCCAAAGCGCGGCTGCTGATACGGTTATCTTTGATCGGCCATTGCGCAATGATGTTTATTTATTAGAGACATTGTCGATTTCATAACTGGTGTTTGTGTAAGTAATTCTACATTCTACTAAATAGAGCGGCTTTTGTTTTAACTTTTAACACTGTCCTTGCCGTTGTAGGTATATTGTATTGTACCTTTGTTTTAACTTTTAACACTGTCCTTGCCGTTGAAGGTATATTGTATTGTACCTTTGTGCCCTTAAAACATAGTGCATCCTCAATTTAATATATAAATGCAACTAATATACTTGGGATTCTGGAGTCGACTTTTGCTGAACATTTCGTCGACGTCGGCTAATTGACAAATCGTTTCAACACTAAAAACAAGAGCATGCCGTCAGGGCGTGGCATAAAACGCCCGTTTCTGGAGCAGAGTGGGGCAAGGTTTAATTCATTTGTTTGAAACCTTTGACTTAAGACGAAATAACAAGAGGTGGCATAAGAGATGCTGTGTCTCGTTTTCGGTGGCTTACCGCCTGTGGCTGCCGCCGGTGGCTACCGCCAATTGGTGTGCATCAGTATCGGTAGACTAATTAATAGGTAAAATCGGTTAATATTTGTTCAAGTTATCGCGCTAACGAGCTAAAAATTCACGAAAAATGACTAATTAAGGGCCATAACTCTATCAAATTTTATTGGGCCAGGCTGGTTTTCGAACTCGTCCAGGATATTATTGGAAGACACCTATATACCAGTTGAATCGGATGACGTTTGTTGAAGTTATCGCGCTAACCAGCTAAAAATTCACGAAAAATGACTAATTAAGGGCCATAACTTTATCAAATTTTATCAGGGCCAGGCTGGTTTTTGAACTCGTCCGAAATATTCTTGGCAAGTATGTCTATTCCAAATTTTAAACAAATCGGAGGACGTTTGTTGAAGTTATCGAGCTAACGAGCTAAAAATTCACGAAAAATGACTAATTAAGGGCCATAACTCTTATCAAATTTGATTGGGCCAGGCTGGTTTTCGAACTCGTCCAGGATATTATTGGAAGACACTTATATACCAAATTTTAGTTGAATCGGATGACGTTTGTTGAAGTTATCGCGCTAACGAGCTCAAAATTCGTACAAAATGACTACTTAAGGACCATAACTCTATCAAATTTTATCGGACCGGGCCGGTTTTCTAACTCGTCATAGGTATTCTTGGGAGACACCTATATCCCAAATTTCAATCGAATCAGATAACGTTTGTTGAAGTTGTTGCGCTAAGAGCCTAAAATCAGTGAAAAATGGCAAAGGGCCATAACTCTGTAATAAATGTGCGGACGAACCCGATTTTTTGTCTGCAGCTTACGTGCATGGATATGTACTCACACACCAAATTAATAACAAATATAAAACATATTAACTTCAAGTGTGGTATTTTTGACTGATAAAAATTTTAAAATATTTATTTTTGGCTATTTTCAGACCAAAAAATCCTATAAATCTGGCAAAAACGGACTCAAATTCGAACTTGACATGCAAAATAATGTAGACAGAACCCATATTTGAACTTGATCTGTATTTTGGGGTGGTAAACTAATATTCCTAATTTGGTTCAGTTCACTTGATTCAATCTAAAGTTATCATCCGGAAACTGCAAATCAGGTAAAATCTAAGTAAAAAAAGGGGCATAACTCAGTTAAAATCACGCTGGTGAAATCCATATTCGAACTTGATCTGTATTTTGGTGTGGTAAACTAACAATTACCAAATTTGGTTCAGTTCACTCGATTCAATCTAAAGTTATCATCCGGAAACCAAAAGCAGACGGACGATGGACAGGCGATGGACGGACATCCCATTTACATAATACGACCGTTTTTTCAAACGGGCGTATAAAAATGATGACTAGTGATTTCGCCTGATTAAATAGCTGACCCGGACAAGAACGTGGAGGATAACTTTTGGAATGGCGACAGTGAGGAAGGGGGGCGTGCTGTACGAGTGATGTAGGGAACACCGATCACACGGAAGAAGCACATTATTATTAATTACTCGCTGATGTGCCCAACTTTGTCTGGGCTATTTAGGGAATAACATTGAAAAGTATTTGGAGAAAGAAAAAAACTATTGTTCGATTGGTCCAGAAACATGCCTATATGAGCGTATAAGGTCAAGGACACGGTTATATTGTTCCCGGAATCAAAGTAGGCCTACATACCAAATTCGAGTTGGATCGATCGAGCAGTTTTCGAGTCTATAAGACACACATACATACATACAGAAGTTCCAAAATAATAACAGATTATTATTGATATCTGACCTGGACGATGACGTAGAGGATAGCAATAGGGAAGGCGACTGTTAGGAAGAGAGGTGTGCTGTAGGATATGATGATGGGGACGCCGACCACTCGGAAGAAGCACATTATCCACATCGACATGTTTAAGGGAAGCTGGATGTCGATTGTGTCAATGTCTTTGCTGAATCTGTTAGTCAAGCGGCCAAGTGGCGTCGAGTCGAAAAATGACATCGGAGATAGCATCACGTTTTTAAGGATTCCGAAGTGGAGGTGTCGTCCAGCGAATATACTGCCAGTGTAGAGCATAAGGCTGCCACCAAATGTAAATATACCTGGAAATATAAACACATTCTTATTTAATAACCATCAAACTGTAGACATTTCTAGGCCAAAGACGTTCTGTGCATTCAATTTTCATCCTATTTTAGAATAATCAATAATAGAGAATACTTACAGTTTAGGTTGAATACCCAGATTATCTCATTCATGGCTACAAGGAAATACAGATAGCATAACTCCATAACAAGAGCAGTGCTAGGGCATGGCAAAATACGCCCATGGTAATTTCAACAAAGGGCCACAACGAGTAATCCATATGTCAAACTTTAAAACAAACAAATAATTATAACTAAAGCTATCACCCGGAAAGCAAAATAATTGTCAAATTATAAATCAACAAGGACCATAACTCCGGTTAACCTAGGGGGACAGAACCCAAATTCGAACTTGACTTGTATTTTCATATGAGTAATCAAACTTTAACAATAAAATATAAAACTGCAAGTTATTACCCCGGAAACCTAAGTCTAAGTCGACAAGGACCATAACTCTAGCAAAAATTTGACGGGCAAATTCAAACTTGACCATTATTTTGGGCTAGTAAACTCACCGAAAGGATGGACGACGGATGGACGAACCAATAACATAATACGTTCCATTTTTAAAAATGGGCATATCAAAAATTATAATGATTAATTGTAATTGAGTGTCAATACCTTGAATGAGGCCCAAAGCTCCATATACTCCAAGCCTGAGATCCCGCTGATCTGTGCTGGTATCATTCCGGACTGCGTCGTTACTCCACTCACTCAGCCAGACATTGGAGAAGAGACCTGCAGAGTAGCTGCACGCTTGGAGGAAGAAAATCAAGATCACGATGTTGAGCCCGACGGCTCTCATGTACGCTAATAACACGGTCATTTTCACCTGCAATATATTACATAGAAATGATGGCTGTGCACCCGACGGACGTCATGTACGCTAATAGAACAGTCAGTTTATAAATATATTACATAGAAATGATGGCCGGGGAACCGATGGATGTCATATATGCTAATAGTATGGCCGGTTTACATAAGAAATGAACGGCGGTTTCAATGTGGTAATGGGATCTGCCGTTTATTATTTATATTTATATACTTAAAGTGATGTGAAGCATTCCAGAAGGGTGATCACATTTCGAATGGAGAATAATCTTGCCTGAAGCACTCCAGAAGGGTGATCACATATAGAATGGAGAATAATCTTGCTGAAAGTAGTTATTTTACAAGTATTGTATCCAACTTGACAACACACACCGTGAATCTTATATATTTATTACATGCAGACTCTCGATGACGAAATCATTTTCATTGATTTATTGGCGATGGTTGCATCCGAAATCGAGAAGTAAATATTTACAATTGAGCATTGTTCAGACGATGTTTTTGATGGAGTGGTACAGTCAAGTTGCTTGATACTTTCGGCGATGTTAGTAGAATGCTACATTCCTCCAGTTGGCATTGCGCCTGGATACTACTAACTTATCAGTTTCACGCACCCGAACAAATCCATAATATGTCTTTAAATTCATTATGAACTAGGATTGTCTGTCTTTCCCACTATTTAATCAACTTGAATTGAAAGCATGAAGTTCAGTTGAGAGAGTTTGAATCTCACTTTTTAGAAAACCAAACATTCACATTTTGTATCAGTAAACCATTTTATGCTTGGGGATGTTAATGTCCCTTTATTTTGCTGGTCAAATTGTGGGAATGTGTTGATGGAGAGCGGAATAAAGCAATTTCAAAGCAGAGTATGCACATATGACGAAATATCTTGCCTAGCTTGTAATGAATGTAGATGTGTTGATTTCAAGAATGACAATATCTGAAACTAACAAGTTTCGGCTGTATATAAGACAACACGCAAGGTTTATGTAAGGTTTATGAACAAATTGACTCAGGGGGGTGTGTCTATCATAACGATATGGGGAAATCGGAAGCGATATTAGGTGTATGTAATTGATATAGAAATAAATTAGATGTTGACAACGACTGCTAGTCTCATATTACAATGAAGATGAAGATCCCTCTTAGAACCCGATGACTCTAACATATGTTAATAGCTTCATCAGTTTTAACCCGAATTTAATACATAATTTTACTAATTAAATAGAGGTGTGGGAAAAACAGTGAACAAGCGTACAAAACAAAACTAACAAGAGGATGCATGGGCACTGGGATACCCCCATGGTGATGCACCACGGGTGCTGGGATACCCCCAAGATGACGAACCACAGGTGCTGGGATACCCCCATGGTGATGCACCACGGGTGCTGGGATACCCCCATGGTGACGCACCACAGGTGCTGGGATACCCCCATGGTGATGCACCACAGGTGTTGGGATACCCCCCATGGTGACGAACCACAGGTGCTGGGATACCCCCATGGTGATGCACCACAGGTGCTGTGATACCCCCATGGTGACGCACCACAGGTACTGGGATAACCCCATGGTGACGCACCACAGGTGATGTGATACCCCCATGGTGACACACCACAGGTGCTGGGATACCCCCATGGTGATGCACCACGGGTACTGGGATACCCCCCATGGTGATGCACCATGGGATACCCCCATGGTGATGCACAACAGTGCTGGGATATGCCCATGGTGATGTGCTGGGATAACCCCATGGTGAATATTGAAATATGGGAATCTAACATGTTCAGATAAATGGAAAATGTGAACAACGTCAATTAACCCTCTTTTGAAAGCCCCCCCTGATTACAAACCTGCATACCAAATTTCATCGATAACCATGGTTGAGATATTATGAGCAGACACATATAATCCAGTATACTCCCCATCTTTTGGGATGGGGGTATAATTATAATGGATAAAAGTCTACTGGATCTGGAAAAACATTTTCATTGCGCCACCACTGAGGGGGTGTGGGTTGGCATTTTAATTAATGTTTAGTCGGTGGATCCATCAAATTTTACCTATGAATTGGAAGTGATTGTTGGATGACTGCTTGCGATTCGACAGGATGATATCATTGAGTTATTTCTCAAGTGACAAGAGGCATTCATAAGTTATCAAACAATGTCTCTTTCTATTAAATAGTCAAGGCAATGTACACCTTCACATAATTATACCACATTTTTGTAGTTAAGTGGTGATTGTTGATTTCGGAGGAATTAGCTGTCATATCTGCACCTATAGAGACCAAATAATTTACTGAACAATGACGTGTTACAGTGTACCAGTGTACAGTGACCAGTGATACAGTGTACCGAAACCCAGTGCAAGTGATGAAGTAGACAAAGTGTGCTGACTTTCCGAATTCTAGGTCAACACACGATGTGCAAGAACTCTGACACAGTCAGTTGACAAGAAGTACACAATTATCTGATTTCTCTGCTTTCATACATGCTGTCCCATCAATGGGCATCATGCCAAGCCATGAATTAATGTGTCCGATATTTGCAGAATCAGATTCCCAGAGGGTGAATGTAGTGATGCTATCCCGCACAGCAGGCTACCATAACCAAATTCACCCTCTGGGGGACCTCATTCTGCTTAGGCCTGATTTCATGGGGTGTATCTATAGTCTCAAATTAATATTGTTTTTAGTTACTTTTTCTCTTCTGCTTAGTTTCTATATTGCCTAATTTACAGGAGATAAATTGCATAATCAAGGTAACCAATGGGTGAATATCACCAACTTCAAAATGATGTTCCCAGAAGACGAATTTGGTGATGCTAGCCCACCATGCAGCATAGCTCTGGGGACCTCATTCTGCAAATGTCAGACACAATATCTGAAGGCTTGCATATGCATTCCTGAACAACCCTCCAGATGAATAATAAACCATTCCATTGTATACTTTTATAGCTGAATGGGAGAAATTATTCTGTATATATAGAAAGGTTAATCATCTCATGACTTTAACCCTTCGATGACTGGAGCTACCTCCCTTATTAACCCTTACATGACTGGATTACCTCCCTTTTTAACCCTTCCATATCTGGAGCTTCCTAAAATTTGGCAAAACCATGTGCCAATTCATTCTCTTTTATATGCGAGTCTCCATAGGGACCTTCAGATATAAAACAGAATGCATTGGCCTAACAATATTAATCTTGACCTTGTAAGCCAGTGAATTTTCTTTTATATATATATATATATATATTCCTGGATTGGATATTAGGGCAACAGTCTCTTTTAAAGCACTTAGGTGGACATTTTACTGTCTACCTAAGTTTCGTCCCCTAAAGGTGACGAAATCTGATTTTTTTGAAAATTCTCGTCCGCACTAGGCGGATGTATTGATGAGCATGTGTAATAAGATGACCGTTATTTCGTGAATATGACCTAATTATGAATATTAACGAAATAACGGGCAGATAATAATGCACGTTATTTCGTAATGATTATGATTGATTGTCGCCTTAATTACCAATGCAGGAGTATATATATATGCAGGGTTATTATGCATATATAAGAGAATGCACTGACACAGGATCTTTAATGCTGCACCAGCGCAGCTCCCATCATGAAAGGGTTAAATACCTATCTGTCAATTTAGTACATTATAAAAAATAGTCCCACCAAACGACATAACTATGGGAACACAGCCCAATCATGACGAGCCTTGTAAGTAGCATTAGGTCGGGTCGATTTTACTTACACTTCCTGTCTGGACTCTTTCGTCTTTGATAATTTTATCTTTCTCTCCATCTCCTTTCTCCAGTAATTTGTCTGCTTCCTTCAGGTCTTTAGCATCGTCGACGTTGAAAGCATGTCCGTTTTCTTCAATCTCCTCGAGGGGGCATGCGCACACGTCCACGTTATGTATGTCCTCCTCAGAGAGATACATGTTGGATAACGATCGTGGCGACGTGGACATTTCTCGACTCGTCACGGACACAGCACGCTCAAACTTGCGACTAATTTCTTCTGGCGACTTTGATTTCCCACAAGACATCTCTGATGTAGTGCGAATCCTCTCTTCCAACGCTGTACATTTTCTGAAATAAATAAAAAAAGTGGGATAACTCCACAATAAAAAAGTGTGATGGACCTCATAATCACAGGTGCACAGGTTCCCATGGTATTAAATATCTGACAGAAAAAATTA
Organism: Siphonodentalium dalli; assembly: GCA_032622095.1. Taxonomy (NCBI): domain Eukaryota; kingdom Metazoa; phylum Mollusca; class Scaphopoda; order Gadilida; family Siphonodentaliidae; genus Siphonodentalium; species Siphonodentalium dalli. Next base: position 196,977,136 of record CP136063.1, read on the forward strand.
ATGTAGGAGAAAATTGTGTCCACGGATGGACGGACAAGCTGATTAATGTATACTTCCAGATAACTTTGTTAGGGGGGGTATAATATAGAGAGTAATCAATTGGTTCCGAGAATTACGTTAAATAATTCACGATAGGCGAGAGACGTCAGTAAGAAACAAGTGGTGTTAGCGCACGAGTTTCTTACCTAAACGTCTCTCACCTCGAGTGAATTATTTAACGTACTTCTCGGAACTAATTGATTACTCTATTTATTACACTTCTGCCAGCTTCTGCATCAATTTAATTCACCAGATATGAATAAAACACACAGAATTAATGCATGTGGAGAAAGATTAACCACCCAAATTTCAGTCAAGATCAGTAAGCTACGCAAGGTCAATGACGTAACAAGAAATGACATAATTCACTAGTGACATTACCATTTTTAATTAACTGTGTTTTCAATGGAAATCGATCGCGCATAGGAGTGTAATAAAAGAATATTTTAGTAGATATTACGTGGAGGGAGGGAGGGGGAGGGGGGGGGGGGTTGATTGGGGGTGGGTGGATGGGTGGGCAGTTGATATTAGATATTTATTGCACACCCATTGGTTTATTTTTACAGCAAAATACAGAAGATTTCAAAATGTTCAATAAAAATATGTCTGGTCCTTGAACATTACACGAACATTGAATGAAGCATTATCAACTTAAATTTTAGTATACCACAGGCTACAGTCTTTGGTAGGCAATAAACATATAACGGAACATTATTCAATCAATGATAAGTTTCCATCTAGAGGTCACACTGAATATCCATATATAGTTTGGTGATGATCAGATCAGGGATGTGGCCTGTAGGGTGTACCAAAGGATTTAGTCATGCAAAGAATCAAGTCCAAGATGTCTGCTGGCGGCCATGTTTTTTTAAAGAAATTCGGAAAAAATTGATAGCTCACATCTAGTGGTCACCCAGAAGATCCACATGAAGTTCGGTGATGATCGATGAGGGATGTCCTCTGTATGGTATGCCAAAGGATTTAGTAAAATCCAAGATGGCTGCCAGCAGCCATGTTTTTTATAAAAAAAAATTCATATTCGACAGCTCCTGTTTAGAGGGGATCCCAAACATGCCTGTAAATTTTCCAAATATTTCGCAGCCATGATTTTAAATGAATTTAGGACAAGTCTCATCGAGAGGTCAGCCCGGAGATTCATTTGAAGTTTGGCGATGATCGGATGAGGGATGTGGCCTGTAGTGTGTTCCAAAGGATTTAGTCATGAAACAAGTACAATCCAAGATGGCTGCCGCCAGCCATGTTTTTCAACGAAAATCGTTCCAACTATGAAATTCAAGCAAATTCTAAATTCCTTTGTTTTTACTAGTAGTGGCAAATAAAATTATACTGATGCTTCTGGTGTTTTTTTTAAATGATATATCTAATAGCTATTTTAAATTAATTACTTGAAAATCTGTGAAAATCAAAATTTAACTTTTAACTAATTATTTAAAACTATGGGATAACTTATTTCAACTTGTATAAAATTGCAATCATTTTGTGTTTAATTTACATATGAATTGTTTTACAGTCGGTCAAAAGCTTGTGTATGCATGTTTTGATCTCAGACTTTTAAAATTGATCCTATCCTATCGTAATTACCTGTGTAAGTCAGCGCATGTTCCTATCCCGGGTACACTCTCCAGTCGTTTCAGTAACTTCTCTCTGACAACCAGTTCTAGAGAAAAAAAAGAAAAAAAGAATGCCAATATTATTTCGACAATAGCAAAAAGTCAATATAACTTACTATAAAATGTGTCCAACATGAGGCTGATATATCAAGATATCTCCGATTGTTCAGTTTGCCTATATCTCTTAAATAAAAATTTAATTTGAGCTAAACATCACCGGTATTTTTGAGAATTTAGGCAACTTATTTGGCTGAAATATAAGCCTATCTTGACCATCGCAAGTTCAAAGTGCTTACACTTGGTTTCCCGTTTTCATCAGTGGTTTACACACTCATGGTTAAGAGATCCTGCTAATGTGATATGATGCTAGTGGATCCTTCTGATGATGTTGGTAGAACAAACTGGTGCTGTTAAGAAAATGTACTGTTATGATTTCTCAAATTGTCATTTTCACAGTATTTGGCTGATCTGAAGAAACATGTATATTGTGAAATATTTTACCAGTAATAATGGCTGTGTTGGTTGTTGTTGGCTGTAATTGAGATGGCTATCCGTGTTGTTATGCAGACACCAGCAGCACCATTGTTAAAATATTTAAAAATATATATGTTCTTGAATGTTTTCACTCAAATTGCTCAGATTAGCCAAACATCGCAAAAATTACAACTTAGGAAAAATACGGTAATTTTTCTTAACAGCATCGCTTTGTGCTACCAGCATCATATCAATTCATTAGTACCCACATTCATGATAACAATTAATTAGGACCCACCAGCATCAGAAGTAGATAAAATAGAACCACTTTCAAACAGCAATATAAAACAAATCATTTGCTGGAAAGATCTTAAGCTAAATAAATGTTAGACAAGTGGTCAGTGAAGGGGTAGACATGCAATACACGATCAGTGAATATCATTCAAGAATCTATATTGTTGGTGGGCTTCTAAAAGGTCATACCTGCCATTTTGGCACAAAACTTTTTATTACAATTTCGGCATCGGGTTCGATTACATAAGTTCATCAGATAATTTGTCAATATTTCAAGTATAAATTCCATTTTTTTATTGTTTTTCAGGGAAATTCGTGTTCTAAAATGTCATATCTGGGTTCCCCGCGATTTTTTTCGTTAATTCTGAAATGTCGTAATTTTTATTTTCAAAACCGTTCCTGGTAGGATAATTCTGATTGGATTGTTTTGAAGAAGAATGAAAATGAGGGCGTATCCTCCTTATCATGAGTGACAGAACTAACGAAGCTGCAGAAATTGTCAAAACTAAAATGTTGTATAGACAAAATTGCTACTTTTTTGTTCTAAAGTGTTGTAGAACACCAAAAAATCATGTTTTCTCATCAACTAGAAGATAATTGAATATGAAAGTATCTATTATAACAACTGTGAAATAAATTGTTATTGTGTAAAGTTATTGGCAGACATCAAATCTAGTTCCAGAGATAAATAGTTTTTTTATTCTCCTCAACAATTTGATTTTCCTGATGTACGACTTTTAGAAGCCCACTGATTATATGTTATACCTGTGAGAACGGGGTGAAGACTCATGTTACATGGGGAGGAGACTCTGTTACACATGTGAGAATGTTAACGAGGAGGAGACATTCCATATTATTATCATTAAAAACTTAATTCTATTATATATGGAGTTTTTGTCATCTTTAATTGGTTTTTTAAAATCTGGTCTAGTGCTGGGCTAACTAAAATAAAACAGCAATTTTTAACGACATTATCATGTTTTTTTTCCACCATGTAATATAACGAAGTCATCATCTATTCTGGGAATATATTCCCCTAAATCTCTATGCTGTATGAACATGTTTATTATTTGAGGCCAGATCTGGTATGTTTGTAAGTTTTCAAATCAAATTTGCTAAGTACGCATGTAAATACTGATGTGATATTAGACACTATTAAGCCATTTTTCCTTCTTAGTTTCATTTCAAAAGACAAATAAAAACATGAATTTGTTAAAGCTGCCAATTCTTTATTTCTAGTCAGATAACCTTCCCCAACCTATAGCTATATGTCAAAACAAAAGTAATTCAATCACCATACAGGACATAAAGTGTACACCATTTCAGAGGTTTGATGAAAATGGTCAGACATTGTGTAGTGCTACAGCTATCCTTAAAATAATTGACCATCTATAACGTGTTGTCACCCTGGTAATACCATGATAACCACCAACAACGCGTTGAGGTTACCGCTTCAAAACCGCGATGCATCCGGGATTAAAAGCAATTAAAAGTAAAATTTCAAACAGAAATATCATAATTACAAAAGTAAACATGTTACTAAAACATCACATGCACTTTTTGTGAATGCGACATGACTGGTCTTCATTGTAATCTTCCAGCTGGGTACCCGACAATGTTGCATGCCGTGAACTTTACCGACTGCATGAAGTTGCCGACATTGTTTTAGCTGTCAAATTATAAACTCCACCCATCGCCTGGTGACAGGCTGCATTGATTGGCATTATGTATACAGGCATGGACATCAAGTGCAGTGATTTACCTTATATATGTGTAACTTAATGAGATCCTCACAGATATATTATTTTTTTCATCTTTTGGTGTTACGACCCACTAATAGACAGCAGTATCATAACCGCACAGTACCGTAACTTCACCACAGTGATCATCTTATTACCGCTGTTGATACTGTATACTACCAGTAATACCACGGTCATTACCTGGGTATCACCCCGTTTTTCAAGTTAATTACTTTGAGGATAGCGACAGCTATATTGCTAATGATCCATGAATGGATTTTTCTATTAAGTTCTGCAATCATACTGGTAAATTGGGATATTCATATACTTTGCAGTGATGCTCAGATAGCATAAGCCGATAATACACAGAGAAACAGCCTTGAGTTCCATGTACATTATCCCTTTCATGACGGGAGCTGCACTGGTGCAGCATTAAAGATCCTGTGTCAGTGCATTCTCTTATATAGGCGAGTCTCCCATAGGGAGCCTCGCATATGTAAGAGAATGCACTGGTTTACAAGGTCAAGGTAAATAATGTAAGGCCAACGTATTCACTTATATATGCAATGCTCCCATAAGGAGCCTCACATATATAAGAGAATGCACTGGCTTACAAGGTCAAGGTAAATATTGTTAGGCCAATGCATTCACTTAAATATGCAATTCTCCCATAGGCAGCCTCGCATATATAAGAGAATGCACTGGTTTACAAGGTCAAGGTAAATATTGTTAGGCCAATGCATTCACTTAAATATGCAATGCTCCCATAGGCAGCCTCGCATATATAAGAGAATGCACTGGCTTACAAGGTCAAGGTAAATATTGTTACGCCAATGCATTCACTTATATATGCATTGACACACAGTTTTCTAAAAATTTCAGGAAGCTCCCGTCATCAAAGGGTTAATTAATTTAATTATTAATTCAGGATTCCATGCTGTGAATATAATATATAATATGTTTTTATCTTTTATTTTTTTATCTTTGGGTGTGAATTGATAACTTGGACTGAATGGATCCTATTAATGTTGCAGGGCACAAAATTTAGGACAAACAAATTTTTCTTGTTCAAGCGATAATCAAAACATGGGGAATAAATTTTCCATTCACCATATAATGAGGTCACCATATCAGGAGGTCACAATATAAGGTCACCATATAAGGAGGTCACCATATAAGGAGGTGCGAGTCTCAACAAATGATCTAGAATGCAGGCAAAGAATGTTATGGTGCTAGAAATCGTACAATAACATCAACCAGTTCACACTTTTGTCGTTTTGAGTGGTGTGACATCTCAATGTGCCATTCCAATTGATACATGGCCATTTCGATAAGAAATTAGAATTTGTTAATGTTCATTGAATTAAGAACATATGAAGCAATGAACTCTCATACTGAGTTAGTCCAAGTCTTCTCGTACTAAAGCCGGCTAAGATATTGGGATGGAGGTGCCGGTCTTTAGTCCGAGTTCCAGGCCCATGCATTCCTATGACACGACTTAAGCGTTAGTGACCCGCTCAAATAAAACCACAATTATATGAAATAAAATATCACAATTGCGACAATAAACGGATATTTTCCGCAGAAGACATGCTATTTGATCTGAAACCCACATCAGTTGTGAATTGAAAGCGGTAATTTAATGCGAAAAGAGACATTTACCGCAATGTTTACAAATTTTTTAAAGTATGCGAACTCAGTTGACCTCGCGAACTGTGTTCGGCATTTTCCGTTGAAAATATTCCGTAGATTTTCGACTTACAATGCAAATTACGATGAATTCTCCATTGTAATCGTAATTATGTGTGTCAATAAATAAAAAATAAATAGATTAATTAAACATTGAAGATATAAATGTAATACATTAAATAAATTACGGGGAATTACAACCCTCTCAAAGTTTAAAACAGTGTAAACACAACGAGCATTAGAATAAATAATATGGTGCTACATTTCCCACATTTGGTGGACTTCAGCGAAATTAAGATATATACTAAGCGAACAGAGCGATATACTGCTCTTGTTAAGCACACAAAAAATCAAACAAAATTTGTATAAATTTTTAACCTTAAGTTTGAAAAGTCCCACTAAAACGGAAGAACTATATTTCGAAACTGTGTGATTCGGTTCTCCGATTATTTTATCAACACAAAAGTCAAAATGCACATGGATGAAAATCACACGCATGGCAAGTCAGACACAAGAGTTCTAATTTGCTCCAATTTTGACAAGTTGCTTGCGAAAATTGTCAACAAAACTACCTTTCTGATCCTCCATTATGTCATTAAGTTTTTAGTGCGGGAATTGTTCTCAAAGCACATTGGAAACTGGACTTTGCGGCGATCGGTTTTCGCCATTTTGTTCTGAAAACCCCGCGCTATATATAGAAACGGAAATTAGAATACTCAGAACAAACACCGGACAATGCCGAAGTTCTTCGAACCTGAGTTCGGCTTTCAGTTAAGTAAACAAACAGAAAAAACAACGATGTTTGTGGCAATCAACCGGAATATTCTATGTGTAATTTAACATTAAAGTTAGATTATTATACACCATTCTGACCATAAGATGTCACTCTTTCCGACGTATATAGCATCATGTATTGCTTTGTTAGGTAAATCGAGTAAAATACACCACAGATTCCCGCCACAGATCCTGGGCGTAACTCGTGTCATAGGAATGCATGGGCCTGGAACTCGGACTAAAGACCGGCACCTCCATCCCAATATCTTAGCCGGCTTTAGTACGAGAAGACTTGGACTAATACTGAGTCTGTGCCGCTACATATCATCACAGGAGTGTAACCCTTTACCCAACAGAACGGCCCTGTGCCAATCCATTCTCTTATATATGCGAGTCGACCATATATATATAGGTCGCCTCGCATATATAAGAGAATGCATTGGCTTAACACATTAAAAATTATAAAATTGTTAAAGAATGTAAGAAAAAATGGTAAAAAGTGTTAAAAAAAGATTTTTTTTAGGCCAATGCATTCTCTTATATATGTGAGGCGACCTATGGTCGACTCACATATATAAGAGAATGCATTGGCACAGGGCATAACTGTAACTATCACAATGTGGTCAAGGAGACGGTTCCAATGATATACATATTTGTATGGTTCTATTGAGACAGACCGAATATATTTTAGGCTGTTGAAGCTTTATTTGGCCGGTTTTGGCCGGTTTGTTGGGTAAAGGGTTAATGTCGGTAAAGTACAGACGATTGCACAGAGATATGATAGAGACATACAAATATATGTACTGATGCACAACCATTAGAGTGTCAATTCTGAAGATCTTTTCCAGAAAGTAACACGAGGGGGCATGATATGAAGTTTCTAATGAAACGCGTAAACAAGAATGTTGGCAAATATCTCTTTTCACAATACACCATCACGCACTGGAATAATTTGCCTGAACACATTCTCAATGCCATGTCAATGGAGGAGTTAAAAGTTTGGATAGATGCTCAGCTGTATGGACTGAAATACATTTACGATGACAATGCTATTGTGACACACGTTATCTATGCTATGTTTATGTACTTAAATATTCAAATCTATTTGTAACAAAAAGTCAAATGACATGTTTTGAAAATATGATGATGATGATGATAGTGGTTATACTGACAATGACCAGACCTGTTATTACACCTCAAAATAACAGGAGGTTTTAAAAGATATTGTTTATTCATTGAAAACAAAATCATAGGTGAACTTGCTTTTAACAGCTAAAATATTGACCTCTCAACCTGTTGTCCTTTTAACATATTGCTCAGTCTACTGGGATCATAGGAAAACACATTGGTTATGTTGATCTGCATCAACTCAATCAAGTAGGTCACTTCAATTAGGACAATGTCCTTGACCCTTTGAGTGCCACGGGCCGATCTCATCGGCCCTAATTTACGGTGTGTAAAATCGGCCCTAAAAAAATAAAAAATGTTTTTTTTTTTATAATTATTTTTGTTTGTGTTGAATTATTTTTGATTATGCGTAAGCATGCTATAGCGAATTTAAAAACAAACTGGATAACACCTTATGGGCATGTTATAACTCAAAACTAACACCAAGTATTCATAGTAATAATTTTGATGCCCATAAAAAAACATAAGATTCCCTGGCACTAAACCTACTAAATAAGCCTGTTAAAGAATATAAGAAAAAATTATTAAAATTGTAAAAAATTGTAAAAAATAATAACAAAAGATGAAAAATTGTTAGGCCAATGCATTCTCTTATATATGCGAGCCGACCTACGGTCGACTCGCATATATAAGAGAATGCATTGGCACAGGGTATATGGGTTGATACAAAAATCGGACCTGGCACTCAAAGGGTTAACTTATAATCAGTCTTGAACATGAAAACAGTATTGGTAGTTGAAGAAAAGAATAAAAAAATCCTTTTGAAATTTGCTACAAAATCATACCCTCAACTTCTGTGTTCATATACCTTGTACTTATAGCGGCCTGTGGAAACTGGAGTGTCACTTACTGTATACACCCATCAGTAAACCTGGGGTGGGGCAATGAATTGTTTAATACAACAAGACAGTCAATGACTGTGGGGTCGCTCACCAGACTGCAAAGACTGATAAGACTGGGACTCTGGAGACCACAACAGTCAGAACTTTTCATAATCACTTTAAAAGAAGTAGATATCTAAAGAGTTAAATCTAAAACAAAAAATTTGGAGTTATGTCCCTGGCCCCACCCACATTTGACCCAGTGACCTGATTTGAACAAATCTGAACCCCAGTCACCCAAGGATCCTTCATACCAAATATGAACCCATATAGCCTGATGGTATTTGAGAAGAAGTCACTTTAAGAATACTATGGAGGGAAAGAGTTATGGCCCTGGCTTCGCAACTATTTCAAGTGAACTCATTTGAACAAATCTGAATGTGAGTCACCTAGGGAACATCCACACCAAATATGAAACCATTCGGTCTTATTGTTCTGAAGATGTTTAAAAGAATTACTATGGTGGGAAAGAGTTATGGCCCTGGCTTCGCAACTATTTGACCCATTTGGTCTTATGGTTCCAGAGGAGAAGATGTTCAAATAATTGTTGTCGGACAGATGGACGGACAGACGATGGACGGACGAGGAGTGATGACTATAGCTCCGGCGGAGCACAGGTAGGGTGGCTGGTTGATAATTAAATCTCTTATCTCCGCCCCTATTTGAACAAACATGAATCCCCATCTATGAGATCCATTCATTTGGTAATTTCAGACATTAGATTTTAAGAGTTGAACTTAACTGATTTTCCTAAAATGACCCCAAATCTGAAAAAATCTAAACCCCAGTCACCGAAGGACCATCCATACCAAACATAATCTAAATAGTCCAGATGGTTCTTGAGAAGAAATTGTTTTAAGAATTACTATGGAAGGAAAGAGTTATGGCCCTGTCTTCTCACCTATTTGACCTGATGAACTCATTTGAACAAATCTGAATGTGAGTCACCTGGGGGACATCCACACTTAAATATATAAACCCATTTGGTCTTTAATATGTATCTGGAGAAGAAAACAATTGATGGACGGATAGAGACATATTGACAGATGGATGGATGGGAGAACAGTCTGAAATAGAGACTGACAAATTAAATCCAATATACCCCCCAAGTTTTCTTTGCAAAATCAGGGTATAATGAGTTCAACTGGATACTGGTGGTTAAGAACATAATATTCGAACAGACAAGCCTGAACATAGTGTCTGACATTTGCAGAATGAGGTCCCCAAAGGGTGAATTTAATGACACAATCCTGCAATGCGGGCTAGCATCACCAAATTCACCCTCTGGGGACCTCATTCTGTGTAGGCCTCAACTGCTATGGGAGACATAGCATTAGATTGAAGTTCTCCAGTTAAAGTTGGTGATGTGCACCCATTGGGCACCTCAATTATGCATTTTATATTCACAAATTAGGGGATATAGAAACTAAACAGAAGGGCTAAAGTAAGTAAATATGTCAATTTAAGTGCCTATATACTTCCCAGAAGATGAGGCCTAAGCAGAATGAGGACCCTGGCTAGTGTATTTGGTGATGCTAGACTGCTGATTAGGCCTCAATGGCCAATAAAACCAAGGAACAGATTGAAGTCCTTCAGTTGAAGTTGGTGATACACACCCATTGAGCACCTCAATTATGCATTTTATCTTCTGCAAATTAGGGGGACATTGAAACTGAACAGGTGGAAAAAAGTGACTATATCAATGAAGTCCTACAGTTGAAGTTGGTGATACACACCCATTGAGCACCTCAATTATGCATTTTATCTTCTGCAAATTAGGGGGACATTGAAACTGAACAGGTGGAAAAAGTGACTAAATCAAACTGTCAATTTGATACTTAGGATACTTCCCAGAAGATGAGGACTAAGCAGAATTAGGTCCCTGGCGGGTGTATTTGGTGATGCTAGCATGTTGTATGGGGTAGCAACACTAAATTCACCATCTGGGGACCTCACTATGTAAATGTCAGACACACTATTTCCAGACTTGAAGAAATCAAAGCCATTCACAGTATCATTGAATGTCAGTCATCACCTAATGGAAGCACCAGTTTGTTGTTAAATTGCTACAGATATGTTTAGATTAGAATAATACATGTCATCTGGCCAGTTTATATAATTAATGACCTGTACCTTTACAGATATATATGCCTCTGTGGTGAGAGGTATTAAATTGAGAGGTGATATGGCTTGGAAGGGATGTTGGTTGATGGCAGGGTTGAGCCTGGGCCATGTGGGAGGGGGAAGGTGGGGGAGGGTGGAATGTTTCCATAATTTCATTAAAGAGTAAAGTTTCATAACTCTGCAGATGTTATATATAATGGTGTCACTTTTTTTCAAATTTTAAAACATGTTTAAAAAAAAATTGTCCCAGAAGATGAGGCCTAAGCAGAATAAGGTAATTGAGGGTGTATTTGGTGATGCTAGCCTGCTGTATGGGGTAGCAACACTAAATTCACCATCTGGAGACTTCATTCTGCAAATGTCAGACACACTATGTCCAGGCTTGGAGAAATGAACAATGGACTATTCCTTGTAGACTCATGTAGAATAGTTGTTTAGCTAATGTCATGTCTTGTAATGACAGATGGTAAACTGGTCTGAAGCAAGCAGTCTTAGCAAGAGTATCGGGTGACCACACTATGATAAATTGGCTTTTTCAATAATAGAGGCTTCAGTGTTCTCTTAAAAATTAATAGTGCATAGCAAAGAGGTGTGAATTATAAAGGGCCATAACTCTGTTAAAATATATCGGATCAAACCCATATTTTAACTTGATCTGTATATAAGTGTCAAAAATTCATATATATACCAAATTTGGTGTTGATCAGATGAAAAATGTTTGAGTAATCCTGTCTTGGATGAATTCTATATCAAAACAAGAGTGGAAGGGGTTAAATAAACAATACCAAAATCCATACAGATGAAGAACATGCTAAGAAAAATCTAGGTAAGAAATATGAGGCTGTGATGTGTCCTAAACAAAAATTAAAGGTCAAAATGCAAAAATTAATTTGTTTCTTTTTAAAGTTATGTCCCTGGCTCTGCCCCTATTTGACCCAGTGACCCCATTTGAACAAATCTGAACCCCAGTCACCCAAGGTATCTCTGTACCAAATATAAGCTAAATCGGCCAAATATTTTTTTAGAAGAAGTCATTGTAAGAATTACTATGAGTTATGGCCCTGATTTCTCAACTAATTGACCGGGTGACCTCATTTGAACAAATCTGAACACCAGTGACCCAAGGACCCTCCATACCAAATATTAGCTAAATCGGCCCAATGGTTCTGAACAAGAAGTCGTTGTAAGAATTACTATGGAGGAATAGAGTTATAGCCCTGGCTTCGCAACTATTTGACCCAGTGACCTCATTTGAACAAATCTGAATGAGAGTCACCTAGGGAACATCCACACCAAATATGAACCAATTCGGTATGATGGTTTCAGAGGAGAAGATGCTTAAAAAAAGTTTGACGGACGGACGGACGGACGGACAGACGGACAGACGGACGGACGACGGACGAGGAGTGATGACTATAGCTCCACCGGAGACTTCGTCTCAGGTGAGCTAAAAACTTGGGACTGGGCTTACCTTCGAGAACCACCACATGTAAAATCTCAGTTTGCATTCATAGTGCTTATCTAATGTCGTGTTTTATATGAATCATGATGCATATTATTATATTTAACGAAAATAATATGTTTTATGCGTTATTATGTTTGATAAATATTTAAAATAATAGTCAAATATCATCTTAACTATTTTAATACAGCATTTTTGCAATTTGCATTTTTGTCCATGAAATTTTGTCATCTTCATTCAGAGTTAACCTGTCATCTAAGTTCGAAAAATGTGGGTGGGCTTATTTTTGAGGACCACCCCATGATTTATTTTGGCTTATCCCCAGGGATGGGCCTACTGAAGGGTGTATACAGTACTATCAGCCAATTTCAGTGTTGAGTCACATCATGTGACGTCATGACATACCTCAAGTTGTTTTCATAATGTATGGAACCAATATGCAAAACAGCCTACAATTGAAAATAGGAGCTAAAAGCTCTTTTAGTAGCTCATGTTCCATATAAGAAGTCAGACCAACTTGCATCCATATGACATGGAAGGTAAGAAAATCAACATCCATTTCTTAAATGGAGCAGGCTTTATGATGGTAACCCAGAGAGTGAGTGAGGGAAAAATAAATCCTGTCAGGATAGTTCGAAATAAGCATTAAGCACATGCACGGACGGTCGGATGTTGCAGGTAATCCAGTATACCCATCTTTTGGGATAATAACCCTTTCAGTGCCAAGTCCGATTTTTGATCATTTTTCAAATTTATTGATTATAATAATTAGAGCTCTTTCCATCAATGTATCACATTATTATAATCAATAAATTTGAAAAATGATCAAGGAAATATGGGTTTATACAAAAATCGGATTTGGCACTGAAAGGGTTAAGCACATGCACATACAGCATATAAACCTTTGAGAACAAGAGATGGACAGTCATCAGGTGGCATACCATCTAGTATGGGCATACATATTACTGAGATATTCACGCAGACGGACATTCGTCCGATGGCATACCACCAAAAATCAGTATTTTAGATAAACAAAGATGAATAACTACAGAACGGCATACCACCAAAAATCAGTATTTTAGATAAACAAAGATGAATAACTATAGAACGGAAAACACGAACAAAACAATTGTAGACTCCATTGAATGTCATCATAGTAATAAACATCCATACTAAATTTCATTGAGATCCGAGCACTACTGTTCAAATAACGATCTGAACAGACATCAGATGGACGCATGGACAGACAAATGGATGGAGAGATGCAAAACAGTATATCCATCTCTTTTTTAAAGTGTCAATGACACTGTAGCTCAACTTGGGAAGGAGTTAATTTTTTGCTGAGCAAATAGAATGATAAAGAATAAGGAAAGTAAAAAAAGTACAGTAAAGGTTTTGTATTAATTATTTGCATTTCAAACATTTCACAATAAATATGGGCTGCAGGGTGTGCCCATGGATTCAAATTTGAAATCCAAGATGGCTGCTGGCAGCCATGTTTTATAACGAATTTCAGAAATAATCGACGGCTCCAATCTAGAGGTTACCCTGAAGATCCATATGAAGTTTGGTCATGGTTGGATGAGGGATGTGGCCTGTACGGTTTGCCGAAAGATTTAGTTATACAAAGAGTAAAATCCAAGATGGCTGCGCGGCCATGTTTTTCCAATGAAATTTGGAAAATTTTTATGACTCCCATCTAGAGGTCACCCAAAAGATCCAAATGAAGTTTGGTGATGATCGGATGAGGAATGTGGTCTTAAAGCGTGCCAAAGAATAAAATCCTAGTTGGCTGCCGGCGGCCATATTTTTCATAAAAAATCTTTCAAATTTGATAGCTCTCATCTAGAGGTGATCCTAATAATGCGTGTAAATTTACAAAACAATTCTTTGATATATGCGGGCTGCAGGGTGTGCCGATTGATTCAAATTTGAAAACCAAGATCAGCCAAGCCATGTTTTGTAACAAATTTAAGAAATAATTGATGGATCCCATCTAGAGGTCACCCCAAATAACCGTATGAAGTTTGATGATGATCGATGAGGGATGCGGCCTGTAGGGTGAGCCGGAGGATTTAGGCATGCAAAGAGTAAAATCCAAGATGGCTGCTGGCAGCCATGTTTTTCATCGATAATCGCTAAAATTTGATAGTCAGCATCTAAAGGTGATCCTAAACATGCCTTTAAAATTTCAAAACATTTCTCAAATAAATGTGGGCTGCAGGGTGTGCAGATGGATTCAAATTTGAAATCCAGAATGGCTGCCGGCAACCATGTATTTTTTATGAATTTCGGAAAAAATTGATGGCTCCAATCTAGAGGTCACCTCGATGATCCATATGAAGTTTGTTGATGATCGGATGAGGGATGCGGCCTGTAGGGTGAGCCAAAGGAAAATGTTAACAGACAGACGGACGCCAACACATGACAATAGCTCAAGTTTGACTTCATCAAGTTGAGTTAAAAAGGGGTATAATGATTCAACCAACAATCCCATGGGCAATTTAAGTAGAGGACAAGCAGTGGAAATCCAAATAAAACAAGGCTTAACCATCTCTATAGCATAGTCGACTGTTTATTGTGTGTCAAATTAAAGTCGAGTATTGGCTCAATCATCAAGGCACTGAATAGAGTTATTAACCCACAGGGAGCCTCACATAGATGGAAGCATGCACAATGGAGTGTCATCTGTTCCAGTCATGTGGGGATCTCGATGGGTTAAACACACTCAAAGCACTGAATGGAGTTATTATCCTGAAACAAAACATAACGCAAAGTTCTATGTCAAAAAGGAAATATGGAAAACAGCAAGTCATAATTAATCTGTATTTTGAATCGGTTCCACCACATACCAAATTTGGTGATGATCAACTAACAAATAAACGTGTAACATGTAATCAATATACTTGAAATACAGAAAATTAGTTGACAATCAGAACAAACTCCTTAAAACTTGATATTCATTTTTTATGTCAAATCTTCCATGGTTTTAAGAAGATAAAATGTTAGATTTGTTTCGCATTTAGATGATAGAATTTTAGATTTGTTTTGCTGTAAGAAGATAGAATGACAGATTTGTTTGACTCAGAAACTCAGGTGGAATACAGAAATTTAGGTGAAAATCAAAACAAATTCCTCAAAACTGGAGGCAACAATCATTGTGAAAGGTGAAAGCCTACAAATAGTGGGTCTGTCATTTGCAGAATGAGGTCCCCAGAGGGTGCCTTTAGTGATGCTATCCCACACAGTGGGTAAGCATCACCAAATTTACCCAATGGGGACCTCATTCTGCTTAGACCTCCTCTTCTGGGAAGTATCTATAGTCTCAAATTAACATTGATTTTAGTTACTTTTTCCCTTCTGGGAAGTTTCTATATCCCCTAATTTGCAAAAGATAAAATGCATAATCGAGGTGACTAATATATGGGAACTTCAATCTGATCATAGCTATCTCAAGTTGAGGCCTAAGCAGAATGAGGTCCCCAGAGGATGAATTTGGTGATGCTAGCCTACCATGCGGGGTAGCGTCACTAAATTCAGCCTCTGGGGACCTCACTCTGCAAATGACAGACATACTATTTGCAGGCTTGGAAAAATGTGAGTCACTTCTCATTTCATACCTTTCATCTCTTTAAGAAATCCTGTAGAGTGAAGATACAGAGAAATGTGGCATCAAAATGGTATTACATGGTCAAACATATATATCCAGAGCAAGGAATCAAGTCTCTAACCCAAAGCTGAACCAACGTTACCAGTCAAGTCTCTAACCCAAAGCTGAACCAACGTTACCAGTCAAGTCTCTAACCCAAAGCAGAACCAACGTCACCAGTCAAGTCTCTAACCCATAGCAGAACCTACGTCACCAGTCAAGTCTCTAACCCAAAGCAGAACCTATGTCACCAGTCAAGTCTCTAACCCAAAGCAGAACCTACGTCACCAGTCAAGTCTCTAACCCAAAGCAGAACCTACGTCACCAGTCAAGTCTCTAACCCAAAGCAGAACCTACGCCACCAGTCAAGTCTCTAACCCAAAGCAGAACCTACGTCAACAGTCAAGTCTCTAACCCAAAGCAGAACCTACATCACCAGTCAAGTCTCTAACCCAAAGCAGAACCTACGTCACCAGTCAAGTCTCTAACCCAAAGCTGAACCTATGTCACCAGTCAAGTCTCTAACCCAAAGCAGAACCTACGCCACAAGTCAAGTCTCTAACCCAAAGCAGAACCTACGTCACCAGTCAAGTCTCTAACCCAAAGCAGAACCTACGTCAACAGTCAAGTCTCTAACCCAAAGCAGAACCTACGCCACCAGTCAAGTCTCTAACCCAAAGCAGAACCTACGTCAACAGTCAAGTCTCTAACCCAAAGCAGAACCTACATCACCAGTCAAGTCTCTAACCCAAAGCAGAACCTACGTCACCAGTCAAGTCTCTAACCCAAAGCTGAACCTATGTCACCAGTCAAGTCTCTAACCCGAAGCAGAACCTACGTCACCAGTCAAGTCTCTAACCCAAAGCAGAACCTAGCTACGCCACCAGTCAAGTCTCTAACCCAAAGTAGAACCTACGCCACCAGTCAAGTCTCTATACCCAAAGCATAACCTACGTCACCAGTCAAGTCTCTAACCCAAAGCAGAACCTACGCCACAAGTCAAGTCTCTAACAGGTTTCATTTCAAATTTGTTTAACACTTTCATGAAGGGAGCTGCGCTGATGCAGCATTAAATGTCCTTAGCCAGTGCATTCTCTTATAAATCTGAGTCTCTCTTAGGGAGCGTTGGATATATAAGAGAATGTACTGGCTTACAAGTCTCCATATGGGAGACTCAAATATATAAGAGAATGCATTGTCACAGGGTTTTCGTAAAATTTCAGGAAGCTCCAGTCATGAAAGGTGCTAAAACAGAAAAATGTTAATCAGACGGGATAAACTAGTATCGAGGGGTATCGATGATGTCCTGATTTTGAACATCAAACACATCTCAATCATTTAATAGATGTTCGTAAAATTCAAATAATCCCTTTCACACATTAAAAACTAATATTAATATCACATTTAAGTACGATAACTCCTGCAACAAAATATCTAGCTCAATGTCTCAAGCGACGATTTAGAGATTACATATAGAATATACGCATAGTGTTTCTGAATAACAAATTTAATCCACTCGTGGGATTGGCGATTTACACCACGAGCTTCATCGAGTGGTGTAAATCGCCAATCCCATGAGTGGATTAAATTTGTTATTCAGAAACACTATGCGTATATTTTGTTTATGCCACGATCTTTACAATGTGATGGATAAACACTTTTTCCGTTCAAATTGTATGGAGAAAGTTTAATCCACTCTGCGAAGTTTAATCCACTCTGCGAAGTTTAATCAACAGGTGTTGATTAAATGTAAAATTTAAACAGATGACTTTATTTATATAGTAAGACTAGCAGGTTAGCCCGCCACTGGCGGCATTCGTCCCATGGCTTTGTTCGAAAAAGCAATTGCAACAGGTTCCGAGACACTTGTGCTGCATTTGCAGCAAATTTCGGCAATAGTCAGAAACATGACAATTTTTTGTTTTTCAATGAGTTAATTATTTTGTTTTTCAATGAGTTAATTGTGCTTTTTTAATTTTTTAATTGAATTTTTTGTTTTTAAATTTGACCCGATTTTTTTTGGTTTTTCAAGGAGTTAATTGTGCCTTTTTAATTTTGTTTTTCAATTTTACCCGATTTTTGTTTGTTTTTCAATGAACCCGTCCATGACACTTCCCGTATTTAGCAAGTTTGAGCTCAATCGGTTCGAGTCTATAAAGGACACACACATATATATGACACTTCCCGTAGGTAGCAAGTTTGAGCTCAATCGGCATTCCCTGGAATTTCCCAGTAAATATTTAGCTAGTTTGAGCTCAATCGGTTCGAGTCTATAAAGGACACACTCATATATATGACACTTCCCGTAGGTAGCAAGTTTGAGCTCAATCGTCATTCCCTGGAATTTCCCAGTCACCAACACGGCGTAATTTTGGTACATATATAGAGACCAATTGTCCATCGGCTGTCATGTGTAGTAAAGATGTGTTATAAGCCGACATTGCCGTGGGGATGCCCGTTCCTACACGCGTTTTTGATTCTATGAAGTACCCACATATATACACACATACATATCTATTTATATATATATATATATATATATATATATACGGAGTTCTCAAAATATATAGTATAGATTGGCAGATTCCAGTAGCTTTATAACGGTATATCTGGGGAGAAATCTGATGCTATATTCGTGATTATCTGGGATGATTTCGGTATATACCAAAGGTATATACTGTAAAAACAAAGAGCGCCATCCGTGCTCGCAGGGAATAAATTTAGAGCGATAACGTTTGCGTAAATACGAAATTGTGAGTGTTGGTTTGTAACCGGGATTTCTGAGAAGCATTATGCCTATAACTACCCCCCCCTAAGCCCTGACCTAAGTGTCATACATACTATAACAATGATGTTGTAAGAGCTCCAATAAATCTCCCCGCATAGGCAAGCACTCAATGTTCCCGTATAACTCTGCAGATGCCAATAACGTTGAATGGGAAACAGACGCTCTTTATAGAGATGCGTCAAAAACAAACGCTCATTAAATAATCACTTGATTAACCCACGCCGTGCCTTTGCGAAGATTTGAGATTGGAGAACGGGTGCTCTGAGCTTCTCTAAACCGCGACCACGGTCGTGTCGGTGAGATTTGACACTTACATAGGAAGTTTGAGCTCAATCTTTACACGCGTTTTGGATTCTATGAAGTACCCACACACATATATACATATATATATACGAAGTCTCAAAATATATAGTATAGATAGATAGATTGGCAGATTCCAGTAGCTTTATAACGGTATATCTGGGGAGAAATCTGATGCTATATTCGTGATTATCTGGGATGATTTCGGTATATACTGTAAAAACAAAGCGCGCCATCCGTGCTCGCAGGGAATAAATTTCGAGCGCTAACGTTTGCGTAAATACGAAATTGTGAGTGTTGGTTTGTAACCGGGATTTCTGAGAAGCATTATGCCTATAACTACCCCCCCTAAGCCCTGACCTAAGTGTCATACATACTATAACAATGATGTTGTAAGAGCTCCAATAAATCTCCCCGCATAGGCAAGCACTCAATGTTCCCGTATAACTATGCAGATGCTAATAACGTTGAATGGGAAACAGACGCTCTTTATAGAGATGCGTCAAAAACAAACGCTCATTAAATAATCACTTGATTAACCCACGCCGTGCCTTTGCGGTGATTTGAGATTGGAGAACGGGTGCTCTGAGCTTCTCTAAACCGCGACCACGGTCGTGTCGGTGGGATTTGACACTTACATAGGAAGTTTGAGCTCAATCTTTACACGCGTTTTGGATTCTATGAAGTACCCACACACATATATACATATATATATACGAAGTCTCAAAATATATAGTATAGATGACATATTTAAATTAATCCCGCCGTGGACCCCATCACCAACGGCAACGCGACATGTGCTGCGTTCTAAAAATAGGTCGATTGCAGTGGATTCGTACAGATGACGAAATATGAGTGCGACAGATAATATTGTTTGATCGAAAGCATTTGAATTAATACGTCGCAAAACTCGCCTTGATGTTGGCTAATAGATATTTGTCCCTGCTAGGTGTTGGGAATGTCGTCACACAACACGCTCATGTCTGCATACAGTCTTACACGCACACGCCGAGACCCAGACGTAAGAATGACATTAGGCATATACGCTCTTTATCAACTACAATGCAATAGGAACGCTCTTTAACTATCAACGCGATTAACCCCCGCCGTGCCTTTGCTGTGATTTTGGGAGTGGAGAACGCGTGCTCTGAGCTTCTCCAAAACGCCGCGACGACGATTCCCGTGGGTTTTTACATTTAGATGGGAAGTTTGAACTCAATCGAGCGAACCGTTTTCGATTCTATGAAGTATATATATATATATATATACGAAGTCTCAAAATATATATTGTATGGAGAAAGTTTAATCCACTCTGCGAAGGTTAATGCCACGTTCTTTACAATGCGACGGATAAAAACTTTTCCGTTCAAATTGTATGGAGAAATTTTAATCCACTCTGTGAAGTTTAATCCACTCTGCGAAGTTTAATCAACAGGTGTTGATTAAATGTAAAATTTAAACAGATGGCTTTATTTATATAGTAAGATAGGCGATCGTGGAATAAATTAGTGACACATGTTCCTGACCTACATTATTACTGTATACACCCATCAGTAAGCCCTGGGGGCGGGTCAGTAAGCCCTGGGGGCGGGGTGAAATTTTTGACACAAAAACTTAGGACTGGGCTTACCTACGAGGATCCCCAAATCAAAATCTCATTCTTGATTGATGTTGATTAATGTACTAACAAGGGGGAGATTAGAAGTGTAAAATATTGTACACATTTCTATTTGTGAGCAAACACATTGGACAAAAAGTAACAAAAAGAAATATTTTCATATTTCAGAGAGCATGTTTCTTTGATGTGTGTGTGTGGATATGTGCATAAATTTTTGTAATCTTGATTCAAAGTTAACCTGACAACAAAGTATACTCGCCCTCTAAATTCTAGAAATTGGGGTGCTTATCTTCGAGAACCACCCCATGATTTTTATGGGAGCAAAAACATAGACTGGCTTATCCTCAGGGATGGGCTTACTCATGGGTGTATACTGTAGTTCACAACATCAAACAGCTACATTATTTTTTATCCCATTTGAACGAAGATTTATTAATGATGCATCATAACTTCATAGTGGTATTGACAGTCAGGCATTAGTTATTCCGTTTCTGATTGCAGAATTCCAATGAATGCATATGGCGCAGTGTTTAATTGGGGTTCGGAGGTCAGATATTTGTGTTCTATTTTTTCTTAAATGAAAAGCCTAACACCTTTAATAATTTTTAGCATCAGTAAAACATAATAGAGTTATCTACCTTCCTGAGTAGTGATACTCTTGAGCTCTTCTGATTGTAATTCTTCTGCGAGATGTTCACGGAGGAACTCGGCAAACGCTCCATTATGATCCATAAGCTCATTGAACGACCCTATCTCTGAAACCTCGCCGTCCCTCAGCACGACAATCAGGTCCATCTGAGACAGGAACCCCAGACCATGTGTCACAAGAATCCGAGTCTAGAATACAAGTCATTAGATTAACCCCTTATGGAACCTCATCATCCCTCAGCACGACAATCAGGTCCATCTGAGACAGGAACCCCACAATCAGGTCCATCTGAGACAGGAACCCCAGACCATGTGTCACAAGAATCCGTGTCTGGAATACAAGTCATTAGATTAACCCCTTATGGAACCTCATCATCCCTCAGCATGACAATCAGGTCCATCTGAGACAGGAACCCTAGACCATGTGTCACAAGAATCCGTGTCTGGAATACAAGTCATTAGATTAACCCCTTACAGAACCTCGCCGTCCCTCAGCACGACAATCAGATCCATCTGAGACAGGAACCCCAGACCATGTGTCACAAAAATCCGTGTCTGGAATACAAGTCATTAGATTAACCCCATCTGAATTCAGGAACCCCAAGACCATGTGTCACAACAATCCGTGTCTGGAATACAAGTCATTAGATTAACCCCTTATGGTATAATCTCGGTTTCCTGATGTAATTAAACAATTTGAAGGCATCAATCTGAATACAAAATTTAATAATTCCCACCAAATCACAAACTGTTTATAAATAATTGTTTTTTATTCACCGCCGAATCACAAACTATTTATAAATAATTAGTTTTTTTATTAGGCATAATGGCTTGTAAATCACAATGTGATTTGTAAACAGAATAAATGAGAACTGTATGCTTATATCAATGCAAAATTAAAACTATAATATTGTTTCAAGTAGGTGCCTACATCAGGAAATTAAAAATAAAAACATTAATATTGTTTCAACTAGGGGCCTACTTCAGGAAATTAAAAATAAAAACTTTGATATTTGTTTCAGTACATTACTTAATCCTTCAAATTGTTGAAAATAAAACACAATTACAATTCATTGACTTTATCTACTTATATTAACGTAGACATTGAGAACTTTGCTTAAATGTTATCGTTTGATTTACTCAATACTATTAGATATTCTCAGATTATTCATGGACTGATATTTATTTCCTCCAGCGGCTATAGGGGCACCATTCATCCAACCCCAAGTGGAAACCCTGAATTATAGTCATAACCTCCTTACCTTTTTGGATAGACTGCCGCTATTACCGATAACATGGTCGAATATATGTTTACCGACATGCGAATCGACTGCGCTGAGTGGGTCATCAAATAGATAATTATCAGTGTTCTGGTATACGGCTCTAGCGAGGGCCACCCTCTGTTTCTGCCCGCCACTCAAATTAATGCCCTGAAATGATCAAGAATAATAAGGTGAGAAACATAATGCCCCACAACGATTATAGGTCAGCACATTATAGTCTTCATATAAACTTTTAGTGTTTAATTAGTTGTCATAATATCTATTCTGGACTCTTCGTAGACACTTTTAGTGTTAAATTAGTTGTTGTAATCTCTATTTAATTGTCGTAAACTTTATTCTGGACTCTTCATAGACACTTTTAGTGTTTAATTAGTTGTCGTAATCTCTATTCTGGACTCTTCTGTTTATCAGTAAGAGGTGTGTAATTAGGAGATAAACATACCCTGTTGAGTTGTACATTCTGGGATTCGAGCATGAAAACAGTTTGTGCACGAGCCGGCTTGCCGGCGAGTTCACAAACTGTTTTCATGCTCGAATCCCAGAATGTACAACGAAACAGGGTACGTTTATCTCCATTGTAATTCAATCTAGCAAGGAATTTGCAAAAAAACTGTATAAAAAGTATCATTTAGTCATTTTCATGACATGAATCGAGACTTTCATTTCGCCGTTGTCACCGTGCACAAATCATTGGGTGTGTCCATTGCGTTACTCGGAACACTGCTCCGTAACCATTTCCTGTGGGGCGGGTTGGCTCGTTTCGCTACTCCGTTCTGCGCCGATCAAATTGTACCGTACCACATTCAGATTTGATGCACGCTGAAGCGGCCGATGAACGGTATCTATAGACAACAACGCGCGGGTGTGCTCGTTTCGCTACTCGTTCTGCGCCGATTACATTTGACCGTGCTACATTCAGATTTGATGCACGCTGAAGCGGCCGATGTCGGTGAATCGAAAACGAAAGTTAGCCGCTCTCGGCCAATCAGAATGCTTGATTTTAGTGACAAATACTCAATTGAATTACAATATATATTAGACACCTCTAACTGATAAACACAGTCATTCTGAGTCTCAGTCGTGTTGTATTCTTAAAGCCATTCTACACACGTGAGTGGAATGGAATGATGTCGAACTCGACAATGAAACCAGAATTAATGATACTCCAATGTCATGATGCAAACACTGTTATGCCACAACAATAATCTAGCATGGGTTTACGAACATTTGGTTTGAAAATGAAAGTGTCAATGACACTGTTGCTCAACTTGGGAATGAGTTAATTTGTTGCTGAGCAATGAATAGAATGATAATGAAGAAGGAAAGTAAACAAGAGGTCACCCCGAAGATCCATATGAAGTTTGGTGATGATCGGATAAGGGATGTGGTCTGTAGGATGCACCAAAGGATTTAGTCATACAAAGATGGCCTTTGGCGGCCATGTTTTTCAACAAATTTCGGTCGAAATAGGAGGCTCCCATCTAGAGGTCACCCTGAAGATCCAAATGAAGTTTGGTGAAAAAGTAGATGCATCAGGGGAAAATAATTTAAATAAAATTATGCTACACTTCAACAACAATTGACAAATAGCAGAATTGTCCATGAATTTCACAAGATTTTTGAATATGATTAAGTTATACTCAAATTATAAAAATAAATTGAGGTGTTTATTCCCATAAAACTGTCTAATAATAATGTAAAAGAAGGCGAAAGCAAAACAGAGACTCTGCCATCAAATATTTTAATCACCACATGCTTCTTATTTTAATCAGCTTGAACATAAACGATGTGTAAAAGAAATTAATTATTTTTTTTACACTATTCAGCTGCACTATTGAGGATAAAGTTGTAGGAGGGGTTCGTAAACCAGGCTGTTAAATAGAGAATATCCGAATAGTGTAGCTGAATAAAGAATTTATTTTTGCGAATATGTGGGCATATATTTGGTGAGCCTTTAGGCGAGCCAAATAGATGCCCACATACAGGCAAAAATAAATTCTCTATTCAGCTACACTATGCGGATGTTCTGTTTATCCACCGAACAAATTTAAATGTATTTTATTGCAGTTTTTGTCAATAAATATCGAAAAATTCACAGGCTCCTTATAGAGAAGCAATGACCTACTTAGCGACTTTATCTGTATAGTAGAATAATTATGAAAAAGTTTTGTATTCATGCGACTGCAATACGAAATAGTCCACTTTATAATTTCTAAATTATGCCAGAAAAATATCATAGCATGGTGTAATTTCTAATAAAATCTAAATGATTCGCATAACGTTCAAATCTAAAACTGAAGTGTTCAAGTATAGCAGTCATGTGAATTTGGATGTTTGTGCTTGAAACTTATTAATGAATTGAAAGTCTGAACTTTAGCAGTAGCACTAGCACAAAGATCGGCAGTGAAAATGCACCAGCTCACTGAAGAATATCGTATACTTTAAAGCAACAAACTGCCAATTGCTTAATCAAGTTATAGACTTCAACAACTGAACATTGAAAAATTCTATTTGATTGCACGAAAATTTGTTGTGGATGTTGACGTTTCTAAGACGAATTCCACTATATATCCCCGAATCCTCCTTCGGGGGTCGGGGGCATAATAATGCCAATTTTCAATGCTTTCTGTCACATCAATAAAATGAAATTCAAGAACTCTTTATGACCTGCTAATATTTTAAGCTGAAGTAGGGTGTATTATTAGATATTTGGTTGTGCTTTGGTGTATTGATAGTGTATACCCACTTCTTAGATTTAGAAAATAAAAACAAAATTGCAGTCAGCTGTCATCGTGTTAAGCTGAAGGACGGTGGAGTATGAAATAACTCAAGAGTTAAGCTTGTATGATCCCTGAACGAACCTTTTCTCCGATCTCAGTCTGATCTCCTCCTGGGAGTACCTCCAGATCCGTAGTTAAGGAACATGCTTCTATCGTCGATGCATACTTCTCATCATTAAAGGGTTTTCCGAATAACACATTCTCTCGTAAAGTCTGGTTTCTTATCCACGCAAGCTGTGACACATAGCTCACAGATCCCTGAAATTATTACATTGTAATGCCATTATTAGGCCACACAAAGTCAATATTTCGGTTCTCAGGTCTGCGCACCAAACACCATGCAGGCTTTACCTCCCTTGATGAAGCGGCAAGACAACTGCTAGCGGCGACATTTTACCCACATTTAGTGGACTTCTGCGATATTAAGATATATACTAAGCGAACAAAGCAACATTGTCACGATAACAAGTATGGCAAGTCAAACATAGGAGTTCTAATTTGCTGCAATTTTGACAAGTAGCTTGCGAAAATTGTCAACAAAACTATCGCTCCAATTCTCCATTCTGTCATTAAGTTTTTAGTGCGGGAATTGTTCTCAAAGCACATAGGAAATTTGATTTTGGAGCGATCGGTTTTCGTTGGAAAACACCATGCTAAATATAGAAACCACAGACTAGTACCCAGCCAGTGACAGAGTATGACTGGTGTGCACTGATAGAGATTGTCCATGCGCATGGTCCTGAAACCCCACCCGCATGATTTTTTTTTATTTTAGTCACCACTGAAAAAAATATTTACATAAAAACAAAAAAAACTAAATTATTTTTATTCTCGGTGCCACGACTTTAGTGGAGGAATTATTACCTAAATTAATCAGTGAAACGCTATTTTACTCAGTGGGGTTTGTTGATAGCATCAACCCCATTACAAAACATACATTTATTGGAATTTCAAATGTTAATATTGATAAACTATCCTAATTCGTCAGAAAGGCTGAGAGATCCCTAGATTCTCTCTCAATGCATGGCATTTTCAAACAATTTCTAGAGGGAGTACCGCCATGTCAATGAAGGGGGATATATAACGTGACACATGAATTTAAAGACATATTTACAAATTGAAATTAAAGCTTATTATAACTAATGAATAAATCACTGTTCAAGGTTTACGACCATTGATATAATGTCTTACCACTAAGTTACTGTGCCAGTTGATGTTTGATAAGATTCATCGAAGGTAAAGTATAAACAAACAAAAACCTGCATGCATTTTATTGCTGAAATTATTACATTATTCAATTTCCTATGGAATTCCTGAAAACTTACAATATCCACCAGTGTTAAAATCTTTAAAGATGGTTTATCTTTTCCTATAACAAGTTTTATATAGTTTCCTCTGGTTTCCTGGCTATAAAATAATAAATATGAATCGAAGACCCCTGTATGGAAATTCTTTAAACAATTAATATTGATCGTATTTAGATTTTTACTAGTATTAGACATACAACCTTCAGGGACAGTTTTAAAGACTATTTTTAGACAGAAACTACAGGCACATTCAGAGCATAGAAATTGGGAGAACTCTATCTCCATCAAGGCAAATTTCCATTTAAATTAAGATATTTTGCAGATATAAACCACTTTATTATGCCTCTATAGACAATTGTAATACGACCCTGCCTAACTATGCTTAAAAGCCATGTCCTGATTGACCAGTGGCCCGAGTTACCATGGCTATCTCGTTCAAGTTTTGTGGTACAATTCTACTTTTTCCAATTGTACCACGAAAAAAATTGGTTTATTCAGATCGCAGCACGCGACTTTTCCCTTCTTTTCTAACTCCGCGCAAACGGGGCATCAACAGAGTACACCCGCACCCGTAACCCTTTGAATTTTGCTACATCTTGACAATCTTGCGAATTTTCTAGCGATTTGTCGCTTGAAAGCAGTTTGGTTGCCAATGAATATGGTCCAGATGATGTTATGGTATATTGATATATGTTACGACCAAAGAAAGTTACTTAATAAGTATATTAAATGACAAAATAAATCGGTAAAATTGTATTTTCCATGGGGCCGGGCTGTGCATTCGTCGATTCGAATCTCGATCATATTCGATATTTCGGAATCAAGTTGAAACTGAAAGCGTTTGTTCACCAGAAGGGAAATAAGATTAGTTTAGTAAACTAGATCATTTAGATCGCTTTGTGTAAGGAAAATGGTCCATAGTCGATAATCATATTCATGTTGTCCCAACAACATTCAACACAGAAATGACTGCAATCGTGTTTCCTGTACAATTTAAATGAAAGGCACGGGCGCCGCTGAAAACACATCCTTTTTTAGCCAATTACAACGATTATTTAAGCAAACAAATTACCAGAGTACTCCGTGCAAAGAAATCGAGTACGCCCAATAAGAATTACACCACGAAATGTTTTCTCACCTGAGGCCGAAAAAGCGCAGTATTTCGTTGACTATTCAGTCGAATTATGACCAGAAACTTTCAGTCGTATTACAAAAGAAATAAATACACGGTGTATCGGTGTGTATGGTCAAGTTGTACCACAAAAAACTTATTGTAGGACTCCGCTACGCATCGTCCTACAATCAGTTTTTTTTTAACATCCTGTTAATATCCAATAATTCTAACAGAAATAATATACACAATCTTCAGTGTTGTTTGTTTTATGCACAGAAAAAGGTATTTGTAGTCTTGAAATATAAGGTTGTATAAAAATATGTTGTTGTATTAATTGTGACCGGGAAGAGATAGACCATCATTATTAAATCTGCAAAATCTTATTTTATTTTCTGTGAGTTCCACATATTGCGATGACAAAGCCAAATCTAAATCAAGATTTTGGCTTTGGCAAAATCTATTCTTGCTCTTCTAACAAACATGTTTGGTGAATAGTTTTCAGTTGCGATTTGCATTGCATCCCATATATAATTGTGTATAAGGTCATTAAAATAAAATATTTATGTTCTCAGGCATTTCAGTCTCGATTTTGAGATGAGGGAGGGAGACTATTTTAATTTCTTTCTCAAAATCTAGAAAATTATAATCCAGCAAAACTTAATTTTCGTTGTTAATATCCAATAATTCTAACAGGAAATATTGAAAAAAATGTTTGTCGAGGCTTTTCAACTGCGATGAGTAGGAAGCTGCTGCTGCTGCTATTCAAACATGAATTGTGATGCATCGTGGTAACATCCTGACAATGCAGAGAAAGAATCGCGATAACATCCTGACGATGCAATGCAGAGAAAGAATCACGATAACATCCTGACAATGCAATGCAGAGAAAGATCGCGATAACATCCTGTCGATGCAATGCAGGATGTTAGAATCGCGATAACATCCTGATGATGCAATGCAGAGAAAGAATCGCGATAACATCCTGATGATGCAATGCAGAGAAAGAATCGCGATGCATTGTTGCAGCCCTAACCAGTTCTACAGTGTCTCTTAGCACTCCTCTATTTCTCCGATTTTAATTCCCAGCTTCTGATGAACTCAAATGTGTTTTCATCAGTTACCTACTCAAACTTTTGGTCTGATCTAGATAAGGCCAAAATAAAAAATACTAAACATAATAATTTTGACGTAAACTATTTTCCTCATGCCTTTAACATTCATGTAGATTACATTGACCCATTAATCAGTATATTTTTATCATTGACCCATTAATCAGTATATTTTTATCATTGACACATTAATCAGTATATTTTTATCATTGACCCATTAATCAGTATATTTTTATCATTGACCCATTAATCAGTATATTTTTATCATTGACGCATTAATCAGTATATTTTTATCATTGACCCATTAATCAGTATATTTTTATCATTGACGCATTAATCAGTATATTTTTATCATTGACCCATTAATCAGTATATTTTTATCATTGACCCATTAATCAGTATATTTTTATCATTGACCCATTAATCAGTATATTTTTATCATTGACCCATTAATCAGTATATTTTTATCATTGACCCATTAATCAGTATATTTTTATCATTGACCCATTAATCAGTATATTTTTATCATTGACCCATTAATCAGTATATTTTTATCATTGACCCATTAATCAGTATATTTTTATCATTGACCCATTAATCAGTATATTTTTATCATTGACCCATTAATCGGTCTATTGTTATCATATTGGACATTATCAATCACCTTGTATTGTATAAGGTAGGATAATACTTCAATTTCTACAACTGACCATGACTATTTATGTTTGCAATAATAAAATTCCCAACATCTGTGATGAGTACAGTAAGCAGCTGCTGCTATTCAAACCATGAATTGTGATGCATTGTGGTAACATCCTGATGATGAAATGCAGAGAAAGAATTGCGATAAATCGTTCCAGCCCGTTATAAATTTAGCTATTTTGTTATTATTTTGTACCTTAACTGTCACACCGCCGCTTAGTTTTTCCATTTCTCCGAGGAATGCCGATAACAACGATGACTTGCCCGCTCCAACTTCACCAACCACGGCAACCAACGAACCAGGAAGAATGTGGAGATTAATTCTGTGGAAGAACAAGTGATGTTAAATAATTAAATGTTAGATTCTACTGCTATGCACGACGCCACTATAAAGTTCCAATATTTAACTGAAATTTTAAGACAACCCTGTGCCAATGCATTCTCTTATATTTCTGAGAGCCTTGCATATATAAGAGAATACATTGGCCTAACAATATTTACCTTGACCTTGTAAGCCAGTGCATTCTCTTAAATATGCGAGAATCGCATATGTAAGAGAATGCACTGGCACAGGATCTTTAATGTTGCACCAGCGCAGCTCATGTCATGAAATGTTTAAAGATATTTCCAACTCAATGTATTCTCACATTAATATTTTTCCGAAGATGTAATTCTAAGAATTAATCATCATTTAACCCTTTACCCAACAAAACGGCCAAAAACGCCCAAATAAAGCTTCAACATCCTAAAATATCTTCGGTCTGTCTCATTGGAACCGGTTCATTGACCACATTGTGATGGTTACAGTTATACCCTGTACCAATGCATTCTCTTATAAGAGAATGCTTTGGCCTAAAAAAAATCTTTTTTTACCATTTTTTCTTACAATTTTTTAATTTTTTATTACATTTTTTAACAATTTTTATAATATTTTTTGACAATTTTATCATTTTTAATATGTGTTAAGCCAATGCATTCTCTTATATATGCGAGGCGACCTATGGTCGACTCGCATATATAAGAGAATGCATTGGCACAGGGCCGTTCTGTTAGGTAAAGGGTTAAATGAAAGGGTTAAGTAATATTATACAATAACAACAGCCAAATCATAAAACCATTATAATGAGTAAGAACACCATTATAATCATTAGATATACTTCAAATATGCTGTTGGGACATATGCATACTGATATATAAGGGAGAAGTCACTTCTCCTGGGACAAAAATAGGGAGAAGTGGCTCATTTTTGAGAGAAGTTGTCTCCCGTAGGCTGGCCCCTGTTACATATTAATGGGTGATTTATAAGGATTTCACATTAATTTAAAAGTGGCAATGTCACATCTGTTCTAGTATATACAGTTCCAATGTCGAAAATAATAAATTTAAGCGGAACCATTACATCACAAATACTTAAATGACATGTTCAACAATGCAAATGAAAGAAAATAAGATATTAAGGGACTATTTTGTCATTAAATTATATATAAAATTAATGAATTATAATGATGGAAAGTGTCTAATAAATAGAATAATAAATAAATAGAACAAGAGATGGACTGTCGTCCGGTACATACCCCCTTGTGGGATACCGCCTAGTGTGGGCATATCTATAACTTATGATGGCTATACTCAGACAGATGGACCCAAAAATCAGCATTTTCATATAAACAAAGATGAATAACTATAGAACAAAAAACCAAAACAAACATTTGAATGTGCCATTAAATGTCCTCATAGTGGTGAACATCCATACAAAATTTCATTGAGATCCTAACATTACTGTTCAAGTTATGAGCTGAACAGACATTGGATGGACCAAACAGCCAACATTTCCAGATAAACAAAGATGAATAACTCTAGAATGGAAAAGCGGAACAGAACAATGGAACCCTCTATTGAATGTCCTTATAGTAGTGAACATCCATACCAAATTCCATTGAGATCCCAGTACAACTGTTGAAATTACGACATGAACAGACACCAAACAGACCAAAAAGCCAACATTTCCAGATAAACAAAGATGAATAACTCTAGAACGGAAAATCAGAACAAAACAATGTAACCCTCTTTTTAATGTCCTCATAGTAGTGAACATCCATACCAAATTTCATTGAGATCCCAGCAAAACTGTTGAAATTAAGACATGAACAGACACCAGGCAGACCAAAAAGCCAACATTTCCAGATAAACAAAGATGAATAACTCTAGAAAGGAAAATCCGAACAAAACGATGTAACCCTCTGTTGAATGCCCTCATAGTAGTAAATATCCATACAAAATTTCATTGAGATCCCAGTACAACTGTTGAAGTTACGACATGAACAGACACAAGACGGACCAAAAATCCAACATTTCAAGATAAACAAAGATGAATAACTCTAGAATGGAAAAACCAAACAAAACAATGGAACCCTCTGTTTAATCTCCTCATAGTAGTGAACATCCATACCTAATTTCATTGAGATCCGAGCACTACTGTTCAAGTTATGACATGAACAGACATCGGACGGACGAACGCACACACACACACACGCATGCACAGACAGGTGCAAAACAGTATACCCCCCTTTTTTTTTTAAAAGGGGGTATAATAATAATAGTATAATCAATTTGTTTTGATGATTTCGTGAATTGGATGTACTAGTAAAACCAGCAAGACTTCCCTCAAGAATAATGTCATGTAATTGTTGAAATCATTTGATTATTCTTTGTATACTTCGCTCAAATTGGTCAATCTAAAGGTTAACTCACTGTTTAAGAATCGGCTCCGACTCATGATCCCAAGCAAAGATGCCATTGTTAATTTGGAAAGCGAATTCTGCAATAAAAATATAAAGAAAGATTCCATCATTAACTTGAAAATCAAATTCATCAATAAAATATAAAGAAAGATCTATTATTAACTTGGAAAGCAAATTTCATAATAAAATATAAAGTTATCTGAGTACAGATTTAGAATTAGAAGTCAATTTCATCTCATGACACCATTAATTCAAAGAAGTTAAAATTGTAGATAGAGCAGTGAGCATATGATAGTTAGAATTCAAGATAAAGAATGAGTTCATTTTAAATGCTGTTTTGCATCATACATAGATAGTTTATTACATATCTATCAACGTAAATCGCATGATCGCACGAGTTTCCAGGCGTGTGATAATTCTCAGAATCGCACTAGTGCAATCTGTCGACGTAACTATTTCATTCATCACGACAATAAAGAAACAATAAGCGATCAATCGATGATTCATTCAAGTATTTTCATTTCAAGAATATGTTTGTCGAGGCACAGAATTTCAAACGCATCATTAAAGATGGGTCAAGGTCACTCGCGGATAGACGGGCTCCCTGTCTGATTGTTGCGTTAACCCTAAAATGCCGTTAAAACTCAATTAAATTCACATTTTCTGTACCGGAGATGTACGATTGTGAGTCAACTTTCTATGATACGGAGATATGTAATAAAAATAGAACCGCATGAGTGTCTGGATTTTGACGAATTATCACACTCGATTTGTTGGCGGAACGAGTGCGATAATTCGTCAAAATCCAGACACTCATGCGGTTCTATTTTTATTACATATCTCCGTATCATAGTAAGTTGACTCACAGTCGTACATCTCCGGTACAGAAATGTGAATTTAATTGAGTTTTAAAACTGAATGAAATAGTTCCGTTGACAGATTGCACTAGTGCGATTCTGAGAATTATCACACGCCTGGAAACTAGTGCGATCATGCGAATAACGTTGATAGATATGTAATAAATATGTTTATTACATGCTTGTTCACCATTAAAGATGGGTCAAGGTCACTCGCGGATAGACGGGCTCCCTGTCCGATTGTTACGTAAACCCTAAAATGTCGTTAAAACTCAATTAAATTCACATTTTCTGTACCGGAGATGTACGATTGTGAGTCAACTCACTATGATACGGAGATATGTAATACAGATAGAACTGCATGAGTGTCTGGATTTTGACGAAATTATCGCACTTGATTTGTTGGCGGAACGCGATACCTCTCGTGCGGGACTGCATCCCGCACTCGAGGTATCGCTCTGCCAACAAATCTCGTGCGATAATTTCGTCAAAATCCAGACACTCATGCGGTTCTATCTATTTATTACATGCTTGTTCATAGAGGTACAGAGTTATGTCTGTTACATATTTACAAATCAGTATGGAACGTTCATACCATGCTCATCTCGTTGAAGTAAAATGACAATTGCCTCAACCATGAATTCGGAACTATAAAATAAAAGCATCATCACACATGACAAGACAAGCCCTGTTAGTGCCTAAATAAACCTTGTAAAATAAGCCTATATTTTTTTAGTTTACGGGTTCTAGGATGAGTGACGTGTAATAAACACAGAACGAAAAAAATGGGCTTGTTGATACGACACTTGTGCCATCGCTGAAAATTAGAACTTGTGGCTGTGCCTCTTGTTCTATCCTTCGGCGCCAACTCTCATGACAGGGTTCTTGCAGCTATTTTCATATGAAATTCAAGGGTTTTCAAGGAGTATTCGGGGTCAAAATTCAAGGGTTTTCAAGGAGTTATATGCTGCAAATTCAAGGATTTGTTTTCCCCTATACTCAGCTGCCTAGCTATTTGGCTATCAGGAAACATTTGATGAAATACTTTAGATACAGTTGAACAGCTGTTGTAGCTGTAATGACTTGCACACATGTTTGCACACCACAAAAGTTCAGCCTTAAGTAGCCTACATCGCTGCTGGTCACCAGGGAGGACACAGTGCTAATAGTTACAGGTTGGGTAGTACTAGTATTGCGCTGCTCTTGTTGTTGTTGTTGGTCTGAGCTGGTAGTGGAATTCAAGGCAGAGGAAATGCTTATTAATTCCCCCTCTCTCCGACGGCTTTTTTATGCTTGTCACTTTTAGTATGACTTTTAATGGCATGCTCCCCCATGACAGAGAGGTCTATATTCGTTTGACAGAATAAGCACCTTGCCTTGTGTTTGTTGTCGGCTACTGCGCGTAGCCACGCAGAATACTCTTGATTTGAGAGCCATTTATTATTGAATTTGCATTTCCCTCCTGTCATATTTCTATTTCGAGCATTGGTAACACGCTGTTTTTTCAGCAGACTTCGGATATGTTACACGCAATTTGATTTGTCAATAGCTCGAGGGGATAGTCATTGACCAATCACAATGAGCAATACATAATTACTCGATCGATTGTTACTACTGTCAACAGTGTGAAATTCATAGAGCGTAATAGCCACTATTTACATTCTATGTCAGTTGGTCAAGGTCGTTAGGTCACTGTGTTCCGTATGTTTCTATGCGAGTTGACATCGTGCGTTCGCATTGCGTTATAACCTGGTGTATACCTTCTATCTTGTGTTTATATATTAGGTTCACATTCAAGGGTTTTCAAGGGCTGGTACTGGAATTCAAGGGTTTCAAGGGCCCTTGAACAATGATTTTTAAATTCAAGGGTATTCAAGGGTTTTCAAGGACCCGTGGGAACAATGTCATGCCATATAAAAAAATCCATTAACACACTTGTGATTCTGTGTTTATATTAGTTTTTTTTCTTCTGAATAAGTGTTTTGGTTTCCCATGAAGGTTATCCAACTTTTTAAATTATGTAGGGGCAGGGGATAAATGCTATTTAACCCTTTCATGACGGGAGCTGTGCTGATGCAACATTTAATATCCTGGGCCAGTGAACTCTCTCATATATGCGAGTCTCCCATAGGGAGCCTCACATATATAAGAGAATGCACTGGCTTAGAAGGTCAAGGTGAATATTGTTAGCCAATGTATTCTCTTATATATAAGAGAATGCATTGGCACAGGGTTTTCACAAATTTTCAGGAAGTTCCAGTCATGGAAGGGTTAAACATCATTATTATCAAATCAATTAACAAAAACTACACCAATAAAAGTAGATATGCAATAAAATATTAGTCGGTGGTAATTAAACTCAAAATTGAAGCTTAAAAGTTTCAAAATACTGCTGTGGTATATCTGATCTTAATCAATTTTAGAATAAGACATAAACTTTAAAATTAGTATAGTTTATAGTGGGGTTGTTGTATTTGTTGATTACGAGGTACGGCTAAACAGCAAAATCAAGAGCCAAAGAAATAGTCAAGACTTCATTGGTGGAAGTAATGTAAAGATAGGACAATGATCAGAAGTTATGTCTGTTTTTGGCATGTCGTAAAATGGATGTAATAATACACGGAAAGCGGGACGAAACTCGACAATGATCAGAAGTTATGTCTATTTTTGGCATGTTGCAAAATGGATGTAATAATAAACGGAAAGCGGGACGAAACTCGATTAATTTATATCAAATAGCGTATCATTTATTGTCTGGAAACAATTTCCTCTGATCCCTTCTACATTATTTTGTGCAAACAAGGCTCGATAATTTTAAAACTGAATAAAGGATAATTATTTCATTGTTATTTAAGAAATGGATGTTGATTTGCTTGCGTTCCATAGATAATGGATGTAAGTTGGTCTGACATTTTGTGGGGAATGTGAAAGCATTCCACACATAAAAATGTCAGACCAACATGCATTGATATTCTATGGAACGCAACACAATCAACATCCATTACTTATATTTACACTCAACTGAGTCAACTGGCAGATCAGAAGAGCATTAAGCGCACAATTCCAACCTTATTCTCGTGACTTGGTGCAAGTTGCGTCTACAAAAAAATGGGATGCAAGTTGGGGTCAGTGTACGATGTCATGTGACGTAATTTCGACCAACCAACGTCCTGCATTCATGTTCCACAATGTGAATGCATGTGTGAGTGTAAATATAACTATCTCATTAGCATGTGATAAAGCCAGAATCTATTAGCACAACATATTTGTGCTCGAGGTCCAAGGTTTCAACTCAAATCTATCATAATATCAATATTGTCGGAGCCATTAAGGTGGACACAAATTCCAAGTTCCCACAAAATCGCCTTTTTGTGAGAAACCACGAAAATTGAAGCCGACAAAATCAAAGCAAATCATCAGTGTACTGCAAGAGACATAAATTTAAAATCAGTATAAATATATCTGAATAAAACGTACTTGAGTCCTCTGTGTACTGCACGTTGTTTTCATCGAGTTCCTCGTTACTGAAGAAAGTCTTCAATCTGTTCAAGGATACACTCACCTTCAAAATAATACAAGGATACGGTTAATACAAGCCCAGGACAGGCAGATAATAATTTTTTCTATATTTTCATCAACATTTTATGTGAAATATAAATCATATCCCCCACTCCCAGATGGTCGAACGTGTTATCCACTCCCAAGATGTTATCTTACTCTCAGCACTACATTATGACATCATATTGTAGCGTCATTCGCTATCATTGCACGTTATTTTAACGAGAGCTTTCCGATGAATGGCAACAAGCCATATTTCCAACTAAATCCTGAAAAGTTACCCATAATTCTGCTGTGGTTATGGAGTCGATTACTTAGGGCATTACTGTATCATATGCTCACTGCTCTATCTACAATTTTAACTTCTTTGAATTAATGGTGTCATGAGATGAAATTGACTTCTAATTCTAAATCTGTACTCAGATAACTTCATATTTTATCATTGCACGTTATTTTAACAGAATTGGCTGTTCATGTTATAGCTTTAAGAACATATTAGGTCTAACCGTGTGTTTCATTGTGGTCTGGGTCGTAACAAACTGGTATAGAAAATATAATAAACACAACATTTAGCTGTTCTGATCAGCATGCGGTTATTATCTCTCGGCTAACGCCTTGTATAAATAATTATCCATGCGGTTATCATCTCTCGGCTAACGCCTTGTATAAATAATTATCCATGCGGTTATCATCTCTCGGCTAACGCCTTGTATAAATAATTATCCATGCGGTTATCATCTCTCGGCTAACGCCTTGTATATATAATTATCCATGCGGTTATTATCTCTCGGCTAACGCCTTGTATAAATAATTATCCATGCGGTTATTATCTCTCGGCTAACGCCTTGTATAAATAATTATCCATGCGGTTATTATCTCTCGGCTAACGCCTTGTATATATAATTATCCATGCGGTTATTATCTCTCGGCTAACGCCTTGTATATATAATTATCCATGCGGTTATTATCTCTCGGCTAATGCCTTGTATATATAATTATCCATGCGGTTATCATCTCTCGGCTAACGCCTTGTATAAATAATTATCCATGCGGTTATTATCTCTCGGCTAATGCCTTGTATAAATAATTATCCATGCGGTTATCATCTCTCGGCTAACGCCTTGTATAAATAATTATCCATGCGGTTATCATCTCTCGGCTAACGCCTTGTATAAATAATTATCCATGCGGTTATCATCTCTCGGCTAATGCCTTGTATAAATAATTATCCATGCGGTTATCATCTCTCGGCTAATGCCTTGTATAAATAATTATCCATGCGGTTATCATCTCTCGGCTAACGCCTTGTATATATAATTATCCATGCGGTTATTATCTCTCGGCTAACGCCTTGTATAAATAATTATCCATGCGGTTATCATCTCTCGGCTAACGCCTTGTATATATAATTATCCATGCGGTTATCATCTCTCGGCTAACGCCTTGTATAAATAATTATCCATGCGGTTATCATCTCTCGGCTAACGCCTTGTATATATAATTATCCATGCGGTTATTATCTCTCGGCTAACGCCTTGTATAAATAATTATCCATGCGGTTATTATCTCTCGGCTAACGCCTTGTATAAATAATTATCCATGCGGTTATTATCTCTCGGCTAACGCCTTGTATATATAATTATCCATGCAGTTATTATCTCTCGGCTAACGCCTTGTATATATAATTATCCATGCGGTTATTATCTCTCGGCTAACGCCTTGTATATATAATTATCCATGCGGTTATCATCTCTCGGCTAACGCCTTGTATAAATAATTATCCATGCGGTTATTATCTCTCGGCTAATGCCTTGTATAAATAATTATCCATGCGGTTATTATCTCTCGGCTAATGCCTTGTATAAATAAGTATCCATGCGGTTATTATCTCTCGGCTAATGCCTTGTATAAATAATTATCCATGCGGTTATTATCTCTCGGCTAATGCCTTGTATAAATAATTATCCATGCGGTTATTATCTCTCGGCTAATGCCTTGTATAAATAATTATCCATGCGGTTATTATCTCTCGGCTAATGCCTTGTATAAATAATTCTCCATGCGGTTATTATCTCTCGGCTAATGCCTTGTATAAATAATTATCCACAACTCACTCGCGGAGAAAAAGCATAGACTACTCAGAACAGTTAACTATTGTCTACAAGTTCATCTTCAACCTAATTATTATTAATCTTACTATCAAAATTATAATAATTATAATGACGGATTTAGATAGCACTTAAACAATTTAATAGTTTATGACTTATTATTAATCTTCCTATTAAATTTGCCAAAGTATATTCACTTTGTACCTCTCCCAAGTACAAATATATGTAAATTTGATCACAATGCAGCCTCATAAGGCCTAATTTAACTTCATAACTTCAGGGTGTAAGGAGGTTGGTAAATTCTGATGGTATGGTGCTAAAGAAATTTAGCAGAATTGCAAATTTTGTATGGTATAAAGAGGTTCAGTTTTAAAGATGCATTAACTGATTTAACGCTCCTAAATTACTATTTCTTTGGCTTCGGGGCTATAAAATATTTGATTTGAGTCGAGGAACCCCATCAAAGCTCAGAGTGATCAGATATCGATATTTGAAGTTTGTTATTTCTCAAGATGTGTAATTATTTGTGGCCCAGAAAAATGTCATAAAACGGACGGTCTCAGACAACATTGCGGATGATGATGGATAATTCTAAAATCAAGTGGTAATACGGCCAAATTTTGTGATACTCAAGTGATAATACGGTCATATTTCGTTGAACAAAATGTTGATAAATAACACGTTTTGGGAAATTTGATACCATATTTGACAGTGGTTAGCATTATTTGTTGCAATTAATCGATTCTGATAACTAAAGCGTATTTTGGAGAAATGTTGTTGTTGTTGTATCTTGATGATATGGGCACCCTCGGATTGGATTGAGTACCTTTAAACACAAAATTTAATATCTCAAATTTCACCATGAGTCAAAGACACATGAACACATTAAATTATTTCAGATAAGATGTACTTGATCTAGAGTCAATTGAGAGAATTAAAATTCAGAAATATTTTTTAAATCCAGGCATTGTTCTATAAAGTAGTTCATATTAGTCACTAATTTGGTGTAATAGATAGTCAGAACACAATGCACATCAAATGAGTTGCGGAAGATGCAAGGATATATTTCACAAAAGTGAAATGTGCCGTTCGCAATGAGTTTGATAAAAGATTCCAGATTATGATGCAAGCTATGTTCTGTATTTATTCCACACCCCTGGTGTCAGATAAGTTTAATCCATGAATGTGACCACAAATGATACCACAACTACCTATATTTTCATATAATTCTGATGATAAAAATTGGTAATTATCTGTGCATTGCCCGGAGCAGATTGTTGACGTCATGTACATCACCGCGTTTTGCAACAATGTCAATGCAAAGTAGTTCTGGCTTGTATTCCCATTGTGGTATACAAGAACATGCTGCATTCAATGGCTGGGATTACGTTTAATACATGTGGCTCACTTCAATTGTAAAATATAACTCAGTCGCCTTCTGAGATTCAGTACAATTCATATGCATTCGTTACTGGGAAGAGAACAGCTGAACAGTACAGGACTCATTGTTACATGATTGGGAATAACGGAATGAAATTAATTATTTACCTGAACAAGGGTAGAGATTGTGTTTGGTAACATGATGAGTGGAAACCGCAGAAGGTTAAACAGCGA
Organism: Siphonodentalium dalli; assembly: GCA_032622095.1. Taxonomy (NCBI): domain Eukaryota; kingdom Metazoa; phylum Mollusca; class Scaphopoda; order Gadilida; family Siphonodentaliidae; genus Siphonodentalium; species Siphonodentalium dalli. The sequence goes on from CP136063.1 coordinate 197,017,607, forward strand.
CAATGAAACAAAAGCCTTCTCCGCGTTGAGTATGTTGTCACTACTACTCAAAACATACACAGCGAATGTGATCAGGGATACCTGGAAAAAAGGTGAGTTATCAAAACATACACATCGAAGGTGATCAGGGATACCTGTAAAAAAGGTGAGTTATCAAAACATACACATCGAAGGTGATCAGGGAAACCTGTAAAAAAGGTGAGTTATCAAAACATACACATCGAAGGTGATCAGGGATACCTGTAAAAAGGTGAGTTATCAAAACATACACAGCGATGGTGATAAGGAATACCTGAAAAATAATCATATTTAAATTTATTCTTCACAGAAAGCAACATTTAGGCCATTCAATTAAAATATCTGTGATCTCAGGCAATTAGATGTCAATTTTAGATGCGGGAGGGAGGCTATTTATTTTTCATTTTTCTCAAAATCTGGAAATATACACCAGAAAGAAAAGAAATTGTGTTAAAATCCAATATTTCTACAGAAAATATTGAAAAAAATGATTGAGGCTTCTAAAAAGAAAATTTTAGTGACAAGGGAGGAGCCAGTTGAGAACAAGCCTTGAAATAGGGTGTCTGTCATTTGCAGAATGAGGTCCCCAGAGGGTGAATTTAGTGATGCTACCCCGCATAGTGGGCTAGCATCACCAAATCCACCCTCTGGGGACCTCATTCTGCTTACAACTCAGCAGCATGAGGTCTCCAGAGGGTGAATTTGGTGATGCTAGCCTGCTATGCGGGGTAGCATCACTAAATTCACCCTCTGGGGACCTCATTCTGCAAATGACAGACACCCTATTTCAAGGCTTGGTTGAGAACATGGAAATTTTATTTATTTGGCCTGATATTAAGAATATCCAAATGTTACAGTAATGCCCTAAATAATCTCACTGAGAGACCTCTCTGATGAATGGCAACAAGCCATATTTCCAACTAAATACTGAAAAATTACCCATAATTCTGCTGTGTTTAAGGAGTCGATTATTTAGAGCATTACTCTATGTTCAAATAACCATGATGTCCATAGAGTAGTGTGTGCACATTACAATCATATTAAGAATTGTTCCCCAGAAAAAAAAGCAATAACCATATCTAGAATTCTCTGTTATATCTATGTCTTATATGCAAAATTAAAGTGTAACATTATCTCAGTCAATTGAAATACTTCTGATGGAAGAGAGCGTGCAGAGAACATCGGGGGTCAACTGAAAAACATCAGGTGAATGACTATTGTATGATCAGTTGAGCCAAATCATGACATAGGAATAACACATTGGGTTTGATGTCATCTGACACCCGGACAACTGATCTCTTTGAAGAGAATAGTTTGTATAATCCATGATAAACTTAACCAGGATCTGGAACCTACATCATGACATGAGCTTCACTGATGCAGCATTAACCCTTTACCCAACAGAAAGGCCCTGTGCCAATGCATTCTCTTATATATGCGAGTCGACCATAGGTCGCCTCGCATATATAAGAGAATGCATTGGCTTAACACATATTAAAAATGATAAAATTGTCAAAGAATGTAGAAAAATATTATAAAAATTGTTAAAAAATGTAAGAAAAAATTATTTTTAGGCCAATGCATTCTCTTATATATGCGAGGCGACCTATGGTCGACTCGCATATATAAGAGAATGCATTGGCACAGGGCATAACTGTAACCATCACAATGTGGTCAATGAACCGGTTCCAATGATATCCATATTTGTATAGTGTTATTGAGACAGACCGAAGATATTTTAGGCTGTTGAAGCTTTATTTGGCCGTTTTGTTGGGTAAAGGGTTAAAGATCATGAGTCTTGCATATATAAGAGAATGCACTGGCTTACACGTTCAAGGTAAATATTTTTAGGACAATGTATTCTCTTATAAATATGAGGTCCCTATGTGAGACTTGAATATATTGAATGGAATGGATTGGCACAGGGTTTTCACAAGCTCCATTCATGGAAGGGCTAATGCAATCGGTGAACTGTCGCTTCCGAAGTTTGGTTAGCTGCTATCTGGAACTCATGCAGTGGATGAGCTAGATATTTGTTGCATGAGTTATTGTACTGTAGTGAAAGGGATTATGTGCATTTTACGGACGTCTATTAACCCTTTCAGTGCCAAGTCGGATTTTTGTATCATTTTTCAAATTTATTGAATATAATAATGTGATACATTGATGGAAAGAGCTCTAATATATCACATTATTATAATCAATAAATTTGAAAAATGATCAAGGAAATATGGGATGATACAAAAATCAGACTTGGCACTGAAAGGGTTAAATAATTGAGATGTGATTGATGTTCAAAATCTGGCACAATCGTTACCAATTTTCCTTGTAAATTTCAGTTATAATAAGATGTTTCAGAGGTGGTGCTGGCATACGCAAATGGTGGCAAATTCAAACTGACAAAGTATGGTTGAGATATCTCCTTGGACGGAAAAAAACCCAACATTTTCACTTAAACAGATATAAATAACTCTAGAATGGAAAATATGAACAAAACGATTAAACATTCAATTGATTGCAATCATAGTGGTGAACATCCATAACAAATTTTATTGAAAACCGTCAACCGGTGTTGGAGATACGGACAAAAAACCAACACTTCCAAATAAACATTGATGAATAACTCTAGAACAGAAAACTGGAAAAAAACAATTGAACACTCAATTGATTGCCCTGATAGTAGTGAACATCCATACCAAATTTGATTCAGATCCGACAACCGGTGTTTGAAATATCTGCCCGAACGGACGGATGCACTAACAGGATGGACGGACGTCCATACATTTGGTCTTTGTTTTTGACCACTTGAGACAACCACTTTTTATCATCCTAGGATTTTTTTTCATAAAAGATAGTCAAGTTGTTATGCTTTTGATATTAATCATTTATTTACCATCATTTTGATGGTTAAATCGTCAATATCAGTCCATGCAATGTAAACCTATAAGCCATAGAAGTAAGTTATCCCCTTCTGCTATTTGGCATATTCTATGTCGCCTTGTGCGTGGAATTTAAACACGATGTTAATTTCATTAGATCTTCCCAAGAAAGCTAGTCGATTTCATAAATGTACTTCATATGTGTCAGTACTCCCATTTACATCCCCACACAAAATTCTTCTATGATGGAATAATAATAACAATGCAGACACCGCAGAGAGATAAGCATACAGGATAATTCATTCGTGACAAACGTAATGCGTTACGTTGTACATACACCAGCAAGAATTTATAACCAACCGACCTCAAGGAATTGACTCATTCAATCTCGCACCATAATGTTTACATGAAGATATTGTACATGTACATAATAACACTTTTTTTATAAAAGTATCAACGTAAAAGTTAGAATATTCATGTTCACTAAATATATGCAAATTAGCAAACACCACAACTGGTGTTTTTTGTGAATCCGTGGGGTATATAAGATTTATGATTATAGTACGTGTTAGTGATGTAAAATTGCTGAGTTACTGCACTGTGTTTGTGTATTAGAGATATTCTTGCAATATAAACATCAGGCGGGTGACAAAAACAATGTCGGCGGGCGACAGTGTGATATGTCGCCCAGCACATGACAGGTCTAGGACAAATCAGAAGTGGGTAAAATGGAGAGGAGGGTAACAATCTATGATCTCACAGGAATGTGTTTTACCTATCCATATAATCTGATGTCACACATACATGTGTTACCTTTAAATACATTCTGTGATGTCACACATACATGCGTTACTTATACATGCAATCTGTGATGTCACATGTACATGTGTTTTACCTATCCATACAATCTGTGAAGTCACATGTACATGCGTTACCTATCCATACATGACACGAGGTGGCATTGTTATTTTAAGAATACTTACAATATATGTAGCAAGGTTCCACATAAATGATGAAATGGCGTTAACATAAGCTGCTCTCTTTAGCACCGATAACTCCTGATTTCTGATATCAAGAACCTTTTCCTCGAAAGAAGCCTCCCACGCATACAGCTTCAAAACCTGTGTAAATGAAAGTGTTAATGACACTGTAGCTCAACCTGCAGTTGGAATAATGTCATTCATTACAGTCAAAGTAATACCAGAGGTAAAACTGAATAGCCGTATGAAGTTTGGGGGTCAATTTGATGAAAAATGTTGGCTGTAGGTCGTGCCGAAGTATTTAGTCATGTAAAGAGTAAAATCCAAGATGGCTGCCTGTGGCCATGTCTTTTATCAAAAATCATTCAAATTTTATAGCTCCCATCTAGAAGAAAACATAACCATGCCTATAAATTTTCAAAACATTTACTTCAAGGCAAAAAAAAAAGTTTTGATTTTCAAATATTTAATAGGAGCTAAATACAATGGTGTATGTGTGGGTATTCAACAAAAGACCATAGACAATGATAATAGCTATGAGATATATTGTCACCACAGGCTGTCCAAACCCCCAAGTTTATTGGTCAAATTGAATATTTTGATCTGCGCTCAGCAGGAAGTTGGATATCGAAAGATCTATCGAAAAGGTGTAAAAAAACTAATTCGGGAACACAAATCGCAACGCAATAAAAACTCAGTTTGAAAATCAGTAAATATTGGCCATGTTTTTTTGAAGTTTTATTGTCTATCATCGACAGTATCTAATTAGTCAGCAGAATAAGTGAACCAAGACTTTCTATATATGATAGTTTGGAAGATCACTTTATCTTTTCATTTCAACTGTATTTTATATGAATCGGATATGTAGTTCTGGTGTTGTTAAAATGATTGTGCCAATATTAAAATCATAACAAAATATACATATATCATTCACAATTTGTTATTCACTGTATCAGATTTAATTAGTTTATATCCATTACAAAGTTCTCCTTACATTTTCTGGACCTGGGAAGGTATAATAACCCATGCTTACTATGCCAGTCTATGGGCAGAAAAATTAAAATAAAACCCTTGTGCCCACATTGATTTAAAAAAAAATGCCAGAGAATCAAATATCTGTTTTCTTTGGCCTAAAAGTTTACTTTAACCCTTTGGAGAGTAGAATGACATATATGTCGTCTATCGGTTGAGGAGTAGAACGACATATATGTCGTTTCAGGAAGTGTTATTTTATGTAGACATAACTTCAACAAGAGGTACGCTGTCGCGTGGCATTTGCCCCCGACCATAGCAATTCGGATTAAGCATGGACGAAACTACGGATATCCGAGGAGGTCTGTATGACCATTCCAAAAGAAGTTCGTACGAGAAATTCCGGAAACCCAAAAACAAGCGATCCGGAAACTCAAAAACAAGCGATAATTAAAATTTTCTAAGTTGAAAAATTTTCTAACTCGGGTAAAAATCATCAGATCATACCCAAATTCGCACTTGACATGTATTTTCATATAACTGATCCACAAAAATACGGGATTTGCAATCGTACCACCAAAGCTGGAAACCCAAAAAACAAGAGAAAAATTGAATTTTCTAAGTAAAAAAAAAGCCATAACTCTGGTGAAAATGGGTGGACGAAACCGGCGCTATGCATGTAGCTGTTCCCCCATGCTGCTCTATCACCATACCAAATAACAGCAAAATCTGCCAAGCGGTTGCTGAATAATAATGCAAAATGTTTGTATGGACGTAAGGACGGAGTCGTCGACTATATACCCGCCGACTTCAAGTCGGGGGCATAATAAATCATCTGATTTATAAATGATTTGTATAGGAGTTATTTTGATTAATATAATGTCCCAAATGTATAAGTGCAATCGATTATAATAACACACGTTAACAAAAAATGCACATAAATTAAAACGAATTATTGGACCGGAACTTGTTAATAATTATTGCTATGACGTTGACGTTAAATTTACTCATGACGTCATGTATATGACGTTACAGATACTCTCCAAAGGGTTAAACAGATACTTCATCGGTTTAATTCCACCGTGACAAAGGTTACAAGCAATTATGATTGACAATATTCTCTACCAAGTTTCCATCACAGAAATAGAAAGAATGTGGATATTATTGCATTTAGATATAGAACATTGTCTATATTCTGTATAAAAACAGAAAGTTCCTGAAAAACTTCAGATATTTCCAAGTTATGAAGCTTGAATGCCCTGTGCAAATTGAAAACACACCATCATTCTTATATATTAATTAAATGCAGTGACTCTCGGTGCTAAAATCGTTTGAGTTAGTTTATCGCATATAGTTTCGTCCCAAATCTAGAAGTAAATATTTAAAATTGTGTGTAGTTGGCTATGTTTTCTATGGATTGGTACAATCGAATTGTTGGAGTTTAAACATTAAATTAACATTGTTTTAGTTACATTTTTCCCTTCTGTTCAGTTTCTATATCCCCTAATTTGCAGAAGATAACACGTATAATCGAGATGACTAATGGGTGAACATCACCAACTTCAACTGGGGAACTTCAATCTGATCTTAGGTCTTCCATAGCAGTTGAGGCCAAAGCAGAAAGAGGTTCCCAGAGGGTAAATTTGGTTATGCTAGCCTGCTATGTGGGATAGCATCACTAAATTCACCATCTGGGAACCTCAATCTGCAAATGACAGGCACACTAAACTCAGAATTGTGACCAAGCAATGTGTTTATTCAGTCCAGATGGGAGGAAATAATACATGCAAAGTTTAGTATCTGTTTGTCAGACACCTCATTTCAAAATGGACAGACAGACAGACAGGCCATGTTATATATGTTTATTCCAGAATTATCAAAAACATTGTTGGATGTACAATGACTTTTCATTATTAAAAGTGTTAATACAATTTGAATGTAATAGTCTGTTGTACAAACCTAGGGCCAAAAAAAAAGAAGGGGGGGGGGACAATTATCCCTTCTATCCTAATAACGTTATCCCATTAAGAATCTCACTGATAACTATAAATTCTCTACTATTAAATAACATTACCTTTATCCCATTAAGAATTTCATTCATCAACTTAATTCTTCTGTCCTTCAACTTCATCTGGGTGACCTAAATCATAAACAAAATAACAATCCTCAATTTTAAGTCACATAAGGCACATAATTGAGAAAGATAAATTGATTCAAGTCACAGGGGGGACATTATCAAGAAGCTAAGTTAATACAAGTCACATTATCAAGAAGCTAAGTTAATACAAGTCACAGAAGGGACATTATCAAGAAGCTAAATTAATACTAGTCACAGGGGGACATTATCAAGAAGCTAAGTTAATACAAGTCACAGAAGGGAGATAATCGAGAAAGCTAAATTAATTTACTGAAATTCAATGAGGATGCATTGGTACAGGGTTTCGCAAAATTTTAGGAAGCTCCAGTCATGGAAGGGTCAAATGAATTGTTCTTTACTAAATATTCATTGATGACCATAGGCCATTTGTTGAACTTATTATCTGAACATTTCGCTCCAAATGAATAGGAATTCTTCTGCACTTGTATTATCTATTGTCTGTCTGTTATCTACTTATTTTTTCTTTAATAAATGATGATCGAATTGATGAAAATAAAGTATCCAATAAAAATAAACCATTTCAATGTATAATTCCATCTTAAAATTTATCAGTTATTCTATGTTTGGTTTATTCTCTTTATTACTACTTATGTCATTATGTTTTTGTGTTAATTTCAGTTGTCTCAGTGAACCAATATTTTTTTTTTTTTAATTTGTCCAAATTATCAGTAAAGTGCCAAACATATTCAGAAAAGGCAAAAAATTGTGCGATGCTGATATTGATAATGAAGAGATTCTTACCTGAAAGTTTTTCTGTTTATAGGCGAGGAAAGCGTTAAATGGGAGTAGAATGATGAGGAATCCGACGCCAGCAAAGATAGATGGACCCAGTGTATCATAGAGGAAGTATACAGCGAGCATAATCTGTAGCGGTCCCGACCAAATGATGTGAAAGTACATCATAAGATCCATAAAACGCTGTGCGTCCACCGACATCAGATTCACAATCTCCCCAACCGTCGCATTCCTTCTAGCTGAATTTGACAACCTCAACGTCTGAAATAAATTAAGTAGCAGTTTATGTAATCAGATTCATGATCGCCCCAATAGACGCATTTCATCTCACTTAATTCGATCACGATCGCCCTACAGACGCATCTCATCTCACTGAATTTGATAAGCTCAACGTCTGAAATAAACAAAGTAATGACAAATACAGTAATGCCCTAAATAATCGACTCTTTAACCACAGCAGAATTATGGGTAATTTTTCAGCATTTAGTCGGAAATCTCACTGAGAGCTTTCCGATGAATGGCAACATGCCATATTTCCAAATAAATCCTGAATTTTTTTCCATAATTCTGCTGTGGTTAAGGAGTCGATTATTTTGGGCATTACTGTATAAACTGAATATCTTGAAGGCCATTATAAATAAGTATGTGATATTTACATATGGAAAAATAGACAACACAAATTTATGCAACAATTTATCAAGAAATCCGTGAAATCTATTTTCCTATTTTGGCCATGTTTACTGTGGGTATATTTTTGTCATTTTAAATTGGCTACTTTCAATCACAAGGGTTTCTGTCAGCATATTAGGACCGTTTTGAATCACAAATATCTTGTAATAGTTATTGCTGATATTATTGTAGCCAGAGTAATGTGATAGTTTGAGCCAGTTTAAGAGAATGTGTGTAGATGCAAATAGAGTAACTATGTCGTATTTATGGATCTGTGGAGAGGTAGTGTGTGTGTCTGTGAGCCATTCAGTCATTTTTTGCTTTTTAATCATGCATCACTTAAGGGTGATACTATTTAACGAGAACAACTGAGAGCAAGTCTAAAATTAATATATCAATCTTGAGTGCATACCATATTTGTGACCCGCCATCTCAAATCCAGTCGTAAGTCGGGATTTTTTTACCCTGTGCCAATGCATTCTCTTATATATGCGATAGGTCGACTCGCATATATAAGAGAATGCATTGGCCTAACAATTTTTTATCATTTTTTTTAAATAAATGTTTCTTACAATTTTTAGGACATAAAATAAAAAACATCCATTACCCTGCAGGGAGCCCCACACATATATAGAAGCATATAGAAGAGTGTCGTCTGCTCATATTTGTCTGGGGCTCTGTATGGGTTAAATTATAAAATTGTTAAAGAATACAAGAAAAAATTATTAAAATTGTAAAAAAATTGTTAGGCCAATGCATTCTCTTATATATGCGAGGCGACCTATGGTCGACTCGCATATATAAGAGAATGCATTGGCACAGGGTAAAACAAATCCCGACTTACGACTGGATTTGATATGGCGGGTCACATTTGACCTTTTAAGTGACATATAATATGTAGTTATTATGGGTATACCGAGAACTTGAAACATCGCAGCCGCCGTGCATGTTCTCGGTTGGCGGCAACACAAAGGCATGAGCCGTGCCTAAGTGTTAATTAACTAAATACTAGCTGATGGGTCTATTTGGTGATCAAAATTCATTGAGTTGTGTAAAGAGGTGTTACTTTCTTAAATCAGCAAGTGAACATGGATCGAACATTTATTCATGACATATGATGAGATAGAACCATATTTGATGCTCGAAAGCAAAATAAAAATAATACCAATACCAAGCTTTTGCACGTACATGAACATCATTGAATTACATGTATCAAAGGATTGGAAAATTTTAAAACTGCCAGATCTACCAGACAAGACGTTTCAAAATTGTAAACGATCAACTAAGAGATATCAGAAGTGCACTGCACAGCATCTTCACTGCATTGGTGAATTAGCTTTTATGTGCGGAAAAATTTAAAGTAAGACCTTTATAAATGTTACCATATATCACTTAGCTGATCGTTTACACATCGATAATTAAATGATGTTGTTCATGGACTCGCAATTGTTATTTGTCCAACATTTTGGTATGTTTTTATTTTGCTTTCGAGCATCAAATCTTTGAGTCCATAATCTTAGCATGAATTAATTAGTTAAATCTCATCTGTTTTGCGTAAGTATATCAGCTTCTATGTGCCGTCTCATCAAATGTTATATTATAGACAGCTGATATTATGGCTGTTTTGAATATTAAATACCACCTTTTATTATTTACACTCCCACTGCATTCGCGCTGGGGGAACATGAATGCAGGATGTTGGTTGGTTGAAATTACATCATATGAACTCGCACACTGACACCTACTTGCTTCCATTTTTTTTGTAGACGCAACATGCGACAAGCTACAAGAATAATATTGGAAATGGGCGCTTAGTGCTCTTTTAATCTGCCAGTTGACTCGGTTGAGTGTAAATATAAGTAATGGATGTTGATTTCGTTGCATTCCGAATCCATAGAGTATGGATGCCAGTTAGTTTGACATTTTTATGTGTGGAACACTTTGCATCCATACTCAATGGAATGCAAGCAAACCAACATCTATTTTGTAAATAGACAGCCGATATTAATGGCCGTTTTGAATAACACCCACCTTTTTATAGACAGCCGACACTATGGCACTTTTCAGCCGCATACCCAGGACACTTGTGCCCTTGAAGTACATCTGAAGAGTCATCGACTGGATGGTAGCTAAGATGAGCATTGAGGCAGCGTAGAAGAACCCCCTCCATTGATATTCATCTTTATCCAACGTAAAATGGATGAGTTTCCTAGAAAATAATAATTAAGTAATATTTAAGAAATAATCGTGATTATTAAAGTGATGTGAAACACTCCGGCTGGGTGATCAATTAGAAATGGAGAATAATCTTGCTCAAATTAGTAAATTTTTATAAATATTTTATCCAAATTCACAACAAGCACCGTTATTGTTATATATTAATTAAATAGTGACTCTCGATGGCGAAATCATTTTCGTTAGTTTATCGCAGATAGTTGCGTCCCAAATCGAGAAGTAAATATTTACAATTGTGCATAGTTCAGACTATGTTTACTATGAAGTGGTAAGGTCGATTTGTTTGAATTTTTCGGCGATTTTACTGGAAATTGCTACATTCCTCCAGTTGGCATAGCGCCTGAATACCAACTTATTAGTTTCAAGCACCAGAATAAGTACATAATATGACTTTAATAATTTACATCTCAGTGAAAAATATCAACCTGAACATCCATTTGAATTAGAAATATGTCGCACCATCACAAGCTTATTTTATTTGGTGTGTTTTAAAAAAATAAAATTTTAAACTAATGCCATACGACCCCGAGTTGCCACACTAGCAGTCTGGGAGAAAAACCTGCAGACGGACAAATCCTACTCTTTTATAATATATGGATACTGTTTCATCTTGTCTTCATTATCTACCACCCATTTTACAACATGCCAAAAACAGGTGACATAATGCCCAATCTTTGTTTCCATCTTGGGCCAAACAAAAAAAGATATTGATTCTCAGGAATTTTTTTTTTAAATCAATGAGGGAGTAAGGGTTTTTTTATTTTTATTTTTTTTATCTGCCCATAGTAAGCATGGGTTATTATACCTTCCCAGATCCAGAAAATGTAGGGAGAACTTTGTAATGGATATAAACCAATTTAATCTGATATGAAGAATGACAAATTATGCCATTGTACTACCCGTACATCATATAGGGATTACCTAGAATGATATATATATTGATATGATTTTAATATCAACACAATCATTTTTAACAACATGCAGAACTACATATGTGATTCATATTAAAATACGGAATGTAAATACAGAAGAAACAAAAAGATAAAGTGATCTTCCAAACTATCATAGAAAGTCTTGATTCTCTTTTTCCGCTGACTAATTAGAGACTGTATATGTAACGCAATGGACTATAGACAATAAAACTTCAAATAACAATCATAAACATGGCCAATATACACTGCTTGTCAAAATGTATTGTGATCCGGTTTCCATACCTTTGATCGCAATAGCGCAAGGGGGAAAACTCTATCTTGCAGGGTTACTTACTTACTGTGCAAAGGTCAGGTTGGCGGACGACCCGACTCATTTAAAATCAAACTTCCGCTTTTATCAAAATATTTCAACACATTTTACCAATAAACTTGAGGGTTTGGACAACCTGTGGTGACAACATACCTGATTATTATTATTACCTATGATCTTTTGTTGAATACCCACACGTACACTGTTGTATTAAGCTAACTAATTTCCATGTGAAAGTTTCCTATTTTCATGTTGCCGGTTGACAACTACGGTGAAATCCAAAATCCAAATAAAATGGTCCCACGTGGGCCATTTTTTTCGATGCGGCATTGCCTGAGAATCAAATCCCTTTTTTTTTGGCCTTGTATATTGATATTTACTCTACCAAACTCAAAGTAAATTTTTTAGTTGGATGTTGATTTTATGGTCGGGCCAAACCACAAAATCATGAATAATGGGCCCTCACCAATTAAAAGGATTTTATCGTATACTAACTTCAAAAGAAAAGGGCTAACGAAAGCTAAGACATCATGGATGAATTTAAAGAAAGCAGCGACAGCACATAGAGGCCAGAATGCCTTTACAAGACATGTCGCAAGAGCCGGCGGACATTTTGCTTTCTTCCCACTGCCCGTCTTAACAACCAGATGCACTGATCCATCTATCTGTTTTGTCTCTAGTTCAAGTTCATCATCTTGTTTAGGCTCTGGAACCTGCTTGGCATTAGCTGAACATCTACAATACAAAATTATATACAAGCAGGGAGAATGAGGCCCCACGCTAGTCCAAGTCTTCTCGGTCCAAAACAGCTTGAGGTATCGGTTGGGTTGATGCTGTTTTGGACGAGTCCCATCACGTTACTCTTCTAAAACGAACTTTATGCCCAGAATCGTGGGTGGAAGTTATCTTGCTTGTACGTCTTCGGATTGGGTCAGATGGACACTTTGCGATAATGAACATAGAGGGCAGCCTTTCCCAATAATGTTATCAAACATGTATATATCAGAGGTCTGTTGAATGTCAAAGCAATGAGATTTATAAGTAAACAAAGCCTTGAATTTTTATTTGTCACGCTATCAGAAAATGTATGTAAACAATACATTAAACAATCGTATCATCACTTTACCTCTCTCTATCATGGGGAAAAATTAATATAATTTTGAAGGCAGATTAATTGCGACATGTAAGATTAATCACATGAAGGAGATCACGTTAACCCTTTACCCAACAGAACGGCCCTGTGCCAAAGCATTCTCTTATATATGCGAGTCGACCATAGGTCGCCTCGCATATATAAGAGAATGCATTGGCTTAACACATTAAAAATTATAAAATTGTTAAAGAATGTAAGAAAAAATGGTAAAAAGTGTTAACAAAAGATTTTTTTAGGACAATGCATTCTCTTATATATGCGAGGCAACCTATGGTCGACTCGCATATATAAGAGAATGCATTGGCACAGGGCATAACTGTAACTATCACAATGTGGTCAAGGAGCCGGTTCCAATGATATCCATATTTGTATGGTTCTATTGAGACAGACCGAAGATATTTTAGGCTGTTGAAGCTTTATTTGGCCGGTTTTGGCCGGTTTGTTGGGTAAAGGGTTAATGCCTGGGCTCCACGTGTAGATGGAGTACGTCTATTCAACGAAAGCCCATTATAGAAGAGTAACGAGACTCGGTTCAAAACAGCATCAACACAACCGATATCCCAAGCTGTTTTGGACCAAGAAGACAATGTTTGGCCCCAAACATGACTATTTCGGAACATATGGAGCAAACCTATGTTATTGATAGCTGAATATCTATATATATAAGAATTAACCTCTTCACTGTTAATAAAGTTATGACGTCATGTGTGGGGCCATTGACGTTATGGGGCCATTTTCAATGTTAAAATATAATGGGAATATCATGAAAACTGATTCAATTGAATGGATGTTATCATTCATAATAATGGAACATCATACACTGTTTGAAACTTCGAGATACAGTTGTTCCAATGTACCAATCTCTGAGTTTGAATCATGAATCAAGATCGATTGCTTGTGTGCTGAAGTAGGTCTGTACTTAGTACGGACTTATAGCACACAGCATGACATTTTAGGTCCGTACTCAATACGGACGTATATCACACAGCATGACATTTTAGGTCCGTACTCAATACGGACGTATATCACACAGCGTGACATTTTAGGTCCGTACTCAATACTGACATATAGCAGCCAAGAGGTTAACCCTTTACCCAACAGAACGGCCCTGTGCCAATCCATTCTCTTATATATGCGAGTCGACCATAGGTCGCCTCGCATATATAAGAGAATGCATTGGCTTAACACATTAAAAATTATAAAATTGTTAAAGAATGTAAGAAAAAATGGTAAAAAAAGATTTTTTTTAGGCCAATGCATTCTCTTATATATGCGAGGCGACCTATGGTCGACTCGCATATATAAGAGAATGCATTGGCACAGGGCATAACTGTAACCACCACAATGTGGTCAATGAGCCGGTTCCAATGATATCCATATTTGTATGGTTTTATTGAGACAGACCGAAGATATTTTAGGCTGTTGAAGCTTTATTTGGCGGGTTTTGGCCGGTTTGTTGGGTAAAGGGAAAATGCATATAATAAGGTGATGACAAAATCGACTTGACATGATCTGAACATGTAAATGAGAGATGTCTTAAATTAACAAGGGTTGCCCATCAAAGATGGCTCTGGTCAAGTTTTTTGCTCATAAGAGTGAATCTGCTCCACCGAGAATCACTAAAAATGGACGAACTAAAGACTAAGGGCCATACCTCAGATAAAAAATATCTGACAAACCTGGTTTTGAAACCAATCAAGATATTGCTAGAAAGATCCATATGCCAAATATGATTGGAATCGGTTGACATTTGTTCAAGCTTTAGCACTAATGGTCATAAAATTGCTAAAAAATAGACAAACTAAGGGCTGTATCTCAGGTAAAAATTATCATACAAATCTAGTTTTCGAAATCGTCGAACATAATGTTGTGAAAGTTCCATATACCAAATAAGAATGAAATTGGTTCATGTTTCTTCAAGTTATCACGTTAACAGGCATAAAATTGCTAAAAATAGACTAAGGTCCGTAACTCAGGTAAAAATAATTGGACAAACATGGTTTTTAAACTTGATCAAGATATTGTTATGGGAGATCCATATACCAAATATGAATGAAATTGGTTGATGTTTGTTTAAGTTATCGTGCTAACGCACATCAAATTTATTTCTATAAATAGACACAAATGGCATAACTTGTGATGTTCCGATAATCGGAATAGGAATCGGCCATCGGCCGATAATAGCCCATCGGATATTAATCGTACCTCGCAGTTGAACATCGGCTTTTACCAATTGTCAAGACAAATAAAAACGTTCTAGTATCTAAGCGCAATATGCACTCTTTAATAAATGTACACAATACAACCGTAGTATTGAATGTAAAACGCAGTTATAACAGCCTAAAAAGAAGCCATTGGCATCATCCAAACAGTCTGATATGATTATATATTATAAGCATGGCAATACACATGCCCGACGTACATCCCATGTAATATGAAGTTATTGGTTCAATCGCGTTGACACCAAATAGATTCAAAGACAGCTTCAAACAGCTGACCACATTACAGTGTAGCTTCCTGTTGAACACGTGGCATGTAACGTCACATGCTATGTCAATAATTTGATGCACACACTGAATGAATTAGTGCAGTTGCGATCAGAACTGTCTTCAATAACGACCAACGTGAGGAGGGGCATAATTAGTTTTTCGTCTGTACAGCGTATGCTATGAAATACGCTTAACTCCACGTTGAACTTGGAGGCGGTCTCGCAAAAAAAATTGAGTAGGTGGAACCAATCTCTACCAGAGCGCACGGGTCAGTCATACTTCCTTACCGAGTCATCAAGGGAGGTAAACCCTGCATGGAGTTTGAGGTGGAACTATAAAAGTTTCCCAGTTGTTAAAAGACAAAAGGTGTGACCAATGGGAACTTGGGAAATCTCAGACAAATATGACAGCAATTATGATCCATCAATCTAAATTTAGTTAATAATCATTGCCAATTCCATACATTGTCGCAACTTACAAGTATTCAATCAAGACTTTATCACCACGTGCAAGTTTTCCACACACGGTCATAACGTTACTCTGAGTCGGCACCTTTGATCTCTTTGTCAAAACAACTACTGATATACATCAAAGGCAGCGCACAACTGACGTCAGTTGAAATACTTTCGTGACAGTGGTATATTTTTCTTTGATTTATTTGGCTTTGAAACTATAGGAGTGCAATGAGTGTATACAGGTCCATTATGGGAGCAAACGCACAGTATATATAAACATCGGAATCGGAAATCGGCCGATTGTGCCTCCAGTTATCGGAAATCGGTCCGATGGGCATTTCAGGGTTCGTACACTAATTTTAAAGTAAAATTCCAGTATATTTCCGGTATATTCCAGTATTTTTTTCGAGATTTTCCAGTACGAGTTATCGTGCTTATTATACAGGGTTTCCTCCCCTTTTAGTGTCAAGGAAATTTATACTCCAAAATTAATTTATATACCAGTATTGCTTTTAAATTAATATATCCATGCCTTACATTTCCACAAGGCAGTCATTTCAACAACTATATTGCACACCATGTTCATAATAATAGTCTTACAGCCATTAAAGCTATGAGTTTTAAGGCCACCATATCAGACCACAAACCACAATACCGTATGAAGTGTCCATAACACTTCTGACTTCAATAAATCTTCTATGTTGCCTAAGCCTGAGGAACTCCCGGTAGTGGAAGAATATCTGGTACCAGTGGCACTGGCAGTAGGCCTAGAACTATCAGGACTAGAGACTGTAGAAGATGTGCTCGTGGTTGGTACTGCACTGCTAGTTGTAGAAGTACTAGGAACCGAGAAAAATGTCCTCACATTCACCCCCTCCCTCTTCTTCATGGCATTGATGTGCTTCATCCTTTGGCGTGCGATTTGATAGCAAATTCCCCCATATTGCCAATATTGAAACTTTTGGCACACACATTACACTTCGCTCGCTTGGGGTCACCAGGTACAGATGACAAAAACCAACCTCTATTTTCTAGTTTTTATAGCCAATTATCATTAAATTTGCATTCTCCTCTCATATTTATATGTTTTGTCACGATTTTGCTATTTATTTATTGTAATTGCGCGGTATCGAAAGTAAAAACAGGAAGTTGAATTACCGCATGGCAACAATCGCAGGAACCGGTGCCCAGGAACCGGTGCTCAGGAAATAATTACCGGAATTCCAGTATATTCCAGTATCGATCGGCCGGAGATCGTTTTTCATGTATATATTTCCAGTACTGGAAAGTTGAATTTGCTTTTTCCAGTATATTCAAGTTTCCAGTAGGGGCGTACGGACCCTGGCATTTTCATTATCGGAACATCACTAGGCATAATTCTGGTTAGAAAGTATGGTGGACCCGATTTTATGTGTACAACTGTCACACATTACATTTAACTCACATACCAAAAATTGTCAGAATCCATTAATAAATGGCTATGTTATATAGGTCTGTTGTAGCCCGCCCGCACGCCCACCAACTGGCCCTCACCATACCAATAGTAAAATTTTGGTAAAAACTCGACTAATAACTAAATTTTTATATTCCTTGCGACTATGACTCACCTTTTGACTTTAGCAATTTCATTGTCGAAGTATTTGTCGAATTTGCTGTCAATGTTGGCAGCTTTGTCCGGATCATTTAACGCCCAGAGATCTGCAGTGGTCAGTGGTCTCTTGTATCCCTGTACTATCGTACTGGTATAACAAACAAATAATTGTAATTGTTAACGTTCAATTATAGCTCAATAAGATTGTGCTGTTATAACAAACTAAATATATGTTAATAGTCACATATATTCCTGTAATACCATACTGTTATAACAAAGAAAATAGTTAATTTATTATTAATTATAGCTTAATAAGAATGTTCTGTTACAACAAAGACAAAGGTTAATGGTCGCCTACAACCCTATACAATCATGTTATAAGAAATATACATAGTTTGGTCAGCGGACTCACAAATCGTGTTATAAGAAATATACACCTTACTCGTATTTAAATTTGCGCAGTAGTATTTTTTGCGTACACATTGGTGCTCAAATTTAAAACTGAGCGAAAAATAATATGACTCATTAACCCTTTACCCAACAGAACGGCCCTGTGCCAATGCATTCTCTTATAGATGCGAGTCGACCATAGGTCGCCTCGCATATATAAGAGAATGCATTGGCTTAACACATATTAAAAATGATAAAATTGTCAAAGAATGTAGAAAAATATTAGAAAAATTGTTAAAGAATGTAAGAAAAAATGGTAAAAAGTGTTAAAAAATGATTTTTTTAGGCCAATGCATTCTCTTATATATGCGAGGCGACCCATGGTCGACTCGCATATATAAGATAATGCATTGGCACAGGGCATAATTGTAACCATCACAATGTGGTCAATGAACCGGTTCCAATGATATCCATATTTGTATGGTGTTATTGAGACAGACTGAAGATATTTTAGGCTGTTGAAGCTTTATTTGGGCGTTTTTGGCCGTTTTGTTGGGTAAAGGCTTAAGTTTATATACCATTTAAAAATAGAAAAATAAGAGGGCTACTTTAGATAGAAAATAAACAATTATATTTACATGCAGGGAAACGAATCTCAACGACATTATATATCCATATGTATGCTACATGTAAAGTGTTTAATCATGGTTAGATCTTTCATGTTGAAATGCTTCTAAGAAATACACATATTCTAGCCTGGAGGGGCACGAAAGCACGTCTTCATATTCACAATCCTGCATGGGGTGACACTGTGGTCAAACAGTCTGAGTTTGTTAGGCATTTAAAACATGCAACCAATTATAAGAGTTGATTCTTTCTGAAGTCAGCAAGTCAAGTCAAGCTAGCAAGAAGTCAGTACTTCTTTCAAGTTCAATTCCATAATGTCCATAAATATTTATTAAATATGCAGTTGTGTTGTATTCGATGCATATTTTCTTCAAGGTCATCTGTTATATATATACATGTATCATCAGAGATAATTAAGAACTGAAACTGTCATCAGATACAAGACTTTTACGAAAAAAAATTCTGTCAGTTTTTAATTCGCGCACCATGCGGGTGAAATATATATAGTTTGATCAGCGGATTCTCAAATCATGTTATAAAAAATATACATAGTTTGGTCAGCAGATTCTCAAATCATGTTGTAAGAAATAGACATAGTTTTGTACACAGGTTCTTAACTCGTGTATTAGAAATATACAGTTTGGTCAGTGGATTCTCAAATCATGTTATAAGAAATATACATAGTTTGGTCAACGGATTCTCAAATCGTGTATAAGAAATATACATAGTTTGGTCAGCAGATTCTCAAATCATGTGATAAAAAATATACATAGTTTGGTCAGCAGATTCTCAAAATGTGTCATAAGAAATATACATAGTTTGATCAGTGGATTCTCAAATCGTGTTATAAGATTATACATAGTTTGGTCAGAAGATTCTCAAATCGTATCATAAGAAATATACATAGTTTGGTCAGCGGATTCTCAAACTGTGTTACAAGAAATAAACATAGTTTGGTCAGCGGATTCTAAAATCGTGTCATAAGAAAGATAATAGTTTGATCAGCAGATTTTCAAATCGTGTTCTAAGAAATATAATTAGTTTGGTCAGGGGATTCTCAAATCGTGCTATATAAGAAAGATAATAGTTTGATCAGCGGATTCTCAAATCGTGTCATAAGAAAGATATATAGTTTGGTCAGCAGATTCTCAAACCAAATTTCAGAAAGCTCCAGTGATGGAAGGGTTGAACAACAACCATGTCAATTCCCACCTTGAGAACCACCAGAAGGTCACCCAGGATATGAAGGAGGATTCTGTCTCAGGACACGGTCTCTACAATAAAAACAAATACACGGACAGTGCAATAATTTCTGGTTAGGGGTGTAACGATACAGGGTATGTGGTGCATCAATGTTTATCGCGATACAGAGGTCACATGATACATATCACGATTTTACTTACATAATATTATAGTGATAATGCCGAGTCTTCAATAAGGACTTACACACTGATATATAGCGACAACAAAAGGCGTCTATACTTGGCACATGTTAGAATGTATATACTATATTCTAATGAAAACATGTTTGTTGTTTAGGGTATTGTGTACGAAGAAATAAAACTAGCCGGCTGTGCAGGGTAGTGTCAATAAATTCACCCTCTGGGGACCTCATTTTGCAAATGAATCTTATCGATAACTGCCTACAATTGGTGAGGCCAGTTCCAGTCAATGCGAAATCAAAGTGCATATCAATATCAAAGGTCTATATTGTATAATACTCACAAACTCAGGTTTTTCGGCTCCTTCGTCTTTTGGTTGTTTCTCAACAAAGCAATGAAGAACAAACTCAGCCAAGACCAAGGCATAAAATATCACGAATATAACAGCACCAGCCACATTCAAGTGTCCTGACTGGAATTTAAATAAACATAAAATATCATAAAATATCATAAAATATAAAATATCACTAATATATAAGCACCAGCCACATTCAAGTCTCCTGACTGGAATTTAAATAACATAAAATATCACAAATATAACAGCACCAGCCACATTCAAGTCTCCTGACTGGAATTTAAATAACATAAAATATCATAATAGAATATCATAAAATATCATAAAATATAAAATATCATCTGGCAGTACAGGCAATGCATAAGTATACACTTTACTTACAAAAAAGAAATTTTCCCGATAGTACAATCAGGAAAGTCTATGTGTATGTTATTATAATAATTTGTTTATATTATCATCTCATTTTGTATTACTTGGTATATGGCCCTAATAGTTCTTATATTTCTATGATTCAAAACTTGCTGAACAGTTTGACTGGTACGCTGCCATTCTATACTTCTTCTACTTATGTTGACATTCAAAATTGTCCAAGGAAATAGTAATTTACGAGATTTAATTCGGATTATGCATCTTTAAAGACATTATGTACTTATTTCACTATTTCATACTGATCAAGCCTTGAAATAGTGTGTCTATCATTGGCAGAATGAGGTCCCAAGAGGGTGAATTTAGTGACACTACCCCGCAAAGTGGAATAACATAACCAAAATCACCCTGTGGGGACCTCTTTCTGCTTAGACCTGGGAAGTATCTATAGACTCAAATTAACATTGATTTTAGTTACTTTTTCCCTTCTGATAAATTTCTATATCTCCTAATTTTCAAAATATAAAATGCATAATTGAGGTGACTAATGGCTGAACATCACCAACTTCAACTGGGGAAATTTCAATCTGATCCTAGGTCTCCCATAGCAGCTGAGACCTAAGCAGAATGAGGTTCCCAGAGGGTGAATTGGTGATTCTACCCCGCCATGCATGATAGCATCACTAAATTCACCCTCTGGGTACCTCATTCTGCAAATGACAGATACACTATTCAAGGCTTCAAACTGATATTCTACAATTCAGCCACTACAACCATTTGAGAATGTACGGTTAGACTATTGTTGTCGAAAAATTCAAAACAACGGATGTCTCCCTTCATAAAAAAACAGCATCTGAACTATGCAAAAATGTAAACAAACAGTCTGCCATTCATCCCGGACAAATCACTGATAAACAAACTAATTAAAATAGCTGTTTTTAGCAAATGTATTTACTATCACCCCAGGGGAGTGTTTCACATCACTTTAAAGTTTAATTTCTAAATTAACTAAAATGTTTTTTCAGTAATGCCAAATAAGAAATTCATGACAATTCTCCAATAGCACTGAATGCGGTCCTGTTAATTACCTCAGCTAATTAAAGCCTATGCCAAATTAATGGCCTTGTCTTAAAGGTTAGCAAGCAATATAAAATGCATCCAAACGGGCGTATAAAAATACTAATAGTATATTGTCACCTGTTAAATATTATTAGTATATTGTCACCTGTTAAATACTATTAGTATATTCTCACCTGTTTGGACAGCCCTCTAATCTTCGATATGAATATAATTAAACCAACGATCAGGAACAGCAGCCAGAAGATAAACAGAAGGCCAGATGTTATAACTCCGCGTCTCCGGTCAACAAAAACGATGATACAAAACAGAACCTGGAAGTGGAAAATAAAACCTGATGTTATAACTCCATGTCTACGGTCAACAAAAACGATGATACAAAACATAACATTGAAGTGAAAAATAAAACATGATGTTATAATGCTGTCTCCGGTCAACAAAAACGATGATGCAAAACAAAACCTGGAAATGGAAATAAACCCGATGTTATAACTCCGCGTCTCCAGTCAACAAAAACGATTATACAAAACATAACATTGAAGAGGAAAATAAAACCCGATGTTATAACTCCATGTGTCCGGTCAACAAAAACGATTATATAAAACAAAACCTGGAAGTGGAAAATAAAACTCATTGTTAGAAACTTTGGCCCCAATAGAAAAATTAAAATATATTATCATTGAGAAAAAAATATAGAAAATGAAAGTGTCAATGACACTTTAGCTCAACTTGCAAATGGAATCATGCCATATATTACAGCCCATTGAGCGTTAGGGAACTCAGAAGTTTATATATATGCTTAAAGGATTACTCCGGTCTAGATTTTGTTTTATCGATCAGCGATAATCCACTGAGCACGGTGCAAAAAAAAATTGTGATTGGCACCCATAACTGAAGTTATGCTGATTTAAAGTTCCATCATAGATTATGCAGTCAGAATAGTTAATATTCCCTCATGTGATGTCACATGAGGGACTACTAGCGACACGCAGTGTCAAACTTGAAAGGCTGATGCAATTGGCTTTTATCTACCAGTGGTAATCAATAACTTATCTTTTGTCTTACTGTGTCATGTCATACTGAACTGGTACATGCCTGAGTTTAGTGTGCCTGTCATTTACAGAATGAGGTCCCCAGAGGGTGAATTTAGTGACCCTATCCCGTTGTGATGTGCGGTTTTGATATTTCATTTCGGTTTTGGTTTGGTTTTTGTGAAAACACCAGGTTTCGGTTTTGGTTTCGGTTTTAGTCAATACATCAATGAATTTAAGCATAGCAGTGATAGCACCAATGGAATTGATTGAAAAATGCCTTGTCATAATATTTCCAGCCATTTTCCAGTCATTCCCATAGTCTACAATGCACAATAAGTCATGTCTGTTATTCCGATTCCAGCCAACGGAGATCTACCGAGTACTGTCACAGAACGAGTGAATTTGATCAATTTCATTGGCTGATAATAATTAATACACATTACAATTGGGTCCCCAAAACAGTCGCTTTAAAACATGCCATATTTGCAACTTTACAATATTCTTTCAGTGAATTCGGTAAGTAGAAACGATGTTTTATGCATCGAAACTGCGTGAGAAAAATTCACGTCGCCAAACTCGCCATTCCATTTGCAGTAGCCAACAGCACATGGCTGTGTTGTCTGCAGACAATTGAATTGCGCCAATTTCATTGGCTGCTATTTAAGATCGGCAAATACGAGAACAGTTGTTTCAAAAAATATATGTCATATTTGCTTACTTTTGATAATACAAACCATAATATTTTACACAAACGTGAAAACTGTTTGAGGTATTGCTATTTCTACAGTTCTTTCTACATAATAAACCATCTGGAAGGAAGTCAGTTGCTATGTCGAAGTTGACGTCATCTTGTCGTTCTCTGACAAGAGATTTGCAGTAAACGCAGTCAACAGGCATTGTGATGAATTGAGGAATGTATGAAAATCGGATAGCTGGGCTAACTTTATATACGTCTATAAATCCGAAGTGAGAATAATGAGCTAATGGCTTCGTTCGCTAAGCAGCAATCAACAGTACTTAGCGGTTTCTTTCATTGTATGTCGGCAACCATCATTGTTTTTATAACTGAGCCGCTGTCAGTCACTCATGTCCATAAGTGAAGTTCATTTTGTTATTACAACTAAGAAAACATTGCGGACTTCACAATTAGCCTACACAAACACAACATTAAATCAATCAAATTAAGTTGGGGACCTCTTTAATCCCTTCTAATTAATGGGGCCGACTTAGCGCGGGGCCGTCTTCGTATGGGGCCGACTTCGCACGGGGCCGACTTCTCCAGATACCATTTGAATTCGCTGCGAGGACTCTCTTTGAACATGTTGTACAAATATTTGAATTTTGTGATTTGGGATCTTGTCAGTAAAAAGTGTAGACTGCATTTAATTGTCTTGACATGTTTGTTCCCAAATAGAAACAAACAAATAGCAGCCGACGGAAGCACGTGCCAACTACACGTCGTGAGCGCGTGCAAGCCACACAAAACAGCGATATTTAGTACCAAATGCGTCAGTGTATTGAAACCGAAAATATAGGTTTTTATGGAATATATCGGTTATGGTTTGGTTTTCAAATGAAACCGAAATAAAACCGAGAAACCGAAAAAAACGCACTATCCCGCCTAGCAGGCCAGCATCACTAAATTCACCCACTGGGGACCTCATTCTGCTTAGGCCTCATCTTCTCTCGAAAGTTCCTTTATTATCAAATTTCCATAGAAACATCTTCACATAGATTCTATTTCTTTTTTAGTTTAGTTTCTCTATGTCACCAAATTGGCAGATGACAAACTGCATAATCAAGGTTCCCAATGGGTACACATCACAATATTCACCATTTGGGAACTTTAAATCTGAGTCTATATCTCCCATAGCAGATCAGGCCATGCAGAATGTGGTCCACAGAGAGTGAATTTGCTAGCCTGCTATGTGGGATAACATCACTAAATTCAACCTCTGGGGACCTTATTCTGCAAATGACAGACACCTTATTCTCAGGCCTGAACTGAAAGGATAAAGCAGTTAAGTGATGGC
This sequence comes from Siphonodentalium dalli, assembly GCA_032622095.1. Taxonomy (NCBI): domain Eukaryota; kingdom Metazoa; phylum Mollusca; class Scaphopoda; order Gadilida; family Siphonodentaliidae; genus Siphonodentalium; species Siphonodentalium dalli. The sequence goes on from CP136063.1 coordinate 197,042,447, forward strand.
AACTTATTTAATGGTACGGATGGCCTTTGTTATAGGTTATAATTTAGAAATAAAAGTTATCAAATTATGAATTTTCTCAAGAATATATTATTAGTATAGTATAATGATAATATGGATGCGATATTACCCACAAAACATTGTGCGAACAAAGCATTTGTGTTTTTACAACACGCAAAGAGTGTGCAATAAGCTCTCAACACCTTGGCAATTTTTTTTGGGAGAGTGATTCACGGTGACCCATTCGACACTGAAATCTTGAGTGGCAAGGAATAATTGTAAACACTGTGGGGTCAATTTTAACCAAAGTTCACTTATAGTGGGGGTCTCCCAGGCATTGAGTCATAATTTGAGTGTTCTGCATATCACACACAATTTACGAACTGTACTGTATCATAATATGGCTTTTGTTTACTAACAAGATGTATGATATTGACAATAATATGCTATTTATGTGATATTTATAAGGGGTCATCTCAAAACTAAAATCGGTAAAATGGCCAAAAACACCGATTTTTCCGATTGACAACGCATTGTGGAAGTCATTTCTACCGATAAATAATACCGATTACAACGTAGAAATGACGTTTTTGAACAACGCGTCAATCGGTGAAATTGGTACCCGCATTTTCCTATTATGTCAATTTGTGACGGTCACAATCGGTACCGAATCTACCGATCAGAACGTTACCAGTACTCAAATATAACGTCGCTAATTGGCGCATTACCTGAGTAATTCACTATTGGTCTGGCAACACATGATTTAATTTTTTTATGTATTTGTTTTCAAGTTAATACCGGTACCACGTAGGCCTGTATTCAGTCTAGTAATATATAACTAGACCAAGGTTTCCTTACAGTCAACTCTCGTATAAAATAAGGGTTTAATCGAGTTTATAAATCGGTATCCTCATATAATAAACTCAAGTTATGCAGGCTTAACCAGGTGCCCAGACAAACATATCTCAAATAAAAACACTAAACACAAAATACTGGGCATATGTCGCATGTTTCCTATAAATAACATACTCAGCTACAACTCCGCAGTGATAAAATCGTTCCAGACGCTAAATTAACGGAGCTTAAAACATTTTTCACCATTAGCGAGTAGCGACTCTTGACTCGTCGCCATCCATATTCAATCGGTAATTTGAAAGACCGGTGTTCTGCAACAAATAGTATATCGGAACACGTGCACTTTTTTCAGAACACCGGTTCCATTTACACGATGCTTAGAAACAAAATTACCGATTGAATAAGTACATGTATATGAAAACATACTGCAAATCGTCGGCTCACTGCACGTGCCAGGTACCTCGAATCTGTTTACTTTTTGACAAACACATGCTTTCGAGTGTCTGTTAGATTACTATTTATAATTGAAAACAAAAGGACAGAACGGCTTTTTGTCTTTGTAAAAAATAAAATATAAATAATAATTTTGTTTGATGTGCGTCGATTCACCTTGATTAAGTTGATAATGCTTCGAAAACATCACATTGACTTCAAAAATGACAGTATGCGCGCAAAACAAACTTCCGAAAATGTGCGTGGAGGAATACGAGAGAATTGGTCAAAATAGTGCCGAAAAAGTACTGTTTAGCGTAGATTTAACATTAATCCATTTGTATTTTGAATAAAGTATTATTCACACAGTGTGCGGATTTTATAATGGTCACTTTTATATCTCATTCAGGCGCGCATTGAAACATATATTTTTTTAATTAAAGCGCGTGCAAAGTAAAAGTAGTGCACAGAGTTGATCCAGGATTGTCCCATTGTCGTAAATGTGTAGGGGTCATAGGATTTTTTCCAGGGGGAATCCCCGATGATCTCTGTTCTGGGGTTAACAACGACAGATGCGTGTTGCTTTCATACAATGAAGATACAATGTAAAACGTCTCAATCAGTACCAATTTCACCGATTGTCTTACCGACTGCGGCGTTCACTCTTTCATGCAACAGAAATCGAACGTTAAATGTCTCAATCGGTACCGATTTCACCAATTGTCTTACTGACTGTGGCGTTCCCTCTTTTGACGTCTTATGCATTAATCGGTAGAATCGGTACCGATTTTTCCGTTCATGACGCTCTAAACGTAATTACGCTATCCGACTTACCGATTGTTTCCGATTCAAAAGGCTTGATTACAATCGGTAAATGTCAATCGGTACCGATTAGAGTTTTGAGATGACCCCTAATTGGTATAAGAACATAATCTGTCTATATTTTAATATTCTTTCTGTTTATGGAAGTTTTAACAGATGTTACTTTTTTAACAGAAATACCAATCGCGAAGGTCATCTGTATCTTTAACCCTTCCATGACTGGAGCTTCCTGAAATTTTGCGAAACCCTGTACCAATACATTCTCTTAAATATGCGAGTCTCCCATACATTGGCCTGATAATATACCTTGACCTTGTAAGCCAGTGCATTCTCTTATATATGCAAGGCTCCCCATGGGAGACTAGCATATATAAGAGAATGCACTGGCACAGGAATTTTAATGCTGCACCAGCGCAGCTCCCGTCATGAAAGGGTTAAAAAAGGATGCTGTGAATCATGTGATAGCGACTAATCATAATTGGTTTGATAAGTAAGGCATGAGGTCCACAAAGGGTGAATATGGTGATGCTAGCGCGCTTTGAAGAATAGTCACTAAATTCACCCTCTGGGGACATCATTCAGCAACCTGCCATATCAAATCCAGTTGGAAGTCGGGATTTTTTTACCCTGTGCCAATGCATTCTCTTATATATGCGAGTCGACCATAGGTCGCCTCGCATATATAAGAGAATGCATTGGCCTAACAATTTTTTATCATGTTTTTTAAATAATTGTTTCTTACAATTTTTAGGACATAAAATAAAAAACACCCATTACCCTGCAGGGAGCCCCACACATATAGAAGAGTGTCGTCTGCTCATGTTTGTCTGGGGCTCTGTATGGGTGAAATTATAAAATTGTTAAAGAATACAAGAACAAATTATTAAAATTGTAAAAAATTGTTAGGCCAATGCATTCTATTATATATGCGAGGCGACCTAAGGTCGACTCGCATATATAAGAGAATGCATTGGCACAGGGTAAAAAAATCCCGACTTCCGACTGGATTTGATATGGCGGGTCACAAATATCAGACACACTATTACAAGGCATGTGTTGAAGAAGTTAAGATCTTACTCACAAGTGATATCAATATAACAATTGGAGACACAAAGTTTACAGCTGGGATCTGGTAGCCCTCAGCGTGGAAATGTACCCACATAAACAGCTCAAACAGGCAAATGAAGCACATCAACAATGCAACAACCTGAAACAATAAAAGAACAACAAGAATAACTAATTATTTGGAATATAATAAAAGGCCGCTCAGCATGGTGGCTTCATTTTGGAGAGGAGGCTTTATAGAGATATATCATATGGAATGAATACTTGTACATTGTCTTAATAAGACAGTCTTATAACTTACATGTAGCTTAGGGACCTGGGAATATTCGATTCGATGTCGATATCGGGCACCCGATTCGAGATCGACACCGAATAGGTCCGCTGATTTGGACATTTTCGAATCGGTGTTACTTTGGAGTAGCTCATTATTTGCTTCTAGATAACACATGACAAACGACCTGAAATCACAAAAAATTGAAGCACAAGGTTGTCGAGTTAGCCAACGTAGTTAATTTTGAATGTATGTCGTTCAGAATAGATTATGCAAATTATGTGGCTCGATCGCAACCTGTGACAGTGATCAATCACCGCAGATATATTTAATCTGTATCGACACTACCAGTATATAAATTTCTACACAGTGTAGTGATCATTAGATACGGAACTCAATTGATTACCTTAGAACTTCAGATATCCAATTCAGATATATAGATTGGAATGAACAGAAACAATCAGTCTATTATATGTTCTTAAATGGACATCATTATATGCGACCAGTTATCTGCGACACTGCCGGCAGTATTCCTAGAAATTTCCTACTTTCAGTTTCTGTTTCCCGGCTAATCGAGCGCGTTGCACCAAGTTTCTATCCCTTGAATCTTGTTGATAACATTTAACACTTGCTAATCTATGTATGTTTTCTTGGACCCCCTCCGTGAAGACAATTACTGTGAATATGTGATATAGGTATTTGATCTATTGTGGGGTGAAAAATGTAATAGGCATCTACCATTGGATCAGACTACAACAATTATATAGCTGAACGGTGTACCCATGTCCAAGTGCGTGAAATTTGCATTATCTTATTAAATAATGTAGACAAGTGACTTCCATTCCATGGTGTTTGTGATAAAAAAGTAGCCTGTTTTACTTTTAGCACTGGTTGAACTACGTTTGTTATATCGGCCAATAGAATCGTGTGAGAGTAGAAATGGCAGATTGTTTTGTTACATTTCTGCCCAAGTGCCAAGCTATCAAACCTTATACATGTACCTGTAACTTTAAAACTAATAAATTTATTAGATATAAATTAATTTACGAAGTACATGTACAGAACACCAGTAATTTGGATCCCGAGTTAAACATGCTCGTTAATGTTAAAAGACTCACTGGAAGACCCAGCAGATATTTCGGATGCATAATGTAATTGGAATATATTAAGGCTGATTACATATCTGGCCAACGATGTATTCTTTGTGGGCAGTGGTAAGATGCCTTGATGCCCGGTGCGGCTACTCCCACATTTCTCTCTCGCTCTATTACAAAGTGAATAGTATATTTTGTGGTATAAAACATGACAGGTATGATTAAAATACTGCTCTTTTGCATTCCTTAGTACTATTCCAACAAAATTCAGAAGTTTTAAACATCTATATACATGTACCTTTATAGACATGCAGTATGTCCTGGGGTATGGCAGGAGGGGAAAACTTGGCGAGGGGAATGGGGCCGTCAAGGGGACCCCCTGCCTGTATAGCGGAAACCCTGCGTCTTGTGTCATGTTCACCATCCATGACACAGCTAGATAGAAATTCAATGCAACGTATCCCAAACCCTCCTTGAGAGTGACTTGTCTATATCATGATTTTCCTAAAGAAAAAACAAGTTCCAATGGATGTTTAAGAGGATTAACATTCTTACATTGTACATGGTATCTAGTGAATTTTGCAATGTTTTTGTCATGAGACACCGAAGTAAACACTGGTAAACAATGTCAATCATTAGCTGATTCGATTTGAGATTTGATTCGATGCAATATCCCCGATTCGCAGATCCCTATTAATGTAGCTGCATACAATAACCAAATCTGGAAAAAACTCGAAATATAACCTCAAATTGGCATCAACAAAATTCTAAGAATACAGGTTCGGACAAAGATGAGTCCCAGAATGTACAATGTCGAAACTGAATCCGAATGAAATCAAAATTGCAGGTGCACAGGTTTCAATGCTGGTTCACATCTGTGCCAAGTATTTAAAAAATTTACTGGAAAATGACGGAATACAGAATCAGACAAAAGATGCATCCCAGGATGTACGATTCTACATGTCAATAACTCATGAATGCTCACAACCTTCCGGAACCTTCCATGACTGGGACTTCCTGAAATTTTGAGAAAACCCTGTGACAATGCAGTCTCTTATATATGCGAGTCTCCCATAGGGAGCCTCGCATATATAAGAGAATACACTGACCTAACACTATTTACCTTGCCCTTGTGAGCCAGTGCATTCTCTTATACATGTATATGCAAGGCTCCTAATGAGAGACTTGCATATATAAGAGCACTGACACAGTCTCTTTAATGCTGTGCCATCGCAGCTCGTGCTATAAAAGGGTTAATTGAGCATGACTTAATATATATTACATATACATATACAAAAAGTAGTAGTTGAAAATTGATTCATTGGAAAGCATGACGCATATCCTTCATTTGTATAATTGCGCCTGAGAGAGAACATCTGATGCACGACGCTGCGATGGCTTGCAAGCCATTTTATCCAAGTACTGGTATTGAGTCCTTATCAGCGCTAATTCACCGACAGAAACATTCAAATGCAAATATATAATCAGAATCTTTGACATCCAAGCTCCGGTTTGGTGAAATCTCATTGCAGCATTGATCGGCGGCTTTGACACCGAAATTCTGGTTGGTACCCACACTTGATCGTGGATATTTTTTTTACGAACTGCTCTGGAGGGTAGAACATTTTATGGTTACTCGACCATATATTTTTCTACACACATGGCACATTCTACACACATTCTCCACTATCAATGACGGATAATTGTGTCTCAAACGAACTACCCAATGACACTAAAGCTCAACTTGGTTAAGAGTTTATTTTTTGCTGAGCAATGAATAGAATGATAAAGAGAAATGAAAGCCAGTAAAGGTCTTATATTGTGTAGATGAAATTATATTCATTTGAAACATTTCACCAATCAATGTGGGCTGCAAGTTGTGTGGATGGATTCAAATTTGAAATCCAAGATGGCTACTGGCCATGTTCGGGAATAATCGGTGGCTCCAACCTAGAGATCACTCCGAAGATCCATACATAGTTTGGTGACAATCGGATGAGGGATGTGGCCTGTAGAGTGTGCTGAAGGATTTAGTCATGCAAAGAGTAAAATCCAAAATGGCTACTGGCATCCATGTTTTTCTACAAATTTTGAAAAACAAATCGAGGGCTCCAATCTAGAAGTCACCATGAAGATCCATATAAAGTTTGGTCATGATCGGATGAGGGATGTGGATTTTAGGGTGTGCCAAACGATTTAGTCATGCAAAGGGTAAAATCCAAGATGGCTGTCGGCGGCCATGTATTTCATAGAAAATTCTTCAAATTCGATGGCTCTCATCTGCAGGTGATCCTAAACATGCCTGCAAATTTTCAAAACAATTCTCCAAAAAATGCGGGCTGCAGGCTGAGCCAATGGATTCAAAATTGAAATCCTAGATGGCTGCTGGAGGTCATGTTTTTTAAAAAAAAATTGAAAAAAAGCGATGGCTCCCATCTAGAGGTCACCCAGTAAATCCATATGAAGTTTAGTGATGATTGGATAATTGATGTGGCCTGTACATGTAGGTTGTGCCGAAGGGTATAGTCATGCAAAGAGTAAAATCCAAGAGGGCTCCTGGCGGCCATGTTTTTTAACGAATTTCGGAAAATATTGATGGCTCTCATCTAGATGTAACCCCGAAGATCCATATGAAGTTTGGTGATGATCGGATGAGAGATGTGGTTTGAGGGTGAGCCAAAGGATTTAGTCATGCAAAGAGTAAATTCCAAGATGGATGCCGGCGGCCATGTTTTTCATCGAAAATCGCTAAAATTCGATATCTCCCATCTAGAGGCGGCCATGTTTTTCATCGAAAATCTCTCAAATTTGATAGCTCCCATCCCGAGGCGGCCATGTTTTTCATCGAAAATTGCTAAAATTTGATGGCTCTCATCCAGAGGTGATCCTAAACATGCCAGTAAATTATCAATACATTTCTCCAATAAATGCGGGCTGCAGGGTGTGCCAATGGATACAAATTTGAAATTCAAAATAGCTGCCGGCAGCCATGTTTTTAATGAATTTCGGAAAAAATAGATGGCTCCCATCTAGAGTTCATCCTGAAGATCCATATAAAGTTTGGTAATGATCAGATGAGAGATGCGGCATGTAGGGTGAGCCAAAGGAAATTGTTGACGGACAGATGCATGGCTAGACGGCTACACATCTGGATAGACGGACAATGGACACCAACCCACGGCAATAGCTCAAATATACAAAGTAAAGTTGAGCTAAAAAGTGTCTATTATTTCTGATAAAATAAATGAAAGTGTCAATGACACTGTAGCTCAACTTGGAAAGGGAATAATTTAATATATTACAGTCAATGGAGCGATTAGGAATGTGGAAAGTTGAATGTCTAATACTAGTTTATAGACATGAAGAGAAAAGTAAAATCCAAGATGGCTGCTGGCGGCCATGTTTTCAGCCGAATGACCCCAAAATGAGTCGTTCCCAACTACATGTCATCGTTAACATCAATGACAAATTTTATGACGATCAGACTAAAGGTACGACCTGTGGCCCGTGCTAATGGATTAAATTTTGAAATCCAAGATGGCCACTGGCGGCCATGTTTTTTGTCCGAATGACCCCGAAATCAGACTAAAGGTACGACCTGTAGCCCGTGGTAAAGGATTTAGTCATACAAAGAGTAAAATCCAAGTTGGCTGCTGGCGGCCATGTTTTTTGGCCAAATGACCCCAAAATGACTCGTTCCCATCTACATGTCATTATTAACATTCATGACAAATTTTATGATGATCAGACTAAAGGTACAACCTGTAGCCCGTGCTAAAGGATTTAGTCATACAAAGAGTAAAATCCAAGATGGCTGCTGGCGGCCATGTTTTTGGCCAAATGACACCCAAAATTACTCGTTCCCATCTACATGTCAATATTAACATCCATGACAAATTTCATGATGATCAGATGAACAGTACGACCTGTGGCCCGTGCTAATGGATTAAATTTTGAAATCCAAGATGGCTGCTAGCGGCCATGTTTTTTGTCCGAATGACCCCAAAATGACTCGTTCCCATTTACATTCCAATTTCAACAGCCATGAAAATTTTTATGATGATCAGACTAAAGGTACGACCTGTAGCCCGTGCTAAAGGATTTAGTCATACAAAGAGTAAAATCCAAGATGGCTGCTGGCGGCCATGTTTTTTGGCCGAATGACCCCAAAATGACTCGTTCCCATCTACATGTCATTATTAACATTCATGACAAATTTTATGATGATCAGACTAAAGATACAACCTGTAGCCCGTGCTAAAGGATTTAGTCATACAAAGAGTGAAATCCAAGATGGCTGCTGGCGGCCATGTTTTTCGGCCAAATGACCCCAAAAGTACTCGTTCCCATCTACATGTCAATATTAACATCCATGACAAATTTCATGATGATCAGACGAACAGTACTAACTGTGGCCCGTGCTAATGGATTAAATTTTTAAATGCAGGATGGCTGCTGGCGGCCATGTATTTTGTCCGAATGACCCCAAAATGACTCGTTCCCATCTACATTCCAATTTCAACAGCCATGACAAATTTTATGATGATCAGACTAAATGTACAACCTGTAGCCTGTGCTAAAGGATTTAGTCATACAAAGAGTAAAATCCAAGATGGCTGCTGGCGACCATGTTTTTTGGCCGAATGACCCCAAAATTACTCGTTCCCATCTACATGTCAATATTATCATCCATGACAAATTTCATGATGATCAGACAAACAGTACGACCTGTGGCCCGTGCTAATGGATTAAATTTTGAAATCCAAGATGGCCGCTGGCGGCCATGTTTTTTGTCCGAATGACCCCAAAATGACTCGTTCCCATCTACATTCCAATATCAACAGCCATGACAAATTTTATGATGATCAGACTAAAGGTACGACCTGTAGCCCGTGCTAAAGGATTTAGTCATACAAAGAGTAAAATCCAAGATGGCTGCTGGCGGCCATGTTTTTTGGCCGAATGACCCCAAAATGACTCGTTCCCATCTACATGTGATTATTAACATTATTGACAAATTTTATGATGATCAGACTAAAAGTAGGACCTGTAGCCTGTGCTAAAGGATTTAGTCATGCAAAGAGTAAAATCCAAGACGGCTGCTGGCGGCCATGTTTTTTGGCCGAATGACCCCAAAATGACTCGTTCCAATCTACATGTCATTGTTAACATCCATGACAAATTTTATGATGATCAGACTAAAGGTACGACCTGTAGCACGTGCTAAAGAATTTAGTCATACAAAGAGTAAAATCCAAGATGGCTGCTGGCGGCCATGTTTTTGGGCCGAATGACCCCAAAATAACTCGTTCCCATCTACATGTCAATATTAACATCCATGACAAATTTCATGATGATCAGACGAACAGTGCGACCTGTGGCCCGTGCTAATGGATTGAATTTTGAAAACAAAGATGGCCACTGGCGGCCATGTTTTTTGTCCGAATGACCCCAAAATGACTCGTTCCCATCTACATTCCAATTTCAACAGCCATGACAAATTTCATGATTATCATACTAAAGGTATGACCTGTAGCCCGTGCTAAAGGGTTTAGTCATACAAAGAGTAAAATCCAAGATGGCTGCTGGCGGCCATGTTTTTTGCCCGAATAACCCAAAAATGACTCATTCCCATCTACATGTCATTGTTAACATCCATGACAAATTTTATGATGATCTGACTAAAGGTACGACCTGTAGCCCGTGCTAAAGGATTTAGTCATGCAAAGAGTAAAATCGAAGATGGCTGCTGGCGGCCATGTTTTTTGGCCGAATGACCCCAAAATTACTCGTTCCCATCTACATGTCAATATTAACATCCATGACAAATTTCATGACGATCAGACGAACAGTACGGCCTGTAGCCCGTGCTAATGGATTGAATTTTGAAATCTAAGATGGCCGCTGGCGGCCATGTTTTTTTTCCGAATGACCCCAAAATGAATCATTCCGGTACAAATGTTGATGTCAACAGCTATGACAAATTTCATAATGATCCGATCAAAGGTACGACCTGTAGCCTCTATTGTTGACGCCTTACGTACACACGCACACACGTACACACGGACAACGGACGACAAAGCCATGGCAATAGCTCAAACTTTACAAAGTAAAGTTGAGCTAAAAATGAGGCAGTATTTACATTAAATGTAGCAGGGACCAGGTGAGAGCTATAATTGCTGTCCTGTTGAGGGAACATTCAGCTTTATGAAAGTACAATGTATGGTTTGAATCTATTCATCTGAGGGAGGATATGGTTTGAATAGTAGATATCATTTTTCAACTGGGCGATAAACATATTCATCTGAGGGAGGATATGTTCATTTTTTTTAAACCATTGATCCGGGTCGGTGATACCTTCTGGGCTGGTACCAGGTACACGGGGGGTGTATAGTGACTTATTGTCTTAGAAATTTGATACCTCTGCAGTTACACACAGAAAAAATACCATTTGACGAGAGGGGACATGATCGAGGTATATACGATCACACACGACCTCTATAACATAAACAGACATGTCTTATTTGAGGATGCATTGTACATGTACATAGGAACTCACAGGCACAATTATAAATTGGAAAAGCACCAAGCAACTTAAGGTGAACACTTCTTCAGCCAAAGAGTTATTACCGACGTAACGCTTTACCTGAACATGTTGTAGCGGTTGATGCTGTGAAGGCGTTCAAAGAACAATTTGACAACATGTTCTGGGAACAGAAATACATGTACAACTATGACTAACAACTCATATCATGCTCAGCTTACAAACACTACAACTCTAATTACTATAATTCAATATGATAACTCTATATTAGGGTCCTGCGAATATTCGATATTCGATTCGAGATTCGATTCGAAAGTCAAATTCGATTCGAATTCGATTCGAAATTTCCAACTCGAAATTTCAAATATACACTGACAAAAAAGTCGATCTTCGCTGTTTCTGTGCCATATAATTCCCGAAAATTATGAAAATTCTTATTGTACATCGCGAATGTTCGCATGCTATTAAATATAAGTATAGCCAGTAATTAGCCACTACAGGACGAATAAATACATCTGAATTCTAGCTTTGAACATGGTAGCCAAAAGCTCAGAGATCGCCGATGGACCGACGATAGGGATAATTATAATAGCGATGAGATGCTTAAAAGCATTGTCCAGATTGGTCATTACTCGAGTTACCATGGATATCTCGATCCAGTTTTGTGCTGTAATTCTACTTTTTCAAATTGTACAACAAAAACATCAGTTTATTCAGATCGCCGCACGCGACTTTTCCCGTTTTGTCTAAAACCGCGCACACGATGTACCAATGGAGTACACCGCTAACCCCTTTTCTAGTGATTCGTCGAAATATGATTGCAAATGGATATTGGCCTGATGATTTTATGCATGGTACTAGTATGTTGATATATGTTACGACCAAATGAAGTTACTTAATAAGTGTATTTAACAATAAAATAAAAGTAACTTTCCCGTCCTCCGCATTCGTCGCGGTCGACATTCGTTCTGTAATATTGCCGAGAATGTAAACAACACGTGCTCCCGGCGTCGAAGAGTGCGTGTGGCAGTGTTTTCTTTTGAAGTTGACTTTCAATTTCGGAGCGTTCCTTGAAACTTGACAATTTGTCGTCCATTATTCATGTTTATTTTAAACATGATAAAAGCTGCATGTAGTGCAGAAACTTACACGTGTGATGAATGCAACGTGGTATATAAATCGCAAGCGTCTGGGACAACAATACATCTAAGCATCCAGCACTACATAAACAGGCTACCCTGCGACTGTTGTTGCATCTTCAAGTTTATAAAAACGGGTGTTTCCGAGTGCCGATTTGCAATTGTGCATGTACATGCAAACTCTACAAATTGCGCGTGATTTTAATTCCGATAATCCGTTTAGTGGTTATATATCTAATCGTCGTTACGACCGCATGGACATTTTAATCTGTTTTTTTTCTCTCAACAATTCTCAATTGAAGTTAATAGTATCGGGAACGACGGTTGATTGCCATACAAGTTATCATGGAAGTTCATAGATTAGAACATTTCTCAAATCGTCTAATCATTGACATTAAATGCCTAATTGAGAATGCAACACACAGGTATGATTCGATTCGATATTCGATTCGATTACGTAGACTCGATTCGATCAAAATCTCCAATTCGCAGGACCCTACTCTATATATTAACGGGGCAGAAGTCATGGCAACTTAATCCAATTATTCGATGATGATGAAGAAACAATTGATTACTCTTTAAATAGTCTCATCCTGCTTCAAGATTGCTTGAAAGGCAATCTCATTTTTGGCTTTAAGTTTTGTCTGGTGAATGTAAATATACTATGCAGTTAAATCACAGTACAAGTCTGAATATCAATTTAATGATAAAAGCTACATGTACAGTAATGCCCTAAATAATCGACTCCTTAACCAAAGCAGAATTATGGGTAAATTTTCAGGATTTAGTCGGAAATATGTCTTGTTGTCATTCACTGAGAGCTTTCCGATGAATGGCAACAAGCCATATTTCCGACTAAATCCTGAAAAGTTACCCATAATTCTGCTGTGGTTAAGGAGTCGATTATTTAGGGCATTACTGTAGTCACCGTATATTATGCTAAAACATCAGAATCACCCAAATCAGCACCAAGGAATCATAGACACTATGTATAGTGGAAGTTGTAGCCCAGTGGTTAGAGCATCCGACTTGTAATGGTGTTAATGCACCCGCATGAGTTCACGCCCGTCGGTGGACTATCATCTCCACAACAGTGGCTTGGCCAGATTAAGCGGTGTGCGTTCCGTAGAGCCACACGCTGTTTCAAATTTCGCAAACAGTTGTGATCCTTGGGCAAGGTCACTAGTACTGTGCTCACTTCATCGTACCTAGACCAGAAATAGGGACCTAGTCTATTAGGTAAGTGTAAGCCGCTCTAGTGAAGTGCCTGTAAAATGGCAGCAGGCTTAAGACTCTGCATCACTCAACAGCTGGGGTAATAATGTGAAGCGCTTAGGGTCCATCTGGCATTGGGGATACGCCCTATATAAGCACAATTATTATTATTTATTATTATGACTTACAATTTTGGAGATATTCAGCCATGTTCTTGGAAGAGGCTTTTTCCGTTTGCCGGTCCAATGAATAAATAGGTGGAATGGCAGAAAGAGAAGGAGAAATATACCCGGTGACCATATTAAAGCTGTCTTCTGGAAACACGGAGTGAAGTCGGGTTGTGGAGTGTCCCAACTCACACTCAAGTCCTAAAAATACAAGAATACAAATTTATTACAGGCTTGTCTATAAAATAGTGGAAAATTACCGAAACATAAATCGTTGTATGTATCTCTCAGAAGCTATATTGTACAGTGAAATACGATGTTGATATTTCATTGCAGCTTTTTGTTATTTCACTGTAGATTGTTGAATGACATCACCACTTGAAAGCGGTTTACTACCTATCAGCTGATCGGCGTCAGAAATTTGGGTTAACCAGGTGTTGCTTTCCATGTATTGTTCAATTTGTTGTGCTACTAAAAGTGAAAATGCTGCATAAGTTAGCAACTTTAAACATTAATAACGCCCACATAATAAAAAGAACATGTACAATTTTGTTTGAATACATGTAACTGAAAAATCTCATTCGTCTCTGGAAAGAAATATATAATTTTCAGCCGCTCGGGAAAATTTTATATTTCTTTCCAGACACAAATGAGATTTCCTAGAATTACAGTGTTCCTGCTGTATCATATTTACAGGATGTACTGTAATGCCCTAATTAATCGATTAATTAGGGCATTACTGTAAGTGACGTTCACCATGAAACCGGAACAACAAGTATAAAATAAAAGCATCATACAAAAGCATCATTGACGAGTGGTTCTCTTAGGAAATGTTCAGATAATAAGTTCAACAAACAACCAAAGGTCATTTGTTGAACTTATTATCTGAACATTTCCCTCAATATTAATTAAAAATAGGATTCCTTCGCACACTTTAATCTAACTGTTATTTGCTTTTATTACCGTATCCCTTTCAAGACAGGAGCTACGCTGGTGCAGCATTAAAGATCCTGTGCCAGTGCATTCTCTTTATACATGTATATGCAAGTCTCCCATTGGGATATTTCAGAAAAGTTTTAATGAAGCTCCAGTCATGAATGGGTTAACATCCCTTCAAAATGAATAATAGACCATTCCAATGTACAATTTTATAACTGACTGGGAGAATCCATTTAGTAAAGAAAGGGTTAACGCATAAAATCTACCGTGGTATGAACATGTATGTAAGTAAGTAATTTCGCCCCTACTTCAACCTCTGATATAGTATACAGCTATCCAAATCAAAGAGATAGACTGTTTGATCACAAATTCAAAATTAGACTTCAAATGCCTCTTTATATGGATCAAAAGAATCCACAAATTGACAGGTCTCCTTAAACCAGAGACAGTGCTTAACCCTTTGAGTGCCAGGGGCCGATATTATCGGCCCTAAACCTACACAATAAGTCTGTTAAAGAATATAATAAAATATATTAAAATTGTAAAAAATTGTAAAAAAAAAAAAAAAAAAAAAAAACAATTGTTAAGCCAATGCATTCTCTTATATATGCGAGGCGACCTTGGCATTGGCACAGGGTATATGGGTTGATACAAAAATCGGACCTGGCACTCAAAGGGTTAAGCATGCTATAGCGAATTTAAAAACAAACTGGATAAAACCTTAGGGGCATGTTATAACTCAAAACTATCACCAAATATTCATAGTAATAATTTTGATGCCCATGAAAAACGTAAGATTCCCTGGCACTAAACCTACAAAATAAGTCTGTTAAAAAATATAAGAAAAAATTATTAAAATTGTAAAAAATTGTAAAAAATAATAACAAATGGTGAAAAATTGTTAGGCCAATGCATTCTCTTATATATGCGAGTCGACCTATGGTCGACTCGCATATATAAGAGAATGCATTGGCACAGGGTATATGGGTTGATTCAAAAATCGGACCTGGCACTCAAAGGGTTAACCTTAAATTATGTGTGAATTCATATCGTAATATAATGGTTACATCAGTCATCTATAAACAGTGACAGACTGACAGTGCTGAACCTTAATTTATGTATGAATTCATATTGTCATGGTTACATCAGTTGTCTATAAACAGAGACAGAAATGAACCTTATTGATGTGTGAATTCATATTGTCCTCTCTCACATGATACCCATCAGTCGTTAGGCCAAAACATAAAATTTATCTGTTTTCAATAACATTGGGATAATTTTCCAGACAGGCAGGCAGGGTTTTTTTTTTTTTTTTTTTTACAATTTATTTATTAAAACCTTTCAGTCGAAAGTGATATAATAGTGTAGTCATGGCCCAAAGGAATATGTTAATTTAGATCCATGTGTATTGAAAATGAGCAACACATTGGATAAAAACATGTTGTCCCTATAAGAGCCTTGAATTAATTCACTCTGCAGTAAGATCTGTACCAACTTTGAGCTTAATAAACAACTTACTTTTGCTTTGGGATTGGGGATAGCCTTCTGGAGAAAATATAAAACAAAAATTGAGACAGGCATAAAAATTGAGACAGGCAGGGTTATCGGAAACAAGGGGTTTTTTTTGGCCTCAAGAGTTTCCTAACATAACAAATTTACAATGTGCATTTCTCAAATTGCTACCTCAGATAGATATACCGGTACACATACATGTACATCATACCTTGTTAGACACACCTTGTACTATACAGATGTACTATACACATGCAGATTATAATATACTAGCAGGGTAGCCCGCCACCGGCGGCTTGTCCGAAACATTGTTTATATATTTTTTTAATTTTTAGCTCCACGCGTTTCAATAAGAAAAAATTGTACCCGGTAGCTCCACCCGTTTCCGAGATCTGGTCTGCGCATGCGCGAAGCTGGCTTCGCACGGGCTCGGCGACCCGATCAAATTTGTACCCGGCCCAAGATACATTCACATAGCAAATTTCAAGTCGATAGCTCCACCCGTTTCCGATATCTCGTCTGCGCATGCGCTGCACGGGCGTCGCATGGGCTCGGCGACCCGATAAAATTTGTACCCGGCGCAAGATACATTCACATTGCAATTTTCAAGTCGATAGCTCCACCCGTTTCCGAGATCTGCCTTTTTAATCGAGATAAATGCATTTCGTAACCGTCCTAATGTACTATTTCGAGCGATAACAATTGTCAGACTCCCATCGTGAACCTCAACACGAAGTAAACACGTGTTTCGAGCGATAACATTGCATTGAAGTCAGACTCCCATCGTGGACCCCCAAGACGACGTAAACACGTGTTTGTTCCCGTATAACTCTGGAGACTCTGACTTCATATATATATATAATGACGTTATTAACCCCGGCCGTGCCGTTTGAGCTGATTTTAATGACTGGGAGTGGAGTACGGGTGCTCGGAGCTTCTGGAAAACGCGTGGACGACATCGTACGTGCAATTTTACCTCTAGATGGGAAGTATGAGCTCAATCTGTCCAGCCGTTGTACTATTTCGAGCGATAACAATTGTCAGACTCCCATCGTGAACCTCAACACGAAGTAAACACGTGTTTCGAGCGATAACATTGCATTGAAGTCAGACTCCCATCGTGGACCCCCAAGACGACGTAAACACGTGTTTGTTCCAGTATAACTCTGGAGACTCTGACTTCATATATATATATAATGACGTTATTAACCCCGGCCGTGCCGTTTGAGCTGATTTTGATGAATGGGAGTGGAGAACGGGTGCTCTGAGCTTTTCTAAACTGCGACCACGGTCGTGTCGGTGGGATTTGACACTTACATAGGAACTTTGAGCTCAATCTGTACACGCGTTTTGGATTCTATGAAGTACACACACACACACACACACACACACACACATATATACGAAGTCTCAAAATATATAGTATAGATTAGACAACAAGAGCATCGCTAGGGCGTGGCAAAATACACCCGTGGTAATTCCAACAAAGGGCCATAGTTCTGGTGAAAATTGGCGGGCGTAACCCAAATTCGAACTTGACCTGTATATTGGGCTTGAAAACTCACATACCAAATTTCATTCCATTCAGTTCAGACTTACTAAACTTATCATTTGGAAAAGAAAATATAGCGCAAATTTCAACAAAAAGAGCCATAACCGATGAAAATTGGCAGGCGGAACGAACCCAAACAAACTTTAGATGCATTTTGTGCTAGTAAACCCATGTACCAAATATCATTCCATTCAGTTGAGACTACGTAAAGTTATCATCCAGAAACCAAATTTTTAAGCGAATGGACGGATGGACAGACAGACAGATCAATAAACATAATACATGTAAGTCCTGTTTTTTTTAAAACGGCACATAAAATGTGTTTGATTGTACAACACTCCATTTCAACAGATATTAATAGTTTCATTTGTTTGTTATACACCAGAGTTTCCGCTATGGGGGCAGCAGGGTCACTTTTAGGGTCTTTTTCCCCCCTCACCCAAAATTCCCCTGCAACATATTCCCCTACCCGATCCACAGAATAATACATCCACAGACTAATGCCTACATCACCTGTGTATCTGTCACTAAATAAAACCAACAGAGAGCAATAAACGAAGATATTCTATTTGCCCGCCAATGCTGATCACTAGAGAACCATTTTGCATGAAAAGAATGTTTTTTCAGGGCTAAACACATTGATAATTATTTCCTTATTCTGAAGGATATCGAAGCGAACATCGCTAACAGCTTCAAACCATGTGGTTGATCCTGGTTAACCCTTTACCCAACAAACCCGGCCAAAACCGGCCAAATAAAGCTTCAACAGCCTAAAATATCTTCGGTCTGTCTCAATAGAACCATACAAATATGGATATCATTGGAACCGGCTCCTTGACCACATTGTGATAGTTACAGTTATGCCCTGTGCCAATGCATTCTCTTATATATGCGAGTCGACCATAGGTCGCCTCGCATATATAAGAGAATGCATTGGCCTAAAAAAAATCTTTTTTAAACACTTTTTACCATTTTTTCTTACATTCTTTAACAATTTTATAATTTTTAATGTGTTAAGCCAATGCATTCTCTTATATATGCGAGGCGACCTATGGTCGACTCGCATATATAAGAGAATGCATTGGCACAGGGCCCTCCTGTTGGGTAAAGGGTTAAATTGTTATAACATTACTGTTCTGACTGGATCTGTTCCATACTCTCTCCTGCCAAATAAACGTGACGTCACGTTTATTTATTTAAAGAAAAATACGACAGCATCAAGATTATTAGGCGCCATCACGATTATTTAAAGTTCTTGCAAAGTCGCGGAATTTTCAGTCAAAAAGTTAGAAAAAACGTGCAGCTCACTAAAAAAAATAGAAGTGCACTTGACAAGTTGACAGGAATGTGGGAGAATCTCATTCCTAACAGGATTTAGGCCTCTAGATCATGATGTCCGTGTATAAACAGACGGATTATCGCAGTTAATTACAACTCATCAAAGCTTATAATCACACAGTGACAACTAATTATCGTTGGGACGGAACCGACTTCTACTATCAAAACGGGACTTAATGCTAAAATCACATCACCAGGCTTATATTATAAAATAATCAGTGAAACTAATCTGAGTGACAACTGATGAACTAATTTAACTTGACGTGGCCGACTTCTCCAAACAATACTGTTATCGTGACCCAATTATGCGCTATCATGAAGACACAGAAGCTGTGAGTCGTGTGCACACATGCGTGACTGGTTTTGGCTATAAATGGAAAGTTACGACACCGCAGTAGCTTCTGTGTGTACACAGGAACATGTATTTAAATCTATGCAATAAAGCAATACAATAACATGTCCGTGTATTCAAAGCACAGTTTAATTATGAATGCGATGACTTGGCAACAGTTCCACATTATTAACCACAACTTACGTTTTATGTCGGATTTAAGTTTTATGTCGGATTTTAAATAGCCGATGTGCGAGATTCTATATACCTAACTAACTGAATTAATTACTCACTCATAATATGGATTGATCATTGTTCAACTATTTTTATAGTAAAGTTGAGCTTCTAATAATAACACTGGGTCAGTTAGTCTAGTTAGTAGTCTATTAGTATCAAAGTTCACCTATTGTCAAACAGTGTAAAAATATCAATTTATGAATTATATTTAATATATTAAGCATAACTTATAATATCAGAACCTGCAAAATAAGCACTAAGGTATTGAAGTAAAGCAAATTAGTCAAAATAGCCAATTTAAGGCTATCTTTAGAGTTTATAAAAAATCAGCCCCAAAAAAGGTGAGGCAGCCTCGCAAATTATTTAGCGAGGCCTCCTTGGCAGCCTCGCTGTGATTTTGAGAAAGCCGTGCCTGCTTCCACCCAACCTGGCTACAATCACCACAGTACTTTACCTTACTCAGACTGGTACTGTTACCAAATTACTTACTGTCATTATTAAAGGAGCCAATGAGAACAACTTGCATGCATGGGAACTTGCCCAACAATGCCAAATTAATTAAGGCCTACATTCTGCTTCATTTATAGTAGAAATATGGTAAAATGCCATCATTGTGCGCCATCACTATTATTTGGCACCATCACTATTATTAATAACACCCGAAAATGTGCACCATCACTATTATTTGGCCATCACTATTATTAGGCAGGGGAGAGTAATTATGTAGACAAGGTCCAGATGTTAGCCACTGAAGGATGATCAGGAATACATGTTGTTCATGTTATACAGGCTTTCCGCCAGGTTTTGGGGAACGGGTCCTGTATCCGCCAAGGGGGAAATGCAGTCAATGTTTTCAATGTCGTGGAAACACTAGTGGACCTACTTTTGTTGTATCGGCCAATAGAAGAATCAGAGAGTAGATTTACTAATCGTTTTGCATCCATTTTCTACCCAAGTTACTATGCTATCAACCGCAATAACTTTAAAACCTAGAAAATTTATTAGATAAAAATTAATTGCCAGGTTAATGTCACCGGTGGTGAAGACCGTGCGTTGTTCCCGTATACGGAAACGTGCCCGTTGAAGTTTAACGACTCACTATTCAAGACTCGGCAGATAGTTCGGATGCATAACGTGCCGGAATATAATACTCAGCAGATAGACGATTACCAGGTTGGAAGCAATGAAGGAATAGAATAAAGGCACAATATTTTAGTTCTAAATATCAAGCTAAATTATAATAAACATAGATAAGATGCTTTTGAAAAAAATGGAGTGATATATATATTTTACGACATGAAGATAGAATCAGTGGGTATGATTAAATTATCGGTAGTCATTTTTGGTACCGGTAACCTAACCGCAGCAACGTAACCAGCGGACTCCAAAGCATGTGTCCTAGCGATGTCGGGTTTGATCACTTCCTCAGTTCATCTAACTAGCAGGTTGGAGCTAGCGTGCAACATGCAGAGCTGTGTGTACAAGCTTGTTCAGAATCCGGAGCATTTCAGTAAAAACTAAATAAAGTGTACTCTATATTCTAAATGGAACACATCGACCCTGCACGTTGAATGTTAGCTCCGGCCTACATACATACTGACATCCAACTTTTAGTGTTAGATCGGTCCGAGTTTGTATTCTCGCTAGAATTTCAAATAAAGTTGACAACTATTTAAATTTCTTAGCACTGTCCCAACAAAATTGAGAAGTAAACATCTTTATACATATGGAATACGTCCTGTGGTATGACAGAAGGGGAAAAATTGGCTGGGGGGATGGGACCCTTAAACGGGACCCCCTGCCCTACTAGCGGAAAACCTGTGTTATAACATGTTGTCATGAATGTATATGTAGTGAAGATGGACTTAGAAATAAATTGCGAATTTTAATAATTTCCTCTAAGATGTTGCATGGTGCCAAGTATGAAAAATTTTCAGTACACTTATTTTACCAACGAATTTAACACAATTATAATACCTTAACTTTATCTACTTATATTATTTTAGACATTCACAACTTAGTTTAAAGGTACTCAATCCGATTCGATGGTCCCTTTAGTTATCAGAATCGATTAATTGCCCAAAAATAATGCTAATCACAGTCAACTATATAGTATAAAATTGCCCAAAACCTGTGATTTATCAACATTTTGTTCGACAAAATTTTACCGGTTTGTTAAATATCTGACACAAAAAAGCCACTTGATTTTAGAGTTATCCATCTTCATCCGCAATTTGGTCCGAGACCATCTTCTTGTCGACTGTTTACTGGGCCACTTTTAATTAATAGATTTCAAACATCGATATCTGATCACTCTGAGCTTTGATGAGTGGGTTCCTCGACTTGAATCAAATATTTTTTACCCCCCGAAGCCATGGAAATAATAATTTGCGAGCGTTAATTCGGATTAACCCTTTGAGTGCCAGGGGCCGATCTCATCAGCCCTAAACCTACAAAATAAGTCTGTTAAAGAATATAAGAATAAATTATTTAAAAAAAAAACAAAACAATTGTTAGACCAATGCATTCTCTTATATATGCGAGGCGACCTATGGTCGACTCGCACATATAAGAGAATGCATTGGCAC
Organism: Siphonodentalium dalli; assembly: GCA_032622095.1. Lineage (NCBI taxonomy): Eukaryota > Metazoa > Mollusca > Scaphopoda > Gadilida > Siphonodentaliidae > Siphonodentalium > Siphonodentalium dalli. The sequence continues at coordinate 197,064,545 of CP136063.1, forward strand.
AGGGTATATGGGTTGATACAAAAATTGACCTGGCACTCAAAGGGTTAAGCATCTTTACATTATTATTGACTGATAGATATTCAGTTTGTTGATGGACTGAGAAGTAAGAATTCTACCCAGCAACTATGGGGGCAAGCCTGAATATAGTGTGCCTGTCATTTGCAGATTGAGGTCCCCAGAGGCTGAGTTTAGTGATACTATCCCGCATACATGTAGTGGGCTAACATCACCAAATTCACACTCTGGGAACCTCATTTTGCTTAGGCCTCTGACATCTTCACTGGAAAGGTTCTTTATTATAAAATTTCTACAGAAACTTCTTCCCATAAATGTAGATTCTATTTCTTTTTTAGTTTAGATTCTCTGTATCCCCTAATTGGCAGACGACACATTGCTTTGAGGTTCCCAATGGGTGTACATCACAATATTCACCATTTGGGAGCTTTGTACGGGGATACTATCCCCCCAACCCCTAGCGGAAACCCTGGATATACATCAAATTTGTTTAGTTTGTATAATAGTTCATCAGTAAAAAGTAAGCAAAAGCTTGTTTACACTCATGCCTATTATATACCGTTTTGTTCGACCATCCATGGCACAAATAAAGATTGTTACATATATATGGTATTTATGTTCAGCCTGTTAGCTGGTCAATGTGAAGTTGTAAACTGATCGCAAAGTGCAGCTTTCTGCTATAAAGTTAACAGCAGTGAGTAAGGATCTATACAAAACCATTCAACAAGGAAACCTCTATGTAAAGAAGTCAATGAATTAAAATCCAATGTTTACATGAGGGTGGGAATATAAACTACACAAAATCTAGGTTAATATACTCAGTATCAAGCATGACTCGGGGAATTGACAGTGACTGACTGACTATAAAATATATTCGCCAATAGAAATCTTAACTTAATCCTATTTTCTCTACTCTCAGTCTCCATGCATGCTATACGATTTTTCGAACAAGCCGAAACCTCCTGTGTGGCCAAACTCACAGTTGTTTGCTCTAACATTCTGACCAAAGTTGTCAATCGAAGGATTCTCCTAGATGTATGGACTGGTGTACTCCACGAACCTCCGACAGTCAAATTTTGTCAAAATGTTATAGAAAATTACTGAGTATTTCCAAACAAATAAGGTATCAACTTGTTTTGAAAATACACTGGCATATGATCTTGACAGTCAAAATGCCATGTTTTGTGACATTTCCCCATATATTATGTTTTTGTGCGTTTTCACTTGCGTCGGTCAATTTGAATGCGTGGTACTCATACCAACGACGAAACCACGTGATTCCCCAGTGTGTAATCTACTGGTAATAAACCGTCCTGTCCGGCACATGTCCAGGAATTTTTTGGCGACACTTGTTTCTGTGCCAAGAAGGTCACCCAATAAATTATGTGGTATTAATATTATACTCAATACCACATAAATGTCACATACTAGTCCCCAAATTAACCCTGGATATAGTGGGTCTGAAATAGTGTTTGTCATTTGCAGAATGAGGTCCCCAGAGGGTGAATTTGGTGATGCTAGCCCGCTATGCGGGGTAGCATCACTAAATTCACCCTCTGGGGACCTCATTCTGCAAATGACAGACACACTACTTCAAGGCTTGGTCTGACATTTGCAGAATGAGGTCCCCAGAGAAGTTAAATTCACCCTTTGGGAACCTCATTCTGCTTAGGCCTCAACTACTATAGGAGATCTAGGATAAGATTTAAGTTCCCCAGTTGAAGTTGGTGATGTTCACCCATTAGTCACCTCGATTATGCAATTTATCTTCTGCAAATTGGAGGATATAAAAACTGAACAGAAGGGAAAAAGTAACTAAAAACAATGATAGTTTGATAAGACCTAAGCAGAATGAGGTTCCCAGAGGTTGAATTTGTGATGCTAGCCTGCTGTATGGGGTAGCATCACTAAATTCACCCTCTGTGGACCTCATTCTGCAAATGTCAGACACTGTCATCACATCCCTGAGCTTCAATCATTTAACATAGCAGGTATGTCATGTCAGGCATTTAATTTCTAATTGTTGGACTGTCACCATGTTACTAAGCTTAAATAATTTAGTTAACAGCTGGTGTGTTATATTTTTCCAAAGCACTACAGTGTTTACACATGTTATCAACCATTAAATATTATCATTTAAACCAAATGCTTCGATGCAGGTCCAACTCATAACAACCACTAGGTATACATGTAATCACTGCATTCCAATTTATCATAATATTCATACAGCATTTAAAGACATATTATGAACTTGTTCCTATGCATGAAACTGATAAGTTGGTATGCAGGCGCTATACCAATTGGAGGAATGTACATTCTACTAACATTGCCGAAAATCTCAAACAAATCTACCATAGCACTCCATAGAAAACAACATGTGAACTACGCTCAATTGTAAATATTTACTTCTCGATTCAGGACACATCTATCGGCGATAAACTAACAAAAATGATTTCGCCATCGCTAGTCACTTTATTTAATTAATATATAAGAATGATGATGTGTGTAGTTAATTTGGATATAATATTTATAAAAATAACTACTTTGAGCAAGATTATTCTCCATATCTATTTGATCACCCTGCCGGAGAATTTCACATCACTTTAATACCACCCATATATTTGATGCTCATAATAATTTTAAGGCCAGTGGCAGTTTGGTGCTTCTGTGAATTAGTGTTGTAATTCTCTGCCATACCAGCATCATAGCAATTCAGCAGGACCCACCAGCATCATGGCAATTCAGCAGGACCCACCAGCATCATAGTAAATTAGCAAGACCTACCAGCATCATATCAATTCAGCAGGACCCACCAGCATCATAGCAAATTAGCAGGACCCACAAGTATCATATCAATTCAGCAGGACCGGGCCACCAGCATCATAGCAATTCAGCAGGACCCACCAGCATCATAGCAATTCAGCAGGGCCCACCAGCATCATAACAATTCAGCAAGGCCCACCAGTATCATAGCAGGAACCAACATCATACTAATAATTCAGTAGGACCCACCAGCACCATATCAATTCAGCAGGACCCACCAGCTTCATAGCATATTAGCAGGACCCACCAGCATCATATCAATTCAGCAGGACCCACCAGCGTCATAGCAAATTAGCAGGACCCACCAGCATCATATCAATTCAGCAGGACCCACCAGCTTCATAGCATATTAGCAGGACCCACCAGCATCATATCAATTCAGCAGGACCCACCAGCGTCATAGCAAATTAGCAGGACCCACCAGCATAATATCAATTCAGCAGGACCCACCAGCTTCATAGCATATTAGCAGGACCCACCAGCATCATATCAATTCAGCAGGACCCACCAGCATCATATCAATTCAGCAGGACCCACCAGCTTCATAGCATATTAGCAGGACCCACCAGCATCATATCAATTCAGCAGGACCCACCAGCATCATATCAATTCAGCAGGACCCACCAGCATCATAGCAAATTAGCAGGACCCACCAGCGTCATATCAATTCAGCAGGATCCACCAGCATCATAGCAAATTAGCAGGACCCACCAGCATCATATCAATTCAGCAGGACCCACCAGCATCATATCAATTCAGCAGGACCCACCAGCTTCATAGCATATTAGCAGGACCCACCAGCATCATATCAATTCAGCAGGACCCACCAGCATCATATCAATTCAGCAGGACCCACCAGCATCATATCAATTCAGCAGGACCCACGAGCATCATAGCAAATTAGTAGGACCTAATTAGCTATGACCACTTGACCAGGGGTGAGCAAGGCAGTATTTGAGGGTCCCAGGATATGTACCGTACATAACTTTTACCAAATTTCAACTACCGGCCACAGCTGCTGGCATCCGGGCAATGGAGCTACGGCTATCCTCAAAGTAATTGACTTGAAAAACGGGTGATACCCCGGCAATGACCAAAGTATTACCGGTAGTATACGGTATCCACAGCGGTCACTGCGGTGGAGTTACAGTATCCACAGCTATATCGAGATGGTCAATGCGGTGGAGTTACAGTAGCCAAAGCTTATCGAGATGATCACTGCGGTGGAGTTAACATTATCCAGTCTTATCGAGATGGTCACTCTGGTGGAATTATGGTATCCACAGCATTATCGAGACAGTCACTGCGGTGGAGTTACGGTATCCACAGCGTTAATAAGACTGTTACTGTGGTGAGTTACGATATCATGCAGTTATGATACTGCTGTCTATTTGTGAGTTGTCACACCAAAACACAATTTAAAGTTGAATAAAATAATATCTTGTTAACTTCCACAGATACCTGTATAAGGAGAATCACTGCATTTTATTTTCATGCCTGCAAATCGCGACTGCATGCACCACGGAGTAATGGTACGTGCAGTGTTGAAGTGGTAACCTTACTGCAGTGTTGGAGGTTACCACGGTATTACCGGGGTGACACCACGTTAGAGACGATCAATTAAGTAATGGTCGTCACTAAATATCCCACTCCGAACCTGGAATGTTGTTGATATATACATGTATATAGGCCTAATATTCCCATATATCTCTATTCAGCAATTCGGAATATTTTAATTATTCTTGATTAGCAGTCAAACATTTGATTTATGGTGCCCACGGTTGTTGATATATACATGTATATAGGCCTAATATTCCCATATATCTCTATTCAGCAATTCGGAATATTTTAATTATTCTTGATAAGCAGTCAAACATTTGATTTATGGTGCCCACATCAGAATGAGCAATATGCGATCAGTGTCCTGGTCTTGAAAAAAAAGTACCCTACCGTGCTCACCGGAAGCTTGTATTCTGCTAATGATGAACATATAGTCTACCGTCAGAGCAGTTTTAGCCAGTCCAAAATTAAAATAGTATAAATAAAATTATAGAGAACCCTGAATCTCGGTTCATGTTTAAATTATATTATATTCATTATTCATACAAAAAGTAAGTTATCGTCTTTTGTATGGCAAAATTTTCAGTACCGGTAGTTTTACAGAGTGATTTGTATGTGTCACTTTAAATAAGTTTAGATAATATAATTATTGTGTTAAGGGCGATTCTACAGAAACATCAACCAATTGATGAAAAATTAGAAACATCGTACAACACACATAAATTTCCATTTATTTCATTTAATGTTCTGAATGGTCCATTTTAAAAAAGTACCATCTCATATTGCTTCGGAAATTGATTTTATGGCCATCCGAAGTTAGTGTTCAGAGGGCTTAATTTTTCTCAGATTTTCTAACCTATCCTATCACATGCAATTATAAAGAACATACGTGCTATTTTTTCTATCAGTTCCTTCATATGAAACGTATTCAAGGTGAGTTAATTAGATAATAAGTCTGGACAGGCACCCATGGACACACACTGCAAAAAAAATAATCTTGTCTCGGTTACTTTGGATGTAATGCACGTAACACAATTGTGTAAGTTATTTATGTGGAAGTCAGAAAAATGATTTTCAGACATACCCATTTCTCTGTGCAAAGCAAATACATGTTCATCTTTCTGTTTTAAGCATTTTCGCATAACAAACATACTTGAAGTTTACGATTAACCCCATGAAATGTATGTAACACACGTAACGTTACGTGCGTTACATTTCAATCAAATTACTGTTATGAATTTATAAGAACAGATGTGTAGTTTAAATGATAATAACTCTTTCTTAAAGGCAAGGAAATCATCTAAAATCAGTTTATCGTACTAGAATATCTTATTTCTGAATTATATGGCATTGTGTTCATGTCATTGAATCAGATCAATTAACACACTACATCAGCAGATATGAAGTTGCATATGAGACCATATACATATATCCATGGATACAAGTTTTAAATTTACAGATCACACTTGGAAAAAAATCTCACCAAACTTTGATGACAGATGACAAAAAGAGATGACATTTATGGACAATGAACAAAAATTGCATGGTTTACATGAATGAAAATCTCATGTTTTGCAGTAGTTGTGCAGTTTTGTATAACTTGTAGCAAAGTGCATGGGTTGCTGACTGAATGCACTGAGGTGCATGCTGTATTAACCCTTGAGCTTTTAATATTTTGAAGGCTGGTTTGAAGCAATTCTGATCATTGGAATGATCTCCTTGATAAAATAATGCTATGTTTAGTCTCAATCTATGATCTGGCAATGGTAGACAATATTAAGCAATCACAAAATGAAAGAAATAGTAAAATTAAGTCAGTTTGAGAACCAAGTATTGTGAGTGATATGTGGAGGGTTAAGTGACACAAACTTGAAATTTGAAGTTTTGATGTTTGGCATCTTAAACAGCATATTACTGAAAGTCATACTCATTCTGAATAGAATTGATCTGTTGATTAGTTGTTCGCAATGATGAGTGAGATGATTAAAATAAGGTTATCTAATGCTGAAAGAGTCAGAAAATTCCGAATGAAAAAGAAGAATGACATTGAATACATCAAATCTGAAAATGAAATAATAAGTTTGTATAGAAAAAAGCAGAAACTAGAAATGGACCCTGCAGAACTAGAAAAACACAGAAAAGCTGTGTCTGAAAGAGTAAGGAAACACAGGGCTAAGAAGACTGGTGCTGAAGTGGGACAAAAGAAGGAAAAGCTCATTGTTAAATTAGCTTACAAGAGCCCGCAGTCCTATGGCAAGGCAATGTGTAGAACTAAACAAGCTCTTCCAAAGTCACCTTCAAAACAAGTTGCAGTTGTGAGTGGATTGGCAAGAGAAGTAGGGTTGAAAATTGTTCAGTCCATGAGCGATAAATTGGATGACACTTCTTCTGTTGGCATCAGTGGTGAGCTTAGAGATCTTGTCACTAAGTTTTACTTCCGTGCCGACATAGTCTGTACAATGCCTGGCTTAAAAGATGTTTTAACTGTTTGGAAAGATGGTACTAAGGACAAGTATCGCAAACACTATTTAACTATGTTCATTCGAGAAGTGCATTCTTTGTTTAAGGAATGTTATCCAGATGAAAACATTTCATATGCCAAGTTCGCTCAGTTGAGACCATGCAATGTTCTACTTCTTGGGGATAGTCCCAGAGATCAGTGTAAGTGCAGATTGCATGAGAATTTCCGGATGGCCTTAAAAGCACTGCAAATCAATTATGATGGCTCATGGTGGAATGATTATCTGTGTAACCCATCTGATTATAATTCTGAATGTTGGAAAGGAGATTGTTCTGTTTGTTCAAAGGGTAAAATATTCAAATCCAGTGTGTTCGGAAAAGTCCAATCCAATCGTAATATTTATTGGTATAAATGGGAGAAAGATGATGAAAAAAAGTTGAAAAAGAATGTATTGCGAGGAACAACTTCTGATCTTTTGGACCGAATTATGGCAGAACTTCCAGAAATTCAGGAGCATATACGAATAAAGCATATTCAAAGTGATGCATTTCAGCAGGATAAGAAGGATAGTCGTGTGTTACAGGTTGATTTTGCAATGGCATACAACTGTGAAGCCCAGAAAGAAGTGCAGTCGGCTTTGTGGGCGAGAGAAACGGTACAGTTGTTTACTGGTGCTTTATTTAGCAAGGATCAATGTGTTAAAACCTTTTTGATTTGCTCTGACACTAAGGACAAGGGTAAGGACACAGTGAATGCATTTATATCACATTTGTTTAAATTGATTAATGAAGAGTATGGCAAAGAGAAAGGTGTTGCAGACATCATTTTCACGGATGGGCCATCCTCTGAATTTAAAAACAGATTTTGCATGAAACTCTTGTCCGACCTTTCAAACAGACACAAGACAGACATGGAATGGAAGTACTTTGCAACGTCCCATGGGAAGGGCGTTATTGATGGTGTTGGTGGACATGCCAAATCTCAGGTACGCCAAAAATGTCTAAGCCTGGCTGAGGGATGGAGACAATGTTCAAAATGCGCAGGATTTCTACCAAATGGCATCAAACCTACTCACAAACACCAAAGTAATGTACATTCCCCAGTCAGCTATTGATGCAATCATACAAAAGGATAACCCATGGGCAAATGTGATTGAAATGATAGGAATAAGGAAAGTTCACCAGGCTGTTTTTAGTTATAATGAACAAAAACTTAGAACCTATCATGTGTGTGGTGAGGCCGAACCAGATTTGACAATCAGTTTCAGAGACAGTGCAGTTCTACCAAATTTGCATATTGATATTGGTAACTGGGTTTCGGTGTCATACGATGGTGAAATATTTCCAGGAGAAGTAACAGATATTGTAAATGACAACTTCCAAGTATCCGTCATGCATAAAACGGGCAATGCCTGGAAGTGGCCATCTAAGCAGGATCAAATCTATTATAAGAAAGATAACATTATCAGTTTAATTGACCCTCCACATGTTGTTGGTGCCGGTGGTCAATTCATGTTTTCTAATTTCCCTAAGTAGTACTGGTAATCCATGAACAAATTGCTTGTACACAGTGACTATATTTAATGAACACTTGAGAGGAATTCATGTTTTCAGTTGGTAATAGGCTGGTTTATAAGGAAAACTGACACTCAAGTTACTTTGAATCAGCATAACAATGTAACATTACATATCAGTATTCCAACGCTTTGCATCAGAGGCCCAATTTCACTTGATCCGAGCTCTGTAACAGCAATACCATTGGCACATCATGTTAATGCAACCATCATAACCAAATCTAAGTACATTTACTGATTTTGCATTTTATTCTTTATATTGAAAGCATGAGAATACCTGTATGATAATTTATTGGTTTGAGCCAACATTGACCATCCACACTTAACTATGGTTCTCAAACAATGTTTTAGTTTGTTTACGATACACATTTGTTCAGAATGCAATTTTTAAATTTTAATTTATGGATGTTTTAAAACTTTCAAAAGAGGATGAAGTGAAAATGGAAATTTATGCAATGAGCATACAGCAATTCTCAAATAAAGTGACCCCTTTCACTATAACATAAATATGGGAGATCTTTCAAGCTTGAAGCTTTCCGATGAATGGCACAACAAGCCATATTTCTGACTATACCCTGTAAAATTCTCCATAATAATTCTATAGTTAAGGAGGTCACATATTTTGAGCATTACTGTACATGTGGGCCTTTTTGTTCAATATATAATTAAATTTTATTTTGAAAAATTCTCTTCCAATACTGATGGATACCGTATCATGGGTGGCCTATACATTCATGCAATGTGTGAATAAGATTGCTATCCTTTCCTATTTGAATAACTGTGATACAGAATGATTTGAAATTAAGATCCTTCTTCTGATATCAATATATCAGCTGACATAACTTTGAACACATGTATGCGAATGTGTTGAACATTATGACACAAGTCGGCTACACATCTACAACTTATGTGTTAACATAAGTGTCATAATGACAAACCCATTCACACACATCACACATGTGGCATGGCATGGCATTCTCTGTTCATTAAGCAGTAATGCAAGTGAACTTGTTCTCCCAAACATTAACCTGATAGTCACTATATGTGTATTATATTCCGATCATGATCACATGTCAGAATTTCTCATACATTTACATGTATAATATTTAGAACTAGGTGCCTTGCGATCGATATTATATGTACGTAGTTTCATGTAGGACTGAGCCTATTTATGAGATTCCATTATTGAGAGCAGACTAATGGACTTCATGAGCACCTATAACAATGGAGAATATGTTATTATGAATTGATATTGTCAGAAATCTTTGGCATCACTCTTCAAATATATTAAAATTTCAACCTCATTCACACGCGTAATACACGTAACATTTTTATGTAACGCACGTAACGCTGGTTAACCACCCTGCAGGTAAAAATACATGACTATCCGGAAATGTTATCTATATTTTCTTAAAATGTACACAATTGACTACAATCACAATGAATATCATCTTGATCTACTCAGCCAATTCACAGAAAGAGTCATTCGAAAACAAGTGATGCAAAAAATGCATTTCTCTGATGTAACGCACGTAACAAAATTGATTGTGAAGCAATTCTGAAATTTAACTCAATATTGAAATGAAAACAGATTTACATCACAGGTAAGTTGGTTTGGCATCATAATGAGCGAAATTCCCACTCTTGAAAACATTAATATCAGAATTGTGTGGTCTGTTATGCCCAAATAATTGTCCAAATGTAACGCACGTAACGGTAGAATCGCGGTTAACCCTTTTGTATCAACCTATATACCCTGTGCCAATGCATTCTCTTATATATGCGAGTCGACCATAGGTCGCCTCGCATATATAAGAGAATGCATTGGCCTAACAATTTTTAGTTTTATGTGTTTTTTTTTTTTACAATTTTAATAATTTATTCTTATATTCTTTAACAGACTTATTTTGTAGGTTTAGGACCGATGAAATCGGCCCCTGGCACTCAAAGGGTTAAGGTTTATTCGCCATGTAAAGTGACTATTGGAGGTACCATTGTTATATGATCATGTCCTTTACATGCAAATCACGGACCAATTACATAAAAAGGGACATAACTTTGTGATCATTGGCGGGCGGAACCAAATTCTAACTTAACCTGTATTATCCCCAAATTAGCAAACAACACAATGCATAATCAAGGTTCCCAATGGGTGTACATCACAATATTCACCATTTGGGAACTTCAATCTGAGTCTATGTCTCCCATAGCAGATGAGGCCATGCAGAATGAGGTCCCCAGAGGGTGAATTTGGTGATGATAGCATCACTAAATTCACCCTCTGGGGACCTCATTCTGCAAATACAGGGCACACTAAGCTCAGGCTTGTTCTAAACATACTTCCTTTTTTATTACCCCCCATGCATTGCTCATTCTGATGTGGGCACCATAAAACAAAAAAGTCATATAAAAAGATACATAATTTTGAGTCAAATGATGTTGGCTTCATTCTATTGCATGTAACATTTAGCCCTTGAAATAGGAATGAAAGTGTCAATGACACAAGAACTCAACCTGGCGAGGCATTAATAATTTTATGCTGAGTTGTCAATAGAATGATAAATAAGAAGGAAAGTCAAAAAGTTTCTGTTTGCAGCCATCTTGGATTTCACAATTGAAGCCCACATTTATTGGAGGAATGTTTGAAATGAAAATAATTTCATTTACACAATACAATACCTATACTGAAACCATGTTTTTTTTAACGAAATTCGGAAAAATTGGACAGCTCCCATCTAAAAGTCACCCAAAAGAACCATCTATAGTTGGATGAGGGATGTGGCACGTAGGGTGTGACTAAGGATTTAGTCATGCAAAGAGTAAAATACAAGATGGCCTCTGGCAGTCATTGTTTTTAACAAATATCTTTCGCTGTTATTTAGAGGTCACCCCAAAGATCCTTATGAAGTTTGGTGACGATTGGATGAGTGATGTGGTCTGTAGAGTGTGCCAAAGGATTTAGTCATGCATGCCAAGAGTGAAATACAAGATGGCTGCTGGCAAGTTTAGCTAAAATGTCCCCCAGCAAATTTAATGATGTGGCATGTTAGATTCCATTCTCTATGGGAGACACACATACATGTACGTATATAACAGAATACATTGGAACTGGGTTTTCATTAAATTCAGAGAGTTCAAGTTCCAGTCATGGAAGGGTTAAGGTCTGATTAACTGATAATAGATATCTGCATTCAGTTGCATGGACCATGGACCCCCAAGCGGCTACAGTAATCGACTCCTTAACGACAGCAGAATTATGGGTAACTTTTCAGGATTTAGTTGGAAATATGGCTTGTTGCCATTCATCGGAAAGCTCTCGATGTTATATTATGCAGTGTTTCTTGGGGGAATAGTCCACATACAGTTATGCTCTAAGTAATCGACTCCTTAACCACAGCATAATAATGGGTACAGTAATGCACATAGTAATTGACCACTTAACCAAAGCAGAATTATGGGTAAATTCTGCTTTGGTTAAGTGGTCAATTACTTTGTGCATTACTGTACCCATAATTATGCTGTGGTTAAGGAGTCGATTACTTAGAGCATAACTGTATGTGGACTATTCCCCCAAGAAACACTGCATAATATAACATCAAGAGCTTTCCGATGAATGGCAACAAGCCATATTTCCAACTAAATCCGGAAAAATTACCCATAATTCTGCTGTGGTTAAGTGATCAAGTACTTTGGGCATTACAGTAACTTTTCAGGATTTAGTTGGAAATATGGCTTGTTGCCATTCATCGGAAAGCTCTCGGGAGAGAGCTTTCTGATGAATGGCAACAAGCCATATTTCCGACTAAATCCTGAAAAGTTATCCATAATTCTGCTGTGGTTAAGGAGTCGATTACTTAGAGCATTACTGTATGTGGACTATTCCCCCAAGAAACCCTGCATAATATAACATATAAAACAGGGTAATGACAGGAGGGTTAAAGCTTGTTTGAGATCGAGTCAATTATAAACAGGGTAATGACAGGGAAAAGACAGGGAAAAGACAGGGAAATGAAAGGAGACTTAAAGCTTGTTTGAGATTGAGTCAATTATAAACAGGGAAATGCCAGCGAATAGACAGGGAAAAGACAGAGAAATGCCAGGAGGGTTAAAGCTGGTTTGAGGAGAACTTATTAAACCATACAAATTAATTCATTGAAATGTGACGTTTGTTGACCTAGATGGATTCCCTCCTAAAACTTATAGCTTTGATTAAAGATGGTATCAAACAGCTGGAGGCTATTTGCCAAACATGCATTGCTGACTAAGTATAAAACATTTTACTACCCAGAGTATGTTGCTCAATGAATACCCTAACATTTTACTACCCAGAGTAGGTTGCTGGATGAATACCCTAACATTTTACTGCCCAGAGTAGGTTGCTGGATGAATACCCTAACATTTTACTGCCCAGAGTAGGTTGCTCCATGAATTCCCTCTCATATGAATGAATTAAAAGTCATCAACCCTTTCACGGCTGCAGCTTGCCAACATTTTTAGAAAACCCTGTGTCTAGCCGGACATTTGCAGAATGATTTCCCTAGAGGAAAAAATGGCATGCTTTTTATAAGTAGAACATAACTTGCCAATAAGACAAAATTGTGTCACTCACACAGCATTTTACTGGCATCCAGCTAACTGGAACCATGGCTAACTGGTGTTTCTCTATTCTTTATTACGTTTTGAGTTCCCCTTGAGAAACATTTGGACATATTGGCGGGCTAGTTCTCAATATGCAATAGTGATGTACTAGTATATCAATGTTCAGTTCGCAACATCCAAGGTCGGAGCCAATTAAGCTCGAAAGTATCAGATCTGATTCCAAATTTGTAAACTATTAAGAGCCTATCACAATTCAGTCAGCAAGAACAGACCCACTAAAAGGAGGTCGCATTGTGCACAGTCTTTAATATCACATGTCTGGTGATACAACTGGGACCATGGCTAACTGGGACCATGGCTAACTGGGACATCTATAGCTGGAACCTTTTAGCCAAGGTCCCTGAGTTAGCCAAGGTCCCAGTTGGTCAAGCAGGGTCCGCGCTGGACTGAAATTAACTTTTGCCAAATAATTTGCCAAATGTAAATATTTTTTGCCAAATTCTATTAGAATTTGCCAAATGTTATCCCTGATAGTATCATTTTCTGCAACCTTGATTGAGTTTTTATGTTTCAACACTCGCAGTTTAAACAATGTTTGATATCGATAGGAAAGCAGTTAGTTAATAATTATACTTGCATCTCTATTGTGGTTTATCATACAACAATAAACCAATCACCAAACAATAAAATGGTAGAAGAGTTGCTTCATCAGAAGGGAACATCACAATAGGATTAGTTACGTAAAACCACCACCGCACTAAATAATGGTAATCCATACACCATCGATAATAATGTTACCCGATTAACTGCATCTTAATGGAGGTGTTAACCTTTCTGAAACCATATAAAACACCACTAATATAATTCTATTGTTATAGTTTCCTAAAATGAATGGTATTGATTGACCGATATTTTTCAACTTTATTGAGGAATTAATAAGTGACTTACCAAAACTTTTGCCAAATAAAAATATTTTTTGCCAAATGTGAATTATTTTGGCCATTGGCAAATTTGGCAAGTGGCAGCATGAACCCTGTGGTCAAGCACCCGCTCAGGAGTTTACTTCCTTACTAAATCTATTAAAAATCATCTTTGTCAGTTTGACAAATCAGCTGAGGACTGCCTTGTGCCTCCAGTTGTCGTGGGCGTAAAAAAAATGGTTGCAATCCACTTACGGTATATGTTCACCAATGTAAACAAATCATTATTTAGACAAACAATGACAACAAGGGCACAGCACAGTTTGAACTATAATTTTCCAATTTGTAGTTTCACCTACATGTACCCCATAATAAAATGACAAAAGGTATTGAAAATAAGGAAATTAAATTCATCTGTTCCAAAACATCGGGTCAGACTGAAAACGTGTGTGTCAATGTGGACCAGTGTACTACAAATATTAATACAATTGGAAAATTATACCCCTTGCTAGAATAAGTAATATACATGTGTGTATACACAAGCACATGTACTAGCCGCGATGATTAATGTTAATTTATAAACCCTTTAATGACAGAACCTGAGCTGGTGCAGCATTAAAAATCCCGTGCCAGTGCATTCTGTCATAGGGAGCCTCCCATATATAACAGAATGCACTGGCTTAAAAGGTCAAACTCTACCCTGACGAGTCACTACGGAAATTCCCCCCCCCCCCCCCCGTCTTTTGTGGGCTGTGTACACTGCTGTGTATTTTAAAAAGTACAATGTATTAATTATACCGTAGCTCCCTTGAATTCCTTCACCTAATTGGGGGCAAAACTTGCCTGAAAGACCATCTGTTCACGACAAAATTAAACAGTGAAAAGCATGTGCGTTTTTGGCGGGAAAATGACAGTCCGTATTACGTTATCAGTCCTGGAAATTAGCGTCGTCAAAAGCCGAAATCACCATCACCATTGACAAGACGAAATCGTCATCAAAGATTAAAATGCATTGGCATCCTTGAATATTCACATAAACCCGATTTTAACCCACTTTAAATAAACTGTCTGTTATGAATGACACAACAACTGGGTCACTGTGTCACCAACAAAACGCATCAGTGGGTCAGGTGAATAAACTCTGTAACTATTTACAACAGACTCTCTTTGATGTTTTCCGACCAAGCAGCAGATACCACTGATAGAAACAACTAGCACTGTATGCAAGTATTAAATACACATCTCTGATCATCTGATGTGCATACATGTACTGTAAGGATTATTTGATAACTTGCTGTTAATTACACTGAAAGTTGGCAGGTAATCAATTCTTCTATTTAAAACTTTCCGGGATTGAAACAAAATAAGTCGGAAATAGGTGACTTTAAACCACAATACAATTTAGTGATTTAGTAATATGGACAAGTTGTCACTGAAAAATAATGATCATCTATGAAGAGAAATAACAGGGGATGAAAATACAATATGTTTTATTGAAATGGCAAGTATTTATTCCATAAAACGATCTCTCTTTCAATGCCCAACACCTGGAAAATTGCGTCGGCAGTGATGCATAGATTGGCATAAAATGTGTAACCTCAGGCCCAATCTACACGAGAGATATTGTCCGGGGGAGCAAACGTCTGGGGAAGGGGTGGGGTAATCATCCTACAACCCCTAATGTCACCCATGTAATTACCATGTAATGACTCAAATCAGTCAGGAATATTCTATTATTTTAATAAATATTAAAAAAAAACATGTTCATGTCAATATAATTCAGAAAAATTATCTTATAGTTGGGAGCCATTTGAGCCGAATATACACGCACGCAGGTTATGGTCATCAATAACAGTAAATACCCTAACCCCGCCACACCATGTAGGTTAACCAAACTGACAATAAATAAGTTTCCATGGACATAATTGCCATGCTTGTAACGACCGATTATCAGTTTTGTATATTTTGTTTGTTTAATATATATAAAACAGAATCACACATTTCTGTAAAAAAAAATATTGCAGTAAAATCAAATTTAAAATAGGGACATTTTGAGCTGAAGCCCTATACGCTGGTTACGGATATCGATTCTACATGTATGAAAGAATTCACAAAACGAAGCCACCCATCCATCGAAATAGTTTTCATGTAACGAATTATATCAGGTCAGAATAAATTATTCTTTTAACACATATTAAATATTCATATGTTCGTGTAAGAATATTGGAGTAAAATCAGTTGGAAGGTTCTGATCCGACACAACGTTCGAAAGTTTGTTTAAAACTAAACGGACATTGATACTAGAAAAATTATAAATTGAACATTTATCGAAGGTCCCGTCAAGATATTTTCTATCTAACAACAGGAAAATGTAAATCTATAAAATTCAATAAATAAAAATAGTCATATGTTCCTGTCAAAATATTTGAGTTATTTAGTATTAAGTTAGCACCCTACTTGAAATAATGCATGTGTATCGGGACCATTCTGACTCCCATATATAAGTTATTTTTATGAATAATCGCGGTATGGTAGTATCTTTACTTTTTCTGGGCTAATTTTCACAATCGACGGGTTGAATTTCGATGAAATGTCCATTAAATAAAATGGTGCTCCTCATTTGCTAATTTGAGGAACAATTTCGAGAATATATTTTGGACTAGGGAGGTGATCAATTAATTACGTAACGCACACCACTGTGGCATGCCAAGTTCCAGCCGCCAGAGATGGCTCCGTGTTCAGCCATTTTCCTCCGTAATCATGTTGCGGTCACCTGTGTTATGGCCGCGGTCACCCGTTCATCGTACCGTGATCATAGCATGGATGTTCCGTGTTCAAATTGATCATTTGGTCATGGTCGGTCACCCGTTCGTCGTACCTTGATCATAGCGTGGATGTTCCATGTTCAAACATGATCAGAGCATGTTCAAAATCAGAACACGATTGAACACGTTTACCCAGACCATGTTCTTGGCGAGTTCAAATTTTGAACACGGAAAAATCACGCGTGGTTTTCCATGTACATGTAAAAAACCACGGGCCTTGTACTGTAGCTGCTGTTAAATACCCCCGATGACTAATTAATTATATCAAAAGACTTGAAGGGCCACTAATAAATTATGCATTCTTCACTAGAGCAATGCCGGGTACTCTAGACCACAGTTGTTAGCCATTATAAATAAAATATTAGCCCTATAATAAATACTAACTAGTAGTAATTATTCTAGGGCTAATATTTATTTATAATGGCCAACAACAGAACCCCAGACACTCATAAAACAAACAAAAAAAGAATTATTACAATTTATATGGTCATCCCCCTGTCAGGGACAAGGCGCCCCGGACATGTTAGACAACTCGCACTGAAATCACAGTCGGGATGAGTTTCTCCGGCCAGAGTTGTCCCATTCCCTGGATCATGGATGTCCATACTTACTACTTAGGCCTAAAAAAAAAAGACGTTTGTTTCCGCTAACCCGACCGACCCTATTTTAAACCACCGACCCTAAACTTTTTATTGCCATTGCAAAAAAAAAAATTGGACCAAAAAAAAAAAAAAAAAAAAAAAAAATTTATTTCAATTTTTTTTTTTCAATTTAGATCCTAATTCATATCATAACAAGATGCAAAACATTTATATATATTGACATAAGAAATTTTAGTTTACAAAAAGATTTAAGTTTAACAGTTGGAATCATACTGTAAAGTATGTTTGGCTTTATCTAGCTTTCATCTGTGAAAACTTCAAATAGTTTCAGTTCTGGGGCCTGTTTCATGAAGCAAGGTCATACTATTATCTTAAGATGGACTTAATCTAAGATCTAAGGTGGATCTTATGATGTAACTTTTCCGTTTCAAGAACGCGTTTCACAAAACAAGATTAAGTCCTACTTAAGTAGTAAGTTAAGTTCCCGCTCATTTAGACTGGTTATCGACAATTTTCTACAGTCCGGAACAAAAAAATGTGGGCTTGTGCAATCTTTATGTACGGCATTGAGAGGTTATCGAGAAAGAGCCGAGTACGAGTTGACATTATTGTGTGACAGGGATGCTGGAGAGCGGCTGGGGTGGGGGTGGGCGAATCAGCACATGTATCTTAGTGTCTATAGTCAGTGGCCTTATATTCGCATATGGATCTTAGACTTGTATGAGTTCCACGATGTGCATTCGAACATGAGTACATCGCAGGCTCTTAAAATGACGAGCTTTGCGTTTACTGACGAGTGACAGTGTCAGAAATAAGACAATATAATTATATGGATCGATGTATGACTGCGACCATGCCATTCACTACGAGTTAATCCACTGAGAGCAATGATCAGGCGGCGATTTTTGTATGTGAGCCGACATAACTCGTGTATTATCGACCACCGCTCTCTACGTGTAGCAATAATCAAAATAAATTGGCTATGTCATCAGGACACACATAGGTCATTTTTTTTTCGATTCAAAGGGAAATGAAAAATATTTGTTAGAGTAACTTTTTTATTATTTTTATGCAGATGTTTTATGCGGTTGTCATACCATGGATATATATATAACTACATTTTCTTTAGCACACTCGTATTAAGGGGTGTCATTGTTACGAGTGTGTATATCATATATACAGTATGCTGTACAACGGTCATCCCACCCCTGAAAAAAAAACATGACAAAAATTTGGACAGCCTTGAAAATCACGACATATGGGCGTGGGCATAAACTCAATAAAAATAATATTCTCTATAGAAAATTGTCACTATTTCTAAAACATATTTTGATAAAGAGCGTTTTTGTTACCTTTCCTATATGACATATCTGCTTTGCAAACAGCCGACGGAAATTTGGAAAGAGGAAAGAATCAATACATTAATTGATCTCATTTTACCCCATCTCCCCACACACATGGAATAACATAGAGGAGATTGTGAGCTTTGAGCTAGGCCATAATTCTTATCAAAAGTTTAATTCGTGGGTAATACAATTTTATAATATATATTATCTATACATGTAGGTCACATTCACAGCTGATAATTGACTATATCCTACATTCGACGAGGCTCGGGGGTTGCTAGTTGGTCTGTTGGGGGGGGGGGGGGGGGGGGGGGGTACATCATGCAATTTCCAACTGCACCCGCCCCATTAATTGAAGCGGGCCAAACTTCCATGTTCGCAAAATGCCATGTCCACCCCACCAGTTGGATTTAAACTTTCCAATTTTGTATCTCAAATATTCCAACAGTTTGAAATTTCTAACCCGACGCCCCTAAAGTTGGTGATTTTCGGTTGCTGCTGTTTGTCTAAAACAACACATTCCTTTACTAGTTAGAAATTCAAACAATTGAAACCTATATATAGTGTACGATTTCCAATTGCTAAACATTTTGACCAAAGTGTGTGTGGGGGGGGGGGGGGGGGGGGTACATCATGCAATTTCCAACTGCACCCGCCCCTTAATTGAAGCGGGCCAAACTTCCATGTTCGCAAAATGCCATGTCCACCCCACCAGTTGGATTTAAACTTTCCAATTTGTATCTCAAATATTCCAACAGTTTGAAATTTCTAACCCGACGCCCCTAAAGTTGGTGATTTTCGGTTGCTGCTGTTTGTCTAAAACAACACATTCCTTTACTAGTTAGAAATTCAAACAATTGAAACCTATATATAGTGTACGATTTCCAATTGCTAAACATTTTGACCAAAGTGTGTGTGGGGGGGGGGGGGGGGGGGGGGGGGGGGGTAGACAAGACACAAACCCCATTCGCCATGTCCCTGATGATAAGCCTGTGCTCTGAATTGTTTTTACCAAACTAACCCTATGGTGATACGGTGGGGGGGGGGGGGGGGGGTTGCCCTCTCCAAACTATGGTTTTGGAAGTTTGAGGGTACCAGTTGGAATGTTTAAACCCAAAGAGAATTTGGTGTTGTTTAAGGGGGTGTAGTTGGACATTTCGAGGCGAACACCCACTCTCACTCTGTAGCCACGACCCTGTATACCAGACAACGAATTGCCCACCCAGACAATGTACAGATATCTCCGTAATTTGCAAAATAACATAGGCCGCCATACTTGTGATCGATATGCCACTTATCACGTTGGTCTTAACTTTAAGATTATCTTATGACACCTCACAGCAGTCTTAAAGTTAAGACCAAAGTTAAGACCATCTTAAGTTAAGACATTGTTCGTGAAACGCACTTATGACTGAAGTTTGAACTTATGACCATCTTAAGTCCCAACTATGTCATAAGTTGCTTTCATGAAAGGGGGCCCAGGTTTGTTATGATTCAGCCTTCAGACTTCAGTATTTCAATCAAATACAGTACAGGAACATTAACAATTTGATCGAATCAACCTGGTTATCAGGTGGAATCTCATAATACTAAATGAAAAATTAACATAGAGATTAGTACTATAAATAGTAAATACTAACTAAATAGACATTGTTTCTGTACTACATGTAGTATATTATGTATGTGTCTCACTTGAATTTTATAAAATAGCCTATTATATGAATTAGAGTGATAATGGTAAGTCTCATTTCAAGCAGGATAAGCATAATCCATTGAACCAAAAGATATCTGACAATAAGTTATAAGCATTTCCAATCCATACATATATAAAAATTTCCAAAGTTATGCTTGAGAAACTTGATCAAATTGACCTCTCAGTAAAATTCAAAATACTGACTCAAAGTGCCCTAGATTAGCTCTAAATGCAATGGATTTTCAAAAAAATTCCAGGGGGAGAACCCCCACCATCAGCAGGGGGTCACCCCTCCCTCCGCTCAGGCCTTCAGGTTATGTCTTTGGCATATCATTGATATATTAGTATATAGACTAGTATATATGTAAATATTGAAGCATATGTAAGATTGAATTGGAGTTTTTAGTTCCTCTGTCATTTGGGTTAACCTGATTGGGGCTAAGAAGTGCATAGTTTGGGTTATTGACAAGTATTATACAGTTATTTTTAAAGATACTGAAAAAAAAAAGTTAACAAAAAAAAAGAAGTTAAGCCTACCTACCTACCCTAATTTTTTTCAGCTCGTTAGCGGTAACAAATATATTTTTTGTTTAGGCCTTAGAATAGAAGTTAGAAACTTCGAATTTTTAGATGGAAAATAATTAGTGTCCCCTGAAATTGCTGAATGGCCTGATATTTTAACATTGATCTGTTGCAGCAGCTTGCGCTGATATGATAACTGCCGAGAACTGAATGTGGCGCCCAATCATTTTCAAGTGATTACATTTACTACTCAACTGTCAATAGCAACATAACATGCTTTTTTGTTTTTGAGATTTTTTTGCAAATTCTAGTAATTTAGAACATAAACATAACCATTTGATTGAGTTTCACAATTTAGAATTGGTCAAAGTTAGAAAATTTGACTTTGAAAAAATATCAGTTTTAATACAAGAGAAATTCATATTTCGAGAAATGCTCCAAAGTAGAACCCATGATATAGAACACACCAGGATTCATTTAGTTAGATAATAGTGTGTCATTGTCTTACTTAAGGTTATGTTCTGCTGAAATATGATGAAATTTATGGAATTAATTGTCAGTAATGAATGTGCCATGAGGGGCAAGTGGCGGACAACATGAAAGATAATTGCAACATTTTGCGAAGAATGTATATATATCTGAAATGCAGAATGATGGTGCAGTTAAATTATATGAATTAAACTCAAGCTCACTTGATTGAATGTCCTTGATGTGATAATATTGCCTTTCACTTCTTTAGAACGCCAAGAATGTGAGTGCACCCAACTGATTTTCAATATTATGTACTGTCACAATTATACTTTTACACATAACAGCTTTAAATGAGATTATAATTTATTACATATATTATACATCTGACACAGTATAATATATAGAAACCAATTTTACTTATGTTATACATACATTTTATATACACATAATGTATGTATTTTGTGTAACAATACACTTTCAACATGTATATGAATGTTATCAAAATAAAATCTAATCTAACACCTGTAGTGATCAGCTGTTTTGACCAGACCTGTACTCAGGTGTGAAACTGATAACGGTAATGACAACAATTGATAAGTTGTGTCGGAGACAATGGGAACAAGGTCATGGCACTCAGAATATAGGTATTCAATGTTTAGCTTCACCTACCACAAAATAAACAAGTGAAATATATTGTTAATATTCAATTAATATAGCTTTGCTTCGTAAAAAGCGTCCCGGTCGTGACCGCGGTTTGCTTCAGGATTTCAAAAGCGGAAGTAAAAGCTATTCAGTGAATTATCCCCCTTGTCATACTAATTTGTCTATTTATAGCCGCTATAATTTTTGTTCAGCCATTACTCTAATTCCGCGTTAACCCGGAGAGCCCGTTACAGCGCGACAGGTAGATTATTTTTGTTTATGTCTAAAACATAAGTTTTTATCCAGCGTTTCTCGATATTCGACTAATTATTGTGTCCGACTAATTTTCGAAAAATTCTTTAATCAGGTTCTAATTGATCGCAGTAATTTATTTGAACACTAAACGACAGCTTATTTATTCAGCTTTCGTTTTAGCGCGACATCCAAAAACAGCTCGAAAGATAGATTGTCATGTGATTCAATAGAATGCAACACACCGCTCCATGTCCATGGTCGGATTGTCTTTTTTAGAATACCGGAAGTCAGCTTGCTAGCGACATCTCGAGGGAGGTAATATCTCTACTGGTTACAGTGAAGTAATTTTGATTGGTAGCGCCCTCCAACGGAATTTGGACCAAGATGCAGGAGAGAATTAAAAAAATTCTGGGCTCTGGTTGGTTAATAGTAGTTTCGCTATTTAAACATATAAAATACATGCAATCACTCCTCTTGAGATTTCAGACTCCAAACAAAACATTGGCACATTGTAAAGCACGTGGTTCCTAGATTGAACTTTTTTGGTGTGAGGTAAAATATGTCAATATTTTTTTCATGCAATTCTGACTCTAGTCTAGATTATAATATAAATCCCAAATTTAAAGGTATATTCAATGCCTGGCGATATGATTTTTTTCATGCAGAAACTTTGCGCAGATGCCAATCCTGGTGATCATGTACTCATTTATCACAATTCATGGATAGTCAGGGCTGCAGGCCATTATATGTTAACACTGAGGCCTATGGTAAATAATTACTTCACTGTAACCTACTGTCAGTGTCAACACTAAAATTAAATTCAAAATGGTACGAAACGTCCGCATGCGAACGACAATGAATGTTACAAAACGTCTAAAAATGTGCATGAATTTCAGTCTGTAGATATTACAGTGCAGGAACCAATTCTGGTTGTAGGCGCAATGGTCCAGGTGCTACCACAGCCGAGTAACTTTATAACCCTGTGGTGACTCCAGTAGCGTTCTTTAACGTGCACACACCGAGGCGTGTACACGGGTCAGCCATTAATGTCCGCGCCCGATCGGACAGCGTACTGCACCCACGACAACATACCTGGTAGAGATGGGCGGTTTTTATTTTTTACGTTCGGTTTTCAGTTTTTTTGGGAGAAAAAACATCGTTTTTTTTGTGAAATTATACTGAAATACATACAATTTGAGTATACATATATACTTTCAAAGTAACCGTAATTAGAGTCAATAATGTCCCAATAACGTTGAATATTTGAGGAAGGAACTGCGATCACCGGTAAACAACGGGACAAAATGCCGACCCAAAATGAATCCAATGCGATAAGATCATAAAGATGATACAATTCGGTATTTAAAAAAATAAACACCCCCATCTTCACTGTTCAATGTTCATCCCTTTCTGACATGTTTAAAACATATTTATCATATTATATGCATTATAGTATCTGAGAATTCAACCGCAAATAGCAAATTCACAAACAGTGGGCATCCTTGACCTGACTGTGTAACAATTCTTGACACGTGCATGATTGACCCACATTCAATGACTGCGGTGTGATCGCTTTGATGTCTGTGATTGATGTTGCGACATAGTTTACAAGCTGCACATGGTTTGCCCAGATTACGTCACATCGGAATGTCCAGACGATCAAAGTGTTCATACCATTTGCTTGGTTTAGTTTTCGCCTGTCGGGCCAGGTTGCTGGTATTGGAAACGGGCCCACTCGCCCCAGGGCCAGCTCGCCCCAGTCGACCTGGGCCAGCTCGCCCCGAGCCAGCTCGCTCCGGGCCAGCTCGCCCCAAGGGATAATGTCTTATTTAAGTTGTCGTTTTGGGGTCGTTTTGCTTGCTTTCTCTGGCTTACAGTCAAGTGATACCCGAGTCAAGTGATACCATATAAAGTGATACCCAAATCCGTCAACTGATACCCAAGATGTGTATCATTGAATTTGGAATGTTGAATTAAATATACACACATTCGAGATCATTATTTGTCCGAATGTCATGTCGGAATATACTCCATTCCTCGATCGAGCCACTGCCGTTGTATATAGTCGCAGATACAACGGAACATATTTGTGGTTATGATGTCAGATAAATATTGCACTGCTTATATACGGTATGTGGTCGGCATATGAAAGTGATTATTTATCACACTGAAGCCATCTCATCCTCTGAAGTGTGAGGCGTGATTAGTCGATTGGTTACTGTGTAAACAACCTGCTTCTATTGTTTTGATAGGATATGAATGGGGATATAATAACGGCTTCTAAGGGTTTCCCAAACTCCAGAGATAGTGAGATGAACTCAGAGAATAAGAGAAACTTTAATATCCAGAATGTGAAAACAGTTCATTATTGTTATTTATGAATTCGCCGGTTCGTCGTTCAAACCAACTAGTGTGATAAACTGCATGGCTATTATCTTTGCTAACAAACGTGCCTAAAGTAATCTAAATGTCAAAATTGATGGACATAACTCTGAAATATACCATAATCTGAACTTAAGAAATTAATATATTAATATATATTAACTTATTTACAACTTTAATACAAATGTAATACCCGGGCCAGCTCGCCCCTAAAAGGTGGGCCAGCTCGCCCCAAAAACGGCCTGGGGCGAGCTGGCCCTGGGGCGAGTGGGCCCGGATCCCTGGTATTTGCATGCTCTGATACGACGTTTTTTTGACATATTAAGCAGCGACATTTTTTGGAGTCGTCTCCAGTTAGACGCGTAAAATAACTCCAAACAGGGCTTTTTGTTGAACCCTGTTCGTTATTTTGTTCGGCCATGTTTTGAAAAAGAACAAAAACAGTCGCCTACGATATTATAACAACACATATCTGAGACGAAATGGACACATTCCGATATAATATTGATCAGAGAGGACGATAATTTGATAACAATATCAACTAATAAGTACCTGGGGAGGTATAATAAGTCGATTTAACACGTTGAGTGCCGGAAATCAATTAGTAATCTCGCCAGTTTGCGAAATCGTGGCAAGATAGATACCCGTAGTAGACCATAATTTGGCTTCAATGAAGCAAGAATTGGACGACGTCGCGACTTTAGATGACAGAAACGGCGATTGATAGTACTACGAGATAACTCGTAGCCGGCAATGGCGGAAGGAATTTGGGTATTCCCACCACCAGTGCCAACTACGAGTTATCTCGTAGACACAATTGGACACGTTTGAGCAACAAATATGAAGTAGAATGTAACCCAAACAAGTTATTTTGGTGGTCAGCATATTTATTTATGGAGGTGTGTCTGTCCTTGTGGTGGTTATAGCTCGTTATATAGTTATATTATGGCTGAGGCACGCTGGAGCAAATTACTTATATGAGCATGAATGGCTACAGACGGTGAATCCGACGTGGAATCGGGTGAACTTGTTTCCTGTGAGGATGAGTTTATTTTGTCCATGACTACGAGCATGCATCTTTACGAGCATGCATCTTCTGTTGTTTCGGGCATTGTAAGTTATCTCCCATATAGCCTGATTTAGGCCTATGCTAGGGTTCCAAAGTACAGCCCGAAATAATAGTGTAGGAATAATTGTCAGCACAAAATTAAAGCAACGATGCAACAGTAGCCAAATAGATACATGTAACGATTCCATATCATCCATCCGTCTGGAAATAAGTTACCCTTACCCCATACCTCTATGCTACACAAAAACATTTATCCGTACATACATGTGGAACAGCTCGATGAACTGCATGACGTCTAGAGTACGTTTTTTTTTTTGCTTTCCATTGTCCAACACGTTCGGAAGAGGGTACAATGTAGCTTTGGGGAATAGTTCCGCTTTACTTGAATTATAAATAATAAAATACCTAGCCCCCAAATGGAGCCGCACAGTGTAGGCCTATTCCAAAAACAACTGCTGTGTTCCCTAATAATGAGATAATTTTGCATTCGGATCTTTATTCAGAATTTCAGTGATCTCGAATGAGACGTTTCAGCCTGACAAACTTGGTATCTGACAGAGTATTCGTCAGTCAGGCGAATATATGACATTATCGAGTAATAACTATTACATACCTGAAACGGAGTGGAACAGAATGACATGATGATGACCAAGAAAGCTTTGAACCGCCTTGTTGTTGTTGAACCGCCTCAACGAAAACGCTAAAAGATACGGAGATACGACATATCTCATTAGCATATAATTAATATTAATATATTATTTACATAATATTACCTTATTTGCATATTTAAATTGTTCCTTTTTTGGCCATTAAGGCGTGTTGTTTCCTTCATGAATAGTGTACAGTTCGTAACAAAACAGGAGTAATTTATCTCCGAATTGTTCCACGTCGGTTCAACGAAATAAACGATGGATATTTGGCTGCCGTAAGACTTCTAAATCAAATACACCTTTCGTTATCGCTATCATTACCACTCTATGTTTATCTATATATGTATAAGTTGACATCACGCAATTTATATTGTGTTGATGATCATTTTTAATTTAATCCATCAGGTTTTCCCCATTTTCGTGTACGTTGTAATTTGTAAAAAAAAAACACGTGCAGCTATCTTGACTAAGAAAGCTTTTAACTACCGATACCATAAAACGATTTAAACGCTATACGTTGATGTTTCTAATACATGTATAAATTGATTGTATCAATGGAATATAATCTTTATCAAATAGAATATATAATCTGATAATATATATTGGCCTACTGCCAGTACTGGATTAATTGACCTCGTTCGTCTGTCCGTCAGTCTGTCTGCATGTCCGTATACTTTATACCTGCATTTTCCACCGTGCTTCTTTCATTTCATCTGTCTTTACTTTCTGTCCGTCGATCCGGATACATGTAGTTATCTCAAACAGTTAGGTTGTCTGCATGATCAGAATGAAATTTGCAACAGTTGTGATCGCTACTAAGTATCCCAGATAGCCACCCGACGTCAGCGTGGCCAGTGTCCATGACGTTGGCAGTCAACGTCATGCCGACCACTGTCGGTTCGATGTCATTTGCCGACGTTGGCAAATGGTTGGCAGCTGACGCCATGCCGACTGGTCATCACGAAGGCATACCTGTCGACATCGATCGGCCTAATTTCTGTCGGTGTGGCCGTTTGCTATATAGGATGTCGGCAAATAGTCAGTATCCAAAAATTGCAAATCGACTTCATGTCATTCGCCGACGAAGCTGAAAAATCATACAACGAAAATTCAGGACTAAACGATATTCCCATAACCACCCTTTCGACTGTGCCTCAGCAAAATAGAGATATCCCAGTTAGCCACCCGACATCGGTGCATGCATGCCGTCGGCTGTCGATATCGGCATATAGTCAATAGCCGAAACTTTTCCGACAAAGGTCTGTTCGTGGTCTTGATCATGGCATAGATAGCGAATATTATATGTTTTCTTTATTTGCTCCACATACGGAGAGTATGGTGATCTCGAGCATCGGGAATAATGATTGTCAGTCCTTACGCAAAACGCTGTGGGTTGGGTTGCATATTAGCTTGATTATGCCATGCAGAACCTGCAAAAGAAGTATTACATTGTATGTGCATTATCTACGTCCCGGTTAAGGAATTAAAAGTCGCGCAGATAGTGCACATTGAGTTATAACCGGGTGTGGGTTAATTTGTCCATATAATATGGCAAAGACGTGATTGATCATAGCCCCATATGTATTTCCACGTCCCTGCACGATATTAGCTTGATTATGCCATGCAGAACCCGCAAAAGAAGTATTACATTGTATGTGCATTATCTACGTCCCGGTTAAGGAATTAAAAGTCGCGCAGATAGTGCACATTGAGTTATAACCGGGTGTGGGTTAATTTGTCCATATAATATGGCAAAGACGTGATTGATCATAGCCCCATATGTATTTCCACGTCCCTGCACGATATTAGCTTGATTATGCCATGCAGAACCTGCAAAAGAAGTATTACATTGTATGTGCATTATCTACGTCCCTTTTAACGCTTAAAAGTCGCGCACATAGTGCACAAATCAGTTCGTTTCTATCCCGACTGTACCACATATCTTATTAGCATATTTTATATAGTGATTACTAATTAATGTATCGTATCTTCCCTACCTTTTAGCGATTACCACAGCCTCAATCAGTTTTAAAATGCATGGGAAACTGTCACGGACGTTTAGGTGGATTCCTTTCTTTACACTGGAGTCGGCTGCGAACATATTACTCTGCACAGTACTCTTTTTGCAGCATGTAGGCTATTCGCGGATGTCACTGCGGAACATTTGTTAAGAGAAAACACGAACAAGATCAATATATTTTTTAAACAGAACTTTATAGTATGTATACTTTTTTGTCTGGTCATTCCCCGATTTTAAAGTAACGTACATTAGTTGTATGTGTTAACTTTATGTAATTGATCGATATATGATAAGTTGGCTGCATTTATTGCGAAGTCACCGTACATGTACATGTATATGTGGAACAAGCAAAAAGGATGACAGATTGGGTGCATGTGCATACCTATAATTATATACGACATAAAGGTGTATTCATTCAAATATATATTTGGCAACCAGACAGAAAATGCTATAGGTATATACTACATATCACATGTTTACAATAATCATAATAATAATAAATACGCACACTCGACAATGGTATATATAAATTGTATGTGCATATTTTGTCCCTACAGCAACAGCAACAATACCTACAGCTATACTTCGACAATATACTATCCCAGGTACAGTTTTTTAGAACTTAGCTGTTTGGAATGCGATTTTCATGACAGATAAACCAGAAGCACCTATAATAGTATCACAGTGTGAAAAAGATTTTGGAATCCGTATAGATGATCTGTACTGGATTACGGTCATTGCATATGGAGCCTTTTAAAACATTCGAGGGCATTAGAAAGTGTACAGAGACGCGCAACCCGCGTGATCCCGTGGCTGCGGAAATATCCATATGAACACCGGCTAATTATTCTAGATCTTATGTCCCTTAAATACAGGAGACTTCGTGGCGACATGATAGAGGTGTACAAGATAACAAAAAGGGGACAATATAATATCGACCACGATACTTTATTCCCTGCTGCAACTTGTACAGCAACGAGGGGGCATGATTTACTGATTATCGACCGCAGTAGCGGAGACACAAGAATTATTATTATCACTTTATAGGGCGTTCTCTAGGCCATTGATAATGTTTTTCGGGGCGTTCCAAATAGCGTATTGTTACCAAAACAGCGGGCCGCGGGCCGATAATGAGAAGCCTAGTTCAATATCGGCCCGCCGCCCGGAAACTATAGATCTCGTTTATTATCGCGAGAGTTACGTCCCTTCAACTTCCGATCTGGCGTGTTTATTTCAAGAAAATAATGGGAAGATGTATCCGATTTCCTCGACACTATAGTGGTTTTATGATTGGAATTCACGCTATATGATTGAATTATTGTATCAAGCGTAAGTATGCATTATTAATTTTAGCTGTCAACCTCTCATTGGTTGTTACTCGTCTCCAATGCTGGTCCCCCCCCCTGTCCTATTTTCGAGACTCCGTCAGTCCGTGTCAGCTGACAAGTCAAATGATATCAAATTTAAATGTTCTTGAAATTATTTCTCTCTTAATCTACTCCATTATTCCACTAAATCCTCAAATGGGTCAAATGTCCAAAACTGTGGTAATAATAGTAATAACATGATTTCATCGGGCATTATGGTTTATTAACGGCCCTCTGGAATGAATAACAGCCCTCGGGCCTATTAGCGTCCCTCGACTTCGTCTCGGGCCGCTAATAGGCCCTTGGGCTGTTAATCATTCCAGCCGGGCCGTTAATAAACCATAACGCCCTCAAAAATCATGTTATTGTTATATTATTACCACTTTAGAGGGCGTTCTCTAGTAGATTAACAGTATTTTACCCGAACGGTAAAAAGCCATAACGCCCGGCATCAAACCGGATGCGGGCCGTTAACGATATTAACGGCCCGCATCCGGTTTGCGATTTGCTAGAAATCCAATCGAACGCAACCTTATTTCGGATTTCGGAATCAACCATTTCTGTTAAAACAAGTTTATAGTATATTATTACGAATAAAACTGAAATTTTACTGTAGTAGATGTAAATGATGTAATAACAGACCAACAACAAGTAAGTGTTACCTAACAAGTGGAATAAATTAGATTTCTGACTGAATTTTCGTTAGATATGTCCCTATTTTCGTGGTAAATAATATAATTAGTCACGTGACAATTTGTTTGACAACGAACAGACGACACATGGTTTGAATTGTGATCGTTTTGAAAAAAAGAGTTATTACATGTATTTCATTTGACATATTGTTGCCTACTCACTCATCTATGTTCTAGTTGGGTTTCATTTCAGAAAGTGGTAATAATAGTAATAACTTGATTTTGTCGGGCGTTATGGTTTATTAACGGCCCTCCAGAAATGATTAACAGCCCTCGGGCCATTAAAGGCCCTCGACTTCGTCTCGGGCCTTTAATGAACCCTCGGGCTGTTAATCATTTCTGGAGGGCCGTTAATAAACCATAACGCCCGACAAAATCAAGTTATTGGTATATTATTATCACTTTATAGGGCGTTATCTAGGCAATTAGCACTGTTATACCGGGCGTTCGAAATGACGTAACACTCGGCATTTTTGCGGGCCGCGGGCCGATATTGAATCGTGCTTTTCAATAACGGCCCGCGGCCCGCAGAAAATATGCACAGCAGAATTACCTCCCTTCTCAATTTGCGCTTCCGTTTAAGGCAAATCGCTAACGAAAAATGGGAACAGATTATCACTAATTTACTCATGTTTTTCACTAATTTACAGTCGGATAATTCCTGTTTTTCGAAGGATTATTACCCAAAGGTTAGTATATATACATAGTTATTTTTATATGCCAATGTCTCAATTTTCGCAAATCGTCCTCAATACTTGATTGATTTATCACCTATATTCGATTCAATCAAATGTCACGTGATTAGGAACCAACCATGATAACCGGTGGTACATTCATTAACTGCACAATCTAGTATTTATCGAAATAAAGACATGTTAAAGTGAACGTTGAAGTGACAATCTTATTATTATGTTGTGATTTGAAAATCAAAGTTGAAATTTATTGAATTGAAGAAAAAAGTTTTTTATTATTATCCCCTCTCCACAAAAAGGCCCATATATTGGACTTTAATTGAAAAAAACAATGTCATGAAGTCATTAACGGCCCAGTGAAATGTTATGAAGTCATTAACGGCCCTGTGATAATAATAGTAATAACATGATTTTCAAAGGCGTTATGGTACAGTACCGGCCCTCCCGGAATGATTAACAGCCATCGGGCTATTAGCGGCCCTCGACTTCGTCTCGGGCCGCTAATACGCCTCGGGCTGTTAATCATTCCTGTCGGGCCGTTACTGAACCATAACGCCCTTGAAAATCATGTTATTGATTCAATGTACTTTTTCACCCACAGAATCCGACCTTTGTGGAATGCTCTTCCTAGCCAAATAGTTAACGCCGAATCTTTGGACCAATTTAAGGAATTGGTGGACTATCATTTCACCAGTAAAAAGTATCAAACAGACTTCACATGAACATGTTAATCAATCGTTATTGATAAATATATGTAAGTACCGGAACTAAGAGTCGGTCAGAGACGATGATGATGATGATGATGATGATGATGATGATGATCAATGATGATGAAAAGACATAGTCGTTTTAACACGCTCACATTTTCTATAGAAATAAGCCCGTGAAATTTTTCAATAGTCGCATTCTGCCAGTAATATCTAGATATATACAGCAACGGTAAAGTAGTCCAAGTCTTCTCGTACTAAAACCAGCTAAGATATTGGGTTGGCTAGATGCTGGATTTTATCCAGCATCTAGCCAACCCAATATCTTAGCTGGTTTTAGTACGAGAAGACTTGGACTACGGTAAAGCTGTGTACACAAAACACCTTTTCGTAAAGCTGGGTATAAAACACATCAAAATGTGGCGACAGTGACCCTCCAGCCATATACGAAGGACAGAACATTTTTATTAGGATGAATGTACGGAAGATATTATGATGTGTCATATGTACGTTGGAATTTATCTGGCGCGAAGCATTGCAACATATATAGTTGAGTTATGGATGTCTAACGTACCCAACACCTTAACTGTGTCATCACATTACCACGTACAACAATTAAAGGAAAAGACGTTCCGCCTATTGTTGACAGAAACGTCTGGGCCCAAACTGGGATATGTGTGTGTATTGTGCGATCCGATGTGACATAACCTATTTCAGGATTTCTTATTATATACTTACTTACGATCACTATCATTCCTATCACACACCATGCATCGTGAAAATCCGCAACTCATCGAGCATACCGATAATTAGCTTGATACGTCGCAAAAGATCAATATAATGTTCGCATTAAATTGAATACGTTTTTTATTATCTATCGCTTTTTGGTGTCGGTAGCATTGACACACTTTATAAGAAGCGGTCATTGGAATTTTTGCTATAATTTATGCTGAAAAGTAAAATCGTCTTTTGGAAGTCGTTATCTGGTCACCAAAAGATTAATGGTCTCATGGGTCCGATCTAATTATTTCTGATATTGAAAACATAAATCATAGAGATTGTTGTTTTATGGTGTCAACCGATATAGCATCTTTAAACCGAGTAATTTTAAGTTTTAACGTACGGTACATGTTTAAACTGATGAACAATCCTGAATAAATTATAAACCGAGTTATGTTTCCGCCACTATACGTCTATATTGAATAAGACGGTTATTATCAATTATCAGCCAATTAACCCTTTATCCATACTGAATGGATTCTCCCATTCAGTTATGAAAGTAAAGTCTACATTGGAATGATCTATTATTCAATTGGAGAGATGACTAACTCAGGTAACAAAAGCAGACGACGACAGAGGAAAGGTAGAATAGAAGTGCAGGCCCGGTTCTGTGGTTTTAGTGCTGCAGATCAAAATTCTGGAGTAGCATTTCCATATATGGAAGTCATGAATATTCAAAAGCTCCATATATTGAAATGCTATAAACGCCGGAACCGGGCTGGATAAACCTCTGAACCACGGAATGGGGCTGGCTGAATTCAATACGGCCGCGACTCAGTGATCTCGCTTATTCTTGAGTCGTGATTGAAATTATTAGCATAGCGACGCTGAGAGAGCTTTTTTAGAAGGCTTCGCCTCTGCATACCAGACCAGCGCAGGCCTGTGTCGATAAATGGAATACACCGGTTAATTTGAACTATACAGAATATGGAAATAGGAACCGAACAATTACTCATGCACCAATAGGCCGAAAAGCTATGTCACGATGAAATGCAAAACTCTCCATTTAGACTTGCAAACCAATGGATAAGGAATATGGGATAATGTAGGGGGCGTAAATACAGGGGTGAGACATACAGATGCGTGGGTCAAATGTGCATGGTCGGAAAAAACAGTGATGCACTTTTTACTCAAAATAACAGAATTTATAGGTAAACATATGTTTTTACCGTGTTTAGGATTTCCGTACCTACCCTAGAAAAAGGTGCCTACCGAACCCTTTTATTTTGGACTGTAGACACATATAAAAAAAATTGTTCAGTGGGAAGGGCATCAAATGTATCTTACCCATTTTCAAACCTCTCCTATAAAAAAAAAGAAGTTTTATTAGCCTAGTGCACTGACTAATATAAGATAACAATATTTAGTATTGAACCTGTCAATTAATCTGAATTGTGAATTTTCTAGATTGAATGTTCAATGACCCAATGTAATTCAGAATGAAGAAAAAACTCTACCTATACCTACCCTTGGCTAATTATTTTAGACCATATAACGTACCTTAAACATAGGTATTATATGTTTTGGCCTTATCAAAAATTAATTAGGAGACATCAATATATTTGAATTTTATAACTTAGTCGTGTACCGGTACTGTGATCACTGCTGCATCATTTCCGAGTCTTAGTATGCTTATGTGACATAAGTTATGTCTCTATTTGGTGAATAAAGAAGACTATATTCAGCACCAATAATTGCAAGTAGTTGGACACTAATATTTAGGCACTTAACTCAGCTGTGTAGCTATTGAGTTCGATGATTTTGTTACTAAACTCGAAGACCAAATTTGTATTATTTCGTTATAAAGGCATCATGAATGCTATCATTGCGCCTTTATTCCACTTTCAGACAGGTCTATAAATGGATATTTTGCCATTACATGTACTCCAAGTACTGGATAACAAGGTCTTATATGTAGGTGTCCTCGATTTCAGTCAATACGCCAAGGATTAATTAGCTATAAAACAATATATAATCGGGGTTCACGATTATACAGCGATTGGTATTAAATCTGAGTAACAGGTGTCAAGCGAAGTCAGGATTTTCTTTTCTAAATGAGTATTCAGATTTAATCTAAGGGGGGGGGGGGGTATTTTATTGACTAAATATTGAAGATATTCAGAAATATTTCTTTTAAACCCCTTTGTTTTATTAAAGAGCCTTTTACTGTAAAGACTGTGCAAAAAAAATACACATACTCAAAAACCCATGCAGATTCGAAAATCGGCGTCTTGTGTGATACATATAGGCCTATATAGTCGCAGGCATATACAAAGGGCAACGCTTGGCATGTCTCAGAGACAAGTACATTAAACAGGCAGCCGTGAGACATCTCTAAAATATAAAAAGTGTTTTAATAGATGAGGTTATTTTACAGAACGACAACCAAACCCAAAACCCAAACCCGCCCACCCAATAGGCGATTTTGACTTTTGTATACGACCGTGTTGGTGTAAAAATATGTATTCCCAATACAAAAATAACTCCCATGATGTTGTGGTGATGTAACCTGTTTCAGATAAATCCGTTATTTAGTCAAAAGTACGCCAACCTTCCGATTAACTCGGAATACTCATTTCGAAATACAATCCTAACATCGCGTGGCTCCTGTTATTTAGATTGAATATCAATCGCTATCTAATCATGAACCCCGATTAAGTATATTTCGCTATTAAATCGCGTGCATATCTGGCATTCTATATCCCCGGAATCTATATAAATACAATGTACATTATCTTTATGCTTTATTATTATGCGACCATATTATGTGGAAGTCAATATTGAATATATTAATGTGTGTGAGAAACATCAAATGTTACTTAAATTTAAGTGATACAGGTAAGCCAATTACTATAGTATTACTACTACTATACTAATATACTGATGCGCGAATTTAAAACTAACGAAAATATTTTCGTAAAAATCATGTTTCCGATTGCATTCAGTTACGGTTCTTAAAGATACTCAATCTAATTCGATGTCTCCATATCGTCAGATTCCAACAATTTTTTTTGAAATAATGCTAACCACAGTCAAGAATTGCATAAAATTACCCAAAACGTGTTATTTATCAATATTTTGTTCATCGAAATTTGGCCGGATTGCCAAATATATAACACCCAAAGCCACTTGATTTTAGAGTTATCCATGTTCATCCGCAATTTGGTCCGAGACCGTCGGCTTAGCGAATTTTTGCCAGGCCGTCAAAAATTACATATCTCGGGAAATAACAAATTTCAAAAATCAATATTTGATCACAACCAATATTTGATGGGTGCACTAACGAAAAATAGATACAAAAACAAATAGAAGTGGCAAATTTTAGGACTGTATTTTCCAGAGCGTGCAATACTGTCGTATACCGTTGTGAAGCGTCTCTGCCAGCGCTGTAAATGTATGCATTTTGCAGCTTCTTTTAAGGATTTTGATTTGTTAAAAAGGCACAAAGCTCTATTTTTTTCATGTGATATACAAGATTTTCAATTCGTCTACGACTCGTGGTGAATCAAATATATCAAACTCGTTTCCTAAAATATTATATCCCAACATAACTTGTTGGGGATCCTCTATATATAATACACTTGGCCAATAATATGGTAATTCGGTGAATAAAATCGAACTAAGTAAAGTATATTGAGGTTACGTCAGCATATATCGATATAAGTATACTAACTTCAGAAATGTCACTTCCGAGTTCACATTGATATCGGTTAAAGGGATACTGTACCCAACATGTTGTTGTTGGTTTCTATAATCTCCGAGTCGGAGAATAAGGTAACACTTTTTCCATTATTTGAAAGTCTGTTGAGTACGAAGTAGTGTTACGGATGGCAAATTTACCGGAATGCAAAAATACAAATTGTCGTTGTCGAGTAATTTTTCAACCAAATGAATCAAATTAAAGTTATATTATATGCATACTAGTCCCATATTCTCATTTAAGTTATTGTATCGTCACTAGTCAGTGAGTAGCTTGAGTTTTCTCCCCATATCATCATAATGTTTAAACGATCGTGTGTGCGATCGGTTTAACAATCCAGTATCCCTCAATTACTTTATTTGATTACTTCGTGTACACGGAAATTCGTAATTTAGTCGACGCCATTTTATGGCTCCAGTCATAAATTCAATTTATATCAAATTATTAACTTTTAAATTATTAAATTTTAAGATAGCCTATTAACCTGAGCGTTTACATAATACATCTACGACTCAAATTACTTATGTTTCTATATATTATCGATATTAGATCGTTGTTATCACACGAAATTTAATGAAATTGCGTACAGTACCCCTTTAATAACAAACATTTATTTTTCCCATTTTTTCACTAAACGTATTGAGTGGTACTACATTTCATTACTCGCGCCAACTCATTTCGCGAGACTTATAAATGCAGGGCGTCTGCTGCTGCTTCCGCGGTCTATCTCCACCACCTTCCGATTAAACAACATAGTTTGCAAGTTGGTGAGTTTTGTAGACAAATCATGAACTCGGGTGACGTATGTGTTTTCTTGTGGCACTTGATCTCTGTACTCGACCAATCCGAAAGCAATATCTCCCATTCCAGATTCAATCAATTTTGCACAGATTTCAATGACTTTTTTTCTTCACTGAATCAATGTAAGATATCATACTTCCGGTACAGTCGATTGCGAAAACAACATCAACACCATAATCAAGCCTGCAAATAGCGTGTCTGTCATTTGCAGAATGAGGCCCCCAGAGGGTTAATTTAGTGATGCTATCCCCACACAGCGGGCTAGCATCACCAAATTCACCCTCTGGGAACCTCATTATGCGTAGGCCTCATCTTCTGGGAAGTATCTAAAGTATAAAATAACATTGTTTTTAGTTACGTTTTCCCTTCGGGGAAGTTTCTATATCCCCTAATTTGCAGAAGATAAAATTCATAATCGAGGTGCCCAATGGGTGAACATCATCAACTTCAACTGGGGAACTTCAATCTGATCCTACATGTAGGTCTACCATAGCAGACTGAGGTCCCCAGAGGGTGAATTTGGTGATGCTAGCCCGCTGTGCGGGATAGTATCACTAAATTCACCCTCTGGGGACCTCATTCTGCAAATGACAGACACGCTGACGGTTTAAACACTGGTTTATACATATTTTCGTTCAGTTTAGTTTAACAAATCAAAATCCTTAAAAGAAGCTGAAATATGCATATATTTACAGCGTTAGCTGAGAGGAATCACAGCCTTATGCGACAGTATTGCGCGCTAGCTCTGAATCTGGCGACGGAAAATATAGTCCCATAATTTGCCTCTTTGTTTTTGTATCTATTTTTCGTTAGTTCAACGAAGTTGGACAATAATTTAACTTTAATGAACAAAGCAATAATTTTGCATTGACTGGTATTTGTGTCATGCGTGGCTTTTTGAAATAGTATTATTCCCCCCGAATCAGTACAATGATGCGCGGTCATTTTGTTGGCGCGATGCCAATTAATATGTAACCAATTTTCACGCGCCGCCCGTGAAGCATGCGCCAAATCATAACTAGTGAGA
The DNA here is from genome assembly GCA_032622095.1 of Siphonodentalium dalli. NCBI lineage: Eukaryota > Metazoa > Mollusca > Scaphopoda > Gadilida > Siphonodentaliidae > Siphonodentalium > Siphonodentalium dalli. Next base: position 197,102,739 of record CP136063.1, read on the forward strand.
GATAAGGAAATATGTAATGAATTTTTAATGATATAATAGGGGTTTCATGTGATATAGAGTTATCTACCTTCACAACTAAATAATTAATATTTAACTTCTGAGTGACAGTGCACGCTTATATCGTGATTATCTTTAAATCTACCTTCAGTAGTCATTAAGAACCGTAACTGAACGCAATCAGAAACATGATTTTTACAAAAATATTTTCGTCAGTTATATATTAGTATATTAGTATAGTAGTAGTATTACTTAGTAATTGTCTTATCTGTATGACTTAAAGTAACATTGGATGTTTCTCACCCAAATTAATATATTCAATATTGAATTACACACAATATAATAATAAAGTTTAAAGATAATGTACATTGTATTTATATAGATTCCGGGGATATATAATTGCAGATATGAATCGACACCTATATATAATACGCACGCGATTTAATAGCTAAAGATACTTAATCGGGGTTCACGATTAGATAGCGATTGGTATTAAATTTTTACATTTACATTTACGGAATTACTTATAAGAGGCCATTGAGGCCCATCACATGAGTTTTCTGTTGTATGAGAACAGCATTATGACAGTTAATTAATCTAAGGGTCTCTAAATTTGTTGTAGATAAGAAGGTTCTCCTTGAACGATGCATATTTTACCAGGTCAAATATATACAAACACTGCAACTTGTTCCAATCGTTGATTGTACGGCAGAGGTAACTGTTAATTATGAATCGGAATCAGACTGAAGTGGGATATATTTTGCTGGATGGTATCAATCTAAATAAAGGAGCCACGCGATTGCATTTCGAAATGAGTATTCTGAGTTAATCAGAAGGGTGGCGTACTTTCGACTAATTAACTAATTTATCTGAAACAGGTTACAACACCACATCATCCTGGGAGAGAATTTACAAACAAAACAAAACAAAAAACACACACACACAATAGGCTTGTTGTCTCTTCCCATTCCAATCACCCATAATCATGCATTAGCATTAAATATTGTTTACCACCAACAACACAAGTTATCAATGTCGGTCGTATACAAAAGTCAAAATCACCTATTGTGTGGGCGGGTATGGGTGTCGCTCTTTAAACTAGCTTCTTCTGCTAAAACATCTTTAAATGTTAGATATTTGTCACGGCTGCATGTTATATGTACTTGTCTCTAAGACATGCCGAACGTTGCCCTTTGTACATGCCTGCGACTATATGCGCCGATTTTAGAATCTGCATGGGTTTTTGAGTATGTGTATTTTTTGCACATTATTTATAGTATAACGCTCTTTAAAACAAAGGGGTTTAAAAGAAATATTTCTGATATCTTCATTATTACATTGTCTTCAATATAATACCCCCCTTTCTATTAAATGTGAATACTCATTTTGAAATACAATCCTAACTTCGCTTGGCACCTGTTACTTAGATTGAATACCAATCGTGAACCCCGATTATATATTGTTTTATATCTAATCCTTGGCGTATTGACTGGAATCGGTGACAGCTGGCCGGAAATGCTTCAATCAATTTTATTTAGTATTTCTTGTTACATTCTCGGGACATTAAAATGGACTATTTTTAGAGCAAGGTACCAAACGGGAGAAAATTATCTTGTTAGCACCCTCAATCGTGTATAGCAGGGCAAACTACAAGTCAGAGAGAGAGAGAGAGAGAGAGAATTAGGCAGGGGCGTAGGAACCGGGGGGGGGGTAAGGGAGTAAAATACCCCCCAAAAAATTTCCAGAGGTCAACACTTAAACTGTATTTCTTATTTATTCAACCTAACCAGTCACATTCTCGGTCAGCACAGTTTGACATAAAATATATAGTATACTCTATATGGGCAATTAGCGGTTGTGGGTACCATTATAAAGATTAGGTGCCTTTACTGCCATGTGTTATTGTCTCACTGGTTTGTGTTATCATACAAGTACAAACATTTAGTTTTTTGTCGGGTAATAAATTATAACTCCCCATATGGTGCTATCCACCGACCTTTGCTCCTTTTAAGCCTTCTTGTTACAGTACTCTCTCAGAAATCATTGTGTTAGCCCACAAACGGTATTTAATTTGTCCAAAGCTACAAAATAAATCAACACCAAGATTTCCAAGATGAATTCAATACGAAATTATTTGAAGAGTAAATACGGAAACTACGCTTCATCACAGCTAGTACTTTGGCACTGCTTAAATGGCGAATCTGCCTGCTTTATCGAGGCCATCTTTCAGTTACATGCACTACTACTATGGATTAGGCTCGGAAAGCTGAGAATGTGAATATATAATTATGTAAGTATAAACCTACATATCATGTTTTCATGGAAGACTGCTCCATTTGTACACACACGCTTATGAGAGTCAAAAATGATCTCCATACTATTTTGTACAACAGGTGAAAAACTAAAATACCATATTTTCCCTCAATGGGTTATTTAACGTAAATGCGGTTACAGATGCAACGAAATGCGATCTGAGGGGTTTAAATTCAGAAATATTTCCCCGCCGACGAGAGGGGACACCATGCTCGAGCTCTCCCCATCTCCAGCCTGCGGATGTCGTCGATGGCCTACGGCCATCGAATGTACCCCCTCATATACAAGCTTCTTTCCTACGCCCATGGTACCCCCCAATAAATATAGCTCCCTACGCCCCTGGTATATATTAGGGACAGAAATCGACAAATCTGACGCACGGTGCATGGCATGTCTGTATGCCAATTTTGGCAGACATTTTTATGGGGTGAGGGTAAGTTAATTTACAAAACCACACTGCAAGTGATCCACTTTGGTCGTACGTAAGTTAATTTCTCCTATAGTTTGTGGGTGGCTTGCATGGGGAGCATAAGTTAAATTTCCCCTAGTATGTGGGTGGCTTGGGGGTGGTAAGTTAAATTTATCCTAGTGTATGGGTGGCTTTGGAGAGGTTATGAGAATACGCTTTAATAAATTTCTTCAAATAACTCAGTCCCCTCTGGTTGGGATTAGATATTAAACAATATCTAATCAATGAACTGCTTTAGAGATATGTGTGTTGAAATGACTCGTTTCTTAATTTAATTTAACTTCATTTGTTCTCAACGACAAGCTCCCCCCCCCCCCCCCCATGGGATACTATTAGGGCAAATTCACAATGGCGCTTCTGGTGCGTGCCGAAAGCGACAAAACATGCGCCATTAGTCGCGGACCAAAACATGCGACAGAAGTGCGAAAATATGCACCAAAACGTTTCGCTTTCGGTGTGCGAAAACATCCGACATTATCGCATGTTTTGGTGGGCACCAAAAGCAACACAAGCGACAAAATATGCGCAATAATGTCGCATGTTTTTGGAGCTTCTGTCGCTTCCAGCACTGGACTAATGTCGCATGTTTTGTCGCTTTTGGCACGCGCCAGAAGCGCCATTAGGAAGTGACCCAAATAGTATTCATAGTGTACCCCCTGCGGGCAGAGCTAATTGCAAATGGTGAGTTATGTTTCTTTCCATGCAATAAGGCTTTCGATTGATATGCCCGGTCACCATGCATGTCTCATCATGTTACATGTGGTATTCTTGGAAAATAATTGTTGAACATCGTATGTACATGTATATAGCCGCTCGATCGTGTCCCCTGCGTGGAGTTAGTTGCACTGTGTATAATCGTTTATCTAACCCACTGATTCTCCGAAGACCAAACCCTGATTCTCCGAATCAAACCCTGATTCTCCGAAAATATTTCACATATTTTTTGCACCGGTCGCGACCTGATTTCCAGGTTGTCCTAAGTCCATTTTTTATGTTTTTGAGATAATCGATTTTTAAAGTTTGAATCTCCGATGCGGGTCAACTATTAAGACTATGGCTATACTTCTAACACTGCCCGATTGGAAAATCATTCCTTTAATAGAATAAATAAGCACCACAATTCATAAATTGAATATAATCCTGTTTTTTTGAAGAATACTGCAGGTAGGATGTATATTTTGGCACTTAGGACAAATTGGAACTTAATTACACTATGAATAGTTCAAATGACACCATTGAACTGAAATTCTTTAGAATGGCCACCTTGTTCTATGTGGCAGAAATATTAGGATAATTAGAACTTAGAACAAACAATATAATATCACAGGGCTGAATCTAACAGGACATCTTGGAATTCAGAGAGCATATGACATATAAGTGTTCTATGTATACGCTAACACAGATGATATTTTTTCATTTCAACTAAGGTACTGTCTAGCTTTGGTATGCATGTCGGAATTTGGTCAACTAGAGCGTTGACATGACACCATGTCACCCCCTATAAATCTAAAACAAACTAACTTGACACTCGCTCCGAAACGGAGTCCACTATATCTTCTAGTCGTGTTTAGACTCCATTTTGAAGTGAACCTAGAACAAATAGGCAATAAGCTGTTTTGGACGTAAGAAGCGCCTTGGTGAAAATTTTCTACAGCTCTTTGAAATAAGTACTATTTATGTCCATTTTTGTTGTTTTTCGTCAAAATACAAGAATATGTAAACAAAAAAATGGTGAAATTGGAATATTTTTATTCAGCAAGTCCGCCGACTACGAACGCCGAGTCGAGTTCCCTGACTGCTAAATATGACCACAAAATAAGATTCCTTAACCAGCCAGTTATATTGCCTACAACCATATGGCAATAGTATCCAACCAACACATATAGTACCCCAAACCATGCATCCCAAACACCCAATGATGTCTCAATCCACCCGACTATAGTGCCCCAAACAATTCAATGAATGTTCCAAACCACACTGGTAGTGCCACAAACTATACAACGGGTTTTCCAAACCACACAGGTTGTGTCACAAACCACCCAACCGGTATCTCAAAGTACCCAAATGAGTGTCCCTAACCATCCAATTAGTGCTCCAAACCATACAACGTGCACACAACGAGTCTGTCAAACCATTCAATGAACGCCCAAAAGCCACACAAAGAGTGTCCCAAACCATACAGTGGGTCTGGGTGTCAGAAACCACAGAAAGAATGACACATAGGCATTATCGATGTACCTCATGCCACACATCTAGTGTCCCAAGCCATCTGGGGTTTGCTCTGTCATACAACCGGTGTCCAAAACCACTCAAATTTCGTCAATCGATCAACTTATGTTCCAAATGGCACAATCAGTGACAAAATCAGTGTCCCAAAGCCAACCAATTGGTGCCCCAAACTATCCAACGGGTGTTGCAAACCACCCAGCTGGTGACACAAACTATAAAACTAGTAACACAAACCATCACATGAGTTGCCAATCCATCCAACAGGCGTCACAATACATCTACGAACTGGCATATATAGTGTACACACCCTCCATCGAGTATTCCAGACCATCAAATGAGTGTTCCAAACCATCTAATGAGTTTACCATACCATAGCGCGACCTGAGTTCCAATCTGTTCTAAGTGCATTTTTTATGATTTTGAGTAAATCGATTTTCAAAGTTTGAATTGCCGTCACAACTGAAATGTATGGTTTACAGTGGAAAATTTCACATCTTTGGATTCCTTAATGTCTTAGCTATTCAATTTTATCAAGACATATCCGCATAAGTCTGTTATATCTCTTAAGTTTTGAGAAATGTAGACCTAGGGTGTGAAATTTAGCACTTAGAGCAAAATAGAACTAAATATTTGTTGTTGAACACGCAAATGACAGTTCAGACCTTAACACTATTTTAGGGCCAGGTTGTCCTATGTTCCGAAAACTATGTCATTTTGGAACTTAGGACAACTAAGAGTTAAACTATACACTCTATTCACCAGAATAACAAATTGATTTCCGACACTTCTGGAAGCCGAATTTGTTCCAAGTACACTACTTTGGTCATGTTGGTTTACAGTATGATGCATTTAAATGAGTACCAACATCACTGTAAATACAATGCTACTCGAGAGATGGACTTTACACATCGTGCAGACCATAATAATGTATTGCGTCAACATTGGTAGGAAATTAGTTCACGTATACTCACCAAAGTTTTGTAATCTACCAGATGAACGGAGCTGTCATACCTGCGTATTGGAAATTAGCAATATATATAATTTCCAGGTTCAATATGAACTCAATTGATCACCCCATTCATTAAAGTTGGCCTTTTGACACACTCATTTCAGCTGCTACGCTAATATTTGGATACCATCAATGTGTTCATCATTGAACACCATATTAGTAACTTCCAGCCACACAACCTCCAACAATAGCGTGAACAGCTATGTAGTTACCATAGCGCAATTCATGCACGTTGATAATAAGGACAGGTGGCCAAATGATCCAGAAGTGTTCACTCACTCAATCTACTGTGCTACGGGCGTCCCTGTTTGGATCAATGGCAATTTGAACATGGACAACTTGTGGCAGCTATGATTGTTCCAAGAGCACATGCGTTGGTTTTGTTTCGCCAAAAGTGCTTCCAATGTAGACGCTCGTGTATATATAGCTGGCATATGCATCAGCGTTGGATATGCATGTACACCTTGGTAACCGCATCTGCTATTTAAGCTGGAGTAAGAATCTATCTTCAAATTTACTTTTTTGTCTAGATCAATCGGGGGGTGTTATCTGAAATTTTTATCATACAGTTCTTTCTTTGCGAGAGGGCCATTGTTTGTTGATGTTGTTTGTGCACCAATGTTGATACTTTATTGTGAGGAATATCAATGTGCTGTTGAACGCACATTGAAGGTAGTGAAAAATACATGTTTCACATTGATTGATGTTGTGAACCGTTTTTACCTCTCGATAGTGACGATCCGCGCCCTTCCTGTGTGCCTACCGCTGCTGTTATTTGGTACATGCGCTTACGTGCCGGTTCATGGGAACGTGACTTCGTAGAGAACTATCGATGGGGACCGTACAAAATTCGCATTCGATGTGTCGGACGTGGGGTCCTCATATTACGGCGAACATACCCACGATTAGACTGATTGATGTCATGGACAGTTTATGGTATTTTAATGACTGGGTGGTGTCTGGACGAAGCGCCGCTATGTGTTCGCTGCAATGTGGTTGTGTGCTCTGATTGACTGAATTCATGGTATTGCTACAATAGTTGAGTAGGTGTTTGGTTAAAATTGCAATCCGTGCATTAGTTTCCCGAATATGAGCAAATGGTAGAGTCAGTCGTTTGGAAACATGCTCGCATTGGATACTGACGCGGAGACATCGCTGTGCGATGTCGGCGGTTGATGATGTGGATCTTGTGGGCTATGGACACTTCACGTGCATCTGATATACAACATACACGAACAGCGCCTATCGGAAACTGCCATATAATTGCAAGATGACCATAGCCTACATGATCATGTAACAGTGTTCAGTATTTTCTAACTCGGGACGCTGTATATTGCTGGTGTCTGGGCTGCTGACAGGGATCTTCCAACTTATTGCGGTTTTAGGTGAAGTTCAAAATTCAAATACCACAAGGAAAGCTATTCATAGAAATGTGTCTCCTTGGATAACATGGGCACTGGTTAGGGAAAGGAACAAAACATCTAGGTTAGTATGCATGTCTTGTATTCTACGTCTGCAATTAGTCCATGTGTCGCTTGCTGTGTTTTTTTTTGGTGGGTCTAAATAGCTGTTCTCTGCAAGTGTATTTGGGGCGGTCGGCAATGCAGCGTATAAGTGAGCTAGGATGTTACATGTATTTTGTGTGCCAAATGTATGACTCATTGGTCTATATAGCAGTCACGTGCGTATAAATACTATCATATTGAATTATCACAATGGGTATAAGAGTGTATGCTAAACACAGAACCCACAACACTCCACCATGCTGTTACATATACATACATGGCGCGTATTTCGGTTTCTTATCTGCGGAATCGAGTGTCTTCGGTAGGCTGATGCGCCGTTCAATGTGGATATAATTATGCTGGGTGTCATGGTCATAGTTCATGTTTGGTACCTCGCGAGATTAACCCATGAACGCTGACGTATGCAGCCTCTGCGTTGTTGGTTGAGGTCTCTCTGAACAAGTTCACTACCGTGGTGCGTTTTAGCAACCAGCATTTTACTTGCCAATAAACGTTGTATGTATTAGGGAATATAGTAGGCGCCAATATTGCAGAATAATGTTGTCCATGTGTGTATCGTGTTGTGGCCTTTGTACTGTGGTTCAGAGTCTCAAAGCGGAATTTTGTTTCGTATGCTGTGTTTGCCAGTCTTTAAAACCAATGTACAAGCCTCAGATGGTGTGCGACTTTTTAGCAAGAGGATATTGTTGGGTCATATCGATGTGCGAAGCTGTGCATCTGTCTGCAGTGTTGTAATGTAGTTACCGTGTACAACTGTTTCTGTGTTGTTGATGCATCGGTCGAATGTACTTGCTGTCTCCGGGACTTATGGTGGATGTGTTTCGAGACATCCAATCCAGACATCATATCCGTCCAGATCCTATTCTGTCGGATATATTCAAGTTGGGCTTTAAATTCGTTGCGCTTTATGCCTTATTGGTGTTGTCCTGTGGTTGTGTTAAGAGTGAAATATTACCTTTCTGAATAGAATTGTACATCCATGGGTATGATGTGGTGCTGGTTCCATGTGCTCCATTCTGTCGCATGCGCTTATGTAGTGCCTCTGAGTGTAGTAAGTTTTTGCCCTTCCTTTGGGCTATCCGATAGCCGATGTACCGCGTATTACGGAGCTGCATGTTTATTGTGGCATCTCCTGATGCGTTCTTATGTAGAAAGAACTGGGATGGATGGGGCTTGGATGGAGATGCCTAACGGAATTATGAAATGACTTAATGTTAACATGGGTGGAGCGAGTGATGTATGTTGGTGATGAAGATCACGTTGAAGTATGTGCGCGTTTGCTGACTGTTTCTGCATTTACAATACTTTATTCTGATGTGCATGGTGTGCTGGATCAACATGGGATCTATCGGCTGATGTGCGCTTATGAACATCCAATATATAACGTCGTTGGGGAAGGGTGGCGTTGGTGTGCTACATGTATAGCAGTCTTCACCAAAATGGCTGATCATGTGTTTGGGGTGGCTAGGCTGGGTGGTAGTTGATTGTTGAAGTTGACGTTTCTGTTGGCACGACTGAATTTATTGAATCCCTTGACATGAGCGGTCAGTAATTGGGGCTGAGAATATAAGTATGCTGTCCAACACACACGATAACTTTCTAATTATTCTGAATTATATATCCACTATTATGACACACAAGGTGTGCTCTGGTGTATTTCCAAAACTGGGTGGATAAAGTGAACACCAGAAAGTCGTTTTATAGAGTGTATGTATGTGCGTGTATGTGTAGTTCTGGTCACTTTCATATATGGTGATCCCATGGCCATAGTCACAGCCGACTAACGGATATATACTGTCAATGCAACAGCATTAAGTCTCATGATTAAATGTGTGTTGAATGTCCTTCAACTATAAATTCGCTATCAAATCGAAAATTATAAGGGTGACGAAAAGTAACAAACCGAGGAGATATCTCCATAATGCGAGCAGATATCTGCTTGGATCCAAGGAGATATCTCCTTGGATCCGATGAGATATCTGCTCGCATTATGGAGATATATCCTTGAAATATGTTCAAGGAGATATCTCCTTGGATTCAAGCAGATATCTGCTCGGATTATGAATATATCTGCTTGAAAAATATTTCAAGGAGATATCTCCATATTCCGAGCAGATATCTGCTTGGATGTATTTCGAACATAGATATATGTACTGTGGAGAAATCATTAATATTTCATGGCCGCGGTTTTCCAAGGAGATATCTCCATAATCCAAGCAGATATCTGCTTGGAATATTTTCAAGGAGATATCTGCTTGGAATATGGAGATATATCCTTGGGTCCAAGGAGATATCTCGTTGAAAACTATTTCAATGAGATATCTCCATAATCCGAGCAGATATCAGCTTGGATTATGGAGATATCTCCTCGGTTTCAAGGAGATATCTCGTTGGAAATATTTCAAGAAGATATCTCGTAGTTGCGAGGAGATATCTCCTAGGATCCAAGGAGATATCTCCATAATCCAAGCAGATATGTCCTTGGATCCAAGGAGATATCTCCATAATGGACCATATTCCATGCAGATATATGCTAGGAATTGCAATTCCAAGGAGACATCTCCTCGAAACCGAGGAGATATCTCCGAATTACGAGGAGATATCTCCGAAAACGAATATTTGCAGGGATGGGGCCCCATACAAATCCGTATTAACGTGCTACTGTTCGTGGAGTGGATTCCGCATACCATTAACCATCTGCACATTATTTGTAAATGAAAGTGGTGTATGTCCTAGAAGCGGGAATGACAATAAATAAAATATCAAACCAATGCAAACATTCAGAACGTTAGACATACACAGTGAATCACTATGTATGTCAAATATAATTAACCAGTTATGTCATTGAATGAATAATATAGGATACTAACATATTAAAACTTATATGTACCTTGTTTGGGAAACGGAATATAGCCACCAAGAAACTGGGTGGTTATTCATATACTCCATTACAATATTATAGTCTGTTTTCCACTGCGAAGGTTAATTAGAGTAGTTTAATATAAACCTATCCATATAGTTTAAATATGATAAGGTATCGGCTTCGATCATATTTTAGATCCACATTGTTCCATATAGGAAGAAGACTCATACACGTAGAATTCTTCAGACATTGCCAATATTGAACAAGATGGAACTAAGAAATTACATCCACTTGAGTTATAGACCAATATGGTTTCAGTCCCCTTTGTGCATGAAAGCAGATGGAACAAGTCAGTTCTCAATACAACTCACTTTCGCGTACTTCGGACAAGAAATAACCGTGTGTTACGGCGTTATTGTTCGAAATATCGCTTCGGTGTTGCGACCATCTTGTAGAGAATTTAATTCCGGTTCCAACGGTACCCCAACGGACGTTTCGTACCAGAACGGTACTTAGAACAGATTGGAACTCAGGTCGTGACTTAGGGCACTCGCTGGATGGTTTGAGATATTCGATGGGTGGTTTTCTACACTAGTTTGTTACACTCATTGTATGGAGCGGGACATTCATGGGTGGTTTGAGAGTTGAGACACTAGTTGAATATCCCCTGTTGATTTGAGGCAATCGTCATGTGGCTTGGGACACTTACTGGATGGTTATGGACACTCATTGGTTGGTTTGGGACACCCATTGGGTGGAACGTTGGGGTACTCAATTGATGGTTGGTTTGAGACACTCATTGGGTGGTTCGGGACACCACGCACATGAATTATTTGGGACACGCTGTGGGTGGCACACATGTATATATGACAATCGGATGGTTTGGAACACACATTTGGCTGGTTGAATGCTTTGGGACCCCATTTGGGTTGATAAGGATACCTGTTAGGTGGTTTGCGACACAATTTGGCTGATTTTGGGATTCCAGTTCTATGGACTGGAACACTCGTCGGTTGTTTTGGTATACTATTAAGGTGGTTTTAGACACCCGTTAGCCTGATTAGACGAGACTTGATCGTGCTATATTCCGCCAGTTAAAAAACCCGGGCACTTTTTGATCTTGTGACAGGGAAGTGTATAGCATTGAAAACACATGGGTACACATATACCGTACTCAAATATTGTTGTTGGTTTCTATATTCTCGATTTCGTGGAATAAGGTTACACGAATTCCATTATTTGACTATCTGATGAGTACGAAGTCATCGAGATAATTTGGTGCAGTTTTCAGGCAAATGTATAGGTATAGGTAATATATTTCTTAGTTATTACCTGTTCCTTAATAATGTATTTCACTGTAGGTGAAGGTTCTAGATCCAAATTGCACGTTCTAAGTGACGTTGTGACCGATTTTGCTTTGCATCGCATAAAATTACGGAATTTCTCCCGGATAATTATTTGCAATGTTTATTACGATATCGGCTCACAAAAGTAAAAAAAATGCATGCAATCTCGAGCTGGGACCACCCCTAATGTGAAGTAGATTATTGAGGAACAAGTATTGATAAAGAAATATATTTCCCGTCATGTTTGTTCAATGTTATAAAGTTCACCGTCAGAACGGGTCAGAACATCAAAAAGTTTCCAGGTTTTGTACCGATGGAATATGATATCTACGGGCGTTTGACATATTCTAGATTCAATTTTTTATTCCCAGGTATCTACAAAGGGCAATTTCTCCCGGATATTTTTTTTAGTCACAGGTATACACAAAGGGCAACGCTCGACATGTCTCGGAGACAATATGCTATTATTTTACAAGGGGTTGACGAGATTGTTATTACCCTTGTAAAACCTATCTTCTCTGTATATGGCGACGACATTTTGTGCAGGCTATTATATATACTGTTAGTACGATAGAGAAATATCGCTGTTTTAATTTTGTTCAGGGGGAACGTAAATTTTACAATGGGTATACGAGAAATATTACCCTAGAAAACCATGTCTTCTCAAAATAGCAACGGTTTTTTTTTTGCGTGCTAATACGAAAGCATTGATTATTTTCCCGGGTAATATCAATGTTACAAGGGGTCAACGAAATTGTTATTAACGACATGATTTGTAGGCTAATACGAAATAATTGTTTCCTGTTTGGTTAACATATATCGAACAAGAACACCGGGATATATACGGCCCTGTATGGCCCTGGAGGAACAATGATGCAAACGAAGGCTTAAAATTCTACAGAGGGGATAACAATATCGTGTATAGTTCTTGTAAAATTGATATTGCCCTTCAAAAAGTTTGAAAGTTTGATTCTTGGTGTAATGTTTATCGTGATACTCTTGCCTGATTTATTAAGGTTGTCCGATTCATTTACCATTACTATTTTTGAAGTATAGATCTACTGCTATTGCATTGGTATTGCTCTATTTTATATCCTCTAACAGATAGTTACCAAAAGTACTAAAATTTGTGGAATATCTTGATATTAGAGACCGGGGATAAATACGTTACATGGCTTGTTGGGGGGGGGGGGGGTACGGTGTTGTATGCCCCGATCGACACACGCTCGTATCCTCAGCCGGGGCATACCACACCGTATCCCCCTAAATTATGAAACACAGCTGTATCCTGATCGTACAAGCAGTCTAACAAAATATAGTTACTTTTCTTGGCTCGATTCGATTTCCAGGCCAACGTTTTTGGGACCCCCCCCCCCCAATTAGTAAATAAACATTAGGTTGGCCAATGCAATCTAAGGGAATGCTAATGGACTGAGCACTATGTCAGTGATTGTTTGATTGCTTATGTGTGGTCTACTATGCTATACAAAATAAAATGATTTTGGTAACCAGCTTTGATAGATATGTCGATTTGAAAAAAATTGCATCATTCATTTTTCCGACCTCGAACCACCCACCACCCCGTCCCTTGTCTGGAATTTGTTTGCAACATGCCCACCCCCCGACCCCCACAACCGTGTCAACAACTATTAAGTGCGGAAGTTGCATGTTATCTCTTACTATTTTGCACCATGCAATCCTGGGAATGTGGATGATGATGCAGGCGATGATGATGAAGAGGGCGATGGTGATGATGATGATGACGATGCAGTTATAACATCTGGCGGGGAACCCCTAGTTACCACACCAAATTTGGTTGAATTCGGTCCAGGTGTCTGGGAGAAATAATTACGAACACAGTTAGAAAATCCTACTCGTGTATGTGTGTGTTTATAGATAGAGATTATATTGAACAAGAGCACGTCGTCGGGGCGTGGCATAATACGCCCGTTTATGGAGCAGAGTGGGGCATGTAGACAGAACCCATATTTGAACTTGATTTGTACACCAAATTTGGTTCAGTTCACTTGGTTCAATCTATAGATATCATCCGGAAACCGAAATCAGGTAAACTCTAAGTCGAAAAAGGGGCATAACTCAGTCAACATCATACGGACGAACCCCATATTCGGACTTGATCTGTATTTTGCGGTGGTAAACTAACATACCAAATTTGGTTTAGTTCACTAAATTCAATCTAAAGTTATCATCCGGAAACCAAAAGCGGATGGACGGACGACGGACGGAAACCCATTTACATAATACGACCGTTTTCTTCAAACGGGCGTATAAAATGCAGGCTAAGCAGCTGTGCTAACTGCTGTGTATACATCATATATCATTGTAATTTCTACCACATATATGCGCACAATGATAAATTGTTTAATTTCTCCCATATATTCCACATTGTGTAGTGCATTTGTCAACAATGCTTTATAGCCCTCTCAGCGATCCAAAACATTTCTCGGAACGCTACAAAACGAATCTTCTTAGGCCAAAGATAAAATATATGTTATTATGGTTCCCATATATATATATACCGACCATATTTTAAACCTCCTGTATTTTAAATAAATAAATAATGTGAAAATACCATATGTATTTTAAATCAATAAATACATGTTAACATGTTTAACACCTTAAACATGTTTTAAACGGGGAAGCGTATATAAGAAACAAACGGAAAACGACAACGATTGAGGCGTGACGTCATTAATGCCAGAACGCCTGGTAAAACTACACCCACGTACCAAGTTTCGTCCCGATCGGTCGAGAATCGTAGATTTGTATAAATGACAGACAAACAAACATACAGACAAACAGACAAACAGAGGTCTTCAAAATATATATGAGATGTGTCATCCCGATCGGTCGAGAACAGCCAATAAGGAACAAACAAAATACGACAATGACGGAGGCGTGACGTTATTAACGTCATAACGCGACGTCGACCGATATCGAGATTCAGTCCACGTTAATTTCGTGGCAATACACATGCATCTATGAATCCGACGTTTCATCCCAAATCGGATGAGAAACGGGGATATAATGAATAAACGGAAAACGACATCAGTGATTCTGGTAGAGATTGAGTCAATGTTACTTTCGTATGCAAAATATTTGTTGTTGAAATGTTATATATCATTACTATCGGGTTCATCATTCAATGATGCATGCATATGTATGTATAATTTATTGAAACAAATCCAGTTTGGATTTATGGTTCCAATAATACAAATAGAAAAAGAAGATATATACAACTAGCATATTGTTCATATTCCATGTTTGGCATTACGTATTCGGATCGTCCTGGAATTATCTGATTATGATGTATGCCAAATTTAGTCCTTGATGGCATGTATGAACCTTCGTGGTGCTAGATGAAAGTCAATGTGTTCAATGAAATGTGTTAATGTGGGCGATACATACAGATCCGATGTTTTACACCGATTGGCCGAGAAACGCGGATGCGTATCATATACATTGTTTAAGGATAAACGGAAAGCGACATTGACAGACTGAGGCGTAATGTCATTAACGTTAAAACGGGACGTCGAGCGAAATCGAAATACAATCCACTTTAATGTTGTGGCCAAACACATCTACTAATCTGATGTTTCATCCCAAATCGTTCGATACACAGGGATATACAGAACAAACGAAAAACAAAATCGGTGGCGGAGGCGCGCATGACGTCATTAACGTCAGCAGGCGATGTCGCGAAACCGAGACCCAGCCCATGTTACCTTCGTGAGAGATAAACTATTTCAATGTCAAATAAAAAAGTAATAGAAAATAAACTCAGTCCAGTGATAGAATGTATTTATTAAAGCAAGAACGGAAGTAATAAAATTAATCAGAAAAATTAAATATTTAGCCAACCTACGGACCATTATTTATGTTATTCGTGTAGCCCAAACCAGACATTTAATGTTCTTTGGTCTGAGCCTAAACTTTGTCAGGTGATAATATATTGACTCAATGGGCCACGGAAATCTGATATACTTCCTCGTTTCGATTTTCCAGTGTGTAAGCCGTCATTTGCGACCCGCAAGCTCTCAAATCTCAACCGACTAACACAAAATATGTATAAACCGTTAGATTTGGCGTTCATTATGGACTGTACGGCCAGTATGGGATCCTACATCAACGAAGCCAAGGACGCGATAAAGATGATATCGGATACGTTGATTTCAAAAGGCGTCAAGGATATTCAGTTTGCATACATTGAGTACAGGGATCATTATTCTCTAGATGAAACTCATAAAGAGACGTTATCTGAACGAGATGACTCCTTGGCAGATGACAGCGATGAATCCGATCCAGACACTCGTGCTGTACTCGACCTTGTGTTCGGTGACAAGGACAGTGAATCGTTTATCACACGCACTCATGATTTTGTTACAAAAGTTCTTGAAATAGAGTCTTGGTTGAAATATAGTGAAGCTGATGGTGGGGACGATTACCCCGAGGCTGTGGCTGATGCACTGTTCGAGACTAGGAATCTTTCTTGGCGACAACACGCGACGAAAGTGAGCATTCTTATTGCGGACGCACCACCCCATGGAACCCTACCGAGGGGGAGCGGAGACAATTTTCCGAATGGTTGTCCTCTCGGTTACGACCCATTTACGGAAGTCATGCATTTTGCTGAGACTCACATAACTCTGTATGTTGTTGGAATTGACTCGCTCCGCACAAACGCGAGCTTGCAGAACATTATGCACAGCTTGGCTCATAAGACTGGAGGTCAGTATGTCCCACTCAGCGATGCGAAATCTCTAGCCGATCTCATCATAGGGGCTATAATGCAGGAGTTATCGTTAGATAGAATTATGGAGTTTGTCGAAGAGAGAGTGTCGCATATGCAGCTGGGGGGGGGGGGTGGTGCGGCGAGATTCTCGACAGAAGATATCACGAGTAGGGTATATCAAGAGCTCGTCACTTCCCAGATGACGACACAGCATCTTATGATGAACAACACGGCTATCGCGGCTCCCTCTGCCGCCGTTATCAGATTTGCAGAATTCAGCTGCATTGCTGAACTGAAAAAGCATTATGAAAACGAAGGTCAAGGTTACAGCGACGACAGCGATGACGATCATGTGAGTTCTGAGAGTGCGACACCAAGAAGTGATTCGAGAGAAATACCTGAAGGTAGCGGAATCACACCGACCGAAGGTATAGAGAGTTACAGTACCGATGGCAAAAACCCAGGTAGCAGACGACTTTTAGAGTCCGAGGATGTTGAGACATCGAGCTCGTTAACCATTGGAAAAGCAAGTTCTGATCACAAAGCGGACAAAACAATATATACACTGGAACAAAAAGACATATCATTGGATCAGGTTAACAGATTAGTTATTAAATCGTTGGCAAGGAAGCAACACCAATCGGCGGTTATTGAAAGTGATAACAAGTCACGCGATAACAAGTCACGTGTTGATATCGTTTTCGCAATCGACTGTACCGGAAGTATGATATCTTACATTGATTCAGTGAAGAAAAATGTGATTGAAATTTGTGCAAAATTGATTGGATTTGGAATGGGAGATAATGCTTTCGGATTGGTCGAGTACAGAGATCACGTGCCACAAGAAAACACGTACGTCACCCGAGTTCACGATTTGTCTACAAAATTCACCGACTTGCAAACTATGTTGTTTAAAATAGAACCGGAAGGTGGCGGAGATAGACCGGAAGCAGTAGCAGACGCCTTGAAGAAGTCTCGCGAAATGAGTTGGCGCGAAAATTCGAACAGAATATGTATTTTGATTGCTGACGCTCCTCCACATGGAGTTATCCCCCGTCCGACCTCGTTCTGGCCATTCATAGCCGCCATTCTTGGACATCTTACTGGAGTTCCATTCGACCAGTTTCCGGACGGCTGCCCCGTAGGTTTGGATCCTATTGATGAAGCGAAATCGATGAAACGGAACAATATCGTGCTGCATGTGATCGGCTGCGAGCCTGGGATATCTGACTTCCGGAAGTATATGTCAAATCTGGCTGAAACAACCGGGGGCCGTTATGTTCCATTATATGATGCCGAGTCGTTGGCTGACGTCATCATGGATGCATTGCCCGTGTATCACCGTGTCAATGCCATAATATAGTTAATATAGTTCATTACTCGTATTTAAATGCGCATAGTACATGTATACTATTTCGCGCAACCGGTATTACCACACAAAACGTTTAGCGAACAAGTGGGAAATATACATGTTTTTTTTAATTAAAAATATGAATTCGGAAGTGTCATTTTGAAGTCAGTATAGCCTATTTTGAGATAAAAAATATTTTTGTTTATGTCCCAAATTAGCCACCACATAAACTTGACTAGTAGACCTATATATATATACTAATGATTGCCATTGTGTTAATGCAAAGATAACAAACTATTGCTGTCCCTCTATAGAACCTATGCGAAATAAATGGATAGAAAATTTAACATTAAATAAGATATAGTGTATTTCATGTGACAGGTTGTTTAACATTAAATAAGATATAGTGTATTTCATGTGGCAGGTTGTTTAATATTAAATAAGATATAGTGTAATTCATGTGACAAGTTGTTTAACATTAAATAAAATATAGTGTATTTCAGGTGAAAGGTTGTTTAACATTAAATAAGATATAGTGTATTTCATGTGACAGGTTGTTTAGCATTAAATAAGATATAGTGTATTTCACGTATCAGGTTGTTAAGGCATTAAATAAGATATAGAGTATTACATGTGACAGGTTGTGTGGAATTAAATAAGATATAGTGTATTACCTGTGACAGGTTGTTTAACATTAACTAAGATATAGTGTGTTTCATGTGACAGGTTGTTCTTGTGACAGGTTGTTAATGTGACAGGTTGTTCAAATGACAGGTTATTCATGTGACCGATTGTTCATGTGACAGGTTGTTTAACGTTAAATAAGATATAGTGTATTTCATGTGACAGGTTGTTCCAAATGTATTATTTTATTCACCAGAATCTCAATAAAAGCTAAATAAATTATGTAAACAATGACATGGGACACCTTTAATGTGACATACCATCTTCACTGTCTGATGTAAACAATATGGTGGCAACTTACATATCAGCCAGCATGGTGAGGGCACCATTAGCGGTCATGAAAGCAATTGTGAATGGGAGTAGTTACTTGTTAAAGACCAACTTAATGATCGAATGTCCATATCACATTATACACAACATATTCCATATTATATACCAATTTGAAGAGGAACCAAAGATATATAATCCACGCCAAGGTTGTTCAATTGCATTGTTTCAACCTAGAACATTATTACATAAGCATTAGAATAATGCTGACCGATTTGTGACAAATACAAAATAAGAAAATAGCCCATACTCGTGTGACATAGCATATATAGGTTCACTAGCATCACGCCCAGATGCGTGAGATAAACAATTTAACAATGAAATACAAATGCAAGCCAAATTGCAATCACACACAAAATTAGTAACTAAAAATATATGGAAAATAAAGTTACTGCTAAATGCAGGAAATATATGGCAAATTAATATTCATTGTCAAACATTTATTAGATATAAATTACATACAATAAACATTATGAGATATATGAATGCCTGAATGATATGACGATGAAATAAATAAGGATGACTGAACATGAACAAAGATGAAATGGAGTAAAATTAGGCCTTGCCATCAAATTTATATGATGTAATCCAGGATTATTTAAGACACATAAAGTATGAATGGTCACGGAACTAGACCATACGGCGCTACTACTGATTCTATACAAATTACTACTAAATAAAACAAAATATCAACAAAATAAGCCTTGATATTTTCTTATAGATATATAATAAACATGACTGGTATAAATTTACCTTTGTTAAGCATAGCATAATCCAAGAAATCTCAATGTTTACACATTGTTTCCTAGAATGACACACAGAAATGGTGAATCCCCAAAAACATCAAAGGAAAGACATCACATGTTTTGTCAAATCTGGGGTTTCCAGGTTATAAAGCAAAGAACCCAGGGGGAATTTTCACCTTTTGACCAATGACATGGCCTGATGCTTTTCCATGTGACTTTTGACCTTGTCACTGCCTAATGACATCACATTCATCAGCTGTTATACCAGTAATACCACACGTTCAAGATGGGAGTCCATTTTTGGAATTGGATGATGTTTTTATTTTAGATTATGCTATGCGTACCAAAGGTAAATTTATACCAGTCATGGTTATTATACATCCATAAGAAAATATCGAGGCTAATTTTGTTGATATTTTGTGTTATTTGGTAGTAGTTTTTGTTGGTTTAGATAACACTCAGCAGGCCAATGGAGACGATAAGCCGCTAAAATGGTTAGTTTGGTATACTTGCCATTTTAGCGGCGTAATGTCTACAAGGAACCGTGGTTTGCCAACACGACCCATAGGTAACACTAACACTAACACAGATGACTAACAATTACTTACACGTTGGCGGGTAAGTTGAAGCATACTTAAAATTGTCATATTAAATGTTCAAATCTATCACAATGTTCAAATCAAATCAAAGCACAGCACACACACGTCGATATCTTGACAAAAACAACACGTTCACAGTTTATTCGACCGGATAAGTTGATAATGCAATGTTTGGAGCTTACTCCTTCAAATGGTATATAATATGGAATATGTTGTATATAATGTGATCTGATGATTGGAAATTTAAGTGGGCCTTTAATTAATGGTGTATAACAATAACGTTTATAGATAGTGTTTTTCATCCTAGCAAGTTGTATCACGGTGCATGGGGAATCATGTGGTTTCGAAGTTGGTGAGTACCACGCACTCAAAATGTGCATAATATATGAGGAATTGACACAAAACGTAGCATATTGACTGTAACGAGCATATGCTAGTTTATTTTAAACACAAGTTGATACCTTATTTGTTCGGAAATACTCAATAGTTTTCTATAACATTCTGACCAGAGTCCATACATCTTGGAGAATCCTTCGACTGACCATGCAACTTTGGTCAGGATGTTAGCGCAAACAACTGTGAGTTTGGACACAAGTTAGGTGTCAGCTTGTTTGAAAATTAGTATAGCATATGCTCGTAGCTGTCAAAATACCATGTAATATATAATTATCTTACAATTATCTTAGTTTATTACCTTTTTCCTCGTTTCTGGTCGCGTTTGCGATCGCCTCGGCCATTTTGAATGCGTGGTACTCACTCATCAACTCGAAACCACGTGATTCCCCACCGTGTGTATATAGATCCGGGGTGGGGGGTATAAAATAACAGATAATCGGGGACATCCGTACGAAAAAAGGTTCTACCAATTAATATAAATTTATTTTTTTAATTTCTTATCATGTTCCTTGGGCAGTGAAAAGGACTATACTTTTTAGAACAGAAGTCTCGCGTCAAAGAGGGATAACTCTATCTTGTTAGAATTCTTCAATCGTGCGGCAGTGCAGCTGAGTGTAAAACGTTCACTTATTGATACAAGCATGCCATTTGTCATGATCGATCAGAATGGGCCACTTAACAATATTGTTCAATCAACCACGCAAAACTCCAAAATCGCCGCCGTTTTCAACATGGCCGCCATTTCAGCAAAGCCAATAATCTAATTTGGGCAAACGAATTTTGTCAATCTAATACAAAACTCAAATTAGAGATCGTATTTTTATTTTCGAAGTGAAAATGATTGTTAGCACATAATTTGAGCATGATAAAGGCTTAAAGCAGTATATTATAGAAAATTAGCAGCTTTATTAAAATGGCGGCCATTTTTAGGTCACTTAACGCAAAAATAGTATTTTCTTGTAGGACATATCACAAATTATGTTCCAAAGTAATAGCATATGACTAAAACGTTTCCTGATTACAAACAATGGCCTTTACTAAAGATCAGTCTGCATTTAGCTTCACACATCAGACGGAATCTCTACCAGGCTCCCATGCAGTGACGACTTTCTCCGTCCACTTGTATAGCATGTGGGGCTGTGATAAACTGACTATGCCACAGTACATATACGCATGCAGTATGCTATACTCGCCAATATGACGCAACTGTGCAGAATGTGTTGGTGAATTCCATATCGTCGGCTGTAGTCAAAGACCTCGTAAAACGATTTTTCGCGCGAAAAGTATTTTTCTCGAATTCGGAATCTACGTATCAAAATACATCATATAAATTCTCATCAGGACCGAAATCCAATCAGAAATAAGAGTTTTAGGCATCTGACCTAACCTCGTATTTTCATTGGACTTTTTAGACAGTTCAGAAAAGACGTAAAAATTATACGAGCTTTCTGAGCAAGAACAGCGGCCACGCTGTTGACACAAACGTCATATATACATTACGCGCCAAAATAATTTGCATTATAGTCAAGGCGCGGATAGAGGGGGTGTGGCAATAAACACGGAATTATTGGGACTAGTGTTTTATTTTGGCAACATTATCACTGATTCCGAATCCCGTTTGTCGCACAGCAAAAAGTTGCAACCAAAATAACAAGGATATCGGTCCTATTTCCAAGGTCGTCCCTCGAAATTTAACGACGTTTTTGCCGAGTGGTTACTGCAACACCAAACGTTCATAGATAGTCAAACGTCGAGCGAATCGTCTTAGAATGAACGAATACAACATGTGTTGATATGTTCTGATATGTTCTGAATGTAGTTGTCGATTTATCTACAGACTGTCATGACATCGTGATGACTGCAAAATGTTTTTCGTGACAATTCGAAGAAATGTTCCCATTTCAACTATATATATATATATATAAGTTTGAAAGAACACTATACTATAGATCGGGTAGTATTACATGTTATTAGAATATATTTCGATGGCGCATTTATGGACAGTTCCCGAGTAAAAGCCGGAATGCTAACCCTCACCCCAAAGGAGAAAAACTGCATGGCAGGCGCTGTCCATACGATATTTAGCCTATCGATTTCATCAATATAGAGACTGAGACATTCGTTGAGAAATATAAAATTAGCTATTCCAATTCGTTCCAGTGCTATATAAATCATTGTCTTATGAATATCTGAGTTTAACACTTGGAATTTCGTGAATGCATTACCGGGCCATTGCCAATATACGCCCTCATTCTACGCGATTCGATCCAGGCCCCACACATAACCTTCAAATCCCAGAAACTAACATGACCATCGTGCATCTTTGATTAAACTTTACAAAATTGTTGTTCGCTATGATGTCCGTTTGAACTGTTCGATATTAACACGAAACAAAACTGGATATGTAGATACCAGACAAGATGGCGATGGACCAATATGACCGCATTTCCGGGACCGCGGGGATATACTCAACTTCGATCTCATCTTCAGTTACAAATATGACAGAAAACATGCAATACAACTTAATATTTGTGTTACAATAACGTATTGTTTTTTTCATTCGAAGTTCGCACAATGTGACAGATATATGTCACATATATCTGACACTTCTTGTGAAATTCGATTGTAAAAATAAAAAATGGCTGTCAAAATCCTGGTGCAGTAAAATTGGGAAATTTCGTTAAATTTAATCAATCTTTTCTATTTATACCTATATTATACCTATCTATAAACCTATAGCATTAAATGACCAGTTGCGCAACCAGATATGGTGTCCAATCTAAATCCGATTATTGTGTGCCATATCACGAGGGTGTGGCCTTTGTGTGTCCCTCAAAATCGAATTTCGAAGTAGGTGTACTAAATTTCTAAACAAATTATCAATCTATACTTTAATGTTCCGAATAGAGCACACGTATAGTGCTATGTATATCAGTTATGGACCACATTGCCTGCTTGAGTAGAAATTAAGCCACCACTATACAAAAAAGTGGACAAAATGGCGACAAAGTTATCAAAATTGTGCAGTTTATGCTAAATATCACCAGTTCGTGTCCATTTGTACAAAAACTATTCCCAAATGAAATACTCACTCTGTTTTAACTGAGGTTATGGACAGAGGGTAGTTCTATCAGGAAGTAAACAATTTATACGGATATGTTGGCTCCTGGGAGTCTGGGATACGTTGCAATAATCGGCTGGCAAATACAATTTTTTATTGTTTTTGAGACCCCCTATTCTATCTGAAGTCTTGAAAATACCACGAACTAAAATGATGTATACGTTTTAGCAGAAATAGGGCTACACCCCCACCTCAGTGGAGCTTGGATCTGAATTTGATCACATCAGTGTATTATATGAAATTTACACCATCCATGATCATGCTACAGCATAACATTTGTTCAGCATATACTCTCTATTCTATATATGTATAGTATCAAATTGAAGATGTACAGTTCTCCGGGCAAATAATGCAAAAGTGAATGTCTCAAAGAATCCCCCCCTGGGACAACCCACCCATTTCACGGGGGGACAACCTGCCAGCTTATAATTTATACAATTGGTAATTTGGAGGTGTGAAGTTTACCTTTGTCTAAATAAAAATTAAATATATAGCTGATGTATAAATTTGGATTGATAACAGGCCACCACCCCCCCCCCCCCCACACACAAACACGATGTGAACGGTAACAGATAAGTTTACCGGTATAACGTTATAATTAATCGTCTAAATCAGTATCAGGTAATTTGGAGAAATCTTACAGTCTATAATTACTATCCACATATTAAGCGGAATGGGTTTACTCAACCATCAAATTTGTATACATTTGTAGAGATATGATATGATGTTGTAATTCTCACACCAACAATTTGGCAAATAAGTTATGCCATAGCCACAAGCCTCGCTTTACCAAAATCGTTAATTTATGGAAAAAGTAACTGGTGGGTATCGTTCTTCGTCGATTTGACAATAGCCACCACCAATTCCGTTATTTTTCACTATCATTTTCCTGAACAATATATATTTCTTCTTTAAAACAAAGTTGTTGTTTTCAACTAGTTCTACCGAGGGTAAGGGTATGTCGAAAACTAGAGCTCTTTTTCGATTTGGCCGCTGCACTTTTTCGATTTGGCCGAGACACCATCCCAAAATTGGTCCAGTGGTCTGGGAGAAAAATCGCGATCTGACAGACAGATAGACAAATGTTACTCTTTTAAAAATTTTAGATATTTCCGCGATATTAGAGACACAATAGTGTAGTCTATTTTTGTTTTTCGAAGTGGGACCACTCTTGTCGGGAATGGGGATCACAGGAGGGAACATCACAATTGATAAAACAATCTTTTCGCTGTTTTTCCTACCAACGTATATGTGTGTCGCCATCATACTATGAATTAACGATGTGTCGGAACACGACATGGGACATGGTTGTTTGACGTCACGACGATTTGTTCATGATTCTATTCAAAATCTTATATACACCTGTGCATTCTGGATAACTGAATAATTTAACTGTGCACCAAGTTCACATTTTTATATTGCATGCAACCGGCGTGAATTAATATAAAGAGACCATTGGTCTTTATTTCAGTTCTTTGTGTGATACCATTAGCCTTATCACAATGCACCAATTGACCAGTTCCTGCAACTAACCGTATATCACTGTTCTGAAGGAAAAGTGCTGAATTGTTCATTATTATTGGCACTGTGTGGTGAACTGCGACGTAAGAAATTGTTCGCGTCTGATAAATTCTACTGCCCGTGCATTTTGGACAAAAGGTTATATTTATAAGATGACTGGTATAAAATAATATTAAAAGTTTTGTTTAATGCCTTGCATATATGGTGGCTGAACACTATAACGTCACACCGCGCATCAACTAATTTAAATTATACGTTGAATTATGCGATTGTTCATCATACTATTATTTCAAATACACATCTTCTACCATATATTTTGAGACTTCCGTAGATATGTATATATATCCTTTATAGACTCGAAAACGGCTCGACCGATTGAGCCCAAACTTGCTATCTAAGGGTAAAAATTCACGAGAAGTGCCATCGCATCGCTTCTGAGAACGTCCGAGCACTCCTTTCACCCTTCGACCTGCCACTATCGTTGGAATTGATGGGTTAATGATTAAGGAGCGTTCGTATCTGCGGTGTCGTTGTTAAAGAGCGTTTATATACACGAGTATAAATACGGCTCAATCGACCGTCTCGGAAACTGGGGATATCGAGACGAAATTCGTACTTAGGGCTTCCAAGGGACGGGGGAGATTTTCGTCGGGTCAGTTTGTCCACATGAGGTGACCTTGACCTTGAAGCGGGCACCCACAAATTACCTTGGGCGATATCTCGGTCGTCAGCGGTGACATGGGACCAATCCCGCCAGTAGCAGGCTAATCTGCTAGTCTATCTACTATATATTTTGGGACTTCTGTCTGTTTGTTGTTTGTCTGTTAGCTATGGCCGTGGAAACTGCCGGGCGGATTTAGCCCAAACTTGCTACCCATGGTTACTTTTGTCCAGGGGGTGTTTTGGACGGGTCAAATCGTGACTCCGACCTGACCTTGACCTTCAAAATGGTCAATTCACGATCAAATCGGGTAAAATGGGACGGATTTCGACGAAATTTGATACCTACGGATACTTTTGTCCAGGGAGTCTTTTGGACGGGTCAAATCGTGACCCAACCTGACCTTGACCTTCAAAATTGTCAATTCAAGGTCAAATCGCGAATTTTGACGGGATTTCGACAACATTTGATACATAGGGTTACTTTGGTCCGAGGAGTGTTTTGGACGGGTCAAATCGTGACCAACCTGACCTTGACCTTCAAAATGGTCAATTCAAGGTCAAATCGGGTAAAACCTGACGGATTTCGACGGGTACTTTTGTCGGGTACTTTTGTCCGGGGAGTGTTTTGGACGGGTCAAATCGTTACCTCGACCTGACCTTGACCTTCAAAACGGTCAATTCAAGGTCAAATCGCGCAATTCGCCGAAAAGCAGAGGGGAAACAGCCCGGACGAAGTCGGGTCCACCAGCTAGTCTAATATATATTTTGGGACTTCTGTCTGTGTGTTAGCTATGGCCGGGAAAACGGCTGGACCGATTGAGCTCAAACTTCCAATCTAAGGTTAAAAACACACGGGCAGTGTTTACCGCCGTTTTGGAGAAGCTCCGAGCACCCCTTCTCTATTCTCAGTCACCAAAATTACCGTCATTGTCACTGTGATGTTAATCGCGTTGATAGTTAAAGAGCGTTCGTATCCGCAGTGTCGTTGATAAAGAGCGTATGCGTGTAGTATGATTCTTATGTCTGGGGCCAGACGTGCATGAGTGTGTCTGTATCCAGACATGAGCGTGTTGTGTGATTCTTATGTCTGTCTTCGTACTTAAGGGTTCCATGGAACGGGGGAGATTTTCATCGGGTAAGATTTTCCGCCCGAGGTGATCATCACATTGAAACGGGTATGCTATGTGTACTTTTGTCCGGAGAGTGTTTTGGACGGGTAAAATCGTGACTCCGACCTGACCTTGACCTTCAAAATGGTCAATTCAATGTCAAAGCCCGGACAAGTCGGGTCACCTGCTAGTCTATTATATAATTTGGAAGATCTGTCTGTCTGTCTGTCTGTGTGTTCGCGATGAACTCGAAAACGGCCCACCCGATTTCGATGAAACTTGGTATTTGGGGGTATTTTCGGCCGGGGACGAACATAGGCATATTAATTTGTCCGTGCGACGCCACGTTGACCTTGAAATTTGGTCATTTCAAGGTCAAACGCCCGAATATCACGGGATTTCGATGAAACTTGGTATGTGGGGGTACTTTCGTATGGCGAGTCTCATAAGCATATTCATTTGCCCGTGCGGGCACGTTTGTCGGGTACTTTTGTCCGGGCAGTGTTTTGGACTGGTCAAATCGTGACCCACTTGACCTTGACCTTCAAAATGGACAATTCAAGGTCAAACCCCGGAAGTCGGGTCACCTTCTAGTACTATATATTTTGGAACTTCTGTCTGTCTGTGTGTGTGTTATAGACTCGAAAACTACTCGACCTATCCGACTCAAATTTGGTATGTAGGCCTACTTGGATACGGGGAACAACATGGGCTGGTCCAATTTCACGTGCGACCGTGTCCTTGACCTTGACCTCGCTCATATACGCTCGCATAGGCATGTTTCTGGACCTCGACCGATCCGACTCGAGTTTGGTATGTAGGCCTACATGTACTTGATCCCGGGAACAATATGGGCGGGTCCAATTTTACGTGCGACCGTGTCCTTGACCTTGTCCTCGCTCATATACGCTCATATAGGCATGTTTCTGGACCGATCTAATAGTTGGCCCAGGCGGAGGAGATCACAAATAAATCCCTAAATAGCCCGGACGAAGTCGGGCACATCGGCTAGTGTTATATATTTAACAATGTGGGGTGTACTGTATCTAGTGTCTATACATATACCTGATATATAAGAACAATATTAGAGGGGTATTCTTATTGGTCCACCAAATTTCATATCTTCCAGGGGGGATATGAAATTGGCTCGACCAATAAGAATACCCCTATACTATTGTTCTTTATTTTAGTTATGGTAAAACCGGGCTCAACCATTATCTTCTTCGTAAAAAGTTACCTCTGTTATATCCCTTTGGACCCATCTAGACGGTCCCTGTTATTTGCTATAGAATACAGACACATATTCGCAAACATAGCTATATAGATCAAGATATAATCCAATCAAAATGTGGTTCTGCCTAGAAAACTACAATTCTAGGAGCAAGATATATCCCAGGTTGAGGTCATACAAATATAACGCCGATCACAAAAAAACCGGATCCCAAGCAATAGCAGCGCTATTTTTAGTCATCGAATTCACGAAGGCAAAAGAATAACGCGCGACTGTCCGGCAAAATAAATTTTTTACGCGACTGTTAATTTAAAAAAATTAACCGACACAAGCGAAACTATTTCAAATTTAATCGAAAAATAAATATAAATCACATATTCTCAGCGCCATATATGTCGACAAATGTGTTCGGTGATCGTCCGCGTATGTATGTTTTGAGGTAGCTAGAATGGCTCTTACCAAATTATGTAAACATTATATTGGATTTCGAACGAGCCATGTCCGTTTGAATAAACAACTTTAATCAAATGGTGTATTTCCCCAAATATTGCTGTCCACGGAGGACGTAAGGGTTATACCATGGCTAAATTGTGTCGCTGACATCATCAAACTTCATTCTGCATGTTTGATATCAGCCTACATAATTCATAATTGTTTAATATTAAATAGCATTTTTATGGACATTCAAATTGTGTTATTGATAACTAAATACTAATCATTCCTTCAAAATTCGCGTGATTTAACCCTTTACCCAACAGAAGGGCCCTGTGCCAATGCATTCTCTTATATATGCGAGTCGACCATAGGTCGCCTCGCATATATAAGAGAATGCATTGGCTTAACACATTAAAAATTATAAAATTGTTAAAGAATGTAAGAAAAAATGGTAAAAAGTGTTAAAAAAAGTTTTTTTTTAGGCCAATGCATTCTCTTATATATGCGAGGCGACCCATGGTCGACTCGCATATATAAGAGAATGCATTGGCACATGGCATAACTGTAACTATCAAAATGTGGTCAAGGAGCCGGTTCCAATGATATCCATATGTGTATGGTTCTATTGAGACAGACTGAAGATATTTTAGGCTGTTTAATCTTTATTTGGCCGGTTTTGGCCGGTTTGTTGGGTAAAGGGTTAAAACAATAGCCGCCAGACATGCCCCTCTCCCCGAAACATTCCCCACTGATAAAATAAAGCCCATTGCTCTAAAATACAAAGAAAATGTCATCGCCCTGGTGCAAATAATGCATAGAACCATATACCATATCTTTATACTGTCATGTAGATAGTGAATTAATACAGTCAAGGCTTGATCTTCATGTGACCGTTCAAGGACATTCATAATTGGCAACCTAGTTAGAAAGTGTAGATCATCGTCTTTCTAATGATGTACAACACTTACCTCTACCCAGACTGTTTAGCGAATTCATGCTGATGACCTATAATTGGAATGCCCCCTGTCTAATAAAATGTGGTATTATAATTTAGCTTCAGAAAATGTATACATTTGCATACATATGACAAGATTTGCTCACTATATATCAAACTGATTTAGTGACCCGTCTGAAAAAACAGTGGCCAATATGTTGGACGCCATCTTGTCTGGAGTCTCTGCTGACCAAAATTGAGAATGTCTATCATGCTTAGTTTTGAAAACAAGATATTGGAGTACTTAAAAAACATGATAGACTCACGCCCTCGATTTTTACCGGATCGCCTAATTATCGGACTTGGCCCACTGACTAAATATAGTAACCAACTTACTTTCCTTTAATTTTCTTCTATTATTAAAACTTTCCCCGCTCCAAAACTTTAAAGTCATGACTTTTCTATAGTATGGAAGACCAATATTGTCAATGACATCTTCCATCCTTGGAAACTATCCATCCCTATACAATATACGCTATGTGATGTATTAGCATATCTCAAAATGTATTTCAGACTAATCTACCATCAATGCTGCTCCCAAAATGTCACCAAGAAGAGTAGCAAAGACAGTGGCGTAGGAGCGGGTACGGACGGACGATTTTGGCCGTACCAATATTCGCACCAGTGAAGTTTTTTGTTGTTACACACATGGGAATGGTGCGATTGGGGATAGTCATAAAACACGGAATGTGGAACTTCTACGATGTCATGCTGCTTAATTTATAGTTCTTATCGAAGAAACGTCGTTGACTATATCATGTTATCCGTCTGTATTGATGCACGTTTCATTCTTTTCTCCCAGCATGTGTAATGTAACATTGGTTACGCCAAAATGCACCAGAAAGCGCCATTTAAATGTTGAATATTTAAAAATTTCCCAATTTTTGAAGGGGGGACCCCCCCCTTCCATACCATCCCCCCTTCTCGGCGCTACACGCGCCTCGGAGCCTCGCAAGCGCGGCTATGGAATGATACCTATGGGCCGTAGGAATAATTATAACCTTCCTACGCCACTGAAAGATACATTCTATCGATGAGTAGCTGTAGAGCAACGGTTGTTATGGACAACATGATAGGCAACACGACCACAAGCCTTTGTAATTCATCCTATGTCACAACTAGACCTCAAATATGTAATTCACCACAACTAAATTTGAATGAAAAAATGTAATCCATCCTTATATGAACATGTTATACTTTCGGGTAGTTGCATAGCAACCGTCGCTAAGGAGGGCCAAATCTCGATTGGGTCTATATCTGAAAATGATCAGTAAGATCCAAGGAACATATGTGCCAAGATTCATGCTTTTATCATAATTGTGTAATTCTTACATTTCCATGCACCAAGCGCCTGGACTACAACCAATGAGTGTCCCAAAATCAACCAAGGAATAGTAAAGGCACATAATGAATGGTTAAAACCACCATGAAGGTATAAAACCATCAGATCAGAGACTCAAACCGTATAGTTAGCGCTCCAAACCATCCATTGGGTGTCCCAGACAATCTACCAAGACTGGTAAACCATGCAACGAGTTTACCAAACCACGGAATACTTGTTATGGTTTAGGGAACTCATTTTATAGTTTGGGATAATCGGTTGATCATTTGGTATACTCGATGGATAGCTTTGTACACTAGTATGGTTAGGGCATTCATTAGATAGTTTATATACTTAACCCTTTACCCAACAAAACGGCCAAAAACCGGCCAAATAAAGCTTCAACAGCCTAAAATATCTTCGGTCTGTCTCAATAGAACCATACAAATATGGATATCATTGGAACCGGCTCCTTGACCACATTGTGATAGTTACAGTTATGCCCTGTGCCAATGCATTCTCGTATATATGCGAGTCGACCATAGGTCGCCTCGCATATATAAGAGAATTCATTGGCCTAAAAACAAATCTTTTTTTAACACTTTTTACCATTGTTTCTTACATTCTTTAACAATTTTATAATTTATAATTGTTAAGCCAATGCATTCTCTTATATATGCGAGGCGACCTATGGTCGACTCGTATATATATGAGAGAATGCATTGGCACAGGGCCATTCTGTTGGGTAAAGGGTTAGGGAACTCATTTTATAGTTTGGGATAATCGGTTGATCATTTGGTATACTCGATGGATAGCTTTGTACACTAGTATGGTTAGGGCATTCATTAGATAGTTTATATACTTGACGGATGGTTTCAGACACAGTATAGTTGCTCGGTCTTAGAAACTCCAGAGGAACTGAAACACTCGATCGTTGTGTTGTTTGGGCCGCTCGTTGTGTGTTGGGACACTGCTATATATGATGGTTTGGGACACCCGATGTGTAGTTTGCGACATCCGTTGGATGGTTTGGGACAGCGGATGGGTGGTTTGGGACATTCGTTGTGTGGTTTGGGACACTAGCTGGGTTGTTGGTACACTCATTTGGGTAGCTTGTGACACTTGCTGGGTGGTTTGGCACACTGACTGCATGGTTCGTTTTTGGGCACTCGAATGGAGGCTGTGGACACACATAGTGTGGTTTAGGACTCTGATTGGGTGGTTTGGGTACTCACTAGATGGCATGGAACACTTTTTATGTGGATTATAGGACACAATGATGGTTGGGACAATACCTGAGTGGTTTGAAACACTCGTTTGATGTGGAATATTCATTGTGTGGTTTCAGACACCCATTAAACGGTTTGGGACACTACGTGCCTGTGACACACGTTGTGTGGCTTGGACCACTCATTTGATGGATTGGGACAGTCGTATTGTGGCATGGGTCAGCCGTTGGCTGGTTTTGGATACTATGTATGTGGATTATGACACCCGTTTTATGGTTTGAAGTATTTATCGGATGGTATGGAACACTTATTGTGTGGATTAAAACGTCCGTTGGGTGGTTGGGGACACTACCGTGGTTTGGAACACCTGATGTGTGGCTTGTGCAATCACTGTATGGTTTGGGACACCACTGACGTGGACTGGGCCACTCATTGCGACGTTTGAAACATTCATTCGTTGTGTGGTTTCTGACACGCTTTGTATGTTTTTGACAGTATTTGGGTGAATATGAATAGTAAGTTTTGTGGTTTGGCACACTCACTGTGTGGCTATGGTACTCGTTTGTGGTTTTGGAAACTAAGTGTGTAGTTTGGAACACTGCCTTGTTGGATGGTTCGGAACACTACATGTACGTATGTGACCCAAACCACGTTACGTGGATGTTTTGGGCTACTTGTTGTATGGCTTGTGAAACCTACTGGATGGTATGGAACACACATTGGTTGGATTGGGACAACCGTTGGGTGGTTTTAGGATACTCGCTGGTTGTTTTGGGACACCAGGTGGATACGTGGCTCCTGATCTTAAATACGTCGATTTGGGTACCCAGAATCTCGCCCGATAAGCACGAAGCGAGACTTAGAGATTATGGGTACCGCAGTCAACGTTTCGAGATCACGAGTACCATTTCTACTTTAGTGGTTGTATATAAGCATAATAATCACACCACGCGCTTTAGCCTCCAATCAAATAATTAGTGTTAGTTTTACTGAATATCCGTCCATTTTATTAGAGGATTATTATACTCCGTCAAATAACAACGACGAAATATACCCGTCGCATGTTTGGCAACTCGTATGATGGAGTCTACTGGGATAACAGGGACGCAACAACAAAATCGAAGATCATGATCATCCTTTACGCTTTATTTATCGAAACCACTCTGTAGGTTTTATGTTTACGTGACAACCACAACCCCATCCAACCGTGCCCATGACCCCCTGCTGATCTCGTAAATCATGTCGGATGAGTATGACACAACAACAATCCTCCCGTGTCTGCGACACGGAGGTACACACGGCTCATCGCGACAAAAGATACAAAGCAACAATGATACTACACATTTAGTAGCTGAAAGCTTAAACTTTGAGGATAGTTTTACTTCAGTGATGACGATTGCATAACCTCACATCGAACTCCGAGACGTAAAGTGTCATCTCAGAGACCTCGCATCAAAATCAAAATGTCGTAAAAAATGCCGCCTAACTAATATTAATTCAGAAAAATCGTTTGGATAAAAAACGCTTGTTTTCTCCTCATTTAACTTTAAAGAACATGTGAATTTATAATAAGTATCCATTGTACGGTAGAATGTGTACATGTTCATCAACCTCCCCGATCAAGTTCTGAGACGTGCGTTAATCAGTTTTTTGTCTCTCCTGTAAAATTTTATTTGGGCGCTAAACTCGATTTTACGAGGTCTTTGAATACAGCGGACGATATGTTCCCTATTTGTTTATGTCGATATTACAGTAAATGTTGGTCATTACAGATATAGTGCCTGGGAGCAACTGTTATTTCAAAGTTTACCAGACTGCACGATTCAACGATAACTATCAAAACAACTTGAGCATCTTTAGATTTAAAGATGCATAATCCGATTAAGCGCCCCTCTATTACTATTTATTTGGATTCGGAGGTAAAATATATTTGATTCGAGTCGAGGAATTGATCAGATCTTTTAAATCTATTATTTTTCACCACTGATAATTTTATGTGGCCCAAAAAAGGTTGACGAAAAGACGGTATCGGACAAAATTGCGGACGCAGATGGATAACTCTAAAATCAAGTGGAATTTTTGTGTCAGATATGTGACAAACCGGCAAAAGTTTGTTGGACAAAATGTTGATAAATAACAGGTTTTGAGCAATTTTATACTATAGTTTTATACTATTGTTGGGCAATTAATCGATTCTGATAACTGAAGCGGCATTTAAAAAAATGCTGTTGTTGTTGGAATCTGATGATATGGGGACCATCGAATCGGATTGAGTACCTTTAAGTAGACATACACTTATGAATAACTTTCTATGTTCTGCCATATATAGGCCTAGACTTGTAAATATGAATATAGAGAATCTCCAGCGAGTTATGATGGGAAAAAGATTTTATGAAACGAGTTTGATAATTTGATTCACAATTAACGAGTCGCAGACGAGTTGTGAATGAAATTTATAAAAGGAGTTTCATAAAAGTCTTATAACATAACGAGTATATACTAAAGATCTTGTATGTAAAAAAAACTAGAGCTAATTTATGCCTTTTTAGCAAATCAAAATCCTTGAAAGAAGCTGCCAAATTCATATATTTACACCGTTGGCTGAGACGCTTCACAACCGAATACGACAGTATTGCGCGCTCTGACTGGCGACGGAAAATATAGTACCCCAATTTGCCTCTTTGTTTTTGTATCTATTTTCGTTAGCGCAACGAAGTTAGAAAAGAATATACTTTTAATGAACAAAGCAATCATTTTGGATTGTCTGGTGTTGGTTTATCGCCGTTTTTTCGAAATAGTATTAATCCGCCTGAATCAATGTAAATGTTGTTGGCGCGATGCAAAGGGATGCCGGCAAGCACGCGCCTATTCATCACTAGTGAAATATGTATGGAATACTATTAGGGCCACTTCCTAATGGCGCTTTCGGCGCGCGCCGAAAGCGACAAAAAGTGCACCATTAGTAACGCGCCGAAAGCGACAAAATGTGCGATATTTATATTTATATTATTTATATTTATTACGATATTTATATTTATATTATTGTTACGGCGCACATTTTGTCGCTTTCGGCGCGCCGAAACATGCGCTAATATCGCACATTTTGTCGCTTTCGGCGCGTTACTAATGGCGCACTTTTTGTCGCTTTCGGCGCGTTACTAATGGCGCACTTTTTGTCGCTTTCGGCGCGCGACGAAAGCGCCATTAGGAAGTGGCCCAAATAGTATTCCATAAATATGTAATGGCTTTTAATGATATAATAGAGGTTTCACGTGATATAATGAATTAGTATATGTGAATTAATAGAGGATGTTCAGTATAGAGTCAGACATCATCTTTGTACGCCTTATTAACCCTTTACCCAACAGAAGGGCCCGGTGCCAATGCATTCTCTTATATATGCGAGGCGACCTAGAGAATGCATTGGCTTAACACATTAAAAATTATAAAATTGTTAAAGAATGTAAGAAAAAATGGTAAAAAGTGTTAAAAAAATATACCTATGGTCGACTCGCATATATAAGAGAATGCATTGGCACAGGGCATAATTATAACCATCACAATGTGGTCAATGAACCGGTTCCAATGATATCCATATTTGTATGGTTCTATTGAGACAGACCGAAGATATTTTAGGCTGTTGAAGCTTTATTTGGCCGGTTTTGGCCGTTTTGTTGTGTAAAGGGTTAACACGCTGGTGTTCTAATTGACTGCAGACTGCTATACTATTTTCCGATAGTATCCTATATGATTCCTAATCACTACTATTATTTCTCGATATATAGTACATCAGTAACAGCGCACTTCGCTTTGTATGCTTTATAAGTGTTTGCATGATATTGAGAATATATATGTATATAGGAAAGACATGTATAATATGATAGAAAAGTAGCATATTATAAGTTACAGTGCGATTAGTTGCCGGATACCGTGTGATGTAATGCGAAGTGAGATTAATATCGGGCCAGGCGTTAGCCGAGTCCGATATTAATCTCGCTGAGCCTCACAAAGCACCATATAACTGAGAAATTTAGTTTGATAGTTAATTTATGCGTCTTTATAATTCGTCAAATATATCATATACAGGTATTTGTACATAGAGCTATGTTTTTGAAGTCAGAGAAAAAGATTTCCGGCAGATATTCATTTTCTTCTTTTGCGTCAAAATACACTGTATCTTATGCCTGATGCGGCATAGTTCCAAGAAAAAAACAAGATGGCGCCTATCGAGCCCATACGAATCCATATCCCCCGGGGGTTTCACATGTGGTCGATGTCAACAAATGTGACCCTAATACCCCCTCAACTCCTATCTGTATATAATCTCCATTCTCATTTGTCAATCGAGTAGGCCAGCTTGATAAAGACATATATACATGTACACTACGACTCCTTTTATGAGTTATGTTGCAGTTGACTGCAAATTTATTAACACATGAAGACGGGGCCAATCTGGAACTATACATTGTACGTTAAAGTGATGTGAAACAATCCGGTAGGGTGATCAAATAGAAATGGAGAATATCTTGCTCAAAGTAGTTATTTTCACAATTATCATATCAAAATTGACAACACACATCGTCATTCTTATAGATTAATTAAATGTAGTGACTCTTGGTGGCGAAATATATTTCGTTAGTTTATCACCAATAGTTACGTCCCGAATCGAGAGGAAACTATTTACAATTGAGCGTAGTTCGGACGATGTTTTTTATGGAGTGGTACGTCGATTTGCTTGAATTTTTTGGCGATGTTAGTACAATCCTCCAGTTGGTATAGCTCCGAAAAACTAACTGATCAGCTTTACAAGTCCATAATATGTTTTTAATTGTTGTAATATCGGTATAACATTTATACCCTCGCGAGTTACATTCAGTAATATAAATCTTCACGGTCCGAGCCAATCTCTATTAATATTCACCTCCGTTTTCATTGAATTTCAATAGACAAGACTTAGTGTGTCTGAGCCACACCACGGCTAACTTCGAATTTAGAGTTACCGCTCATGAGTTACATTCATGCAGTAATATAAATATGGAGGGTCCGAGTCAATCTCTACTAATATTCACCCTGTGTCACACTCTGTCACACTCTGTCACACTCTGTCACAGCACCGATTTTTACCTGTACAAGACTCTTGTAAATTCAGTGAAATACACATATAATACAAGGATTTCTACAGCTACAACACAGACATAACACATAACTCCAGAATCGTATTCAGACAGGTCCATAAATGATGAGTTTCCCAAATAATTGCCTCAAGTTTCTTAACTTTATCAAGAAAGTGCCCCATGCAATGACATCGAGTGGCGTTTTGAGTTCGTAATACCCCCACCCATGGACTGGCGTTTTGAGTTCGTAATACCCCCACCCACGGACTGGCGTTTTGAGTTCGTAATACCCCCACCCCATGGACTGGTGATTTGAGTTCGTAATACCCCCACCCCATGGACTGGCGTTTTGAGTTCGTAATACCCCCACCCCATGGACTGGCGTTTTGAGTTCGTAATACCCCCACCCCATGGACTGGTGATTTGAGTTCGTAATACTGATATCCTTTTGAGTTTGTAATACTGAATATACCTTTATGAACATACGATATTGAATATGCCTTTATGCACCTATGACAATGAATTTGCCTTTATGAACATACGACAATGAATATGCCTTTATGAACATACGACACTGAATATGCCTTTATAAACATACGACACTGAATATGCCTTTATGAACATACGACAATGAATATGCCTTTATGAACATACGACACTGATATGAATATACGACACTGAATATACCTTTATGAACATACGACACTGAATATGCCTTTATGCACCTATGACAATGAATATGCCTTTATGAACATACGACAATGAATATGCCTTTATGAACACACGGCACTGAATATGCCTTTATAAAAATACGACACTGAATATACCTTTATGAACATAAGACACTGAATATGCCTTTGTGAACATACGATACTGAATATGCCTTTATGAACATACGACAATGAATATGCCTTTATGAACACACGACACTGAATATGCCTTTATGAACATACGACAATAAATATGCCCTTATGAACATACGACAATGAATGTGCCTTTATGAACATACGATACTGAATATGCCTTTATGAACATACGACACAGAATATGCCAACGATATAATCACTGCAGATAATGTTCGTAATACCGATGTTCTTTTGAGTTTGTAATACCGATATCTTTTTGAGTTTGTAATACCGATATTCTTTTGAGTTTGTAATACCGATATTCTTTTGAGTTTGTAATACCGATATCTTTTTGAGTTCGTAATATCGATATCCTTTTGAGTTCGTAATACCGATATCCTTTACCATAAGAACTCTTATCATAAGAACTGCCAAGGTAAATGACCCCACACATATAGCACACTAGACTGAAGAGAGAAAGTGAGAGTAATGCACTGGCTTTTAGATAGTCGACTAAGGGAAAAAGTAAAACGGCTATAGGAACGTGATTGCCATAAGAATTTTCCACACAATATATACTGGTAGGTGCAAATTGTACGGCCTAGTATGGCAGAGTATGTATTGATTGTCATGTATAGCATTACACATACTAGGATGCGTCAGGGTAATCTTAGTTATCCATACCATAATGTATCTATGTTATATATCCTAATGTGCAGATATGTGCACGAAGGGGAGTATAGTCTCCCGAAAATTTATCTATATATTGTGAATATAAAATTTATGAAGATAACAACATGGGTCACGATTAGTCGCTATTCTCTTTTGAACACCGCATGAACACCTCATGAACATGCCATGAACACCTAATGAACACCTCATGAAAACCACATGAACAACTCATGAACACATCATGAACACCTCATGAACACATCAGAACACATGATTAACACCTCATGTAGCGAAGTTGAACATATTTGATTGTGACCCACAATATACAGTGCAGATTACACATATTATTTTTATTAACATACAGAGAAGTGTGGACACAGAGGATCGGAGCACAAGTTATGGAACTTATCAGAGCTCCTCTCCTCTGGCATTCAGCTGTTAATGAACTTATCAGAGCTCCTCTCCTCTGGCATTCAGCTGTTAATGAACTTATCAGAGCTCCTCTCCTCTGGCATTCAGCTGTTATTGAACTTATCAGAGCTCCTCTCCTCTGGCATTCAGCTGTTAATGAACTTATCAGAGCTCCTCTCCTCTGGCATTCAGCTGTTAATGAACTTATCAGAGCTCCTCTCCTCTGGCATTCAGCTGTTAATGAACTTATCAGAGCTCCTCTCCTCTGGCATTCAGCTGTTAATGAACTTATCAGAGCTCCTCTCCTCTGGCATTCAGCTGTTAATGAACTTATCAGAGCTCCTCTCCTCTGGCATTCAGCTGTTAATGAACTTATCAGAGCTCCTCTCCTCTGGCATTCAGCTGTTAATGAACTTATCAGAGCTCCTCTCCTCTGGCATTCAGCTGTTAATGAACTTATCAGAGCTCCTCTCCTCTGGCATTCAGCTGTTAATGAACTTATCAGAGCTCATCTCCTCTGGAATTCAGCTGTTAATGAACTTATCAGAGCTCCTCTCCTCTGGCATTCAGCTGTTAATGAACTTATCAGAGCTCCTCTCCTCTGGCATTCAGCTGTTAATGAACTTATCAGAGCTCCTCTCCTCTGGCATTCAGCTGTTAATGAACTTATCAGAGCTCCTCTCCTCTGGCATTCAGCTGTTAATGAACTTATCAGAGCTCCTCTCCTCTGGCATTCAGCTGTTAATGAACTTATCAGAGCTCCTCTCCTCTGGCATTCAGCTGTTAATGAACTTATCAGAGCTCCTCTCCTCTGGCATTCAGCTGTTAATGAACTTATCAGAGCTCCTCTCCTCTGGCATTCAGCTGCTAATAGATGTACTGTGTTGGGATTGGTTCAAAATGTTGCTGTTTAATGCGTGTTGCTGCTGTTGTGGCGGTTGGTGTGGCTATGGTCCCGCGTTTTGGGAGTAGGATACAAATTTGATATGAGAATTATGAAAAACAGTCTGTCGAGGAATTTAAAGGTACTCAATCCGATTAAACACTCCTAAATTACTATTTCTTTGGCTTCGGGGGTAAAAAATATTTGATTCGAGTCGAGGAACCTACCCATCAAAGCTCAGAGTGATCAGATATCGATTTTTGAAGTTTGTTATTTCAATTGTTTGTGGCCCAGAAACACGCCATCTGAAACACGCCGTCAATAGGATGGTCTCGGTCAAAATTGCGGATGAATATGGATAACTCTAAAAACAAGTGGTAATACGGCCAAGTTTCGTGAATACTCAGAGGCGTTATTTCGCTAAAATCGCGATTCAGAATCTGGATTCAGATTACAGATTGGTCCCCGTACGACTTGGTTCGGTAAAAGAACAGACCAGAAATTGGCAGAATCAGTAAACGAACAGACCGTAATCTCAATCTCGTGGTAATCCGAAACTGGGTTCGGATTCCGATTACGGACTCAAATGTTCGTAATGTAAACAAACCGAGATTTCGCCACCTCGGAGTTTAAAAACACAATAAAACATAAGAATCCGTCTCTTGTGTACAACTTATTGCAGAATATAAACGATCTTTATCAAAGAATTTTAAATGCGGAGACAAATTTGTTTTATTGAATGTAAACTGGGAGAATATCACTGAAATTAGCCAACTAATAACGCTATTGATAGTAACGCTGGGGGATCACTTCGGTTGATGGCGAAGCAAATAATTGTTGATTGTCACTTTCATATGTCCATTTCATAATTTCATCCATAAAATACCGCCCGAATGCATGTCGATTTCGAATTCGGCGGATACGTCACCATTGACCGAATTCATATGAACCTGCATATGGATATGTCTTCTGCTGTGTTCGTTATTATAATGTTTCTTCTTATTCAAGAAATAGTAGGATTATATGATATCGATGGGTTATCAGATACACGTATGTACTATCATCTAGTCTTATAGCAATTTCATGTTTAAAATGTTTTGTTTCGTTAAATGCAGTCGTTTTGCA
Organism: Siphonodentalium dalli; assembly: GCA_032622095.1. Lineage (NCBI taxonomy): Eukaryota > Metazoa > Mollusca > Scaphopoda > Gadilida > Siphonodentaliidae > Siphonodentalium > Siphonodentalium dalli. The sequence continues at coordinate 197,144,021 of CP136063.1, forward strand.
CAATAGTCTCTGTATTGACAACAGACACATGTTCTAGGGACGTGGCTAGAAGTTTCCTCAAATTTCCGGCCAACTGCACCCCCCCCCCCCCCCCCCCCATTGAACCAAACATCAATCTCACAGGTTCGCAGAATTCCATTTGCTCCCCTTGGAAATATCCAACATGACAAACACTAAGATTGGAAAATAACCAACTTTTACTGGTTGAAAAAAATCAAACAATGAGAACAATGCCAACCTATATATGGTGTCAAATTAATGTCCAACTAATGTTGTGTCATGCATGAAATTTCCGACTGCTGGAATGTACCCAAGTTTAGTTTAGATATATTTATTTAAAATATATGTCAAATTTAGATAACACATGATATATAATAACACATACATTTGTTTATACATACAAAGGAATTGGGGGACAAGTGCTGACTCACTTAAGGGTACCCCCTCTCCCATATGTTATTACACTGAAAAAATAAATAATTAGTAATGGCAAAGCAACATGACTACCAAAACAAGTTGAACATATAAACAGATCACTGGACACCCCCTCTCCCGAGTTAGTCATAAGTTTGTATATGTATTTATTTAAAATCGGGTTTGTTTGTTGCGTTTGCTGGCTTGTACGTATCATTATTTGGAACAGTTAGTCAAAATAATCCTGATTTTCCTCACGTATGAATGACTGCACAGCTAAGCAAATTGTACCAACGTTCGGGGTGGGGGTCGAGACACCCAACCAACCGCTGTCGTCACGTCCCTGTTCAACTGACAAGTTTCGTGTGTTCTTCACAACATCTTCGGAATTTGATTCAGGATGCCTAGAGCTGACACGTTTAGATATGCTTGCCCTTATCAATAAACACACTTTAACTTGAAAAAAGATGCGATTAAGTCGGATTGGCAGCAAATTATGTGCGTGTATATACACATAGAAGAAAAGCATGACTTTCACAACAAACATGAACTTTATAAATATAAGATACAAATGATACTTGTGTCAAATACATGAGCCATGTTTGACGCTGGGAGAACATTAAACATAGTTTCGGAGACCACGTGGATTTCAAAATCTGACCTAGAATCGGGAATTAGCCCCGCCCCCGTAATCGGCTTCGGATTCTGAATCCGGATTTTAGCGAAATAACGACTCAGGTGATAATACGGCCATATTTCGTTGAACAAAATGTGGATAAATAACACGTTTTGGGAAATTTGATACCATAGTTGACAGTGGTTAGCATTATTTTGTTGCAATTAATCGATTCTGATAACTACAGCGTATGTTGTTGTATCTTGATGATATGGGAACCCTCTGATCGGATTGAGTACCTTTAATGATTCACTGTAGTTCGGAATGCCAAACAGGAGATCGTTTTGAGAGACGATGGTCACATTAAGTTCGTCGAAGTACAGCGAAGTGTTTCACATCACCTGAACTACGTGTTATATCGTCATAAATCGCACAGATACCCTCATGCACAGGTGTATGACACAAACGTATGATTTAGTTGACATTTATATGACCCAAAATAGCACTTCGAACGCCCATTTCTTACGAAGAACGTGTCATTTTGATTATTTATGAGAAAATGTTATGGAAACACACTATATAGTCGACCCTATACAGGAAACATGTGTTCGCACGTGGTGTGAATTCAGATGCATGCTTACTCTGCCCGAACAGAAGCAGACACAGACTGCAGAATATCAAGATTCACCTCTGGTCAAGTAGTCCTGCTAATGTGCTATGATGTTGGTGGGTCCTGCTAAATTGCTATGGTGCTGTTATAGGGCAAACTGATGCTGTTAAAAAAATTACTGTTATATTTTTTTTAAGTTATCATTTTCGCGGTTTTCTGATAATCTGAATATATCTAGGAAAAGCTATTGACGTCATTTGCAAACACCAGCGCAACCATTACTGAATTTTTCAACAATAGATATGTTCTTGAATGTTGCATACAGACACTAACTGGCTTTTTTCTCAAATTTCTCGGATTTGCCAAACACCGCGTAACCGCGCGTCAGTTACATTCACAGAGGAAAGACCGCGCAGTTCTATACCTTTCACTAACAATCTACGCACCTTATCACAATACCAGTAAACCAATGCCAAACTTTCCACAAACACCGTCAAGGTAAGTTAAGTTAACTTTTATTTCGCCAAATACGCATGCGTTTTGTGTAATTTAATTATTTTGATCGAAATCCACATAAAGGCAATTGTTTCATAGCAGACAATCTATAGAATAAACAGAACCCTATCCACATTGTAAACAACATGAAACATTATTCGGGTTCAGACACACGTACGTGTAACTGGTAACGCGTGTCACTATGGTATTGCTATGGATGTGCACTTGGTGGGGAAAAGTCATGAGATTTGCGCCAAAGCAACAAGTTTTGAGATATCGTCCCATCTTGAAGCAGAAAGTTTAAACAATAATCCGGTGGTAGAGACCAACTGTCAACCGTGCTACCTCCGATATGCTTAGTTGGCTTCAATAAAAACATAATCTTACCGCGCAGATACGTTCTATTCTCCTATATGTACAAATAGTGTCGGCTGCTTACTCCAGAAGATCTTACATCAGGGATGTGGCTAGAGGGGGGGGGGGGGTGTCTCACCCCCCCCCCCCAGCAGAGAGCTATATTTTCAATAGTTGGAAATTTCGTACCTGCCACAACGAAATTTCACACCAACAATAGGTTGAAAATGTTCTTCTAGTTTGATTATAAAACAATTTATTGGGGGAAATTTATTGTTTTTCGACCAATATTTGCATATGTTCCTATTTTTGGTCAAAAATTTTGACAGAAATGGACATCAGTTGGAAATTTTCCAACCTTAGGGGGGGTGACAGGTTGGAAATTTCCAACACTTGGAAAGCTTGTGTCCTGGTCCCTCCCCCGTGGCCAGTCTAAAACGTGTAGTTAATTTAAGAAAACAATATTGTCATACAATTGGTCAACATTGTCATTGGAATTGTCATCAGTTGGAAATTTTCCAACCTAAGTGGGGGTGTAGGGTTTGAAATTTCCAACAGTAGGAAGGCTTGAGGCTAGTCTAGATGTTAGGATTTTGCGATTTTCTTGTTCAGATTTCAAAATTTTCGCACACCGGGCCGAACCATGGTCGGCCCGGTGTGTCATTGCCCCATCCACATGGCCAATACAAAACTGCTAATTAGTTTACTACATTTGGTCAAACTTGTAGACATAAATGGTCATCAGTTGAAAAAAAAATTCCAACCTGAGGGGGAGCATGAGGTTTGAAATTTCCAACACTAGGAAAGCTTCAGTTGAGGCCAGTCTAGATGCTAGGATTTGTGATTTTCTTGTATATAGTTTTCAAAATTTTCTCACACCGGGCCAAACAACCATGGTCGGCCTGGTGTTCCCTGGTCTGTTATCGGTAGCTGTGTGCATTTGTCTGGAATTAGATCACTAGTTGTTTTTTTTGGGGGGGGCAATTTTCAGGTTAAAATATCTTAATGTTCTCATACTGGGAAAATAGAAGCATGGCTTATGAATATATAGGAAATTAGGCCTGAGCATGAGGTACAAGGTACAAGGTACAATGGGGGGGGGGGGGGTGCAAATGGAATTATGCAAAAAGTTGTGTGGTGTGATTCCGAATCAAGGGGAAGTGGCAGTTGGAAATTTCCAAGGTGGACACCCCCCCCCCCCAGCGGAGACCCTCTAGCCACATCCCTGTCTTACATCTATAGGCGACAAATACAAAATGGTTTTCTAAGAATATTATACTAGCATATAATAAGTAAGTAAGAATATGCTTCTTCTACGCCGGTGCCAAACGTGAGGTCATGCAGGGACTGAATCAAGGGCGGGGCGAACTGGATCGACTCCTCCATTCATCTCTTGATCAGAATTCCATGTGTTGTTATAGAATATAGATCTGGTCATATAAGTTGGCAACGTCACGCAGTATATACATGTATGTCCGCCGTTGTGTGGTATTTATTTTTATGAGCTATAGTAAATAATCTAACCCGACGTATTTACCGATGGAAGTTCATCGCCAAGAGAGTATATTAACCCTTTACCCAACCGAACAGAACGGCCCTGTGCCAATGCATTCTCTTATATATGCGAGTCGACCATAGGTCGCCTCGCATATATAAGAGAATGCATTGGCTTAACACATATTAAAAGTGATAAAATTGTCAAAGAATGTAGAAAAATATTATAAAAATTGTTAAAAAATGTAAGAAAAAAATATAAAATTGTTAAAGAATGTAAGAAAAAATGGTAAAAAATGTTTAAAAAGAATTTTTTTAGGCCAATGCATTCTCTTATATATGCGAGGCGACCTATGGTCGACTCGCATATATAAGAGAATGCATTGGCACAGGGCATAACTGTAACCATCACACTGTGGTCAATGAACCGGTTCCAATGATATCCATATTTGTAAGGTGTTATTGAGACAGACCGAAGATATTTTAGGCTGTTGAAGCTTTATTTGGGCGTTTTTGGCCGGTTTGTTGGGTAAAGGGTTAAACAAGAAAACCTGGTCAAGTTTGGACAAACCGACATCCTTCGCCAAATACACGAGGATATAGTTGTGTAATTTTTGGGTCAGAAAACTCACGAAAAGTCTTTATTCAAGATGACTCGAGGACTAAAATGTTTAAGGTATCTCATAAACTATAGAGGGTTTCTAAGAGTCATACTCTGACTAGTAACTATGCCCCGCTATCTTTATAATTCGTTGTAGTATATACTTGTACCGCCTTAATATTTATGCTAGCTCCTCTGACCAAAAGTTGGCAATGTCACAATATGTATGTCCTTCGTGTGGTGGTATAAAGCTATTATAGTAAGTAAGCTACTCAGTGTTATTTACCAGCAGACGTTTGTCGACAAGAGAGTCTGGGGATTAAACACGAATACCTCGTCAAGTTAGGACAAACCGATATCCTTCGTCAAATACACGAGGGTCATTTTGCAAACCCACGAAAATCTTCATTCAAAATGTTCAAGGTTTCTCAGAAACTATAGAGGGTTGCTAAAAGTCATACCCGGTCTAGTGGCTATGATCCGGCTACTTAATTCGGTGTAGTATACTATAGTATATATATATATGTGTGTATACCGCGTTAATATTTATGCTAGGTCTTCTGACCAAAAGTTGGCAATGTCAAATTATGTATGTCCGCGTAGTTTAGTGGTAAGCCATAATAGTAAATAAGCTGCTCGGAGTTATTTAACAGTATACGCTTGTCCACAAGAGAGCCTGGGATTAAACACGAAAACCTCGTCAAGTTAGGGTAATCCGAGATCCTTCGTCAAATACACGAGAATGTTGTGTAATTTTTGTGTCAGAAAACCCACGAAAATCTTCATTCAAGATTGCTCGAAGACTAAGATTTTTAAGGTATCTCAGAAACTATAGAGGGTTGCTAAGAGCCATACCCGGCCTATAGTGGGTATGCATGCCCCCGGTACTTAATTCGGTACCGCCTTATTATTTATGCTATGTCTTCTGACCAAAAGTTGGCAATGTCACAATATGTATGTCCTTCGTGTGGTGGTATAAAGCTATTATAGTAAGTAAGCTACTCAGTGTTATTTACCAGCAGACGTTTGTCGACAAGAGAGTCTGGGGATTAAACACGAATACCTCGTCAAGTTAGGACAAACCGATATCCTTCGTCAAATACACGAGGATCATTTTGCAAACCCACGAAATCTTCATTCAAAATGTTCAAGGTTTCTCAGAAACTATAGAGGGTTGCTAAAAGTCATACCCGGTCTAGTGGCTATGATCCGGCTACTTAATTCGGTGTAGTATACTATAGTATATATAAATATACCGCGTTAATATTTATGCTAGGTCTTCTGACCAAAAGTTGGCAATGTCACAATATGTATGTCCTTCGTGTGGTGGTATAAAGCTATTATAGTAAATAAGCTACTCAGTGTTATTTACCAGCAGACGTTTGTCGACAAGAGAGTCTGGGGATTAAACACGAATACCTCGTCAAGTTAGGACAAACCGATATCCTTCGTCAAATACACGAGGGTCATTTTGCAAACCCACGAAAATCTTCATTCAAAATGTTCAAGGTTTCTCAGAAACTATAGAGGGTTGCTAAAAGTCATACCCGGTCTAGTGGCTATGATCCGGCTACTTAATTCGGTGTAGTATACTATAGTATATATATATATGTGTGTATACCGCGTTAATATTTATGCTAGGTCTTCTGACCAAAAGTTGGCAATGTCAAATTATGTATGTCCGCGTAGTTTAGTGGTAAGCCATAATAGTAAATAAGCTGCTCGGAGTTATTTAACAGTATACGCTTGTCCACAAGAGAGCCTGGGATTAAACACGAAAACCTCGTCAAGTTAGGGTAATCCGAGATCCTTCGTCAAATACACGAGAATGTTGTGTAATTTTTGTGTCAGAAAACCCACGAAAATCTTCATTCAAGATTGCTCGAAGACTAAGATTTTTAAGGTATCTCAGAAACTATAGAGGGTTGCTAAGAGCCATACCCGGCCTATAGTGGGTATGCATGCCCCCGGTACTTAATTCGGTACCGCCTTATTATTTATGCTATGTCTTCTGACCAAAAGTTGGCAATGTCACAATATGTATGTCCTTCGTGTGGTGGTATAAAGCTATTATAGTAAGTAAGCTACTCAGTGTTATTTACCAGCAGACGTTTGTCGACAAGAGAGTCTGGGGATTAAACACGAATACCTCGTCAAGTTAGGACAAACCGATATCCTTCGTCAAATACACGAGGATCATTTTGCAAACCCACGAAATCTTCATTCAAAATGTTCAAGGTTTCTCAGAAACTATAGAGGGTTGCTAAAAGTCATACCCGGTCTAGTGGCTATGATCCGGCTACTTAATTCGGTGTAGTATACTATAGTATATATAAATATACCGCGTTAATATTTATGCTAGGTCTTCTGACCAAAAGTTGGCAATGTCACAATATGTATGTCCGCGTAGTTTAGTGGTATTCCTTATTAAGCCATAGTAAATAAGCTACTCGGAGTAATTTACCAGTATACGCTTGTCGACAAGAGAGCCTGGGGATTAAACACGAAAACCTCGTCAAGTTAAGGTAACCCGAGATCCTTCGCCAAATACACGCGGATTGATCGAAGAAACGCCGCAGTTTTGTCACGATGTTCTTCCCACAAAGCATGGCATCGGTGGATTAGTCCGAACAATACTTAGTTCGTGTTCCGTCCGATCCCCGGTTACAGTTTTAGCAAACTCTCGGTTAGCTGTCGTCTGCTCAGCACATTCAGACGAAACGAAATCTCCAGCGAGATTAAGTTCGTGTTTATCGAGTAAATAAACTCGGATCGACTCTTATTCATCGAGAGTAGTTCCGAATCTCGTTGAATAAGTTAGGCGACTAATACGTGTGAACTATGTACCGAGGTACTCCAGAGCCGACATATACACAGGTCGTGTCAACCGCGAGTAAGTGCTTTATAGTTTGAATAACGGGTACACAGAGTGGAGAACATGATTTCTGTATAGCTACTATCTGAAATATATCAATGATTGGGTATGTCATAATATTGTCATTTTAGGTTCTAACCACAAAATATACATGTTTATAGCGGGGCAATAATTTTAAAGGCGCACACATTTGGTGATGGTCTTTGAGGGTCACATTGATATAATTATGTGGTTCATGATTGGGTTGGTAGGTTCAACTTCAAGGGGTTTTCAGTAGCTGGACAATACGGATAACATAATTCATTACAGTAACATTTCCTGTCCTATATATAGTATATACGTGGAATACAATATGAAAGTGTCCACGTGACATAAGCTCATGTTGACGATTCTAAATTCGATATACACCGGTGTCAACTGCGAGTGTATCTTCGTTCTGAGTATAAAATACGCTATGACATATGCAAGCCTTGAAATAGGGTGTCTGTCATTTGCAGAATGAGGTCCCTAGATGGTGAATTTAGTGATGCTACCCCGCATAGCGGGCTAGCATCACCAAATTCACCCTCTGGGAACCTCATTCTGCTGAGATGTCATCACTAAATTCACCCTCTGGGGACCTCATTCTGCAAATGACAGACACCCTATTTCAAGGCTTGGACATATGCGATGTTATGCTGGTGGTTGAGGTGGGGGCGGGGGCGTTATCATATCAAACAAACCGCGACTCACTTAGTTGTGTTGTTGTTGGGTACGTAGTCTATCTAGTCAGGGGTTAGCGGGAAGAATTAATTATTTACTTTGCCGTAGACACCAGGGGTTAGTGGGGAGGGTAAATTATTTGCTTTGCCGTATACACCGTGTATACGATGCGACACACATGGGCCGGATCTGATACCAGGTATTTTCACAACAAACATATTATGCTGGTTGCGGTTCTTGTTGAACAATCAGTTTGTTTGTATTTCTAGCTTTACAAGAAACATGTGGTGTATTTGCCACGTGGACTTGGTTTTGTTTTGTTTCCATTATGTTTCCGCCTTTTATATTGGCGTATGTGTATGCATTGGGGTAGGGTGGTTGGCGCCGGTTATATTGGTTGGTATAGGAGGGAACAAGGACAAATGTATGGTATATATTGTCATGTGAACAGGCGTCGGCGCTATTATCAAAACCAAATACATTATAATATAAAAAACAATGGAGGTAACGTCCGGTGCAGCAATTGACGCCAGGCGAGGAAATGAATTGCTTAATGGATATAGTATGGTTAGGACCTGACTACGCCTTAAAGGGAGACATAGGCCAATTAAAAAAAAATCCCGACAATAACAACGATCTAATATCGATAATGCGGATGTACAGAAAAATAATTAAATTTAATCGATGATGTCTTCTGTAAAAAGGTTAACATGTTATCTTAAAATCAAATTTAATAATTTAAGATAAATTAACTTTATGGCTCAAGTAATCAAATTAAATGACGGATAGTGGATTGGGCAACGCGTGGCACACATCGTGTACAAAATATGTTATAGAGAAAGGCACCATTCATATTCCGGAGCCAAGTATATACTAAAAGTGAGCAAACCGTGGACACAGTGAAATATAATATTAAAGGCCCTCTTAATTTTCGAATGTCCAGATCACATTATATTATTCTATAGAAGTGTTTTCGTAAAACGGGCCTTGAAAATAGTGTTAACGGCATTTGTGCGGAAAAGTGGTAACTCAGGTGAGTTTACATAATTGGGATATGCTGAACAAATGGAGCCACAGTGCCAGGCTGATTTCGGTGTTCTTGGTCTTGAAAATCGCGATTCAAAATGGCAGCTGAAATATATCAAAATTGCGCATTTACATGGGAATTAACATAATATTAATCAATCAATAAAGCAAAAGAGAGCTTATTTATTTATACGGTTGGTTTATTATAAAATACGGGTTCCATACGTAACTCACGACCCACAATGGCGGCATTCGGAAAGTCAAGATCACCTAGAAGTCTCCCGAATAGTCACCAAGATCACCCAGAAGTCTCCCGAATAGTCACCAAGATCACCCAGAAGTCTCCCGAATAGTCACCAAGATCACCCAGAAGTCTCCCGAATAGTCACCAAGATCACCCAGAAGTCTCCCGAATAGTCACCAAGAACACATATTGTAGTCCAGGAGATATTGGTCGACCTTAGCACCCCGGGACCCAACTTAACCCCACTTATTTCCTCCCATAAGGTCTCCTCTAACTTGTTATTCGGTTGTCAACAAGAAACAAAATGACCGCATAGACTTCAGACAAGATGGTGTCCAACATGGCGGCCAGTTTCCTTGCTATGCATCAGATATCTTTGATCGCTATTACAGGTAATATAATATCACATGCGGTTTTATTTCCCACTCGATTCGTTATGCTAATATACAACTCTTACAAATTAGCCTAAATTCCGACACCAAAATCTAATATGGCGGCCAAGTTGGCTGCCAAAAACCCTCAAAAGTTTCGGCATTTCAGCACATATCTTTGTCTCAGTATGACAGATTGGGCATCTTAGCGTGATTTTAAACATTCATCTTATGGAAGAGTCATTTGCACACACGATGTGAATATAATATTATTCCTGGCCGAATACCTTTGCCCGATATCACGTTTTTTTCTCCAAATGCTGTATAATACGATAAAAGCAGAATCGACGCTGATAACACAAAGTCCGTTTCGAATCAGTGGGTGTTATTGTTGTTATAACTCCACACATGCAGACATATAAGCATACCCGGGTGAGGATTCCTGTTATACGTTAGTTGGGGAATATTTACACAACATCGAAGATGGCGGCCAAAATGGTGGCCAGAAATTGAACAATCGTCGAAAATCGCTAATTTTCCCCATCAGTGAAAGGTATTGTTACGACAACTTCATACATACTTATTGTGGTGAGATGGGAACACTGAGGCGAATTATTGTCCTTATGTCGCATCCAATAAAAAGTTCCCCAAATCCAAAATGACGCCCAAGATATCGGATAGAATTTGGGCGTTATTGTCATGGCAGTTGAGTTGATCTTACAGTTGAGTTGAAATACTGAGGAAGTGAGACCAAGTAGTTACCTTAAATCAAAGATGGCGGCTAAAATGGCGACAGCAGGCTGGCACTCCGTGTATTGTTTTCCCCTGCTGGGAGCTCTTCGACGAGATGACTGCTGGGCGTCACACATATTGCGTATGCTGATGGTCAAGAAGTGTGTACATTATGGTATTCAGTGGCCTTAACAGACAGGCATCAATCCAGAAACATTCGAAACACTGCCGGAAGTTACTGTACGTCAATTCGTTCGCTGATTTTGTAAGTTGAAAAACAATCACACGTGGTTATCCCCATGAGGTACGAGTAAGACGCACGTAAATAGAGGTGACCTTCTGCAAGTTAGTATACTATATGCCTTTCTATATCAAGATGGGTCTAAAAATGGGTCTATATCACTTAATATCCGTTCAATATCCAAGTTCTTTTTCTTATGATATTTCATAACTCATATGTCATTATGGCGGTCACGGACATTCTATTCTTTGTTTATCCACGTCATATAATTTTTTTAGATCATGATGTGCCTGACCTGGTAACGACAATTTACGGACAAATTATCATTCCGCAATATTACCGTACTTCCCACATGGCTGGTGCCAAGCCTGATTATAGTGTGTCTGTCATTTGCAGAATGAGGTCCCCCAGACGGTGAATTTAGTGACGATATCCCACATAGTGGGCTAGCATCACTAAATTCACTCTCTGGGGACCTAATTCTGCATGGCTTTATCTGCTATGGGGACATAGACTCAGATTGAAGTACCCAAATGGTGAATATTGTGACGTACACCAATTGGGAACCTCGATTATGCAATGTGTCGTCTGCCAATTATAAGCAAGTTTATTTCATATCATAGGCGGCGCAGGTAAGGAGGTTGTTAAATGTTCCAGATGCCAGAACCATAGCGGTGATCGATCCTAACCGATGATACCGCAACCCTAAAGATATCGTATGTCCCTTATATGAGATCAACCCTAACCGAATGATATCGTTTACAAGCTAAATCCTAACAGAATGATATAGTTTACGAGAGCTCGCAGTTGTATCATTATATGTATATACGAGTGTTATAATGAACGCTCTTAGAATTAAAATGAAAGCTAAGCGTGCCTCAAACGTATCGACTGCCAGCGCCTGCAATAAACGCTCTCCGAATTCAAATGAAAGCTAAGCGAACCTCAAACATATCGACTGCCAGCGTTTGTAATAAACGCTCTCCGAATTCAAATGAAAGGTAAGCGGGCCTCAAACATATCGGCAGCGAGCGCCAGTGGGTTATGAAGTTTCTTTATTATGAAATCCGAACTATATTACCCCAGACATCGTGACTAACTGGCCGAGACGGGAACCAATATATCATTTGTATATCGTGTTACCGATGTAACGCCGACCCTCTCTCGCTCTGCTGTGATAGAAATGCTATATTACATTCCCACTGCTCTATCAACAATATCCATACCAGCCCAAAACTAAAACAACACGCCATCAACAATATCCATCTCAGCCCAAAACTAAAACCACAATCGGCGCATGCTTTCAAAATTCTTTTACACCGGTAGTTTTAACTCTACCCACGCCGTTCCTGCATAACAGAGATTGTAAAATCGTGGATAACACCACCGCAAACGATGTCGGAGCGGGTTCGAATGCCTACATGGGACGAAAATCGGGACCCCCTTTTTCAAGCTTGATCCAAGTTGATGGGCATCTCAATGGCCAATAAATTAGACTTTATTCACACATATTGCAACAATAAACAGTCATACTGAGACAGTAGTCTTAACCGTCTGAACCGTTGTGCGCTCTAATGCTCATTTGGTGCCGAAAATTGGATTTTTTTTTACTGATGTATAGTATTTGTAAACCATGCTTTGAATATATAGAGGATCTACAACTCGTCCCCAGTTTATATCGGAATTTACAAACTGGGGACGAATTGTAGATTCTATTTATTACAGCTATCTATAGGTTTCTCCTAATATTATGTTGAAGTTTGAAAGGCTGCATGATCCAAAACCTAGAGAAAACATACTTAAATTAACAAATGGGACGTGAAACTAACATCAGCTTCTATAAGGCCTGTGATGACGTTTGACGTAACTTTGCGTTGTTTGCCCGCGTAAAGAAATAGTCCCAGATAAATAAAGACTTTGGTGTATTTAAGTGTGTAAATTTAATGAAATAACTTTTCAAACACTTCATTCCTCGTCTCCAGAATATGAATCTACAATTTTTATTATCCGACGAGTAATGGCTGGTGCTGGTTCGCTGCCGTTGTAATTATGCACCAAACTCCAGGCAGAGTATCTCCCATCGCTCCGCTGAGATATCACCGCCATAAGGACATTTGGAAAGGATTTCTTACGTGATCCTAAGTTCTTACGTTTTAGGATTAAATTTGTCTATGTCTGGCTCAGTCTATATTGAATTTGTTCTTATCAATACCGAAAGAATTGCCATTATTGCAAACTTTTGGTTGTCAAAATAAGATAATAGGTGACTAAATATAGTTCCGAAGATATGTAAAAATAGATGTATCGGTCCGCAAAGTACCATTCTTGTGGCAGTGCTATATCGCAGTGCTAACGTATACAGGGTGCTTCATGGAGTTCGATTATGCACGTGCACCTCAAAAGTGCCGCATACACATTTCCGAAAAGCGAGTGCGCTGTGCCGTGAACATTCATTGATTGTTTGAAGTGTTCCTGTTTGTCATTGTTTTCATCAATGTGCGGATGTTTCTCGGAACAATAACAACACTAACTGAAACTTCTGTTGATATTGTGTTCATTGAATGTTCTGGAGTTACCCATGATATTGTGCTCGATGACGACAGAACACGTGAGTCGAGAGATGTGTTGATGTTGTTCTGAATTCAATCCGCTGTAGTACTGTTGTTTACAGACTGGATGTCTTTGTTACCCTTTACCCAACAGAACGGCCCTGTGCCAATGCATTCTCTTATATATGCGAGTCGACCATAGGTCGCCTCGCATATATAAGAGAATGCATTGGCTTAACACATTAAAAATTATAAAATTGTTAAAGAATGTAAGAAAAAATGGTAAAAAGTGTTTAAAAAAGTTTTTTTTTAGGCCAATGCATTCTCTTATATATGCGAGGCGACCTATGGTCGACTCGTATATAAGAGAATGCATTGGCACAGGGCATAACTGTAACCATCACAATGTGGTCAATGAGCCGGTTCCAATGATATCCATATTTGTAATATGGTTTGCTAGGATTTCAAAGTCATTTAATTTCTGGATCATATGCTTTCTTGCACTGTGGTTTGACAGGTGTTTTTTTCTGACGAGAATCCGGCTGCTGTACACATTCGTCGCATCAATGATCCAAGTTTATTTACTCCAATTGGCTGACGCTTGAACCACATTCCACACCTGGTTTCGGTATTCCGCGATATGAGCCCCCCCCCCCCCCCCCCCCCCCCCCCACCCCCTGGAATACGGAATACCACTTAACACAGAGAGTGGAATACGGAATACCAGTTAAGATCAGATAAGATAATTTATTGATGATAAAAGGATCTAAAAGGCAACATGATAGTAAAACGCCGGTCATCCCGCAGTGTCCACTTCTAAAATGACGATGATCGACGATCTGCATGTCAAACCGTGAATTTATTGTGACAAAAATCGCATTTATATTATTATTATGATCATTTTTGGAAGGTCGGCGTACGAATACCGGTATTTTTGGAATACCGAATACCTCCCAAGAGAGGGGCCGGAATACGGCGTACCTCATAACAGGACATGGAATACGGCGTACGAAAAGGGGGGGGGGGTGGGGGCCTCCGATATGAGTTGCAAGATCGAACAGACGATCAACACCATTGAAATCTTTCGGAAATTTAACTCTTTTTTTACCCTGTGCCAATGCATTCTCTTATATATGCGAGTCGACCATAGGTCGCCTCGCATATATAAGAGAATGCATTGGCCTAACAATTTTTTTTACAATTTTAATAATTTGTTCTTGTATTCTTTTACAATTTTATAATTTCACCCATACAGAGCCCCAGACAAACATGAGCAGACGACACTCTTCTATGTGCTTCTATATATGTGTGGGGCTCCCTGCAGGGTAATTGATGTTATTTTTATTATATGTCCTAAAAATTGTAAGAAACATTTATTTAAAAAACATGATAAAAAATTGTTAAGCCAATGCATTCTCTTATATATGCGAGGCGACCTATGGTCGACTCGCATATATAAGAGAATGCAGAATGCATTGGCGCAGGGTAAAAAAAATTTTGGACGGACTCTGCGGATATCTTGTACTTGTTTTCAACATATAAATCTGATGAATGTGTTGTATATTTTCTCTGTCCCATACGAATGATGGTGATTGCAATCTATTTTCATTATTTTTCTTTTGTTTGGTAAGCTGAAAAAAGTGATGTGAAACACTCCGGGAGGGTGATCAAATAAAAATGGAGACTATGATACTCTTGATAAAAGTAGTTATTTTTACGAATATTAATCCAAATTTACAACACTCATCGTCATTCTTATATATATTAATTAAATGCAATGAGTCTCGATGGCGAAATAATGTACGTTAGTTTATCGCCCAATATTGCGTCCCGAATCGAGATGTAAATATTTACAATTGAGCTTAGTTTAGACGATTTTTTCTGTGGGGTGGTATGGTCGATTTCTTAGATATTTTCGGTGATGTTAGTATAATGACACATTCCGCCAGTTGACATGGCACCTGCGAACTAATTTATATGTTTCACGCACTCGAACAAGTCCATAATATGTCTTTAACGCTCTAAGTTTTGACATTTTTTGGTGTCAAATCGGACAGGGCATCTTTAATGATGTATACATGTATTAAAACCCGTTCTTTAATAAATGGATTCTACCGCTCAGTTATACATCGGAGTGTTCTGGTTTTCTTCTGGAGGGAAAAGTAAGCAGACGACAGATACTAAAAGTGCCGAAAGGAGTCCAATTTATTGGTTGGAAATGTTCAAGTAATAAGTTCGACAAACTACGAGTATTTATTATAGTTTAGGATTAAATCATCGATTTGTCTGGAGTGCAGTATAAATATGCATATCGCTAATCGCCCTACAAGAGTGTGTCACCTCTACCCCGTACCCCCACGAATCTTGAATACCAGTTAATATAGAAGGGTGACACACCTACCCCCACTTCATGAATCCTGAATACCAGTTAATAGAGAAGGATGCCACCCCTACCCCACTTCATGAATCCTGAATACCAGTTAATAGAAAAGGGTGCCACCCCACCCCACTGCATGAATCCTGAATACCAGTTAATAGAGAAGGGTGCCACCCCTACTCCACTTAATGAATCCTAAATACCAGTTAATAGAGAAGGGTGCCATCCCTATCCCACTTCATGAATCCTGAATACCAGTTAACAGAGAAGGGTGCCACCCCTACCCACTTCATGAATCCTGAATACCAGTTAATAGAAAAGGGTGCCACCTCTACCCCACTTCATGAATCCTGAATAACAGTTAATAGAGAAGGGTGCCACCCCTACCCACTTCATGAATCCTGAATACCAGTTAACAGAGAAGGGTGCCACCCCTACCCACTTCATGAATCCTGAATACCAGTTAACAGAGAAGGATGCCACCCTATCCCACTTCATGAATCCTGAATACCAGTTAATAGAGAAGGGTGCACCCTACCCCACTTCATGAATCCTGAATACCAGTTAATAGAGAAGGGTGCCACCCCTACCCACTTCATGAATCCTGAATACCAGTTAACATAGAAGGGTGCCACCCTATCCCACTTCATGAATCCTGAATACCAGTTAATAGAGAAGGGTGCCACCCCTACTCCACTTAATGAATCCTGAATACCAGTTAATAGAGAAGGGTGCCACCCCTACCCCACTTCATTAATCCTGAATACCAGTTAATAGAGAAGGGTGCCACCCCTACCCCACTTCATGAATCCTGAATACCAGTTAATAGAGAAGGTTGCCACCCCATACATCTATGAATTATGAATACCAGTTAATATATGCAGAGAGCGGTGAATCCTGCGTACCGGTTAACAATATTCACACTAATATGATAATTTTCACATATTTGCTGAAGTAATATCTATAATATCAACACACCAAGATGCATGAGGCTGAATTTCAAAATTTGTTAATTTTGGGTCAGAAATAATGATTGGTTGATTTATTTATTGGGGTTTGATGTAGCTTTCAGCAACTAAGGCCATATCACGACATTGCCCGTTTTAGTGGTGGAAAATCCGCACACTTACGGCTAATCTAATAGTGATTTCAAAGGCTGATAAACTCGTCGACCATGTGCGGCAAACCCCGGCCATCGGCGAGTAACTAGCAACTCCACCAAATAACGATTTCGAGTTACAACAGAAATAATGAAAATTTGAACAATTTGATGCTATAAAAGCTGTGTATACCAGCCTTGTTATTAAATCGTGAATAACGGTTAAAATGGGCATATGAATCTCGATTACCAGTTCACATAGGGGTATATATGAATTATGCGTATCATCTTCAAAATCACATGAATCCCGCGTACCAGAAAGAGTGGGGTTGCACCCCCCTACAACAAATGTATGTCCATCCTGTCATTTCGTTCTTCTTTTGTCAATATTTGTGTCTCCGCAAGCAATATCTCGCCGGTAATTGAATAAAAACCTGTTGACCGATGAAGCGACTGATTGGGTGAATATAAAGGAAGTTCGGACAGCATGTGGGCTTTGATTCGCGTCGCACGTGGCCACTCATTGTAAAACACGGATCTCAAGGCTAAACAAATACCAAGCACCACATGGGAACACGTGGAGCGTGACCAGTCTGGGTGAACGTCGACTCTATATTTAAAATATAGAGTCTGGAGCTAATGTCGCCAAACCCATTTCTATTCAGCGAAGAGCTTCCCCAAAATGACGTCACGGATTTTTAAAAATAGATCGATGATTGACAGGTGTCCCCACGTGTTATTTGTTGTGCTTCGCCGACTCATCAACCCACAGAAGGCCTGTGTCGCGACATAAACTTACAGAAGATAATATTTGTCGTGTGTGCGACTATACTTTTTCGGGAGATGAACTCGCTGCATCAACGGGAAAGCTGCATCCGAGAGCAAACAATAAGGTCGTCATCAAAAATGATGCTTTAGAACTATTTAAAAGCATAAAATTAAGTCATTTCCTCGGTGTTTGACTTTCAGATGACTTTTTTACGGCAAATAATTTGATTTGGAAACCATGTTACAATAAAGTAAATCAAATACACGGACATGAGTAAAGTTCTATTTATATTTATGAGAGGCCAAGTTGGTACCATACGCAGGCCTATCTATCAGGTCCAGCACATCCTTCAAATTAATCGGAATCGTACCGAATATATAATTTCGAAGCCATTTTTTCTGTCTGTTGTATTTGCAAGCCTCGAAATTCCGCTCTGTTACTATATTTAGAGGTGACATTATGGGAGTCTCCGCCCACTAACACTTGTTTATTAACCCATACGGTTTCATTGGACGGAAAATAATTTACGCAATCAATCAGATTACGGAATCCCGAGGACTTGGAAATGAGATAGCGATGTTATCCGCCAGACCTAATATTCAATGTTGTAATGAATATTTAGGTATGAGTTTACTCAGACTGGAGCGTGACGTAACATGTCACGCGGCAAGCTCCATGCAGAGAGCAGTCCACTACGCAGGACTTACCGCACCTACACGTAATGTGAAGAGATTTGAGATTTGTGTAGGTTACAATTCATTCTGCATTATTCTGAGAAACTGAACTATCCATCTTCATTTGAAAATTGTCTAGATCAAACCAGAATGAATTGCAACAAAATACTTCAATACAAAAATATTAGATTTAATTAAGAAAATACACATGCCGGCAGCGTTCAGAGATAGCGTAGCGAGGGGACTGAACTCTGTTTTGCAGCTTGGTCACGCTGTTGTATTGCGACTTTATCTCTCGGTTTTATGACCTCACACTACAATGCAGTGTTGAGCTCCCTGCTGGGTTGGTCTGGCACAAACTGCGTGACCGAGTCGAGTCCCCTGCTACGCTGGTCTGACCCAAACTACATGGCAGAGTTGAGTCCCCTGCTACGCTGGTCTGACCACAAACTAGTAACTAAAAGGCAGAGTTCGTGCAGTCCCCTCGCTACGCTGGTCTAATCACAAACTACAAGGCAGAGTTCAGTCCCATCGCTACGCTGTCTGACACAAACTATAAGGCAGAGTTCAGTCCTCTCGCTACGCTGTCTGACACAAAATACAAGGCAGAGTTCAGTCTCCTCACTACGCTGTCTGACACAAAATACAAGGCAGAGTTCAGTCCCCTCGCTATGCTGTCTGACACAAACTTTACAAGGCAGAGTTCAGTCCCCTCGCTACGCTGTCTGACACAAACTAATAGTCAGAATCCACTCCCCTCACTACACTGTCTGACACAAAATACAAGGCAGAGTTCAGTCCTATCGCTACGCTGTTTGGTCACAAACTACAAGGCAGAGTTCAGTCCCCTCGCTACGCTGGTCTAATCACAAACTACAAGGCAGAATTCAGTCCCATCGCTACGCTGTCTGACACAAACTATAAGGCAGAGTTCAGTCCTCTCGCTACGCTGTCTGACACAAAATACAAGGCAGAGTTCAGTCCTCTCGCTACGCTGTTTGGTCACAAACTATAAGGCAGAGTTCAGTCCCCTCGCTACGCTGGTCTAATCACAAACTACAAGGCAGAATTCAGTCCCCTCGCTACGCTGTCTGACACAAACTACAAGGCAGAGTTCAGTCCCCTCACTACGCTGGCTGACCCAAACTACAAGGCAGAGTTCAGTCCCCTCGCTACGCTGGCTGACCCAAACTACAAGGTAGAGTTCAGTCCCATCGATACGCTGTCTGACACAAACTACAAGGCAGAGTTCAGTCCCCTCACTACGCTGGCTGACCCAAACTACAAGGCAGAGTTCAGTCCCCTCGCTACGCTGGTCTAATCACAAACTACAAGTCAGAGTTCAGTCCCCTCGCTACGCTGTCTGATACAAAATACAAGGCAGAGTTCAGTCCCCTCACTACGCTGGCTGACCCAAACTACAATGCAGAGTTAAGTCCCCTCACTACGCTGTCTGATACAAAATACAAGGCAGAGTTCAGTCCCCTCGCAACGCCATCTGATACAAACTACAAGGCAGAGTTCAGTCCCATGCACGCTTCGCTGTCTGATACAAACTACAAGGCAGAGTTCAGTCCCCTCACTACGCTGTCTGACAGCCAGCGTAGTGAGGGGACTGGACTCTGCCTTGTAGTTTGTGATTAGACCAGCATAACGAGGGGACTGAGCTCTGACTTGTAGTTTGTGATTAGACCAGCCTATCGAGGGGACTGAACTCTGACTTGTAGTTTGGGACAGCCAGCGTAGTGAGGGGACTGAACTCTGACTTGTAGTTTGGGACAGCCAGCGTAGCGAGGGGACTGGACTCTGACTTGTAGTTTGTGATTAGACCAGCCTATCGAGGGGACTGGACTCTGCCTTGTAGTTTGTGATTAGGCCAGCCTAACGAGGGGACTGAACTCAGCCTTGTAGTTTGTGATTAGACCAGCCTATCGAGGGGACTGAACTCTGACTTGTAGTTTGTGATTAGACCAGCCTATCGAGGGGACTGAACTCTGACTTGTAGTTTGTGATTAGACCAGCCTATCGAGGGGACTGAACTCTGACTTGTAGTTTGTGATTAGACCAGCCTATCAAAGGGACTGAACTCTGACTTGTAGTTTGTGATTAGACCAGCCTATCGAGGGGACTGAACTCTGCTTGTAGTTTGTGATTAGACCAGCCTATCGAGGGGACTGAACTCTGCTTGTAGTTTGGGACAGCCAGCGTAGCGTGGGGACTGAACTCTGCCTTGTAGTTTGTGATTAGACCAGCCTATCGAGGGGACTGAACTCTGACTTGTAGTTTGTGATTAGACAAGCCTATCGAGGGGACTGGACTCTGACTTGTAGTTTGGGACAGCCAGCGTAGCGATGGGACTGGACTCTGACTTGTAGTTTGTGATTAGACCAGCCTATCGAGGGGACTGGACTCTGCCTTGTAGTTTGGGACAGCCAGCGTAGTGAGGGGACTGAACTCTGACTTGTAGTTTGTGATTAGACCAGCCTATCGAGGGGACTGAACTCTGACTTGTAGTTTGGGACAGCCAGCGTAGTGAGGGGACTGAACTCTGACTTGTAGTTTGTGATTAGACCAGCCTATCGAGGGGACTGGACTCTGCCTTGTAGTTTGGGACAGCCAGCGTAGTGAGGGGACTGAACTCTGACTTGTAGTTTGTGATTAGACCAGCCTATCGAGGGGACTGAACTCTGACTTGTAGTTTGGGACAGCCAGCGTAGTGAGGGGACTGAACTCTGACTTGTAGTTTGGGACAGCTAGCGTAGCGAGGGGACTGGACTCTGACTTGTAGTTTGTGATTAGACCAGCCTATCGAGGGGACTGGACTCTGCCTTGTAGTTTGTGATTAGACCAGCCTAACGAGGGGACTGAACTCTGCCTTGTAGTTTGTGATTAGACCAGCCTATCGAGTGGACTGAACTCTGACTTGTAGTTTGTGATTAGACCAGCCTATCGAGGGGACTGAACTCTGACTTGTAGTGTGTGATTAGACCAGCCTATCGAGGGGACTTAACTCTGACTTGTAGTTTGTGATTAGACCAGCCTATCGAGGGGACTGAACTCTGACTTGTAGTTTGTGATTAGACCAGCCTATCGAGGGGACTGAACTCTGCTTGTAGTTTGGGACAGCCAGCGTAGCGTGGGGACTGAACTCTGCCTTGTAGTTTGTGATTAGACCAGCCTATCGAGGGGACTGAACTCTAACTTGTAGTTTGTGATTAGACCAGCCTATCGAGGGACTGGACTCTGACTTGTAGTTTGGGACAGCCAGCGTAGCGAGGGGACTGGACTCTGACTTGTAGTTTGTGATTAGACCAGCCGAGTTCAGTCCCCTCGCTTCGCTGGCTGTCCCAAACTACAAGGCAGAGTCCAGTCCCCTCGCTACGCTGGTCTAATAACAAACTACAAGTCAGTGTTCAGTCCCCTCGATATGCTGTCTGACATACACTACAAGGCAGAATCCAGTCCCCTCGCTATGCTGTCTGACACAAACTACAAGTTGGTTTTGTTTTGGTGAAGTATGTCGATATATATTTTAATCGTTAGAATATCTCGTTTCACAGGATGATCATCTAGATTTAGACAAGTTACAGCATATTTTCCGTTTACTTCAAGCCAAAACCAGAATCAACATCTGAAAAGATTGCTGCGATTTTAAAAGTTTGTCTAAAGAAAAAAACATATATCAAATGTAGGTAATGTCCAGAAACTCTCAGTTAACACATGGATTTATTTGGATGAAAACTTATTAATGGAATGAGTTCCACCCATAGTTTGTAGAATTACTATACAATAGTGTATAATTATGTATAACTATGTACTAAAGCAATGCAATCAAGTAACCACAAACTATGGGGGAATTCTTTGTATACTTCACAAAGAATGGCTATGGTATATACATTAAATGAGTCAGATTAAACTGTACTATTCAGTAGTTTTCGGATGATGATTCAGTGAGGTTTTGGTTTGAAAATGTATACACAGGGTGAATAGGATCTGGGAAGTACATGTACATACACATGATCTATTATGACATTATTGGGTTTTAACAACTCATGATAACATCTAGACAGGTTTGTATAGATGGCTGTGACACCGGAGCGGGCGGTGGTACAATGGTGTGTATTTACATTCGGAGATTTGTAAATTGACCGTCTGAAGAAATTGCATCCTTTGTCTGTCTTGACGTCCGTCGTCAATGCACAGCTTGATTGAATGGTTGTTCACCGCGGTTCATCACTTAATCAAATCGTAAGTTGGGATATAAACCCTGTAATTGCTTATGAGGTGCGAAGCTACGAAGCTATAATATAGAATATTAAACTATATCCTAAACGTGAGACATCCAGAACAACATCTTATATATAATCAGAGCGGAAAAACAACCTTCAAGATGCCAATAACTTGTCCCTTTCTATGGGTAAATTCTTTACTATCCAATGGGCCTTCGTTGCTTCTGTGTGTACAATTAAGAACTATCTTTGACTCTTTGATGGGGGTATGCCTCCTTTAGTATCTTTACTCTTAAATACTATATAGCACTATCCCTGACTATTGTATAGACTGCATGGTGGCTTGAGAAGGATATCGAAATAAACGCGAACAGTGGCCTCTCCGGAACAACATATCATTAAAGGGGTACTGTACCCAAGATGTTGTTGTTGGTTTCTATAATCCCCGAGTCGGAGAATAAGGTAACAACTTTTCCATTTTTTGAAAGTCTGTTGAGTACGAAGTATTGTTACGGATGGCAAATTTACCGGAATGCAAAAATACAAATTGTCGTTGTCGAGTAATTTTTGTAAAGTTTTCAACCAAATGAATCAAATAAACATTATATTATATGCTTAGTAGTCCCATATACTCATTTAAGTTAGTGTACCGTCGCTAGTCAATGAGTGGCTTGGGTTTTCTCCCCGTATAAGCATAATGTTTCAAACGATCGTGTGTGCAATTGTTTTCCTAATCCAGTATCCCTCAATTATAATTTGATTACGTTTTGTACACGGAAATTCGAATTTTAAGAGACGCCATTTTATGGCTGGAGCCATAAAATCAATTTATATTAAATTATTAACTTTTAAATTATTAAATTTTAAGATAGCCTATTAACCTGAGCGTTTACAGAATACATCTTCGACTCAAATTACTTATATTTCTATATAGTATCGATAATAGATCGTTGTTATCACCGGGAATTTATTGAAAATGGCGTACAGTACCCCTTTAATAAACAGCGGAAAAACAATCATCAATTTATCTTTATACAACAATCCATGATGAAATCTAGTCTTATGAGACACCAGAGCGGGCGGTGGTGCAATGATGTGTATTTACATTCGGACAATTGAAAACTGCATATAACAAGTGACTCTCGGATGTTTTCGGTTTGATTCCTTATACTCCATTGCGTTTACGTGTACCTTGAATGAATGTATTTGACTCTGTGAGGGGTATGCCTCCTTTAATAACTTTACTCTTAAATACTGCCACCATCCCTGACTATTGTATAGATTGAATGGTGGCTTGATAAGGGGGATACCGAACCAAACCCGAACAGTGACCTCTGTAGAGCAACATTTAATTAACAAACAGCGGAAGCAACAATATAAAATGTCGTTATACAACAACCGATGATGAAATCTAGTATTACGAACAAAATTGTTTAGTAGCCAGGAACATCGGAGCGGGCTGTGGTACAAAGATTCGGAGATTTGAAAATTGCCTATAACAAGTCAAATTGTGAAGTTTGTGGTTCGATTCCTTACACTCCGTTGCGTCTACGTGTACCTTGGATGTCTTTGGCTCTTTGGAGGGGGTATGCCTCCTTTAAAAAACCATACTCTTAAATACTGCCACCGTCCCTGACTATTGTATAGACTGGATGGTGGCTCGAGAAGGAGGATACCGAAACAAACCCGAACAGTGACCTCTATGGAACAACACTTATTTAACAAACAGCGCAAACAACAATCATCAAGATACCTTTATACAACAAATCGAAGATGAAAGCTAGGTATCAGTTAGTAACCTCCAAAAACATTTTCAAAGTTTTCTCTACATCTGATAACACGATCGAAGATACAAACAAACTAGCCCAATTTAATCTGAAGCCGCGAAGCTGCGATAAAGCGGTATTCAGTACACGATCCCCGGGTATCTAATTATCGTCTGCCGTTGCTTGTATTTTCACGCCTATGGCCGCTGTCAATCAAACAGATGAAGCAATAACTTGAATTTCAATTGGCAGCGGAACACATGTTCGACAGCATACAGCCGCCCCTTTGGATATAACGCGTCTTATCTGAGAGGCAAAGGTATTACAAAAATAGTCTATAGAAAAGCACTGGCGAGGTCACTTACGCGTGAGAATACTCTTGTTGCTTTTAGTTATTTGATTCCAGTTTACATTTCTTCATTGAAGGAATTTAGTAGAGTATAATACCAGTGGAGGGCGCGACGTACATGATCATCAGTCAGAGTGGTATAGGAGTTATGGGTGAGGAATACCCATTTATTTTCTGCCGATGTTGACAAGAGGGAGTGAGATGCGAGGTTCATGCATCGGGAGTGAGGCGGGATAATACTTCATGTCGTTTCCTTCGACAAAGGAAGATTAATACGTTATTTGAGGACTATGGAAGCCGTGCTTATTCTCCCCCGGAATCATTTCTTGCCGAGATTTCGTTGTTGTGTGACGTGAATTATTTCATGTTTTGTGTACATGCAGTGTGCGTTGATGCCGCCGTATCGTCTGCGAGATTGTACTTCGTATAATGCAGCACGTGTTTTGTTTACATCTGGCTCTTATCGTCTGCGTTTTGTTTTCTTCTTTCACCGTTGCTGCCGAACTGCTGTATTGTAACACCGCTCGACACAATTGTATCACAAGAACCGGATGTCAAATGGCTCTCCATAACTTCTTTATTAGGTGTTCCGACGTCATCAACAAAAAGACAGACGTTTGTACCATTCCATGCAAACAAGCTCTTGTTTCGTTACTTTCTACGGAAGACCAGACGGGCCAGGCTTTCGTAAATTGCAACTGCAACGGAAGCGCCTACTGTGAAGATAGAAAATATCGAGTTGAGCGTTGTAAACGCGAGGTGTTCGAGACGATGAAAAAGGTGGATGACCAGAACTCGATAGTGAGCTGTGCGCAGGCGCGATATCTCTGCGAAGCGGACACATCATGTCAGACTGCTTTAAGATTCTACATGGAAAACTGCCACATGCTGGCTAACGGTCGGATATGCACTCCACAGTGTAATAACAGCCTAGCCATTCTCTACAGTCAAACTAAAGCTTCGAAACTACGGACATGCCGCTGTGATGGCACTGAAGGTTATGATTGTGAAGGGGTTCGCGAGAGGACTATGAAATACTGTTTCCACAGAGAGGTGCCGTACTCCATAGCGCAAAGGGACAGCACTCCTCCGCCGAAGCGAGCAGTGTCCAGTGCTCAAAACCAGTTCAATTCCAGTGCGCCGATCGTGCGCACGCATATACTTCTGGTTGTTTTAGTCATCGTGCTGACATATCATTCAGAACTCATTGCATTGACATCTATTGGGATGAGATAGCACAGAGGATCACACAGGTTTGAATTTACCGCCAAAACGAACATTTAATGTATAATTGGTCACGTGATATATAGATTCCGTTCCTCTTCGCTTTCGATCGTTACTGATAGATAATACATGTATATCTGATATGAATTAGAAATGTATTCAGGGTTCCAGGCTTATTATTTGCGGACCATGATTCGCTTTCTGTTGAGCTACTATTGTAGATAAGCTGATAACAACAAACTTGGAACCAAAGTGCAATATAACTGGTTCGTGACATTATCATGTTTGATATTGGTCTCTAAGTCTCTAATAATTTATTTCATATCTTTTCGATGTTTCAATTTTTATTTTGTGAAGTATTCCTTAACAAAATGATTCTCTTGAATTTAAGCCCAGTTTATATGTCACATTCAAAGTTTAGTTGTCAACAGTTTGTTCAGGAGAACTGTGCAAACCCAAAAACTGGAAGGCAGAGTTCGGTCCCATGCTACGCTGGTCTGATCGCTGCCAACACGCACACTTACTATGAAGAAATCACTAGGTTTTTTTATTTATTACTTGTGTCGGTTACAATTCATTCTGAATTATTCTGTAGAAAAAAAACCGAATTTTTCATATTCATTTGAAAATTGGCAAGATCAAATCCGAATGAATTGTAACTGACAAAACATTTAAATAATAATAATAATGATGGAAGTTGTCAGATCAGCGTAGCGAGGGAACTGAACTATCTCATGCAGTTTGGGCACATGCCTGTTTATTAGATTATATCTGTTGTTAGAGTTATGGAACCCTGAATACCTCTTTAACTATATATCGTCCATTTTATCTGCTAAATCAGGCCACCTAAAATAGCACAGAAATTCACAAAATATCACCTAAAATTGCGACAAACGTCACAGAAATCCACCAAATATCACCTAAAATCACTGCAATACGAACAAATATAAGATCGTTGAGGTAAGAATTTATGAATGCACTGTTCGACCGATGGTGGTAATCTCTATACCAGAGTTGTCCATCTTACCGATATTAACCGCTGTCGATCACAGTGCCAGTTACATTGATGTCTGCTATTAAATCAATCTAATAATATCACCGAGTTAAAGCGAAACATGAAACATGTATCATACAAAACAAGTTAATTAACTGTTAATTCACAGTTGTCTCCGTTAAATGTGTCATTCACATGTTTATACATCGGTACATGTAGACAGAATAGTCCCACGAAATCTGGCAATTATTTTGGGAAACTCATTATTTATGGACCGGGTTTGAACACGGTTCTGGTATTATGTGATCAGTCTGTGTTGTAGTACATGTATCTGTCACAATCCTTGTTGTACGTGCATATTACTGAATTTACAAGAATTGATAGTAAAAATCGGTGCTGTGACATATGTGAATATCGGTAAGATAGACAACTCTGGTAGATATTGCGATGATTGCTCGAGTTACATGGCAATGTCATCATAAGCCGCCGACAAACTACTATTAAAATTCTATTTGACAGTTTAAATACCCAGTAAATAAGCCTTGTCACTGGTTCGCGATTTTCAAGATGGCCGATGGTTCCATATGGTCCGATTCCTAGCATTTTACCCAACCCACAGGTAAAAGATCAAAGTTAAGAAGTAGCATCCATTTGTAAACATTCGACAGCGGAGTGCGAGCATTTTTTTATCAGCATTTTATGGCTTAATTTCTGTTATTCTGAGTGCAACTACGGGTTTAAGAATTGTTTTGTGGCCATGTCAACTACAGAGTTAGGATCTGGTGCGGACATTCAGACGTTTAAGCGATGGACGCCCTCTTTTGTCAACGAACTTCCCATAATTTACTGATAAATAGCGAGTATTTGCGATAAAACAAAATAACACAAAAACATATACGTGATACACTCAATACATCTATACTGCGTGAAACCTACATATTGTATGTATCCAAGGTGATTGTTTAATTAGTTTTATGAAGTTGTCGCACCTGCGATTCGGTAACGAACTGTTGCCATTTTTTTTTGGGAATTCCCAGACTGGAGCCATATGCTAAAAATAGATGCTACTTCTTAACTTTGACCTCCGGAGACCAAATGGCGGATTCACCGCGAGTTAGTTATCTCACTTATTGGTTCATGTGTTTGATCTGATTATTTAGATGTCAAATCTTCGTTCGAAAACGAAGGGTTTAATACTTCGAGTAGATTAAAAGTTCTGCCTTTTAAAATTGCAATTGCAAATCGATCTGTGTTTAGCAATACGGCTATAGCCTATATGGTATACTGTGCACAGTCGGGATTTTTTTTACCCTGTGCCAATGCATTCTCTTATATAAGCGAGTCGACCATAGGTCGCCTCGCATATATAAGAGAATTCATTGGCCTAACAATTTTTTATCATTTTTTTAAAATAAATGTTTCTTACAATTTTTAGGACATAAAATAAAAAAACATTCATTACCCTGCAGGGAGCCCCACACATATATAGAAGCATATAGAAGAGTGTCGTCTGCTCATGTTTGTCTGGGGCTATGTATGGGTTAAATTATAAAATTGTTAAAGAATACAAGAAAAAATTATTAAAATTGTAAAACATTGTTAGGCCAATGCATTCTCTTATATATGCGGGTCGACCTATGGTCGACTCGCATATATAAGAGAATGCATTGGCACAGGCACAGGGTAAAAAAAATCCCGACTTACGACTGGATTTGACTAATTAAAATTCGACTCTCGAACAAGCAATGCGTAGCTTATTCGATCGGGAGTCTTATTTAATTTGATCTGGATGTTGACAAAATGTCACAAAGAGCGACCAGCTTCTGACAAAGTTTGATGGTATAATACAAACTGCAATTCAAAGTTCAGTCGTCTGTTACGCTGCATGGTCTGACCACTGCCATTACATATATATATATGTAATTAAATCTTACATTTTTATTGACGAGTTTTGTCGTTTTTTTTCAGAATAATGCAAACTGAATTTTAACCCTTTACCCAACAGAACGGTCCTGTGCCATAGGTCGCCTCGCATATATAAGAGAATGCATTGGCTTAACACATTAAAAATTATAAAATTGTTAAAGAATGTAAGAAAAAATGTTAAAAAGTGTTAAAAAAAGATTTTTTTTAGGCCAATGCATTCTCTTATATATGCGAGGCGACCTATGGTCGACTCGCATATATAAGAGAATGCATTGGCACAGGGCATAACTGTAAATATCACAATGTGGTCAAGGAGCCGGTTCCAATGATATCCATATTTGTATGGTTCTATTGAGACAGACCGAAGATATTTTAGGCTGTTGAAGCTTTATTTGGCCGGTTTTGGCCGGTTTGTTGGGTAAAGGGTTAATTAAGAGATTTATCCCACAGGCAGCCTCACACAGATGGAAGCATGCACTGCAGGGTGTCGTCTGCTCCAGTCTATGTGGGGCTCTATAAAGGGTTAACCGACAAAAGTCTTAAATACACAATTGAGTGAATTCCTTATATTCTGTACACGTGATGGCAGTGTAGCAGGGGACTGAACTCTGCCTTGCAGTTTGGGTATATTAGAGTCATTGTCACAATACACAATCACATTCGTGGACAACATAGCTAATAGAGAGCCTCACACAGACTGGTTCACTCTGCAGTGCATGCTACCATATGCGTGAGGCTCCCTGTGGGTTAAACATATCATTTTAACAATTACGACCAATAGTCAAGTTATTGGCACAATGTTGTTTAAGCATTATAAGACACCGCCTTACATATTCCAAGACTTGGTTCACAAAGTCATAACATACGACTATAAAAGATGTATCAATGTTTTCACTTCGACTAACATCGACTGAAGTCGTACACTGTAAAAACTCTTCTGACTTTTTAGTTGGTTCATTCTATACTGAACTGAGAATAACTGGTGATATAAAAAGTGGGATCGCAGTTGAAAAGTTGGGTAGAAATTTGATTGATGCCGTAATGGTGGAAATGATTACCTCAGCTGTACATGTAGATCCGTCTTCACGTCTTTCGCTGCCCTAGTTTGAACTCTGACAACTAGACCACTCTGATCGCGCATTCTACTTCATCTATGTTAGATTGGTTGCACTCTGAACACACATTCTACGTAATCTATGTTATATTGGTTGCACTATAATCACGCATTATATACTTCATCTATGATAGATTGGTTGCACTCTGAACACACATTCTACGTAATCTATGTTATATTGGTTGCACTATAATCACGCATTCTATACTTCATCTATGATAGATTGGTTGCACTCTGAACACACATTCTACTTCATCTATCATAGATTGGTTGCACTCTGAACACACATTCTACTTCATCTATGATAGATAGGTTGCACTCTGAACACACATTCTACTTCATCTATGATAGATTGGTTGCACTCTGGACACACATTCTACTTCATCTATCATAGATTGGTTGCACTCTGAACACACATTCTATGTAATCTATCATAGATTGGTTGCACTTTGCATGGAGCTATTTATTGTACACCCAACTGTTTGTTTATACGAAATACATAAAAAAAATACAGATATGACTTCAAGAGAGTCGATGCATTAAATAGTATATGATACGAAACAATATGCTGGTCTTATCGATCTAGATTGTCTGCTCATCTGAGTCGTACATGCCAGTGGAACAAAGGTCATTTTTGGTTCAGATTTGAAATACTCTATCAAAATACTATAGTGTTGTCAATCAGCACTAGTTGTATATGGGCAAATTTATGATATTATTTATGATATGGCCTAGATACTAAAATGACATTATAACCCAATCAATCAATCAATCAATCAAATTTGTCCAATAATATATCAGAATGGTATGAAATTTGGTAAATCTAATATCCTGGATAAAGACCGTTATCATTAATGTTCAGTTTACCATTTCTTTACCAACTTAATTCGTCAATGCACCCAGTTATAAATGTATATATTGGGAAGGTCTATCCATTATTCATTTTGAGGGGTGTTCGGGAACAATTAGCGGAAGACAGACGTATACAAAGATAATACAAGTGCAGAGTTAGGGATTACTATTAATTGGTGGGAAATGTTCAGATAATAATATCAACAAACGAGGTCGTTTGTTGAACTTATTATCTGAACATTTCCTAAGGGAACTACTCGTCAATCATCAGAGAGCATATATAATAAGAAGGGTTAAGAATATTCGTTTAGAATTTCAACCAATATCTAGTGTAAAGTATGCAATTCGTAGACCGAAAGTTGAATATTTTCATAATTTCATTAAAGGGATGTGAAATTAATTCCATAATATGTTATTGTAAACTTTAAATGGTCAGCGGTGTTCTGTATGTTTGCCACGTTACCTAATTTATTTATTCACCATATGTGTCATTAACTGAATTATCTGCTAAACTAAAACAACTTGAAAATAATAATTGTTCAAATCTGATGTCGCATTTTTAACTTCAGAATATCTCATTATGACATCTGCTCAATCAATGAAGAATGTGATTAGAGAGATACCAACTACCAAACATATAGTCAAAAGTTCCAATAAAGGGAAACATATACCGGTAGTTATATACGCTAGATAAATATAACTACAATTGAACATCAATCGCAACCCACTGACATGTGACAAAACGACCACTCGATCACCTCAAATAAATACGACTCGATAGTCCCAGTATCATCAGATTCTAACAACAACAACATTTCTTCAAAAGAATCCATTAATTAACAAAAAGTAATGCTAACCACTGTCAGCTCTGGTATACAAATTTCCAAAACGTCTTATATATCAACATTTTGTTCAACGAAATTTGGTATCGAGATTAGGTCTGTCGGCTCATCGAATATTTGCGAGGCCGCCAAATATTCGAGGTGGTGAAAAATAACAGATTTTAAAAATCGATATCTGATAACTCTGAGCTTTAATCTGTGGGTCCCTCGATTCAAATATTTGTTTTTACTCCCGAAGCCAAAGAAATAGAATTTAAGAACGAGAACGTTAATTCGGATTATGTATCTTTAACCCTTTCAGTGCCAGGTCCGATTTTTGTATCAACCCATATACCCTGTACCAACGCATTCTCTTATAGATGCGAGTCGACCATAGGTCGCCTCGCATATATAAGAGAATGCATTGGCCTAACAATTTTTCAACATTTGTTATTATTTTTTACAATTTTTTACAATTTTAATAATTTTTTCTTATATTCTTTAACAGACTTATTTTGTAGGTTTAGTACCAGGGAATCTTACGTTTTTCATGGGCATCAAAATTATTACTATGAATACTTGGTGATAGTTTTGAGTTATAACATGCACCTAATGTTTTATCCAGTTTCTTTTTAAATTCGCTATAGCATGCTTAAGCATGCCCAAAAACAATTCAACCCAAAAAAAAAACAAAAACAAATTATTTTTTATTTTTTTAGGGCCGATTTTACAGACCGTAAATTAGGGCCTATGATATCTACCCCTGGCACTGAAAGGGTTAAAATACGTGGTCGCTTCTCTGTCGGGACCATCAAAACTGCCTAATGTGAATGAGTTCGTAGGTTCGTTGACATAAAACACTCATATGAATTAATTCGTAGATTCGATTGCATCATTGTCTGTGTAAATGTTTACAAATGATAGGTTTAGTATGTAGAATCTTCCGAGGTCACCAATGTTCTACCATTACATAAATTATCATGCTGCAAAATTTAGTAAATTCGATTCCACTGATGTATATAGCAAACTATATGTGTATTCTAAACAATATGAATTTCATAGGAAGAAAATTCGTGAATCAAACTTAAATGACCTGTTTTTTTTTAAAAATAGATATTCATAAAACTAAATTGAATCGAACTGCAGGTACATCTCCGTGGGCCTGATACACTCATTTAAAGACAATATTGTGGGTAGAGTAGGATACACTCATTTAAAGCGAATATTGTGGGCCTGATACACTCATTTAAAGCGAATGTTGTGGGTCAGATACACTCATTTAAAGACAATATTGTGGGTAGAGTAGGATACACTCATTTAAAGCGAATGTTGTGGGCCTGATACACTCATTTAAAGCGAATGTTGTGGGTCAGATACACTCATTTAAAGACAATATTGTGGGTATATATATAGTAGGATACACTCATTTAAAGCGAATATTGTGGGCCTAATACACTCATTTAAAGCGAATGTTGTGGGTTAGATACACTCACTTAAAGCGAATATGGGCCTGATACACTCATTTAAAGCGAATATTGTGGGTAGGATACACTCATTTAAAGCGAATGTTGTGGGTCAGATACAATCATTTAAAGACAATATTGTGGGTATATATATAGTAGGATACACTCATTTAAAGCGAATATTGTGGGCCTAATACACTCATTTAAAGCGAATGTTGTGGGTAAGATACACTCATTTAAAGCGAATATTATGGGCCTGATACACTCATTTAAAGCGAATATTGTGGGTCGGATACACTCATTTAAAGCTAAGGAGGGTCGTTTAATTGTCTCATTTATGAGCTGCACATGCATATGATTCATTTATTTCGTACAAATCAGACCAAACTAGGACCTCTTGAATAGGCACACAATCCACATACGCAGCTGTGTCGAGTTGTAATACAATTGTTATCTAGATGTCGTTCTTTATCGCGGATAGTCAATATGATGTTGAATAGAGATGGCACACCAGATATAGGAACGTTACCTGGAGGCAATCGAATAGCCCAACTATTGTGTCGCGGGCGTCGGTACATGGAATCACTGAATTGTATAAACAACCATTTAAAGATGGCTTACGTGAACTTTTATGCAGATTCTTTCGTATAAAATAAAGGATGGGAGACGTTGTCTCATGTCTCATATAGTTGTATATATATTCGGGAGTATCAATTAATAACGTTGAGTCATTTGTGATACGTGAGCTCTGAGTCCGCTGCGATTCTTGATATACAGTCGTGGACCATTTCCGTGCAATGCCTTAAAGGTACTCAATCCGATTCGATGGTCCCCATATCATCAGATTCCAACAACAACGTTTTTTGAAATGCCGTTTCAGTTATCAGAATCGAGTAGTTACCCAAAAATAATTCTAACCACTGTCAACTATAGTATAACATTGCCCAAAACCTGTTATTTATCAACATTTTGTTCAACGAAATTTTGCCGGTTTGTCAAATTATCTGACAGAAAAAAGCAACTTGATTTTAGAGTTATCCATCACCAATTTGGTCCGATGCCGTCTTCTCGTCAACTGTTTACTGTGCCACTAAACATTTTCGGTGGTGAAAAATAATAGATGTCAAAAATCGATATCTGATCACTCTGAGCTTTGGTGGATCGGCTCCTCGACTCAAATCAATTATTTTTTTACCCCCCCCCCCCCCCCCCGAAGCCACTGCCGAAGCCAAGGAAATAATAATTTGCGAGCGTTAATTCCATGAACTCAACTAACATAAAAACTGAAAATTGTTTCCAGATTATGCCATTCGTAATACTTCAAGTCTTAACCCTTTCTATACTAAATGGATTCTCCCAGTCAGTTAAAAAGAGTACATCAGAATGGTCTATTATTCATTTGGAAGGATGTTAAGGTAATAGAATCATACGACAGATAAATAAAAGTGCAGAAGGAGCATTTTTATTAAGGGAAATGTTTAGATATAAGTTCAACAAATGACCTTTCAAGTTATTATCTGAACATTTCCCATAACTACTCATAAATCATTTGATGCTTTAGCATAGACATGGTTAATAAGGTGACTACTCATCAACCACTTGATGCTTTAGTATAGACAGGGTTAATACGAATATTTAGAATACGAAGAGATAAAGAATAATATTGTGTAGTTCAGAACGCATTTAAAGGTACTCAATCCGATTCGATGGTCACCATATAATCAGATTCCAACAACAAAATTTTTAGAAATGCCGCTTCAGTTATCAGAATCGATTAATTGCCCAAACATCATTCTAACAACTGTCAACTATAGAATAAAATTGCCCGAAACGTGTTATTTATCAACATGTTGTTCGATAAAATTTGGCCTTATTATCAACAGAAAGCCTCTTGATTTTAGAGTTATTCATCTTAATCCGCAATTTGGTCCGAGACCGTCGGCTCGTCGACTGTTTACTGGGCCACTATTAATTCTCGATGGTGAAAAATAATAGATTTCAAAAATCGATATCTAATAGCTTTGTTAGGTGGGTTACTCGACTCGAATCAAATATGTTTTACCACCGAATCCAAATAAATAGTAATTGAGGGGCGCTTAATAAATAGTAATTGAGGGGCGCTTAATCGGATTATGCATCTTTAATGTTTACCACACATAGGCGTCATAATCCTAAACGCGCGCTCTTTAGAATATGTGATTATTTAGAATTTTCGGGACTAAAAGAGAAACAAATCCTGATATAACCTGCCTCTTCCGACAACTGGCCACCAAAACCAACTATAAAATTATTCGATCTCATTATTTGCATTATAAAAATTTCAAACCGCAACAGCACTATATATTTAGTTCGTCCACCAATATTGATGTAAGCATATGTTATTTCAATCTTAATAACAAACATGTAAATTTCTAACATAAGTTAAAGTGATGTGAAACACTCCGGTTGGGTGATCAAATAGAAATTTCTCAACATAGTTATTTTTATAAATATTAATCCAAATTGACGACACACACACACACACACCGTCATTTTGATATAATAATTAAACGCAATGACTCCCGATGATGAAATCATTTGTGTTTGTTTATCGCCAATAGTTGCGTCCCGAATCCAGATGTAAATATTTACAATTGAACATAGTTCAGACGATGTTT
This sequence comes from Siphonodentalium dalli, assembly GCA_032622095.1. NCBI lineage: Eukaryota > Metazoa > Mollusca > Scaphopoda > Gadilida > Siphonodentaliidae > Siphonodentalium > Siphonodentalium dalli. The sequence continues at coordinate 197,179,659 of CP136063.1, forward strand.
TCTATGGAGTGGTATGGTCGATTTCTTTGAAATTTTCGGCGATGTTAGTATAGATTGTCATATTTCCCAGATTAGCATAACGCCTGCGTACTAACTAATCAGTTTCATGCACCGAACAAGTCCATATGTCCATAAGACAATATGAAATATAATAGTACACATATAGATGGAATTAATGGAAAGCGTATTGAACAACAAAGCCCATTGCTAGCGGTTATATTAAGTTTGCACACCATAAACCCATGGGCAATATTAATAACCGGAGTGCGAATGTCCGTATGAATATATATAGGGCGCCATCTAACGTGTAAGCTCTTTGAAGCAGACACGAGTGTGTTGAGCAATGCATCCTCTTCTGCGTGATATCATAATGTGCATCATGCGATGCTCTATAAATCGGTTTTAAGAAGTACATGTTTGCAGATGATCGTCTTTGTGAGCTCTATAGTCGCCCGACGTAATCGCATGATGATGGTTCCTAGCCTCGTTGTGATTACCTAAGCCTCGTTATGATTACCTATATGCCTCGGCAATGCTTCACAATTCTCGTTTAACAAACACATTATCTTAGCTATCAGGCTACCTCTCGTTCTTTGATCATTTCCTTGTGTTATTCACCAAGCATCATTCTTACGAGTATATAAGAAACTCTCCCGTTGTTCTTGAATATATATGCAGAAACTTCGGTTTACTCAAAGAACATATAATATATTGGGAAAAAACCGCCCGGGGTACGGGTCTAGTGCTCTGGTTCTCACGCGCCCTTATAGCACGAGCGTTTGTTTCTATAGGATACGCACGCTGAGAGGTTAGCATGCGCGCATGCGGATGTGTACACTGAGCACAGTGTAAGTTAGCAGCCGCAAGGTTAGACAACGCCGAGTAATTCACACCAACAGAGATAAGAACTCGTGTAAATTGTTTCAAGTTGTCTATTCAACGTTTTTAACACGATTCTACATCGTGAGTTATATACTTAAAGATGTGTTCTGAAATCCTGACGCTTTATATATACGTACATGTGCAGCCCCTCATATATAAATTAGAATCCACAGACGACCTATGACTTAAATATGCAATAAATGTACTTTTTTAAACTGATTTATTGTAATAATATCGGAAGATGTCAGTTCGAGATATCAGTCCCAAGTTGGCGGCAACATCATCTGTGGATTTATGAGAGTTCTACGTGGTGTCTATATCAGATGTTCACATATTCGAGATAAAGAAGTATTTATGGTGCTCAATGGGTTTTATAAACAATGTTGCGGTTGTTTTGTATCCTGTATGGATTTGCATGCATACTCAACTTATCCCAGAATGTTTAATGGCCATGCGGTCCTGCATCCACATTAGAAAATATCGCATAAATGAATTAATATTTCGGTAAAATGTCGACTCTAGAATGCTTCCAATCATCTGACACACATGCACGTATGTGTGACTTATCTATCTATATACATACATGATACATACAGGAGTAGGATCTGCATGTCTGTCTGTCCGGATTTTTCTCCCAGACCCCTGGACCTATTCCAACCAAATTTGGTGTGGTGACTCGGGTTACCCTGGCGGAGGTTATAACGCCGTTAGCTTTTCAAAATATTGGTACACCTAACATTCTTCTCCAGGGGTCTGTCAACTGAACGCCACGATTAGCACAAGATCATCATGATGAGAGTGTGTCATTTCGTCAGAATTCGAGATTTCCATTAATGGAGATAATTGAAAAATATATCAAGTTCAATCGCTGTAGTGTTCACATTAACGCCATCATAAAAATAACAGTCTGCTAAACAGACCCAGTGATTTCAGCGTATTTAAATTAACATTGTACCCGCTATTGTCAACTAAAACACAATAATTTTGTAATCTCATTGCACATTATTGGGTTATCACAAACGCATGCACCTCCATGTTCTTGTCCATACAGCATCAAAGATCATACGCGACATGTCGAGTTGATTAAGCGCAAAAAACGACGTGCTCGAGATAGGTCGGGGTACATAACTCGAGCACCCATGGAGTGATGCGTGCGCACTCGAAGAAATATATGTATCAGTTAACAGTTTGTATGATCTATAACTTATCCCCGGACGTAAAATGGCATATAATATGCGCAGATGGAATGATTATATATTCGTTCCACAAATGATGGGACCGTTTTATGTCCTAAAAGTAACCAATCTCATTTGTGTAAAATGATAAACACACGTCTGCAGTCTTTGATACGCCATTAATATTCCCTGGCGCATATTTCTAATGTACATCTCACGAGAAATTATTTAGTTTATCCGATAAATCTTTTTATCTTGGCACAACAGATTAAGCTAGAACATCTTATAAACATCAGCGGAGAACATGAGTTATGGAAGCCCGACAGCGTCTAAATTCCCGAACCGTGAATGCGTTCTCATCAACACCTGAACAGGTGTATACTCTAGTTGTGAACTGAACAGGTGTATACTCTAGTTGTGAACTGAGTACTGAACAGGTGTATATTCTAGTTAATAACTGAGTATCTGTGAACAGGTGTATACGCTAGTTGTGAACGGAGTATATGTAAATGCAAAACATTATGCTGTTGAATTATATGTGTTGTTGGCTAGGAGTTATCGTTCTTTTTTTCTTGGTTTCAGTAAATGTTTAATAATGTCGACGAACATGAGTAATGTAGCCCGATAGACTCTAAATTCCCGATAAGTGAATGCCTTCTCGTCATCATCATCATCTTTACAGGTGTATAGTCTTGTGTCGAACTGAAAATAAAATTATACTTTTGAATTAAGTATGCTGCTAGCAAGGAGTTGTCGTTCTTTTTACTTGGGTTCAGCGTACCTGTTCAATAAAGTTAGCAAACTTGAGTTCCGGTAGCCCGACAGCGTCTAAATTTCCGATCCGTGACTGAATGTCTCTAATTGCAAGTGGGGTGGGCTTAATATGAAGAAAATACTTGAATAACTATAATATGTATTGTATTGTATAGGCACCCGAACGAGACCGACAGACAGGCAGCATAATTCACAATAATGGAATTCAAATTTCATATGAACATTTTAACATTAACTGAGAAATAATTAGTGACTCAGTTTCATCAATTTAAATAATAACAATATTCCAATGACATTCGTACCTTATTGCGAACGCCAGTCGTGGCTTTAATGCACTTGTACATTAATACTGCCAACAGTTATCTACAACGAAGGTGCAAGCAAAGTATGTTTGACCTTGAAATATTTTGATGCGATGACGCTCAATCGGAAGTTGAGTTAGATTAACCGTTTACCCAACAGAAGGGCCCTGTGCCAATGCATTCTCTTATATATGCGAGTCGACCATAGGTCGCCTCGCATATATAAGATAATGCATTGGCTTAACACATTAAAAATTATAAAATTGTTAAAGAATGTAAGAAAAAATGGTAAAAAAAGGGTTTTTTTTAGGCCAACGCATTCTCTTATATATGCGAGGCGACCTATGGTCGACTCGCATATATAAGAGAATGCATTGGCACAGGGCATAACTGTAACTATCACAATGTGGTCAAGGAGCCGGTTCCAATGATATCCATATTTGTATGGTTCTATTGAGACAGACCGAAGATATTTTAGGCTGTTGAAGCTTTATTTGGGCGTTTTTGGCCGTTTTGTTGGGTAAAGGGTTAAATCCTATCAGTATGATGACGTTCTTTAAAGCAAATGGAATTTATAAATTAAATGACTGCGCCTACATTTGATAATGGTGTTGTAATGAACAATTAATGCTCATCTCATAATGTAGTATTCCCTACACATCCAAATTGAATTATGTGGTTATAATACATTCAAGAGACAATGTTTGCACTAAATTAACTTGAGTCTAGTACGCATGCTAAATAGACAGGCATGTACAAAGAACCACATATACCAATATCATAATTAGATAAGTGGTATATAGCTGCAGCAGTTTACTTGGTTACATTCTTTGAGATATTATCCTTTTATACTGTCTAATCACAAATACTTAACATATGTGGATCTCCTTACATTTTTGGCACATGCAGTACACTTAATATTGGTTGGAAATTTATACTATTAGAACAATCTCAGCGTATTTTCCGGGCGTGTCATTTTCAAGTGTGGAAACGTTTGACCAAGACTCGGAGTGTGACACCCCCACCCTGTCACGACACACCATATACACTTTCACGAGACAACCCCACTGCCACGAGACACCCACACCGCGCCACCACGTCCTATTTCGTATTCTTCCCTACATGGTCTTGTGTTTGGCTCTTAAGAATAGATATATGCACGACTCTCTTGATATCATACCACGGTTTATCATACAAACGACAATAACTATTAGCCATACAAAATGTTCTAACCCGTATTATGTGACTATAATTATGCATTACACTTACATCAACATGGTTTCCAAAATGCTAATGTATTTAAATAGGATAATTACATTAGGTGAATAGGGTGAATGTTGGGTGTAAGAATTTCTAATGGTGTAATATTATTATAGAATATTACATCTAACGGTGTAATGTTAGTATATAATATTGAATCTAATTGTGTAATGTTATTATAGAATATAATACATCCATATAGAGTGAATTAAGTGCATCACTAATTTCACATTCTGTGGACCTCATTCTGCTTATGCCTCATCTTCTCTTGAAACTATCTGTATTGCCAAATTAATAAGTCTTTTAGTTTCTTTAGAAACTTCACAAAGATTATTTTTCCTTTTTTTAGTATAGTTTCTCTTCTCCCGAAATTGGCAGACGACACAATGCTTAATCGAGGTGCCCAATTGGTGCACTTTACAATATTTACCATCTGGGAACTTAAATATGTGCCTAGGTACACCTTTAGTCAATCAGCATCGTGTTTTGGTCAATAATTCATCTTTCAGAGCGTATTTTACATGATGTTAATGTTTGATCAGATATTGGCACAGAACGTATTGATGCTATTGATTGTGTTTATTACGCAGCTTCCACGAAGTCGGTTTTGTAAAATCCATTGAAACTTGTTATGCATGCGCATTATTATATCAATGACCATTGCTTGAAGCCATGCATGTCACAAGGAACTATGCAGTCGTCAATTAAACTAGAATGTCTTCCTTGTTTTTAATACTCCCCCGTATCATTCAAAGATAGCAGAAACGTGTATCTGACTGTACATTAGACGTGTATACCAAGAACCCCAATGCCTCTCAAAGCTAGAGGAATTGAGACTTTGCCAGATATCTGTTTTAAACTCATCGGTTGACGATGAAATTCTTTTTGATATAATGTGATACTGACCCCTCGGAACCCAAATTATGATTCACTCCAAACACAAGACTTATCAAACAATGTGATACAACCACCATAAATAATGGATGCCTTTACATTTGTCTGTTTATCGACTATGAAACATCACAGCGTCGAGTTTTATTTGATTTTATTGTTCTGATTACTTGAAGCTGTCGACATTTATAATGGCAGCGGATTCGTGTAATATTTCGGATAGTTTCTTCCATACGAAGAGTTTCCATAATAAATAAAATACTCAAATAAAGTATTAATTGCTCAACAAAGTTTTAAGACTCAATGAATTCCTATTATTTTTGCATCACACATGTCACGTGACGCATGTAGCAATTGAGGAGTTGGAGGGATTTCAGTTTATTATTTTAATTGGCGGTTGAAATATTGTTTGAGTCATGTGATTTGTACATAAGCTGTCTGTGAGGCGGAGGGGTTTCAGTTGAACATTTAATTGGTGGTTGAACAGTTGAATTGTTGTTGAGATACATTTGACTTGTGAAGCGGCTACAGTTGAATAATTTAATTGGCGGTTGAAAAATTGTTTGAGTCATGTGATTTGTACAGAAGCTGTCTGTGAGGTGGAGGTGTTTCAGTTGAACATTTAATTGGCGGTTGAATTGTTGTTGAGATACATTTGATGTGTGAAGTGGCTACATTTGAATAATTTAATTGGCCGTTGAACTATTGTTTTGAGACATGTTATTTGCGGAGAGCCTGTCTCCCTCAGACTGTGATATTCAACGATGATAAATAAAATATATTGTTCATACTCCAATGTTCTGTGTCTTTTATTACAAGTTTTATTACAAACCACTAAGTCCTCCAAATACTGAAATGATCATTGCCACACGGATACGCATACAGGACACACGGTTACCCCATCTCACATACAGGACATACGGTCACCGGAGCCCCCGAACGTACCTCAAATCACACAGGGTCTATCATATGTTCATACAGGTACCCGGGGTATCATATTTCGGTCATCTGCATTTATCATGTAACGCATACAGAATAAATTGAAGACATTGGTGGACCGGTTGTATCTGAAATTGAACTAAAACAGAATATTGGAAACCAATAATAAAAACAGACGATTAGTTTAAAAAAACAACAATTTGATCTTAGTATCCTCTGTGATTGTAGGCACATGTGGAAGAGCTTGGGTGACTTTATGCATGTTTATGAAATCCTGTGTAACTTTAGGTACGTTGCTATGGAAATTAGCCTCGCTGAGAGGGTCAAGTACCAACGTTTTGAGACTGTGGAATTTGGTCCAGGAACCAGTTGTTCAACAAGACATTGAGTGGGATCCAATGACCGGTCACAAGATAGCAGTCGACAGCAATCCTGAGTTTAGTGTGCCTGTCATTTGCAGAATGAGGTTCCCAAAGAGTGAATTTATTGATGCTATCCAGCATAGCGGCATTTCATCACTAAATTCACCCTCTGTGAACCTCATTGGGAAACTGTTCTGGGTTGACAAACTTTGTTTCTTCAGTGAATTATTCTACCAGTACATCTTCAATTGTTATGAGATAAATATGGTAAAACGAAATATTTTAGTCTTCAGATCTTCAAAAAGTGATAAATAGTAAATATTTGTGTGTAGAAAATGAGTAACCCTGACCTCATGTGACCTTTATAGTTTCATTGTTAACATATAATTCGATATTAGAAGGACTATGGTCAACGTAACGCACGCACGGCACTATAATACAGTATCTGTTGATATGAAACTCAAATAACACATTGTAAAGCGGACTTTTAATTCTAAGATGAGTAACTCAATTTAAATATGGTTGCTTCGATGGATTTGTTTTACTGTTTACCCACGGGCTTATTGCTAAAGCGGGGTATTCTAACGGTAAAACCGACACCAATCTGGCGAAATCCTGGCTTGTCAGCCGGTATGTTTGGTGATCAGGTAGCTGAACGTGTGCTGGTATGTTTGGTGACCAGGTAGCTGGCTTGTCAGCCGGTATGTTTGGTGACCAGGTAGCTGGCTTGTCAGCCGGTATGTTTGGTGACCAGGTAGCTGGACGTGAGCCGGTATGTTTGGTAACCAGGTAGCTGGCTTTTCATCCGGTATGTTTGGTGATCAGGTAGCTGGACGTGAGCCGGTATGTTTGGTGACCAGGTAGCTGGACTTCAGCGGGTATGTTTGGTGACCAGGTAGCTGGACTTCAGTCGGTATGTTTGGTGACCAGGTAGCTGGACGTGAGCCGGTATGTTTGGTGAACAGGTAGCTGGACGTGAGCCGGTATGTTTGGTGACCAGGTAGCTGGACTTCAGCGGGTATGTTTGGTGACCAGGTAGCTGGACTTCAGCCGGTATGTTTGGTGACCAGGTAGCTGGACTTTAGAGAAAATGTATCATGTGATGGCTGAGTTGGTTAGTTAATATCCCAACGTGGTCGTGGACAAGGGATAGAGTCCAGACAGAGGGGTGAAAATTCGGTTATGTCTGGGGAATAATAATATATATGGAATTGAGGTGAACTATTGGTATGGTAAGTTCCAACATAAATGTTTACTAATTAACCCTTTACCCAACAAACCGGCCAAAAACGGCCAAATAAAGCTGCAACAGCCTAAATTATCTTGGGTCTGTCTCAATAAAACCATACAAATATGGATATCATTGGAACCGGCTCATTGACCACATTGTGGTGGTTACAGTTATGCCCTGTGCCAATGCATTCTCTTATATATGCGAGTCGACCATAGGTCGCCTCGCATATATAAGAGAATGCATTGGCCAAAAAAAATCTTTTTTTAACACTTTTTACCATTTTTTCTTACATTCTTTAACAATTTTATAATTTTTAATGTGTTAAGCCAATGCATTCTCTTATATATGCGAGGCGACCTATGGTCGACTCGCATATATAAGAGAATGCATTGGCACAGGGCCCTTCTGTTGGGTAAAGGGTTAAGACAAAAACGTAGAGTTCCTTCAGTACAGGGGAGTAGCGAACTGTGGCATATCAGCAAAACCAAGCCTCTTTGAAAAGCCGACAAAAGTCCTATCATATAAAGCGGTGGTCTGTTGTTTAAACACTCCATCACCAGGTACATAACTGACGACGATTCCAGTTATATTTAGCATTTTACTTCAGAATTACACCTACACTTACATTCTACAACTGCTTACTCATGTACATAACTATAAATTTCAAAATTAACCCTTTCGAAAACTCGCGGCCTATGCTTACGTTCCTAATTTCTAAATTTGTAACACCTAACTATGTACCACGCTCCCATCTTTTACTGAAACTACCGGTATGGGACAATCATGATACTAAAGAATATTTTAATACTCTACGTATAACTAGTTCATTTATGATAGTGCGTGATTCTACGATACTGGTACGCATACTCTGTCATATGTATACCTATATTTTCCAAATTTCAAAACACCAGGCATACCTCTATTATGCTCCTGTTTTTAATTTTACTGACTATGGAATTGTCCAAGTGGCGCTTCGGAATGTGTACCTAGATAATGATCACCTTTGTCCATGTTACCGAAGACAGGTTTACCCTTGTATTCTGCGGTGTTCCCAGCCCCCCCCCCCCGGATCTCTATATTTTACAACAAAAGTCCTATCATATTTTCATCTCTAGATATTGTGTTCCGATTTTACGTCTAAGATGATGCGGCTTTCCCAAGATGACGAAGTAAGTCTTTTCCAAATATGGTTATATTACCGGTAACAATGGGCATATGCATCATGAGAACACTTCAAAACCACCCGAATTCCTAATAACAGAAAAGGGGAGTGACAACATCAGAGTGGTGATGCTGGCTAACTGACTGAGCGACAATCATGGTCAGACCCAGACATAATGGCTATACCATGATGATATCCGTCCATTGTGGTGACAATCGTGGTCAGATCCAGGCACACTGGTTATAGCATGATGGTATCCATCCATTGTGGTGGCAATCATGTTCCATACATAATGATTATAACATGATGGTATCCGTCCATTGTGGCGACAGTCATGTTCCAGATACATAATGGTTATAGCATGATGGCATGCGACTATACGTCCATTGTGGCGACAACCATGGTCAGTTCATATGTTCAGAATAACCCACGACGAGCCCCACATATACTGGAGCAGACGACATTTTGCAGTGCATGCTCCCATCTACGTGAGGATCCCTGTGGTTATCACATGTTTTTTTTAAATTGCCCGGGGCTATTGCGGACCACTCTTGTCGGTTGAGCATCCGCCAGAGATGACCCACCCTTACGAGGTGGTCAAAGTGCCCATCGGGGTCGTCCCCGCTAGAAGCAGCGTCCGCCAATCAGTGTCAGGACCACTCGTCCTCCTCATGCTGCGAACCCATACAGTGGAAGTCCCGTCTTGGTCCGTACTACCATCGGGGATGTATCTCACCGTATGGGCTCGATCAAAGCGTAGCGACCATGTTCACCGCCAGCGGGGAACAGATACTACACTTTGATCTTAGCCGAAAGGCCGAGCAGTGATCTGTGGTTATCACATGGTGGTATCCGCCGATTGTGGTGACAATCATGGCCAGATCCATATTTCCAGACGACACTCTGTAGTACATGCTTCCATCTGTGTGGGGCTCCCTGTGGTTATAACATGGTGGTATCCGCCGATTGTGGTGTGGTGGAAAATGGTTTCATAATAGTGGACTCACCGTGACTCACCCAATTAGTGGATGACACCCCATCACATTTTAGAATTACCATACAATTAGCATTTAATTGTTAAAACGTTTAGCACTTCAAGACACCGGCGGAAAGTACCTGGTGAATAAAGCAAACATTTCTCACCCGATGGTGAGGCCGTGAGGGGCATTGGTAAGGCCCATTGTCCCACCGATTCCATTCTCACCCGATGGTGAGGGGCATTGGTAAGGTCCATTGTCCCACCGATTCCATTCTCACCCGATGGTGAGGGTCATTGGTAATGTCCTATGTCCCACCGATTCATTTCTCACCCGATGGTGATGGGCATTGGTAAGGTCCTATGTCCCACCGATTCCATTCTCACCCGATGGTGAGGGGCATTGGTAAGGCCCATTGTCCCACCGATTCGATTCTCACCCGATGGTGAGGGGCATTGGTAAGGTCCTATGTCCCACCGATTCAATTCTCACCCGATGGTGATGGGCATTGGTAAGGTCCTATGTCCCACCGATTCCATTCTCACCCGATGGTGAGGGGCATTGGTAGGGCCCATTGTCCCACCGATTCCATTCTCACCCGATGGTGAGGGACATTGGTAAGGTCCTATGTCCCACCGATTCCATTCTCACCCGATGGTGATGGGCATTGGTAAGGTCCTATGTCCCACCGATTCCATTCTCACCCGATGGTGAGGGGCATTGGTAAGGCCCATTGTCCCACGGATTCCATTCTCACCCGATGGTGAGGGGCATTGGTAAGGTCCTATGTCCCACCGATTCAATGCTCTTTGGTTCTGGCTTTAAAGGTACTCAAGCACCCCCAATTACTATTTAGTTGGCTTCGGTGGTAAAAGATATTTGATTCGAGTCGAGGAACCCACACATCAAAGCTCACTGATCAAATATCGATTTTTGAAATCTATTAATTTTCACCACCTGGAATATTTAGTGGCCCAGTAAAAGTCGACGAGAAGGCAGCCTCGGACCAAATTGCGGATGAAGATGGATTGTGTCAGATATTTGAGAAACCGGCTAAATTTCGTTGAACAAAATGTTTAAATTAACAGATTTTGGGCAATTTCATACTATAGTTGACTGTGGTTAGCATTATTGTTGGCCAATTAATCGATTCTGATAACTGAAGCGGCATTTCAAAAGATATTGTTGTTGTTGGAATCTGATGATATGGGGACCATCGAATCGGATGAAGTACCTTTAATATATTTGATAGATTAGAGCGCCCTATCCACCAAGTACCTGTGTATATACACACACTTGGATGTTTAATTGTTTATGTTGATAATAAATTTAATATATATTACAGCAATTGATCAAGTGAGGGATAAAAGAGTTTCAGCTGACACAGAAGGGGTGGTGAGTCACGTGGTGCCACGTGCATCACGTGGTGTGTCACCTTTTATGAAACATAATTGCGACGAATACTTTATGAATGCCCACCCTTTTAAAAGTATAGGTATGTCCGTTCCGCGTGCAAGTCCAACATTTACAATGTTCGTTTGTCTTTGTTTTAAGATCTCCGATATATTCAAGCTCCCTTGTACCACCAAAGTACAGATGTACATACACACGACCTGAATGCCACAGAAGCTCTCGAAGCAACCTGGCGCATATCTCCAGAAACCAAAGCAACGTCTAGCAAAATATGTTTTTAATTCTTTCTGTCACCCCATGGTATAACATGATATATTGAGTAGGTTATAGCGCCATGGTATAACATGATATATTGGTTGGTTATAGCGAGCCGCTCATCGCACGCTTCGTGGTGATTGTGCATTCTGCACTATTCGTCTTCAGAAACTTAATAACCCAGTTCTAAAGGAAGTTAATTTTAATATCTACAGTCTCAACGTGAGATGTAACTCAAGACATCTGAGGATTATTAACGGCCTTCTTCGGTATCACGTGCACTAGGTTCAGAAATGCTGCATTAAAACCGTTTAGAAAAAATGCTTCGAGTGTTGTGTTGTTGACATCGATTGTTATGTTAGGGTACGTTCATACGCTGGCAAGTTTGCACGGTATGTTTTGTAGGCATTTCCTAATAGGAAACGACATGGTGCCAGAATATGAACGGAAATATGCATATTTACCAAAGCGAACGACATGAGAAGTAAAATATCTGTAGTTCCTCTTGTAACGGTGCTACTGTCATTTGATTCTTGCGAGATAATTGCATGCTATTCACAGGCAAATTTCGGTAGCATCCATATAGGTGGAACTACAGAGATTTTACTTCTCAGGTAGTTATCTGTGGTACAGATGCATTTTAAATGCATCTTTCCGTTCATATTCTGGCATCATATGGTTTTCTACAACAAAATGCCTGCAAAATATACCGTGCAAACTTGACAGTGTATGGATGTACCCTTATGGTACGTTCATACACTGGCAAGTTTGCACGGTATATGGTTTGCAGGCATTTTATCGTAGAAAACGACATTGTGCCATAATATGAACGGAAACAAGCAGATAAAGTGCATCTGTGCCACAGCTAAATATATGCGAAGTAAAATCTCTGTAGTTCCACTAGTAACGATGCTACCTGAATTTGGCTGTAAATATCATGCAACTATCTCGCAAGAATAAATCCTACAGGTATTTGAAGGCAAGTTATAGTAGCACTGTTACAAGTGGAACTAGATAAATGTTACTTCTCGTGTCTTTCGCTTTGGTAAAGATGCATATTATGTGCACGGTTCTGTTCATATTCTGGCCTCATATGGTTTTCTACGACGAAATGCTCGCAAAAACACCGTGAAAACTTGCCAGTGTATGGACGTACCCTTATTGATTGGCATGGTTGTGGTATTGACATGCTTCGATTGTTATGTTACTGACATGAAATATGTTTACATATCATAAAATTAAACCATTCAGATTGAAAGAAAAACGATGGGATTCTAATTACCTTAACCTTTTTGTTTTGAAATGGATTTTTTGTTTCATAGATAGGGAAACATGTATCCTTTATTATGACATTGATATGCAGTCTGATTCACATGTTGTGGTATTAAATCATATTCTTGCACTAAAAATCGATCTAATACACGAAATATATTTTCTAGTGCCAATTATCCCTGCCTTTTTGTTGTTTAGAAATGTAATTTCAAATGTCGCGAGGGGGCACCAATTGTTATATTATTGACATGACCTTTGTTAATTAAATCATTTATACAATAATGTTGGCTTTCTGTAGGTCTGAATAAGGCATTAATTATTATTATATTGTTATACAAACTGTTTGCATATAACGAAATTGAATCATAAACACTGAAGAAATGAAAAGAGTCTGAGTTCTAGTAAACGTGTAACTCTAAACAAGTTAATATCCAAAACAAGTTTAATATCCCAAACAAATTAATATCGAAAGAAACGTTTTTCACATGTTTTCTGCAATAGAGTCATATACAAAGTCATATATAAAGTCGTAATTCGGAAAGCCTGACTGCACAGCGAACTCGTGTAGTCTCTCTACGCCTAGTAATACACAATTGCCACAATTCAATGGCCGTATGTCAATTTCCCCCCATCACTGACCATCCTCTCTGTCTAAACTTTCTTAACCCTTTACCCAACAAACCGGCCAAAACCGGCCAAATAAAGCTTCAACAGCCTAAAATATCTTCGGTCTGTCTCAATAGAACCATACAAATATGGATATCATTGGAACCGGCTCCTTGACCACATTGTGATAGTTACAGTTAGCCCTGTGCCAATGCATTCTCTTATATATGCGAGTCGACCATAGGTCGCCTCGCATATATAAGAGAATGCATTGGCCTAAAAAAAATCTTTTTTTAACACTTTTTACCATTTTTTCTTACATTCTTTAACAATTTTATAATTTTTAATGTGTTAAGCCAATGCATTCTCTTATATATGCGAGGCGACCTATGGTCGACTCGCATATATAAGAGAATGCATTGGCACAGGGCCCTTCTGTTGGGTAAAGGGTTAAATCTAACTACTGTCATTTCATTTCATTGGTTATCTTCAATTCCCAAATCTTACCCCACTCCACTTCTTATCTTATCGCTTGCTACCTGATGAGTGTGATCTATTTTAAATTCACCACTGAGTTATCTAAAGTAACAAACCACCAATACTTCCCGCCTAACTCGCCCAGAACGGCCTCATGTCGTTCGGGAAATTTGAGCGATCTGGGAGAGGACTTACAAAAAAAGCCACAATATAGGTTTGTTGTCTCATCCCATTCCAATCACTCATAGTCATCCATTAGCATTTTGTTAAAATATTAATATTGTTTTGAATTGGGAATAAATATTGTTTACACCAAGTTAATATCCACAGATCAACGTGAGATCCATAACTCAAGACATCTGATAATTAGTAACGGTCTTCTTCCGCTGGAGTGATTTTGTGCAGAAAAAGCTACATCAATGCATGTGTGAAGGAAAATGCATCTATTGTTATATAGTTGACATGCAATTTGTTCTACATATTACGAATTTAAATTCTTTTCTAAAAAAAAAAAATGAGTAAGAATTCGAATTATAATTTATATTGAAAGTTAACTCGCCATGATTTGGAATTTTGGAGAATGCATTGATTATTATGCCATTGACATTTTTTTATAAAATGAAATTTCAAAATGTAAAGTAAATGCATCAGTTGTTTTACCATTTGCATGGAACCGTTTTATATATTAACAAAAGAAGGATAAGAGTACGAAATCTAGTAAAATTTATCTCAACTCAAATTACAAATTTGGTGTAAACAATATTTATTCCCAATACAAAAAAAATAATTATTATTTTAACAAAACGGATGATTATGGGTGATTGAAATGGGATGAGACAACAAGCATATTGTGGCATTTGTGTAAGTCCTCTCCCAGATCGCTCAACTTTCCCGAACGATATAAGGCCAGTCGGGGCGAGTTAGGTGTGAAATTTTGGTGGTTTGTTACTTTAGATAACTCAGTGGTGAATTTAATATAAATCACACTCATCAGGTAGCAAGCGATAAGATAAGAAGTGGAGTGGGGTAAGGAAAGGAGTAGGAATTATATTCAATTTTCGTAGGTATGAAGAGAAAAAGAAAATAAGTTGTTATGAACTTATGATATTGACATGCAGTCTGCGTTACATATTATACAATTAAACCATACACACCGAAAAAATGACGAACGTAGTAGGAATTGTAGTGCAATTTAACAAAACTGTTTTTAACTCTAAACAAGTTTCTTTTAGTATCTACAGACTCAACGTGAGATGAAACTAAAGACATCTGATAATTATTAACGGCCTTCTTCCGGTAGAATGTTCACCGATATATACGAGGGCAAATGCATAGAGTGTTATGATATTAACATGCAATCTGTTCTACATATTATGAATTTAAATTTTTTTCTGAAATAAATGAGTATAGGAATTATAATTTCTATTGGAATTTAACCCAACATGTTTATTTGGAAATGCATTTACAAAATGCGTTAACTGTTATGCGATTGACATGCAATATGTTTTACATATATGATATGAAATACTACACATTGAAAAAAAATATTGAAGTGAAATTTAAACCTGTCAAAATATATGGGAGAAACTGAGAAATCCGAGAAAATGCATAAATTGTTATACTATTGACAAGCACTCTGTTAATTAAACAATTCACACAAGAAACGAACTAATTGGAAGTTCCAATAACATTTAAACATTTGGGTAAATGCTTTTTATAGCTATGAAAAAGACATTAATTGTTATTCTATTGTACAATCTTTTTACAATTTACGAAGTAAAATCATATACACTGAAAAATGAAAAGAGTCTGAGTTCGAGCAAAAGTTTAACTCTTAAAAAGTTAATGTTAATATTTAAAGACTCGATATGAGATGGAACTCAAGTAATCTCATATTATTATTCAGTTCGTCTGATGTGTGTCGTGTGTGCACCCACTGCAGAAAAGCTACTATTATGAATTTAACCCTTTCAGTGCCAAGTCCGATTTTTGTATCAACCCATATTTCCTTGATCATTTTTCAAATTTATTGATTATAATAATGTGATACATTGACGGAAAGAGCTATAAGAGCTCTTTCCATCAATGTATCACATTATTATAATCAATAAATTTGAAAAATGATCAAGGAATGGGTTGATACAAAAATCGGACTTGGCACTGAAAGGGTTAAATTCTTTACTGAAAAAAAAAGCGAGTAGGAATTCTAATATCTATTGAAATTTAACCCACGTTTGTTTATAAATGCAATTTAAAAATGCATGGATTGTAATGTTAGTGACATGCAATATGTTTTACATATTATTAAATGAAATACAACACATTTACACAAAATACGAAATCTCATTCCCAGTGAAATTGATCCCTTTCTATTTTGTTTAGAAATGGAATGTCGCAATTTGTGAGAGAAAGCGCATAAATTGTTATACTATTGACACGCACTCTGTTAATTAAATCATTCACACAAGAAAAGAAAGAATTTGACGTTCTGATAATATTCAACCTTTTGGTTAAATGATTTTTTGTAGGTATGAAAAAGACATCAGTTGCTATTATATTGTAATAGAAACTGTTTACTTATTGCCAAAATGAATGATATACATAGCAGAAAAGACAAGAGTATGAGTTCTAATAAACTTGTAACTCTGACGACTCAATGTGAGATGACACTCAAGACATCTGAGAATTATTAGAGATGTTTCGCGAACTAAAGGAGTTTTCAGACGAACACCTCGTATTGCTTTTTATAAAGAAGGTGAGAAAAACCTACCTCTTACCATATATACACCAGTCCGTTCCAGCGTTGCACCTGACATAGCATATCAGAGTTACCATTCGTGATATTCACACATACATCATTGAGGGTCAAATTTGATGTAGTGTTGATGGCGACGTTTCGACTAATTTGATATAGTTTTATCAAGTGATAAACCTATATTAATTCGGTAAAGTCTCGTCAGAGTGTGAACCGATTTTTCGAAAATCAAAAGAATATTGAGCAAATTCGAGCTCGGATCATTTTAGATATTTGGAATTTATCTGGAAAGGAATGGGTGTATTACTTGTTACATAAATACATTTAGGGTTCGGTTCAGGTACATGAATGGGTTTATAGACATGTTGTTAGGTTGCCGTGGGTATCTACAATCTTATTTGGGACGAAATGGATACACATGTCTATATTTGTGCATCATCGCTTGTTTTCAATCGATATAAGATGGCGGCTGTCTGGGAAGTGAATGAAATTCGATTTGTATTTATGTCAAGGAAATATTAGTTCCGGAAATTTGACTGGTTAGACATTATCATAGAATTCATTTATAACAGCTGGATTGATTTGCAATATTAGCTGCGGACACACGTACCACAGTAGCGATGGCATAGTAGGTGTGACAATCTTTGTTGGAGTTTGTTGACAATTGGTCGTTATAATTACAATGCATATGTACAGGCACTTTTCAGTATCAGCATTATAAGTATGAACGCGACCTACATATTTAACCCTTTCTATGATAAATCGATTATCCAAGTCAGTTAAAAGGTGTACATCCGAAAGGCCTATTATTGATTTGGTGTTATGTCAATGTGATAAAAGCAAACGACAGATGAATAAAAGTGCAGAAGGAGTCATGTTTATTAGTGGAAATGTTTAGATAATATGGTTGTTATCTGAACATTTCATATAGGATAACTACTCACCAATGGTGATTTAGTATAGAAAGGGTTTAACTTATTATCTGAACATTTCCTGAGGGATAACTACTCACAAATGGTGCTTTAGTATAGAAAGGGTTAAACTTGTTATCTGACCATTTCTTTTGGGATAACTACGCATCAATGATGCTTTAGTATAGAGAGGGCTAAACTTATTATCGAAACATTTCCTATGGGATAACTACTCGTCAATGATGCTTTAGTATAGAAAGGGTTAAACTTATTACCGGAACATTTCCTATGGGATAACTACTCACCAATGTTGCTTTAGTATAGACAGGGTTTTAAAATATTATCCGAACATTTCCTGTGGGATAACTACTCACCAATGGTGCTTTGGTATAGAAAGGGTTAAACTTGTTATTTGAACATTTCTTATGGGATAACTACACATCAATGATGCTTAAGTATAGAGATCGGGTTAAACTTATTATCTGAACATTTCCTAAGGGATAACTACTCATCTATGATGCTTTAGTAAATTACTATAGAAAGGGTTAAACATATTATCTGAATATTTCTTATGGGATAACTACGCATCAATGGTGCTTTAGTATAGAAAGGGTTATTTGTTATCTGAACATTTATTATGGGATAACTACGCATCAATGGTGCTTTAGTATAGAGAGGGTTAAACTTATTATCTGAACATTTCATGTGGGATAACTACTCATCAATGGTGCTTCTGTGTATAAAGGGTTAAAACGGTCTATCTCGTCCCAACAAGCCTGAATTTAGTGTGTCTGTCATTTGTAGAATGAGGTCCCCAGTGGGTGACTTTATTGACGCTATCCCGTATAGCGGGCTAGCATCACTAAATTTATGGGGACCTGAGACCTCTTTCTGCTTAGGCCTCATCTTCTCTGGAAAGTTTCTTTATTGTCAAATTTATATAGGAACTTCACATAGAGTTTATTTCTTTTTAGTTTAGCTTCTCTATATCCCCAAATTGGCAGACGACACATTGCATAATCGAGGTTCCCAATGGGTGCACTCCACAATATTCACCATTTGGGAACTTCAATCTGAGTGTGTGTTTCCCATAGCAGATGAGGCCATGCATACTGAGGTCCCCAGATGGTGAATTTGATCGTGATAGCATCACTAAATTCACCCTCTGGGGTCTGGGACCTCATTCTGCAAATGACAGGCACACTAAACTCAGGCTTGCTTCCCAACAAATTTATATAGTTTCCGTGGTATACAAAAAAATAATTTGAATGAAGACACCCGCCCGGATACGCTTCTATCAATTAAATTTGATTTTATTTCCATTTGTTCTGATATAATACAAACAACATTTCGGGAAAGTTTTACCGGCTATTTTTAGAACACCACCTTCAGGTGCATTCTGAGTGTAGTGAGGGGTTGTTAACTCTCTTCGTCAAGGAAATATTTCATTTCAATTAAGATATTTTGCATGATCAACTATTTTATTATGCCACTAGCGGGTGTACCCGGCGTTACACGGGTTAATTAAGGCAGCATTACAATTGTAACAGTTACAATGATATTAGCTGTTTTTTGCTCCCAATATCCTTTCTCTGTGCTTGGGACCGGTCGTTCTTTGTCCCGATAAATTGAGTGTTCGTGTCGTTTCTGTTCGGTAAAGTGACTGTTGTGCGGATACCAAAAAGCGACGTCGAGCAGAGTCAGGACCCAGTCTATGTTAACCGGAGAGCCCGAGTGCATAGTCAAATTTAATCGTAATCCGTGCAGAAATGTGGACGCATATAGGGAACAAACATGCATAGGGAGGGAAAGCGAGATACAGAGAGTCACACACACACCCTCTCACTCACACTCACGCAATCGCATTTATATATTAATTTTATCGATAACCAATTTACCAAATATTCAGTTTTGTTCATGTTTCATTCACAGATAAAGGTACGAAGTTTGTAGTCTTTAAATCTGGTTTTATAAACACAATATGCTGGTGTTGTAAATTGTGATTGTAGCCTGGAAGTGATATCTCATCTTTAAGGAAGTGAACAACGTAATTGAAGCGTGGCGGCTTTATTCTGTAATCGGTCCATGAGTTTGAAATTCATTCGCCGGAAACAGACATCAGTTAATTACAGCAAAATTCCGCCTCTATTGTCGGCGTGTCAGCCCGTCACATCTAACATTAATACCGAAGCAATCTGATATTCCCACGAACATATTGTGAAGATACGTCAGAGACTGACCTTTTGTAGATTAAGATTTTATCATCAGATGTCGGACGATCAGCCTTTAATATGTTTTTAATTGTTAGACGCAAAACCAAATAACAACACCTTGCAGATGCTCGATCCAATTTGACGCCAAATAATTCAGATTTTCCGAAGCCGATTTACCACTTACCGGGCAAAAGAAATGCTTGCAATCACCGCATTGCTCGTATCACACACGGACACCCAGAATATCATCCATACGCCCAATACAAGAAAACCTATGTCAGAAATGGTAATGCGCTCAAGATAATATATTATATACCCATGGTTGTAAGTATAGAATATAAAATATATTGGTTTCGCGAATGACCAACTCAGAATTCCGTTGAAATAACAATAACAAACAACACCTAATTAACGAACCGGTGGCCGACTCGGCCGTCTCCGACCACAACACCAAGAGGGCTGCAGAACGAAAAATGCCTATAAAAGTTGAAATATAAGACTTACAAATTATATTTTTCTCTTCTTTTATTTGTAATTGACATAGCGTGTCACAAACCAAACATCAACATTATTGACATAATAATGTAAAGGACAATAAACGAAATTGAAATTCCCAACTACACCTTTTACCGGACTCGGCCTCCGTGTCGCAGTTCGACTTTTAAATCCGTCCCAAAAAATCCCATTTCTATAAATTAAACCCCAGCGCCCACGCGAAACAAGAATCTCTACATTGGTATACACACGGAGCGCGAAATAAACAAAAATGCTAGATTTACAGTCCCTCCCGACCCTATATTAGTCCCCTCCTCAATGTTTTTTATTTGGATATCATTTTACATGCATATGCAAATTTTATTCTTGCCGTAACCGTCAAATTAGATATCAATGACCCATTAATCAGTCTATTTTGATCAAATTCGACAATCTAAATCACCTTGTATCACATACGTTAGGATACTGATTCAATGTCTAGAAGACTCGAACTGGTCATGACCATTTATGTTAGGAAGAATAAAATATAAAAATTTTAATTCATTAATGGGTGCATGGTCCGATCTAACATCATATTAATGGGACTCATGGGTCCGATCTAATTATTGTCAGAGGTAGAACACGTTTTTATGTGTACCCATACCATGTATGGTACACATAATGCCGACGTCCGGATCAACCATCCGTCGTTCGTCCGTCCGTCCGTCTGTCCGTCTGTCTGTCTGTCCGTCTGTCCGTCTGTCCGTAGACACTTGCTATCCGATTCATTTACTCGAATATTTTTTATCGGATCTTGTTCAAATTTTATGTGCATGTTTATGATGACACACTCCTCACCTGTATAGTTTTTGGTATCGATCGGTTGATCGGTTTAGAAATTATTAACACTTTGCATCCGCACATAGTCATGAGCTATCCGATGCTATAACCAAAGTATTTTTTGTCTGATTGTTTTCATATTTGATATGTAGGTTTATGATGACACACCCCTCACCTGTATAGTTTTTGGTATCGATTAGTTGATCAGTTTAGAAAATAATTAACCCTTCACACACATGCTATCCAATGTAATAAGTTGAACATATATCTTCTGATCTGCCTCATATTTCTTACCTAGGTTTTTCTTAGCACGGTCTTCATCTGTATGTTTTTGGTATCATTTAATTAACCCTTTTCACTCTTAATGTTTACTTAGATCTCACGCAAGCTGCTATGACTCAAAACATTTTTCATCTGGTCTGCACCAAATTTGGTACATGTGGTCCTCACCCCAAAATACAGATCAAGTTCAAATTTGGGTTTGATCCGATATATTTTAACAGAGTTATGGCCCTTTATAATTCAAGTGACTTATAATGTAGTTCCATGAAATACACTGGTATATGGTCGAATGGTGGACAACTCTATTGGAAATATAATGATAACATTCCCTGGTGTATGCCCATGTAGATTGTAAACAGCTCATGAAATGATTAATTGCTATTTAGCTATGGCCAAGTGGTTAGATGGATACCAAGATAAACAAACAATATTATACTGATGGCTGGTTAATTGTCAAATTTGATAAATGACACCAGGCTCTTGTTTATCTAATTTTGAAATTTCATTACAGGCTGCCTGATAATTGACCCATGACCTACACAATTGTCTGCATATTCCATTGATATGCTTAGAAAATAATTAACCCTTTCCAAGTTTCCAACAGATTTATGCTTTAATGCACATGGGCTCTTCCTCATATGTCTTATCTTGGGTTATCTTCACACTATTAACTTCTATGGATTGTGGAATTGATTAATTGATTTTTGAAAAATATATTAACCCTTCAGACACATTCTTTTGATATTACATTAAAATAATGGCTAATAGCCAATATAATTGTTATATGCAATAGGTTACAAGCAGATAAATCTTCATTATTGTTTGTATTATGCAGAAACATATTAAATGAACCCTCTTTTTGAATCAGGTTCATTAGTTAATGAACGTTCAATAAGACACCAATTGAATATGCTTACAGATTATAGGTGATGCATTATTTTGAAAATCAATATGGCAGATAATATTGCCAGGAACCTTATTTTCCCATCTGTTCATATTGTCATGGTTGACTGAATTTTGGGGACCACAGAGTGCTTAAAAGATTAACAGTGAAGGTTATGTGTTTTAGTCTGCAAGCTACTTGTAAAATATTGTTATGTCTTGAAACCATTTGATTCAGTGTTACATTCCTTTATATTAACTATGGTAATCTTTTCGATTTAGGGATCATTGGGGCCAGCATCCGCACCATATAATGGATGTATAACATGGCTGTATAACATTATATAGATAACATTTTTGAATTATACTGTATAAACTACATGCATTTTTGACATGATTGATAAACAAATAACAACTGGGAAGAATGGGGGGGGGGGGTCATTAAAGTTCAAATTAAATATGAGATGGAATCCCACATGTTGTTCTATGCAGTCTGGCTTGTCAACTAATTATTTCTCTTTAGAAGTGAATGAGATTTGAATAGCTGGTAGTTTTGTTTCCAATGAGCTAACTTCAACTTATAAACATATCCTCAGAAATAACTAAACCCTTGGATCTCACATAGATAGGTCCTTGGATGAATAAGGATAGAGTTATTAGATTTAGAACACCCCCCCCCCACTTCGCAACCACAAATACTTTAACCCCTTCTTAAGACAAATTATTTGAGCTATTGAATTCAAGATGGTGCTGATATATGGATACATGTGTTCATATCTTTGATAAATTATCAGTTATAGCTAATCGCTATCGCCCGGGTATGGGTTAAACATCTGCCGATCGTGATCGGCCTCTCGTTACGGTGTCAAATAGGTTAGGTCATCTTTAATAACTATGGGTTCGTTACGATCGGCAGTCCGAAATTATACTTCCATTTGTTGCATCATGCGGACATCAATGTTGGTTGCACCACACGTGAAATACTATGAACTTCATATAAGGTAATACTTATTTAACTCTTACCAACCATCGCCACATAAGCTATATAATCAAACCATAAAGAACGTTCGTGACCAGTTTATAAAGTGTGTTCATGATCAGTTCATAAAGAACATTCGTGATCAGTTTATAAAGAGTGTTCACGATCAGTTCATAAAGAGCGTTCGTGGTCAGTTATAAAGAGCATTCGCGATCAGTTCATAAAGAGCATTCGTGATCAGTTCATAAAGACCATTCGTGATCAGTTTATACAGATCGTACATGATCAGTTTATAAATAGCGTACATGATCAGTTTATAAAGAGCGTACATGATCAGTTTATAAAGAGCGTTCATGATAAGTTTATAAATCGCGTACATGATCACTTTATAAAGATCGTACATGGTCACTTTATAAAGAGCGTTCATGATCAGTTTATAAAGAGCGTACATGATCACTTTATAAAGAGTGTTCATGACCAGTTCATAAAGAACGTTCATAGTCAGTTTATAAAGTGTTCATGAACAGTTCATAAAGAGCGTTCATGATCAGTTTATAACGAGTGTTCATGGTCAGTTTATAAAGAACGTTCGTGATCAGTTTATAAAGAGCGTCAATGGTCAGTTCATAAAGAGCGTTCATGATCAGTTTATAAAGAGTGTTCATGGTCAGTTTATAAAGTGCGTTCATGGTCAGTTTATTCTTAATATGGTAATAATAAAGGGCATTGGCTTCACTCTGGGCTAATATATACAACGACCGATACAATTCTACGAGAATTTTCAAACTATTTACTAAGAAATTATTATTACATGCATTGCAATTTCAAATGTTATAAACTTCCCTGTCAGTACATCAAAAGTTCCCAGGTTTTGAACTGGTGGAGTGTGATATCTACGGACGAAGCCAGAGTACAGATTCTTGGCATGATATGAGTCTCACACGAATAGCTTTCTATTTCCTTATTTTTAAATGTATTCCGTTGCTCAGATATTACAATCAGAGGACTTTGAAAATTCTAACATGGCGCCGCGTCACTTGTCAATGACTGACCCCCAATATGTCTGTGTCAGATCTAATTTAACAGTTTTGCGGGTGGATAACTCTTAATCTTCGCTCCTTTGTTGAGAAAAAATGCTAACGAGCTTCCATTGACAGGAGATTAAAAACTTATCTGACCTCGCGATGGCCGATGTCCATCGACAATCGCCCCCGTGACAGTAGACTATTGTGGTATGTCCACTCCGACAATCGCACCGTGACAGCAGCGTATTGTGATTTGTCGACTCATGTTGCAGTAAATTACTTTTCTATCCCCATCAGAAAATGAGATGTGCTTTCACGGCGGACAATCTTAAGTAAGATAGGAGTATTGGCGCTGCGCGACCATCACCCCGCGTGTAAGTTCACCGGCGTTGAATTGTGTTCCCTGTTACAAACTTCACATTGGCTAAGGCCTTTCGTCCGATTTGACATCAATTAAGTTAACAACAAAACCCAATTTCAACACACACACAAAAAAAACAACAATAAATAATACATAAATAAAAAGCTTGCATACACGTAATTTTCCGAAAGAAATTAAAAAATGAAAACTGAAAACCGAAAATTAAATAATAAACGCTCTTTAATATGCAGTGAGATATGATAAGATAGTAATAAACGCTCTTTAATTTGCAGTGAAAGTTGATAACTACACCATAAAGGCTCTATACTATACATCGAAAGCTGATAACAAAATCACAAACCCTCTTTAATACAAACTGAAAGCTGATAACGAAATCATAAATACTCTTTAATATACACTGAAGGCTGACGAAATCATAAATGCTCTTATTTCGTTCGGTCGTTTGACCTTATATTTTTCAGCACGGAAAAATAAAGCATAAAGAGCGTTTCATAATAGTCTATTCCTGATATGGAAACAATAAAGATCGTCTATCGCGCTTATCTGTAAAACAGTGAAAACAGCTAACAAAATGCCAAACTTTCCATACCATACATAACATGCTGATGGTCCAGCTGGATGGTCCAACTTATGTTTACGTTTATATGTGATTTAGAAGTACGGATACACAAAGCAGACGCATGTTCAATGTGGTATGTTTATACATATCGCTATCGAATGTCTGACGTTCTCTACAAGAGTGGATAACCATGAGGTTCAACTGTATTATGCATGTCAGTTCAAGTCGACCAGCGATCCTACACAACAGACTCTCGACTCTTCACGTGGTATATCAGGGGTTAGCAATCGTATTATGAATATCTGATATATCTTTACATAATTCGACCAGTTCCAAACATATCGCCATAGAATGTCTGACCGTCTCTACAAGAGTGGACACCAGATGGTTTGACTGCCAATGCACGTTAGTCCAAATCTACCAGCGATCCTACACACCATACACTCGAATCTTGCCGTACTGTGAACAGCGGAGATCTCTTTACATCTCTCAAAAATTCCAAACATATCGCTGTCGTAGATCTGACCGTCTCTACAATTCAATTCAATTGTTTATTCAATTGTTTATTCTGATCGTCAAATTAAGACATTACAGATATATATGGATATAATATACAATATATTTCAGTACAGGTATACATGTATATATTATATATGGCATAATAATAGAATATAGAAATGTTGGACGGTATTCGGTTGTTTCAATATGTCAGGCTGGTGGTAATAAGCCTCAGGCGGACTTGAATATTTCTAGGATCTTCTTAATAAAAACTGATAGATTGTTAACTGTCTTTTGATTTCGGGAGTTGAAAAGAGCGGCTAGTTTGTGAGTGTTGGGTCTCTGGTAGTAGTAGGGTTTCAGGTATTTTATTCTAAGTTCATTAAGTTCCCTACATTTCATTACCATGTGTTATTCGTCGCCGATTTCCAGATTACATAGTGTGCAAATTCTGTCTGAGTAATCAGTATTTGTCCAAGCACCATGTTCTATACAAGAGTGGACACCAGATCGTTTCACTGCTCATGCACGTCAGTTCAAATCGACCAGGGATCCTACGCAGCAGACACTCGACTCAACACATTGGTAGGAGTTGGCAGTCCTGATATGAATACAACTCTTCAGCTATCTTCTGAATAATATCGCGATCGAATGTGTGACAGTCTCTACACGTGTGGACAAGCATGCGGTTCAAATATGGAATGCCCGCTCAAGTCGGCCTGCGCTCTTACACATCAGGCACTCGACCCTTCACATGCTCGGGGTTTGACAATTGTAATGTCAATAATCACACAACCTCTCAAGTATATGTTAAGCATTAGAACCCTATCGAATGTATGACAGGAGCAACGAGTGTGGACAACTTTAAGTGTGTCGTGTTAACCTGCTATCCAACAGACCACACTCAACTCTCCACAATCATCACGGTGGGGAATCACGTGGTTTCGAGTTGATGAGTATCACGCATTCAAAATGGCAGAGGCGATCGAAAACGCGACCAGAAACGTAATAAACTAAGACATGATATTAAAACATAGTATTTTGTCAGCTACGAGCAGATGATATACTATTTTTCAAACGCACCTCCGACTGGCAACTGTGGTCAGAGTGTTTCCGAACAAATACTGTATCAGCTTGTTTAAAAACTAAACTGGCATATATGCTCGTAACAGTCAAAATGCTATGTTTTGTGTCAGTTCCTCACATATTATGTTATTTGTGCGCTGGCACCAGCCTCATCCATTTTATTGGTATCTAAGAAAAGCCATCCAAATGGAATGGGAACATACATTAATTGATGGGAACATACATTAATTAACCCTTTACCCAACAAAACGGCCAAAAACGCCCATATAAAGCTTCAACAGCCTAAAATATCTTCGGTCTGTCTCAATAACACCATACAAATATGGATATCATTGGAACCGGTTCATTGACCACATTGTGATGGTTACAGTTATGCCCTGTGCCAATGCATTCTCTTATATATGCGAGTCGACCATAGGTCGCCTCGCATATATAAGAGAATGCATTGGCCTAAAAAAAATCTTTTTTTAACACTTTTTACCATTTTTTCTTATAATATTTTCTACATTCTTTGACAATTTGATCATTTTTAATATGTGTTAAGCCAATGCATTCTCTTATATATGCGAGGCGACCTATGGTCGACTCGCATATATAAGAGAATGCATTGGCACAGGGCTGTTTTGTTGGGTACCAGCCTCGGCAATTTTATATGTTTGGTACTCACCAACCTCGAAACCACGTGATTCCCCACCGTGAATCATGTCAGGGGGCGACGATCTTAATAAAGTATATTATTAGTTACCCTGTGTCTGGTCACGTAGTGTATACGAGTTTTTACCTACTCGAAGCCAGTTGTATCCCATGATACCGAAGACCGAATGGGATACGGTTGGCTGAGGGTAGGTAAAAATCCGTACTACGTGAACAGATACACGGTGACGATGTTATATATTGACCGTATAACAGAAAATGTCTAAATTCTACATTTTGCATAAAATAAAATCTTGTTTTTGTGCGGTACGTTCTAAAACTGTTTTCAAAATTTCACTAAGCCGCTCCAGGATCCAGCTTCCACCTCAAAATTCATGTCATTGGAACGAGAAGAAATTGGGACCTTGGTCCTTAACATATTTAACCTCGAATCTTCTTTAATATGCCCAGCAGACATCCTCCCCTTTCTTTTGACATTTATGTACCACCTTCAGTATGTGGGTAAATTACATGACGGATAGGTTGTAAGCCATTATTTCTTTCACTATACTTATGTTGACAAGCGGAAAGGCCGTATATATATATGGTTCGTCAGCCAGTGCCCCATTCTGACTTCTTATTGTCATTCCGGAGGGCTAGGTGTGATTTACGTTGACCCGGGCAGATGTGTCACCTTGTCAAGCAACCACTTACCTGTATTGGTTAGCCAATACAACTAACAGTTGTAATATAATTATGGATTCAACCCATCACATATCTTTTAAAGACAATATTTCTATCGAATGACTGACTGTCTCAACAACAGAAAGTTCAAATCTGTGATATTCGCTTGACCAGCGATCCGGCACGCCCGAGACTATACTCTTCACATTCCAGGGGTTGAGAGTAGTAACCTGAGTAGCTGAAATTTCCTTAAATCTGTTCTTTTTAAACAACTTTCACTATCGAATGTCTAAACAAGTGAGGACAACCAGTGTGGTCATGTCGTTTAAGTCGACAAGCGACCTTGCCCGCCAGGCACTCGACTATTCACACGGTATACCAGGAGTTGACAATCGTGATATGAATAGCTGAAATCTGCTTAAATATCTTCTTAGTGATATCGCTATCGGATGACTGACAGTTTCGAGGACTGTGGACAACCAATGGTCATTCATAATGTCAGTTATCGAGAGGGAGGACGCGTTAATCTGACAGTATCGACGAGATATCGTGGCCAGTGGTAATTCGTGATGTCATCTATCGCGAGGGCCGGACGCGTTATTGTGTGAACACGTTGGAGTCAAGATTGCGAATAAACCACATGTTGCATTGCTTTATTTATTTCACTCAATCATATAAATTGTATGAGATACAGAGTGAAAAACGTATATACAGAACTATGTACACAGTCGATGTGTCGAGGTGACAAAATATTCATCGTATATATATAAATACAGTTCATATATTTCAGTAACATTTACATCACATTGTATATTTTATACAGGCATGCAAATCTAGAGTTGCTCGTAATAAGTATATAAGCGTAATAATTATACAAGGATGCATCTCTCTTGTCGTTTTTATTTCGAATTTCGAACTATGGACTGCGAATTTCGAACTATGGACTGCGAATAGTGAGGTCCGCTCGAATGTCAGGTCATGCAACAATTTAGTTCATCTGATGCATATATAGACTGTCCACAAGCTACTCATTATTAAAGGTGACTGTTTGATAGTCAAATTGTTTCGGGCGGCTGACAATAACATAAAAAGAAACTCAACATGAAAGGTTACAACTGGGAAAAGAGCATTATGAATACCAATAAAGACATCACATGTGCATGCTAAAGATGGGGATATGGCTCACATATAAGCGTCATGCGTTATGCCAAATCCCATCTATAATGTAAATGTATACAATATGTTCATTCTTGTGCGCGATTTAGAGAAAATAGCCACGTTTACACCAAGATTGCTCTATATCTGTTATTAAATTATTATATATTCTAAATTAAGGGTGTGAAGCAATCGCCCAAGGCTTAATCAAATCAAATTGATGCGTGAACGGAATAAACCTGCGGTCGTCTGATTGTGTTCTGTTCGGGTTACCGTCCTCGTAAATGCCACCAAAATACATCACCAGATATAGCAAAGTAGTATGTCAAAAATGCAATCGGAATTGAAAAAATATCAAGGACGGACAAGAAACTGAAGGTCGATTGGGTATCTATCCAGGAAATGTTAGGTCGAAAGCCAGACACTCCCCCCAAAGAATCGGTCTGACAAACAAGAACATTTATTTTTCTTTATTTCCTTCGGTGAGAAGTACCACAAATGTGTGGGTCTTTTAAGCAATATATAGCTGACAGTATTAACGAGTGTGAACGACCAGTGTTCATTCATAATACCATCGGTCGAGATAGGATCCGTTATTATGAACACGTGCAAGTCAACATTGCCCTATAATCTGTCCATAAATAACATGATGTATTCAAACTTCAGGGTTTGAAGCTATCGCCGGAGGCTCCTTTAAATATATAACTGATGCGTGAAAAGAATAAACCTGCGGCCATCTGATTGTTTTCTGTTCGGGTTACTGTCCTCTTAATTGCTACCAAAATACACCTGAAGTATGGCGGTCGTTATTATATACCTGAAGTATAGCTGTCGTCATTAATTGGACAAACAAAAACATTGACAGAATTTCAGTAGTCAGGAAAGGTAATTCGGTTAGTTATACTTAGGACATATCACTTCCGACTGAGATTTTGTTTTACATTTAGTCGCCATTTGACATTCATAAATGTGATGTATAAAATAAAAAAACGGGTTAATATGAGAAGGCTAAGTTTGTTATACAATATAACTCCCAACTAAGTCTTGATTTGAATCGTATGAAACTAGCGTTCTGGGAGATTGAAGAAGGTTGAAATTGTTCTGACATTTAAAATTCCAACAAAGCCAAACCAAGTCATAGTGTAAAGTGAATTGGATATCAATTCTTTTGTGACTGGAGCTTCCTGATGTTTTGCGAAAACCCTGTGCCAATGCATTATCTTATATATGAAAGTCGAGGTCGCCTCGCATATATAAGATAATGCATTGGCCTAACAATATTTACCTTGATCTTGTAACCCAGTGCATTCTCTTATATATGGGAGACTCGCATATATAAGAGAATGTACTGGCACATGGTCTTGAATGCTCCACCAGCGCAACTACCGTCATGAACGGGTTATGGAAGAGTTGACTATCTTCCTGTCAATGACATATTATGGGATGTTTATATAGTTGAAATTGTTAATAGTTAAGAGCGATAGGGGTTCAATTCCCGGTGGACTCATCGCTGACTTTGTATCCCACACCGCTATCTGGTGGAGCTGCCAGTTACTCGCCGATGGTGGGTGGTTTCGCCGGTCATTCTTTCAGCCAATGAAATCGCTGCTAGATTTACCTTATTTTCCCTCCATCAATGAAACCAAGAAAACTAAGATGCATGCATCAGGTCAGCCATGAACTATTTAGCATAGAATAATTCAGTTCGGTTGCAGTTTCACAACGTTACAACTGACATACGATTACACCTTGCATGTGGAACCATGTAAGAGTGAATATTAATGTTCTAAATCCCATGTTTCACCTTTAGTGGTAATGGGGTCGTACTTTATTAACACGCAAGTAGTGTAATTAAGTACGGGTAATTAGAAGTAACAAATCGTTTAGTTTCTATCGCATCGGGTAAAAGGGGTGAGCAGATTGCTGATGATGAATGCTCTCGTTAGCTGCCAATATAATGTGCATATTTGCCCCGTTGCGTTTATACACTGTAGCATTGGCGGGCCAGAGTGTGTTGACATGTTAAGTGTTTGGTTCATTAATAACAGATCAGCAGGGATTTGTCGTGATAACGTATACGTGGAAATATGCTACCTAAACGGTTAAATTAACGGTTGATCTATTACACCACCGTGTATACTCGGTTTAAATAGGTATATTATATAGGGACGTGTGCTTAATTTTGGTGCGGACCGATGATAAAACAAAATCAGAGGTAAATGTCGGCGGGCGGGAGGGCCATTTTTTCAATAATTTTTTAAGAAATTGAACAGTTGCAGCAGCAGCAAAAAAAGGGTGTACAATTGGCAAATGATGAGGGGCGGCGTGACGTGTAACTAGGATTGAAATTAGATATGCAATTTGGAGATTATTGGATGAGGGATGTTATATTAATTATATTAAAGGGACTTAGTTGTCGAAAATATTCATATTTGTTCCAAACACCGTAAACAGAAAAATATTAAAACGCATACATTTTGGTTCAAATATACGATCACTATCGCGTAAACATCATGCTCACATAAAGACCTACTAAATTTTACCTAAACAAGAGTCTGATTGTGTTATAGAAGGCAGCACAATGCTACTGGCTAATCACACACAAATGGTATAAACGCTCTTTATTATTTCAAAATAAGGAATTGAGCAACAAAGAACGCTCTTTGTGTTTACCATCATAATATAAAGAAACACCAAGAAAGTAACTTTTTATGCTTTGTTTACATAACAATCGTCAAATTTACGACAATAACATACTGTTTATGAGATATTTCTCATTTGTATATTAACAAAGTATGTCTATATTTGAATATTATTTTCGTTTGTAGCGGTTTTTGACAGGTGGAAATATGTTCACAGGATACCCACCAAGGCCTTCCGTACCTTTAAGGTATACTGCAACTTTGTTTCTTGTCAATAGCAGAATACATAATGCTATTAAGAAGTGACACAAAACACAGAACATTTTTTTTAATTATAAGTATTGAGCAGTGAGAAATATTTGAGTCGAGGAAACCAGTAACGAAAGGCGATATTAACATGATTTCTGTCAGCGAATAATTGTTTACGTTCCAATGAATATTAAAATGTACTGAAAACAAACTGCTAATGGGTGCCAGACTTTCATAAACACAAATTATGTATTAATGGTGTAACGACATATTTCGTTCTTAATTGTCGAAAAAAATAGGGGATGGGGATGTTTGGATCTCTAGTTTAACGACATTTTTCGGTCTTTAATAGTTTAATGACATTTTTCGGTCTTTATAATATCTCAAGATATAGGGGGTATTTGGATCTCTAGTTTAACGACATTTTTCGGTCTTTATAGTTTAACGACATTCTCGGTCTTTAATATTTTAAGATATAAGATATAGGGGCCCTTAGTGGGTATTTGGATCTCTAGTTTAACGACATTTTTCGGTCTTTGATAGCAAAATGGAAGAAGTACATCTTTGGAAAGATGTGGTGGCCCTAAAAAGAAAGTTGTTTGGTGATCTTGAAATGCAGTTTTTCTGAACAGTCTTCCTTGATTAAAGTGATGTGAAACACTCCGGCAGACAACGGGCAGAGTGATCAAATAGAAATTAAGAATAATCTTTCTCAAAGTAGTTATTTGTTACGAATATTAATCCAAATGGATGATACACAACGTCATTCTTATATATTAGTTAAATGCAATGACTCTCGATGGCGAAATCATTTTTGTTTAATTATAGCCGATAGTTGCGCCCCGAATCGAGATGTAAATATTTACAATTTGGAGTAGTTCAGACGATGTTCTCTATGAAGTGGGGTGGTAGATTTGTTTGGAAATTTTCAGTGATGTTAGTAGAATGATAACATTCCCCAGGTTGGCAAAGTGCCTGAGCACTAACTTATCAATTTCTCGCACCCGAAAAAGTCCATAACAAGTTCATAATATGTCTTTAAGCATATATATAAATCTCCGAAAACCAAAATTCTAAAGCATTAAACGATTTCTTGAAATGCAGTTTTTCTGAACAGTCTTCCTTGATTAAAGTGATGTGAAACACTCCGGCAGACACCGGGCAGAGTGATCAAATATAAATTAAGAATAATCTTTCTCAAAGTAGTTATTCGTTACGAATATTAATCCAAATGGATGATACACAACGTCATTCTTATATATTAGTTAAATGCAATGACTCTCGATGGCGAAATCATTTTTGTTTAATTATAGCCGATAGTTGCGCCCCGAATCGAGATGTAAATATTTACAATTTGGAGTAGTTCAGACGATGTTCTCTATGAAGTGGTGTGGCAGATTGTTTTGGAAATTTTCAGTGATGTTAGTAGAATGATAACATTCCCCAGGTTGGCAAAGTGCCTGAGCACTAACTTATCAATTTCTCGCACCCGAAAAAGTCCATAACAAGTCCATAATATGTCTTTAAGCATATATATAAATCTCCGAAAACAAAAATTCTAAAGCATTAAACGATTTGCTATATTTCCAGGGCATATATTTCATCTGATTTTTCGAGAATCCATATATACTTTTTCACGAGAATCCAGGGTAATTTGCGAGAATATTTACGAGAATCTAGATTTGGATTCTCGCCGAAATATAAGCCCTGATTTCACTCTGAAGTGTGCCTAAATGGCATAAATTGTACCGTGGTTCCCATGTTCGCCAAAGTGGCATAAATTTATTTCAGGATAATAATAATTTTAGGCATTCATTTATATCACTGATATCAGGACAATAAATAGCCATTTCCATTGCATGGAACAAAGAGCGTTATTGTTTATCGGTGTTGTTTTTGGAAGTGGTGGTAGTTAAATTTTATACATTTCGACCCCCAATAAGTATTTCCGAACAAATGAATTATTAACAAGCGTGACATGACATCATTGACGAAGATAATTAACACCGATCTACAAGCAATTAAAGTCTTAAAATGAGCTAAAATTTAACATTTTCTTTAAAAAATTTACATTTTTATCTCTCGCGACATAATTGTCACCAATAAAAACAAATTTGATTCATCGTGGAAGTTAGTCGGTGACTATAAATAATGTCACCATTCAACTGAATGTTGTTGAGCATATTTCAACCAATTTTGGAAGTTTAAATGAATATTTTCTTCACACGCAAAGTAAAATTGACAAATTTCAGGATTTTAGCCTGCTTCGTTGGGACCAAAATTTGTTGTGCACACTCAAGAAACGTCTACCGACACTCGCTAGGCCAAATTATGCCATGACCATGCTATAAACTAGCTTGAAATTGGCAAAACAATGAATTTTTTTTGGTTGAAAAAATTTACATGGGAATCTCCAGTCCATAGGCATAGAGAACGGTTATTTTTCGATAAAAACGAAAATAATGCGAAATGAAATTCGGCACTCGTCAGAATGGTGCAGAATAACATACGAGTCTTGTTATATGCGAAAATTTGACCTCATTCGATAAATTAGTCTCGTAATTAAGGAATGTGGAATTCCGTCGCACTGTTAGTGTTTACTGTACAAGGCCGACGCAATTTTGAAATGGTTCATGGACGACGCAATTTTGAAATGTAAACACGCATCAAACACGCATCAAATTTACCTTTTGTGAGAATAACAAAAGCGCAACCTTGATCAAAGTAATACAATACACAACAACACATAGAATAAAACTGATATAAACACGGTATCAGTGAGAATAAGACGCGTATTCAGACGTGGAATTTGACAACATTTGTTCGCTTCGACGCTATAAATATATCTGACCCAGATAACCGAGATGCAGCTGTTTTGCGCACGTCACTTTCCATATTTGGAATTTCCATATATGGGATTTGTGTTAACCTCAATACCGATCAAGTTATCTTAGAATAAACATAAAATATGTTGTAATTTATGCAACTACGACCCTGGTAACCCTGATAGCTAATAAAATATACCGGCCAATTCATTTTAAGATCGTTATTTCACTTTGCTTTAGGCATAAATCCACTCTTAAACGCACATAAACGACCCATTTGCGTTAAATTAAATATACTCGGTATTTATTAATATTAGTTTTTTATTGCTCAGTATAGAGTTAGACCCTTGACACCTGTCAATATATTTGGGCTGAATTCATATGATGCGGTATTATTCCTCGAAATAAACAACAAAGCCGTCGTTATTTCGAAATGTCGTTTGGGCTAACATTTACACAAATCCTCCGTGTGTTCTCCTCAATTGACACACAGGTTCTCAGTCGACACACAGGTTATCCCAGAAACCGGTGTGAAATAAACAGCCAAGGTTTGGCTGAAATAATGCGGACCGTATATATATAAATCGATATGTGGATTTAAGGATAGCCAAAACACTGAAATGACACCGTCGTGATATAGCCCTGGCTGCTGAAACCTTCTTTAACCCCCAATAAAACGAAAATATTGTTTTATAACGCAAAAATGAGAGAACATGAACTGATCCAGACATGTTTCAGCAAGCACTGGGAGCGACCACATTCGCCATACAAAACATTGATACAATATTATTTATGCGCGTTTACAATCCCCTACAAATTCAGGCGTTACCTGTATGCAACACTGGCGTAAACCGCATATAACCACAAGAAAACCATAGTCAGAAATGGTAACGCCACCAATATCATATTATTAGCCATAAATATAAATTATAATACAATTATTCTATAAACTAGCTTTCATGTGGGAAATTTGCATACTTCCATATTTCAAGTTTTCCCGTTTCTCGTGTTATACATTACTTTCTTCAAACTGTCTTCTTTATTACACAAGCTGATGGGCCCGACTTCGTCCGGGCTGTTTCCCATCTGATTTCCGGCGAAAGGCGCGATTTGACCTTCAATTGACTATTTCGAAAGTCAACGTCAGGTCAGGGTCATGATTTGACCCGTCCAAAACACCCCCACCCGGAGAAAAGTACCCCTAGGTAACAAATTTCGTCGAAATCCGTCCGTTTTACCCCACTTGACCTTTAATTAACAATTTTGAAGGTCAAGGTAAGGTCGGAGTCATGATTTGACCCGTCCAAAACACTCCCCCGACAAAAGTACCCATAGGTATCAAATTTCGTCGAAATCCATCCGTTTTACCCGATTTGACCTTTGATTGACCACATTGAAGGTCAAGATCACGATTTGACCCGTTCAAAACACTCCTCGGACAAAAGTATCCCTAGGTATCAAATTTCGCCGAAATTTGTTCGTTTTACCCAAATTGACCTTGCATTGACAGTTTTAAAGGTCAAGGTCAGGTCGGGGTCACGATTTGACCCGTCCAAAACACTCCCCGGACACAAATACCCATAAGTATCAAATTACGTTGAAATCTATGGAAACCCGAAGAGGACATGTTAGTTGCTAATTGCTAGATATACGACGCACGACTTGTCGCGGTATTTTAAAGGTGTTTCAAACTAGGAGATAGAAGTATTCTGCGTTTCAAATGGTGATGAATTATAGTATTTTATTCAAATTTTATGGCATAAATTGTTATTAAACCCGTATATACTATCAAAAAAAATGAATGACTCGAAAATTAAGTGGGCCTTTAAACAAAGTCACAAAATTGCAGTTAGGCTCATCTCATACTCGTCTATTCAGCGATATTCTGCTGCGCAGTTTGTTATAGCCTCCAGTATTCATTGAGCGTTATAGCCCCACTGTTATAATTCGCCTTTAGCAGGTGTACTCTTGCCTCAGATTATTGAGATATTAGGTCACATGTAATGACATTGAATCACATGGAGACATAGCAATTGTGTGGGCTGCTTGGCGTGAATATGTAATGAGAAATAAGGTCATACGTAATGACATTAAACTCAAGAAAACCCGCGAAAACAAAACAAAATCACATTTAATGTTTTAAGTTATTTCCTTCATAAAAAGAATCTTCGTGATAATGAACCCTCTCAATACTTTAGAATATAGAATTAACCTTAAAATAACAAAAACCTTCGGAATACAGAACCTTCGGAATAACGAACCTTCTGATTGGTGAACCTTCGGAATAGCGAACATTCAGAGAAATTTCGGAATAGTGGACCTTCGGGATAGTGAACCTTCGGAATAGAGACATGCCCCCCAATATTCATATTATATGCCCAGAGTTCAAAGGCATGGGCCCATAAAATTCTAAATTTGGCCCTTAAAATATTGAACTCCAAATTGGAGCCCACACAGAACATCACTTAAGTCAACTGTACCTGTGTCATGTCCCAATGCGGGAGGGTACATATATACCACAACATTCATATTATATGCCAAGAATTCAAAGGTATGGGCCCACGTAATGACATTAAATCTCAAGAAAACCCGCGAAAACAAAACAAAATCACATTTAATGTTCTAAGTTAAGTTATTTCCTCCTGTATCTGTATCGGTATGCGCGCAGGATCAGTTTGGATGTGAGCGCACACTCCATAAAAAGAATCTTTGTGATAATGAACCCTCTCAAATTAGTCTCAATACTTTAGAATATAGAATTAACCTAAAAATAACAAAAACCTTCGGAATAGAGAACCTTCGGAATAGCGGACCTTCGGGATAGCGAACCTTCATAATAGAAACATGTCCCCACAATTACACCGGTGACGTAAACACATGTGCTAATCTTTGTCGTACTATCGTGACTCTATCGGAACGATTTATACTCAAGTACGAAATAACCATAATACATTCGCCCAGTGGATTATCGATCGACCACATAATATGAAAAACTCTACACCAGCTTACACCACTGTGTGGCGTAATGACAGTTCTGCTTACTGACTATTTTAATGTGCATAGCTTTGATGGCAGGACGGGGTCTCATTATTAGCTTTCATAATTAACTCCTCGATAAATGATACTTGAATGGAAGAAGCCAGTTCTTTAACTGAATTATCCATTGTATCACTGAATGGATTATAATGCATGGTATACATTTTTTGACTAGGTCATATTTCTATACTTTGTAAATTGTGGAGAGGACACGGACAAGAAACAGACACAGCCCCGGAATTAGTACTATTCTACTATATCCACCTGCGAATTGGGTTGGTGTGTAAAATTATCTGCATATACACTCAGAAAAATATAACTAAAGTTTAGTTGAAATGTAAGTCAACATTTAGTCAACCGAATCCGACGTCGGATTTGGTCGTAGGGTTAACTACTTGGGTTAGAAAAAGGTAAGCAAACATCGGATTATGGTAACCCAACTGTGTAACCAAACGTTGGGTTAAATTAACCAAACGTTGGGTTAAATTAACCAAACGTTCGGTTTGAAGTAACTATAGGGTTAGAGAAAACATATGTCAATATATAATTATATTTCATCTCAATAGGTGAGTTTTGACCGTATTATCTGAGATTCTGGTCATTAATTAAGGTATCCCAAAAATAAGTCCAATCAATGGATTAATTTCGGATCTCAACGTCTGAATAGATGAGTAATATTGAATTAAACCAGACTTCTTTACCTAGTATGTAATGCATGAAACGAGGTGTTACATATAATGTCTTTCTTTTCTGGAATAAATTAACAACATAGAAAATACTTGTACCAAAGACACAAGCACTACTACAACTATATAGTTCCGACATATAACAGATGCATTCACCGTGTATTGATTTGAGTTTGTTACTAACAAAGAGAAGAAAATGTGAGAGACCTCACATCCAGCAAATATTTATCAAGGGGCACAACTGAAACCAGTGAGTATTAATTAAACTAATCTATAACCCAACAATCTAACCGAACAATTGAACCCAACTTCGGGAATATTGACCCAACATTAACCCAACCTTTATTAACCCAACAATTTCAACTAAACTTTTTTTTTAGTATATATTGTATTGCTCGTGTATACATTATTATAAAGCACTTGAGCCAATACGATTGTATCGTAATGTAATCTAACCACGTCTCCAGTTTATATTTGTCCTTATTCACCATCCTGCATGGCATATACAAACGAGTACGTATGTACCCGACCTACCCGTGAATAAACTAACATACTTCCCGCGTGACTTGTCACAATTATAGAGTTCGGTATTTCTCGAAAGATCGCCGGTCAATTGAAACGAAGATTTAAAGATACGCTAAATTCTGTGGATGCGATGCTATCTTGTGATGACAACAGAAATACGCCAATATTCTAATCAGTACACACAACCTTATTTATCCAGTACATTTGTGAATCTCATAACCAGCTTAACATCGTCACAGGCGATATTCGGTTTCCCAGGTCCGAACCGCCCCTGGAGACTCTCCAATCGAAAGAGAACCAGATTCATCACCGCAGTGATATTCATCACAACACAGACAACGATCCAAATGGGCTGAGTTGACACAACCAGAGGAAGCTTTATATGGCTATATCTGTATCCAAATGGGCTGATTTGGCACAACCAGAAGAAGCTCTGTATAGCTATAGCTCTCTTCTATCTCCTTCATATATCTCTCTCTCTCTCATCTACCATTCCATCTCTCTTACCCACCTCTCTCTTTCCAACCCATCTTTTTGTTATCTGAACTACAAATAACGAACGAAGGGGCGGTTATAACAACTCGACAGGCGGCATAGGGAGGTTGAAAACTGTATGCCTTCTATGGTGTATACTGCGAGACTGATCTGGCCGTTTCCTTGGAGCATTGCTTTAGATATTTAGGTGTTAACAATGGCTGGACCACTTGAAGATTTTATTGCAGGAACAATCTATATCTACATTTGCGAATGTCTGTCTGTGGTCTATAGAAATTCACAGGGGACCATCTAGATGGCACAAAAGGGGTCTACTAGGGGTAACTTTTTACGAGAAAGATAATGGTGAGGGTTAGGATTTTCTAAAGTGACGCCGTTGTTGTCAGGGGCAGAAAAGGGGAGGGCAGAAAAACATTTTGTCGCCGATTGCCACGAAACTTATATATAATTATCCCCATGATATAAGGAATCTGATGGTGTGGTTTAAATATATCAAGAGTGGCGCCGTTCGAGTCAGGGATGCACGGAAGGGGAGAGGGGCACCAAAATTGATAAACTAAGTTTAGCGCCGAGGGACCATCTAGATGGCACCAAACGGTCTACTATGGGTAACTTTTTACGAGAAAGATAATGGTGCGGATTAGAATTTTCTAAAGTGACGTCGTTGTCAGGGGCAGAAAAAAGGGGGAGGGGTAGAAAAAAACTTTTATATAATCATTCCCATGATATGAGGAATCTAATGGTGTTGTTTAAATATGTCAAACGTGGCACCTTTCGCGTCAGGGGTGCACGGAAGGGGAGAGGGGCACCAAAATTGATAACACTTATTTTAGCGCCGATTTACACCAAATTGATATATATTCTTCTCCATGATACAAGGAATCTAATTGTGCGTCTCCAAATTGCTGTTGTTTGAATGAAAGATTGTGGGAGGGGCACTCTATTTTATAAGCATGGCTAGTCGCCGATTCCCACCACACTTATACAATATCATCCCCATGCTATGAGGAGTCTAATGGTGTGGCTTAAATATGTCAAAAGTGGCGTCATTCGAGTCAGGGTTGAACTGAAAGGCAGAGGGGCACCAAAATTGATACGCAATAATTTTAGCGCCAATTTCCACCAAAGTGATACGCATTCTTATCCATAATACGAGGAGTCTGATCGTGTGATTTAAAGACGCCATGTTGGTGCTGTTTGGGTGAGAGATGGGGGTTAGTGG
Source organism: Siphonodentalium dalli (assembly GCA_032622095.1). Classification (NCBI taxonomy): domain Eukaryota; kingdom Metazoa; phylum Mollusca; class Scaphopoda; order Gadilida; family Siphonodentaliidae; genus Siphonodentalium; species Siphonodentalium dalli. Next base: position 197,220,678 of record CP136063.1, read on the forward strand.
GCACTAAAGTTGATCATAATTGGTTTACCAAACTTGTCAATAATCATCTCCATGATATCAGGAGTCTAATTGTGTGGTTTAAGGATGTCACAAGCTGTCACAAGTGGGATCATTCGAGTCAGGATGCATAGAGAGTGAGAGGAACACAATATGTTCAGCGCTGATTTCCACCAGATTGATACATATTCTCCGTGATACGAGAAACCTAATCGTGTGGTTTAGATACGCCAAATTGGTGACGTTTGGATGAGAGATATGGGGGCCATAAATTTGATACGAATTTGTATACTCGCCAATTTTATACAAAAACTTATACAAAATCATCCACACGGTATGAGGTGTCTAATGGGGTGGCTTAAAGCTGTCAAGAGTGGTGTCATTCGAGTCAGGGGTGCACTGAAAGGGAGAGGGGCACCAACATTGATTAAAATAATTTTAGCGCCAATTTCCACCAAATTGATACACATTCTTATCCATAAAACGAGGAATCAAATCATGTGATTTAAAGACGCGAATATAGATATAGATTGGTGCTGTCTGTGTGAGAGATGGTATGGGTGTGGGGTGGTCACTAAATTTGATAAACAAATTGTTTAGTCGCCGATTAGCACCAAACTTATAAATATTTATCTCCATGATATCAGGAGTCTAATTGTGTGCTTTAAAGATGTCAAAAGTGGTGCCATTCGAGACAGGGGTCCACAGAGGGCGAGAGAGAGACAAAAATAGATAAACAATATGTTTAGCGCCGATTTCCACCAGATTGATACATATTCTTTTACGAGTAATCTAATCGTGTGGTTTAAATACGCCAAATTGGTACCGTTTGGGTGAGAGATATTGGGCCCTAAATTTGATACGAATGTGTAAACTCGCCAATGTACAACAACTTTATATATATTCATCTCCATAATGAGTCTAAGTTTGTGGTTTAATTATGTCAAATGTGGCGCCACTTGAGTCCGAAATAGGGACGGGCGGGTCACCGCAACTGATAGAAATATGTTTAGTGCCAATTAACATCAAATTCATAAACATTCTTCTCAAATGATACGAGGAATCAAATCGTGCGTGTTAAAAACGTTACATATTGTGCCTAGATTTATTTGCAAATATATGTCTGTCTGTATGTGTTCTACATATAATTTCACGGGGTACAATCGAGGTGGTACCAAGGCGTTCTAACAGTGGTAACTTTTTACGAGGAAGATAACATTTGGTGCATGTTAATATATTAGAATAGCTCATGTTAATATTATAACACAATTGAGTCTGCTCCATCCAATATAGTTTCCACAAAAAGTTACAAGAGATATGGAAATGTATAGAAGGCCTGTTCAACAACAGTGGTCACAGTGTGCCGTCAAATATAATTTCTTCTGAGATAAAAGAAAACGGAGCCAGTGGCAAATGACTTTTCAGGATCCCCCAATATTGACATCCGACAAGGTTATATCTGCCCAATATACAGAGGATATCTTTCATGTTTTAGAACAGACTCATTGCCTAACATAAACAACTCAAAATCTCGCTCTGTGTCGGGCACATGTAGCTGATATACTGCATAGCAACATTTCTTTTAAACTGAGAATATTTAGCCAGTATATAGCACAATGAACAGAGGAGCACCTGGATATTTCTTTAAAACATCTGTATCTTCATGGAGATATGATAACCAGGTGTCCTCAAAATCTTAGTCAAACCCACTCGATTGATTGATACATCTCTATGTAAAACCCAATTGTCGTCTTTTATTTTTGCGAACTAATGTGTTTATAATGTTCATGTTATTACGTCTGAAGTATACGCAGTTGTAAATAAATAAAACAGAGATGCCGAGCATAAGCTAGCAAGCAGATCATTTATCCCACGGGGTGCTACATGTATATATTGGAAGTGAAAACCCACGATGGCTATAAATAGATATGACAGTACTGCATATATTCAACCACGTACTGCAGTACATGCGGAGCGATATGGAAATCAAGACAATCAATTTGCCAGCTTCTATTCCTCACTTCACTAATTGTCAACTGAGATAATGCCTTTGTTTGTCCTAAAGGGACGAGTATATATATATGCTAAAGCATTGGAACAAAGCCCGTCGAGATTGAGGGAGGAACTATTTCGTCTGGCGTCAGGTCACATGGGTAATCACACGGACATCATACAGTCTTTTCGTCAGAACATTCGCCCGGATCAGTCGACAATTATTTAGCGTCCCACCCTCTCGCCCAGTTTTCCTCCTTCCGTTTTGGGGGAGGCACCCCTGATGCTAACAGCTATGCTTCGTGTCTTTCAGGACTAGATAGGTGATCGTTGCCAGGACTCCGTGGTTGGCGCTTGGGTGGTACCAAAAAAAGGGCCTTCACCAATGACAAGAAAGCTGGAGGTCCATAAACACGTTTCCGACTACCTGTTCCTTTAGTGATTAATAAATGGTAGTCATTAAGGCAAACCTGTCTTGTTATTAATAACAACCATGTTGGATAAATACTTCTTGGTGGGACGGATTAATCGCGATAAACAAAATGACAATCGCTCCGATCCGTCAAGGTGAGCTACTACTTATATTCCGTGTGTAAGATTCATGTTTTGTGATGCTATTTGGATGTATAATTTATGAGAATATGTGTAACGCTTTGAACAAGAGTAGCCTCTATTCCCACCATATATCAACAGAATGCAGAGGGTTTCACATCACTTTAACCTGGGCAACGCCGGGTAACCCTGCTAGTACATAATATAAAAGCTAACATTGCTGATGAAGTATGTCTCAGTTGGAATGTAGGATAACGGTCGTATTATGATGTATCGGGGTGTATTTAATCCGATTAGTACAATTTTTGTCCGCATTTAGAGGCTTTCTGAATGAGAAATCTCCAGTGATAAGCGGTATAGTTGTTGTAATAATTTGAAGGATTAGTTGTTTTAACGGAATTCTGAGGTGGTGCATTCATGAAACAAGTACATTATATATATTAAATATATGCCTAATAATACGATCTTGAGGAAGTTACCAGTTCTGACTATGGTTTGCTTGTACAACAACATCCCGCTGATACGAACCGTCCACAGGCCTCAACAGTCTATCCTGCTAGCAAGACAACAGCAACCTGATTTAGCACCGTAGCGCTACAGCGAAGGCCGCCAACATATCAACGCATCGTAGCTCTACAGTGGAAGGCCGCCAACATATCAACGCACCGTAGCGCTACAGTGGAAGGCCACCAATATATCAACGCACCATAGCGCTACAGTGGAAGGCCGCCAACATGTCAACGCACCGTAGCGCTACAGTGGAAGGCCGCCAACATGTCAAAGCACCGTAGCGCTACAGTGGAAGGCCGCCAACATATCAACGCACCGTAGCGCTACAGTGGAAGGCCGCCAACATATCAACGCACCGTAGCGCTACAGTGGAAGGCCACCAATATATCAACGCACCATAGCGCTACAGTGGAAGGCCGCCAACATGTCAACGCACCATAGCGCTACAGTGGAAGGCCGCCAACATGTCAACGCACCATAGCGCTACAGTGGAAGGCCGCCAACATGTCAACGCACCGTAGCGCTACAGTGGAAGACCGCCAACATATCGACGCACCGTAGCGCTACAATGGAAGGCCACCAACATGTCAACGAACCGTAGCGCTACAGTGGAAGGCCGCCAACATATCAACGTACCGTACCGCTAAAGTGGGAGGCTGCCAACATATCAACGCACCGTAGCGCTACAGTGGAAGGCCGCCAACATGTCAACGTTAAGGTTCTCATTTGGGTGATTGGGCTGACACAGAATAGTCGATCCTTCTGAAGATTGTACAACTTACAACAGGTATATCTGCAATACAATGGTTTACATGAGTATAAACAAGATAAAAGAGAATATATACACGATGAGTTGCATTTGGCCTACAAAAAAATATTAAAGATGCATAATCCGAAATAACGCTCGCAAATTACTATTTCCTGGCGGCTTCGGGTGTAAAACATATTTGATTCGAGTTGAGGACACCCATCCATTAAGCTCGATTTTTAAAATCAATTATTTTTCACCACCGATACGTTTTAGTGGCTCAGTAAAGAGTCGACGAGAAGACGGTCTCGGACCAAATTGCGGAGATGGATAACTCTAAAATCAAGTAGCTTTTTTGTGTCAGATATTTGACAAACCGGCAAAATTTCGTTGAACAAAATGTTGATAAATAACATGTTTTGGGCAATTTTATACTATATTTGACTGTGGTTAGCATTATTTTTGGGCAATTATTCGATTCTGATAACTGAAGCGTCATTTCAAATTAGGTTGTCGTTGTTATTGTTGTTGGAATCAGATTATATGGGGACCATCAAATCGGATTGAGTATCTTTAATGCTGGTGTAAAGAGTTTGTTATAGTTGGGTTTTGTGTTTGTACTGCGGGTGTTTTGTCAGCCCTCTCGACGTTATGGGACAAGCTCTCCCATCTTTAAAACATCTTCATAATTTGACGAGAACGTGCACATAATTTGATGACGTGGTACACTAAACGTAGTCGTAACTTCAATCATGAGCCTATAAAATGACATGTGTCACCCTTTGCGACGCGAACTCTTATTTGTCAATGTCGATTGACAACCAACGCCCCTCCCCCACCACAATAGCTCAACGGAAAGCTTCTAGTTACGTCCTGTTTAAAACTACTTGTTTCTAAAGTGATTTTGATAAATACATCTGTTTTGGTCTTCGGAGTCCCAGTCTGCTCAGTCTTTACAATAAGGTTTGCGACTCAACAGTCGTCAGTGCTCGAGTTACATGCAAATATATATAGAAACAGACGATTGTCTACTATCATTTAGATGAAATGTGGGGGTCTGTATGTCATTGGGTATCGGTTACTTATTATGCATATCATAAGCCTCGCCGCCGATTTATAAGCTATTCACCGCCACCTTTAACTTAACCTCCGGCTTAGAAGCTATTCATCGTCACATTGTCTCAGATCGTTATCTGATCACATTCAGGTGTCAAGCTCCAGATATATTCATTGTAGGACGAGCGTGAGGTGTCGCGTACAATATACCTTCGAGCCCTATAAACACTTTAACAGACATTAATCTCACATCGGAATATTATTTGAATATAATGTCTATTTAACGCACTTTTTGGGGACGATATTAGTCTTGTATTTTGACGATGTCGGTCCGATTTGACACCACTATAAACAGTGTTATATATATGTGCGTTTATAACACCACTATAAAGAGTGCTATATATATATATATATATATATATATATATACTAGAAGGTGACCCGACTTCGTCCGGGCTTTGACCTTGAATTGACCATTTTGAAGATCAAGGTCATGTGGGGTAACGATTTGACCCGTCCAAAACACTGCCCGGACAAAAGTACCCGACAAAAGTACCCGTCGAAATCCATCCGGTTTTACCCGATTTGACCTCGAATTGATCATTTTGAAGGTCAAGGTCAGGTCGGGGTCACGATATGATCCGTCCAAAACACTCAGTGGACAAAAGTAACCCTATGTATCAAATTTCGTCGAAATCCCATCAAAATTCGCGTTTTGACCTTGAATTGACCGAATTTCAAGGTGAAGGTCACGTCGCACGGGCAAATGAATAGGCTTATGAGACTCCCCATACGAAAGTACCCTAGACACTAATTTTCATCGAAATCCCGTGATATTCGGGCGTTTGACCTTGAAATGACCCGATTTCAAGGTCAAGGTCACGTCGCACATGCAAATTAATAAGCCTATGCCACTCCCCGGCCTTAGGTACCCCCACATACCAAGTTTCATCGAAATCCCGTGATATTCGGGCGTTTGACCTTGAAATGACCCGATTTCAAGGTCAAGGTCACGTCGCACGGACAAATTAATAGGCCGTTTTCGAGTTCATCGCGAACACACACACAGACACACAGACAGACAGATCTTCCAAAATATATAATAGATATATATATGTGCGTTTATAACACCACTATAAACAGTACTATATATATGTGCGTTTATAACACCAATATAAAGAGTGCTATATATATGTGCGTTTATAACACCACTATAAACAGTGCTATATATATATATGTGCGTTTATAACACCACTATAAACAGTGCTATATATATATACTAGAAGGTGACCCGACTTCGTCCGGGCTTTGACCTTGAATTGACCATTTTGAAGGTCAAGGCCAGGTGGGGTCAAACACCAACACCCCAAAAATGGTGGAAATCGGCCCAGCGGATACCGGGAAATCGGCCCAGCCGATACCGAGATACCCTATGCATCAAATTTCGTCCGTAAAAATCCGCCAGTTTAACCCGATTTGATTTCCACTCAAGTATATAAACGCGCCTCATATACACACGCTCATTAATTATCAAGTTTTAACGTAAAGATAAATTACCATCGGTGCCCGAGATATCGCCAAGACGTCTAAAACAGTCAAATGCATCGGCCGGTTAAGCGTTAACGTGATCTAACGTTATGACCTCTATGACGTCATAGAAGTTACGCATTGTTTTTATCCTGATGGAAGATAGTACCACTTCTTCTTGATAATTGAGGCAGATAACTAAAACGGATACATACGCATTATATATCGTTGGAAAGAGGAAACACGAAAGATTCTCACAGTGTCATTATTATGACTGGCATTTTATTATTCGCGCTGTTTCGAATCGATTTGTAAGCACCGAACTCAAATGAAAGTCCCGTAACACAGCGTAAAAACAGATTTGACCTCGGCACGTGAAAAGTTGACCTCGGATCTAAAAATCAATAGGCCCATGTTCGTTCCCGGGTCGAATTACGTGTCCGTACCAAGTTTGGTCGAAATCGGTCCAGCCGTGTTCGAGTCCATCGCGAACACACACACACAAACACACAGATCTTCCAAAATATATAATAGACTAGCCGATGAGCCCGACGTTGTCCGGGCTATTCAAAAACCAGCCCGACGTTGTCCGTGCTATTCAAAAACCAAATTTCAAGTCGATAGCTCCACCCGTTTCCGAGATCTGGTCTGCGCATGCGCGAAGCTGGCTTCGCACGGGCTCGGCGACCCGATAAAATTCGTATCCGGGGCAAGATACATTCACATACCAAATTTCAAGTCGATAGCTCCACCCGTTTCCGAGATCTCGTCTGCGCATGCGCGAAGCGGGCGCCGCAAGGGCTCGCCAATACGACAACGTCCACCGCCTGGTCAAACTACACACACGTACCAAGTTTGGTCCCGATCGGTCGAGAATCGTAGATTTGTATAAATGACAAACATACAGACAAACATACAGACAAACATACAAACAAACAGACAGAGGTCTTCAAAATATATATGAGATAATGGTGCGTTTATAACACCACTATAAACAGTGCTATATATATGTGCGTTTGTAACACCACAATAAAGAATGTTATAACGAACCAAAGCCGGACGCTTTGGGTCGTATATTGACTATATCTGATTTTGTGACGTCACCAATTATTATCCAATACGACACTGCTGTTTTGATATTTTGCGAGCACTTTTGTCGCACAGTAGATCGGTGGGCTTAAAGCATTAATGTCATAATAGGAAATAAACGTGTTTGTCTTTAAATTCCCGGCGTTACAAAATGGGGGAAGTTACTATCGGAATTATGCAGAGTGAATTTCATTCGCAGCGGTGGTTTACATTTTATTGAGAACATCATTATGACATATTAAGGAATGTCAACCATTTGCATTGGAATAGCCTAAAATATAAATCGTGCGTACAATGGTAAAATATCAATCACTCTGGCAGGGCGGGGGACAATGTTGGTATCGAAATCGAAATTCGTGATGCATGCAAACGTTATATCGCGTTCAAACTATCCTAATATTACATACGTGAATCTGATAGTCCTTTTATATCCTTCTATTTACATGAATCCACAAGGAACACATACTTATGAACAAAGCAGAAGATACATTCAGGTTATCGCGAATTCGGTCGATAGTGAAAGCTACATGATGACGTTGTTCGTCGAGTTTCGTTGAAATCGACATGATGGCATTTTATGAATGAAATGAACATGATGAAATCGACATGCTTCTTCGCATAGTACACATCTCAATCGGACGGCGCACACAGCGTCAATAACATAATGGTTAAGTTCACTAAAATACTCCCCTCTCGACAATAACCAACAGTCTTGTCTTTTGAACACTTTCAGCTTGATGTTGAGAGTTTATATTCTATAATAATTTGTACACAAGCTACGGCTTTTAAAAAAATTCTTTTTAGGTTTTAAGTCTGCATGGAATGGTAAGTTCGTAGTCTGTTTGAATCTCTGATTTCTCACATGCCCTGATGTGTGATTGGCCTAATTGATATACGATATTGCTAGCTATAGGACACACACTTTTGATGAACCCTTGTGCATGTCTGAGGTGTAATTACTCATACCACGAGATACACGTAAGGCCTAAGTGAATCTTATTTGATTGGAATACGAATCTATGAAGTTATTTTTATAATATTTTAAAAAGGCACAGATATATCCTAGCTTATGTGTGTGTTTTAGCTGTGGTCCCTTAATTACGCTATAGCGTATGGTCATATTGTATCTGTGCGTTTATAACACCACTATAAAGGTGTCATTACATGATTAAGCTTGCTTAATTCAGCAAATCTCAAGAGGCGAGCTGCATCGTGTAATACCATGCCATTTCATACAGCTCAGCACTTTTTATTACCCATTGAGCAAGCTCTATGGAAAGGAACCCGGTCGTTTTTGCATTCAGCACCGATCACCCATTAATGTCAAGTAGCAGTTAAATAACATAATTCCTCCTGATATCTGATAAAAGACACATGTGTAGTTCACAATATTGGAGTCTAGTTAGTAAATATAACCACAGACCAGTTAATTATGATGGACAGTCTGTGAAAGATTTCCTGATAAAACAGTGCTTTTAAAAACTTGCTGGATGGTGTAATGTGAACATCCAGCATAACCCCCTGTGGTTACCATTTGGAGCTGAATTAAGCAAGCTTAATCGTGTAATGGCACCTTAAAGAGTGCTATATATATGTGCGTTTATAACGCCACTATAAACAGTGTTATATATATGTGCGTTTATAACACCACTATTAACAGTGTTATATATATGTGCGTTTATAACACCACTATTGAAAGTGTTATATATCTGTGCGTTTATAACACCACTATAAAGTGTGCTATATATATGTGCGTTTATAACGCCAGCAGGGCGTCTGTGTGATAAAATCTTAGTGTGTGACGTCACCAATTATATAGAAAATAGCGGGATATCCTAACGGAGTTGATCCTGAACACATTAAATATTGTGATGAAATTATTTGTAAATATTTGTATCATCTAATCAATGCAATGATAAAACACGGACATCTTCCGGAAAAATTGCTTGAAGTGACATTAGTTCCGATAGTCAAAAACCAAATCGAAAATCATTTCCTATACAGACAACTACAGGCCAATAGCCCTATCATGTATTTTGTCTACAAAATTTTGATACAGTGATACTAAATAAATGTTCTGATAAACTGCTAACGAAAGACAATCAGTTCGGTTTCAAACCGGGAAACTCGACTGATGGATGCATATTTGCGCCAAAAGAATGTATCAGATACCACACAACAAGGAATACATCTCTATTTGTTTGTTTCATGGATGCTAGTAAAGCATTTGACAGAGTTGACCACAACATGTTATTCGAAACGCGTGAAAGTCGTAATGTGCCCAAGAAGATTATTAGCCGGTTGTCAGTGTGGTTCGAAAACAACTGTGTTATGTTCGTTGGGGTTCTGTATATTCACCTGGCTTCTGTAAGTCAGGGAAAATACTAAGCCCGCTATTGTCCAATGTTTATACCGACAATTTGAGCAGGAATGTGGATGGGACTAACAAAACAATGAATCTCCTGGCATACGCCGATGATATGTGTTTGATATCGCCATCGGTCTTCGTCGCCTGCTGCGTGTGTGCACTAACGAGGCTGCAGGGAGCCCCACACATATATAGAAGCATATAGAAGAGTGTCGTCTGCTCACGTATGTCTGGGGCTCTGTATGGGTGAAATTATAAAATTGTTAAAGAATACAAGAAAAAATTATTAAAATGATAAAAAATTGTTAGGCCAATGCATTCTCTTATATATGCGAGGCGACCTATGGTCGACTCGCATATATAAGAAAATGCATTGGCATAGGGTAAAAAATATCCCGACTTTTAATAGGACTCCATCTGTATTATCCGTCGTCTATATCTCAAAGGTAACGATCTTACGTTCGTTGCAAGTGCCAATTATCTCGGACACGTCATACACGACGACCTATCTGACGATGGGGATATACATCGTCAATATCGAGCTATTTGTCTCAGATCTAATTTATTATTGAGAACATTTTCTAAATGTTCGCAATTCTTTTTCAGAGATATATTTCTCCTTTGTATTGTTGGCAGCTGTGGTCTAATTTAAAGAAGAAAAGAATGTTAAATATGCTAAATGAATGTTACAATAATGCATATAGACTATGTATGGGTTATGACCGAATATGTTGTGCTAGTGGTATGTTCGTAAATGATAAAGTGTTGTCTATGCCAATGTTGAGACGAAAGTTTGTGTGTGGTTTTCGTGAGACGGTGAGCAAGTCGAATAACTGTGTTTTATCTGCAATAATGAGGTCAGATATATTGTACACTTCAGAACTGATAACATATTGGAACGAAGTATTGTGTATATAAGTCCAATGTAGCAAATGTCTGCAGCAATATGCCATGTTTAGACTATAATTGACATGTTGTATATAACTTAGTAATTTATGTAAAAACAACTAATATGGACACAATTGTCTGAAATAAAGATACATACATGTATGTGGTTTAAAGATGTATTTAGAATTCCAGGCTAATTCCAGTGCAGTTTATTAAAAACATTATTGAGTTGAGAAGTGCAACCATCAGTAACAATGCAGGCACGCCGGGCATACTTCATACACCTGACCCAAGACCATATCGCCACTCTCTGTATACATAATATTCCAGTAATATATGCACCTAACCAATGGTTATATAGCCACATGTGTTATATACATAACCCTCACGCCTAATCATACAGCCACACTTGTGTATACCCGTACACATCACACATGACCAGACAGCCATGAGTCACATTACATGCATAGCAGGTATACTCCTACACTTGACCCATGACCATATAGTCACTCCCTGTATACATATTCACCTCACCATTGGCCAAACAGCAGAAACTGATCTAGAATATATTAGTGAAAAAGCGTCATATTTTCCACATTCGGTGGCCATTTTGGCGGCCATTTTGAATATATGAAATTCATCCACAGGGAGGGGGGGTTTACATGCAACTCAAGCTCTATAATGAATATAAGAAAGAAGTTTATCTATTCCTCCATGATCTTTTTTAATAGTGGTGATGTATTTACAGATTTAAGGGGAAAACAGCATGCACTATGTTAACACCAGTATGCATTTCACTAACCAATTATATTGACCAGTCATATAAGATTCCCATCGTCTGCCGGATGTTCATGTTTATGAGAGCAGCGAATATATGTATTTGGGGGGGGGGGGGTGGGGTCTATTGTTCCAAATACCTGTGTTCAGGGACTGACCAGTCACAATATTTCCATCGTCTGGTGGATGGTATAGCGATTCATGTTCCGGGAGTGACCAGTCATAAGATTTCCATCGTCTGGCGGATTATATAGCGATTCATGTTCCGGGAGTGACCAGCCATAAGATTTCCATCGTCTAGCGGATGTTAGCGATTCTGAGAGCAGCAATGCATTATTAACACGAGTGCACACACAATGCATGTTCCGGGACTGACCAGTCTTAAGTCATAAGTCTGGCGGATGTTATAGCGATTGTGAGAGCAGCGAGGCATTATTAACACGAGTGCGCACACAATGCATACTCCGGCAGTTGTAACTTATGTTTCATATTGATGATATCCTTTCCTATAAACAATGTATTCTGTTAAGAAGTCATTAGATAACTTCAGGCTTGCCGCGTATTCTTCGGCGTTCCGCGGGGATTAATAAGCAATCAAAGGATTTTGGTAGGCGATAAGAATTGGCTCTTTACTCCGACTTCGAACTGGGCCCCGGTATGTGCAGCATTTCTTGGTTCTAGCAGCGGATATTTGAGGTTTTGTTACTCGTGCATACTCAGCCCGCGACTGATAACCTTTTGTATTGAGATTGTATTGAAGGTTGTTCATAGAATAATGATCAGCATCTGTCGGCAATCGTAGTCGCTATTTCCTGTATCGCAAATATGTCTGTTCGTCTTCGTTATCGTTCCATGTAGTTTGTTTTGTTCAGGGACGTGATTCCCTGCCATGGGGGTGCGGGATAACCTTTTGATTTGGAGAGTGTGTCAATCGTATAGTCGCTAATACCTGTATCGCAAACATGTTCGGCTTCGTTATCTTTCCATGTAGTTTCTTTTGTTCAGGGACGTGATCCCCTGCCACGGGGGTGCGGGCGGATAACCTTTTGATATGGAGAGTGTGTCAATTGTAGTCGATGTTTCATATGACCTCATCGTTATCGTTGCATGTGGGTTATTCAGTTCATGGACGGTTTTTCGGGGAAGGGGCCGAGGGGCAAATAACCTTTTGTATATAGAGATTGTATATTGAAGGTTGTTCAGAGAATAATGACCAGCGTCTGTCGGTATTCGTAGTTTATTTTTGGTCAGGGGCGGTATATCCAGGGAAGGGAGTGCGTGTCGGATAACGTTTTTATCTTATAATTTAAATAGTTTTCCTCAAATACACGGGGAACACCAATATATGTACATGTGATTTCCGATCTTGTACACGCGAGGTATAGCTGCGGGGAGACTGGCATCAATTATAGTGATATTATTTTCATAATATCGAGCTAAACATCTATGATATGCATTTCAATTGAGTCGTTTGCAAAATTGCGATGTCATGCAATGCCGAAAACACTAAATAAAAAATCGGTTGCATTTCACACAAAAAGTATTGTATATATATATACAAGTATTAGTTTGTATGCAGTTTGTATTGATTTTGTTACGAACATAATGATCAGAATAACACACGGCTTACTTACATTGTATGTGGATTTGTCTTTAATTAGATTTTAGTAATATGTCACACCAGCGCGTGGTCTTATTGTCCGGTTTTATGAGTAGCAGGAATTGCTTTTTATTTGATTTTAATGTTCATATCGCTGTGATTTCTTTTACCATTTTTTCTTATTTCTATCACAGTTGTTCTTTCTCATATATTTTAATATCCGCTTCAATTCCAAATTATCTTAACTTATTCCGTTTCATACGGCTCAGCTTTTTAAAACTCGCTCGTCTCATATATATTGTTTCACACCTCTTCAAAATGTTGTCCTCACTAAATGGTACCTCTTTCTCACTTTAGCAAACTGTTTCCTTTATCAAATATGTTTTAAGGTGTTGTGTATTATTTTAGATTACTTGTATGTACATATTGTATCGCATTCTGTAAACCGTTTTAGAGCACATGTGTATATAAAATATATTATCATTATTATTATTATTATTATTATTATTATTATTATTATTAGAATCTGTCGGCAATCTAGTTTTGTTTGTTTTGTTCAGGGGCGTGATTCACTGGGACGGGGTGCGGGCGGATAACCTTTTGTATATAGATTGTATTGAAGGTTGTTAATAGAATAATGATCAGAATCTATCGACAATCGTAGTTACTATTTCCTGTATCGCATATATATGTTCGCTTCGTTATCGTTCCACTGAGTTTATTCATGCCTGCATGTTTCCATCAGGGATGAATGATGCATGAAAGGGTGGGGTATGCAGAACATTCATTAGCGTTGGTATTCCTGGCCATCTAATATTGGTATCAAACTCAAATAAATACACGGTGAAGGCATATGTTATGTCGGAATTACATAGCTGCAGTGTTGCTTGTGTCTTTAGTATTCTATAGTAGGTTGTTAAGTTATTCACGAAAAGGAATTTATTATACATATTATGGCACACCTCCTTTCGAACTTTTGTGTTGCATGCTATATAATAGGTTCGAAGTCTGGTTTAATTCAATAGCTCTCCTATTTCCAGACGTTAAAGTCCGAAATGAATCCATTCATTTAACTTATTTTTGGGAAACCTTATTTAATTACCAGAAACTTAGTTTATATGGTCAATATTCATTCATTTAGATGAAATATAATTATATTGACAGATGTATTCTCCAACCCCATGTTTAGTTGCTTCAAATCAAATGTTTGATTAATTTAACCCAATGTTTGGTTACCCTTTTCTAACCCAACTATAGTTTAGTTAACAGCTCTAACCTAACGTTTAGTCGTATTCGGTTGATTCAACGTTGGGTTAAAGTCTGACTAAACTTTAGTTATATTGTTTTTAGTGTATATTACCTATACAGATCCCAAAGCACCGTTTCCTAATACCCAATGATGTCACAATTATTAACCCCGTGACAGTGATATATTGCCTAGATCATAAACTGGTGTCTGATTTATAACTATAAATACGTGGAAACGTCGTATATATATATTGGTCCATTCGGGCTAAATTTCCTCGACTCAGAATTATTATTCTGAATACCGCAGTCGAAATAGAAAGCAGAGACAACAACCACGAATACTCGCTGCACTGGTTTCTGAAATTGCTCGATGACGTCACATACATCCGACCACGTGACTGTCTGGGTTGAACCAGATCCTTGATTGATATCGGCGTGAAATAACTAGGATATCGGTGGACAAAATGAATTTATTATGGATATAAACTGCACAGACAGTATTTATTACCTATACATATCGTAAACCAGCGAATCCTGATGTCAGATTTATCTCGTTTGAGATACGTTGCTTTGGTTTTATTTTTTCTTGAGCATCAATAAAAATTTGAGAATGGGTGCGTGCCGCTTCACCCGCTATCGGCTCGTATCACGCCGCGTAATGTTAAAAAACTTAGATTAAAGGGAGATAAGCTGTTCCTGTATCTATGATATCGTTTATATATATAGGCTGTCCGGACATATCAAGCTCGTGCATCGGCGTCATGGAGTAGTCACGTGATTATATTCGCGTGATGGACGAGTTTCTAGGAGAACATAATAATACGGACGATATTGCTCTGCACTTATAGTCTTTGTATTGACGTATTTCATTTTTTAATAAAAAAAAATGACTTGCACAAATAACTTGTTCAGCCCACGCATATATATATAACTTCCATAAATGACTTGTTCAGTCCACGCATATAACTAGCATAAACGACTTGTTCAGTCCACGCATATAACTTGCATACATGACTTGTTCAGTCCACGCATATAACTTGCATAAATGACTTGTTCAGTCCACGCATAAAACTTGCAAAACTGATTTTGTTCAGCTTACGCATATAACTTGCATAAATGACTTGTTCAGCCCACGCATTTTAAAATCATAAATGGCTTGTTTTGTCCACGTACATAACTTGCATAAATGACTCAGCCCACGCATATAACTTGCATAAATGACTTGTTCAGTGCACGCATATAACTTGAATAAATGACTTGTTCAGCCCAAGAATATATATTGCATAAATGACTTGTTCAGTCCACGCATATAACTTGCATAAATGACTTGTTCAGTCCACGCATATAACTTGCATAAATGACTTCTTCAGTGCACGCATATAACTTGCATAAATGACTTGTTCAGTCCACGCTTATAACTTGAATAAATCACTTGTTCAGTCCACGCATATAACTTGTATAAATGTCTTTGTTAATCCCATGTATATAACTTGCAGAAATGACTTGTTCAGTCCGCGCATATAACGTGCATAAATGACTTGTTCAGCCCACGCATATAACTTGCATAAATGACTTGTTCAGCCCACGCATATAACTTGCATAAATTACTTGTTCAGTGCACGCATATAACTTGAATAAATGACTTGTTCAGCCCAAGAATATAGATTGCATAAATGACTTGTTCAGTCCACGCATATAACTTGCATAAATGACTTGTTCAGTCCACGCATATAACTTGCATAAATGACTTCTTCAGTGCACGCATATAACTTGCAAAAATGACTTGTTCGGCTCACGCATATAACTTGCATAAATGATTTGTTCAGTCCACGCTTATAACTTGAATAAATCACTTGTTCAGTCCACGCATATAACTTGTATAAATGTCTTGTTAATCCCATGCATATAACTTGCAGAAATGACTTGTTCAGTCCGCGCATATAACGTGCATAAATGACTTGTTCAGCCCACGCATATAACTTGCATAAATGACTTGTTCAGCCCACGCATATAACTTGCATAAATGACTTGTTCAGTGCACGCATATAACTTGCATAAATGACTTGTTCAGTGCACGCTTATAACTGGCATAATGACTTGTTCCGTCCACGCATATAAAAATCATAAATGGCTTGTTCTGTCCACGCATATAACTGGCATAAATGACTCGGCCCACACATATACCTAGCATAAATGACTTGTTCAGTATACGCATATAACTTCCATAAATGACTTGTTCAGACCACGCATATAACTTGCATAAATGACTTGTTCAGACCACACATATAACTTGGATAATGACCTGTTCAGACCACGCATATAACTTGCATAAATGACTTGTTCAGTCCACGCATATCACTTGCATAAATGACTTGTTAAGCCCACGCATATAACTTGCACAAATGACTTGTTCAATTCACGCATATAACTACATAAATGACTTGTTCAGCCCACGCATATAACTTGCATAAATGAATTGTTCAGTCCACGCATATAACTTGCATAAATGACTTGTTACCCCATCACAGATAACTTGCATAAATGACTTGTTCATTGCACGCATATAACTTGAATAAATGACTTGTTCAGCCCACGCATATATATTGCAATAATGACTTGTTCAGCCCACGCACATAACTTGAATAAATGACTTGTTCAGCCCACGCTTATAACTTGAATAAATGACTTGTTCAGCCCACGCATATAGATTGCAATAATGACTTGTTCAGCCCACGCACATAACTTGAATAAATGACTTGTTCAGCCCACGCATATAGATTGCAATAATGACTTGTTCAGCCCACGCACATAACTTGAATAAATGACTTGTTCAGCCCTCGCTTATAACTTGAATAAATTACTTGTTCAGTCCGCGCATATAACTTGCAGAAATGACTTGTTCAGCCGACGCATATAACTTGCATAAATTACTTGTTCAGCCCACGCATATATCTTGCATAAATTACTTGTTCAGTCCGCGCATATAACTTGCATAATTGACTTCTTCAGTCCACGCATATAACTTGCATAAATGACTTGTTCAGTCTACGCATATAACTTGCATACATGATTTGTTCATCCCACGCATATAACATGCATAAATGACTTGTTCAGCCCACGCATATAACTCGCATATATCACTTGTTCAGCCCACGCATATAACTTGCATAACTGACTTGTTTAGTCCACTCATATAACTTGCATACATGACATGTTCAGCCAAGCATATAACTTGCATAAATGACTTGTTCAGCCCACGCATATAACTTGCATAAATGACTTGCACATATATAAAATTCCCACGTATGAAAAAGTGACGTACTGAACTTACGTTTGGAAATACAATATCAACACTTGTGAAGAAACGTTCGTATGACCATAAGTTAACATTTAAACTCCTACATTAATTACCGCCGTTGAACCTGAATGGGGGACATTGTTTGGTTGAAATCACGTCATGTGACCACAAGTTAATATTTACACTCCCTACGTGCATTCCCGCTGTGGGAGCTGAATGGGGGGCATTGGTTGGTTGTAATCACGTCATGTGACCACAGGTTAATATTTACACTCCTAAGTGCATTCCCGCTGTGGGACCTGAATGGGGGGCATTGGTTGGTTGTAATCACGTCATGTGACCACAGGTTAATATTTACATACCGCTGTGGGAACTGAATGGGGGCATTGGTTGGTTGTAATCACGTCATGTGATCATAAGTTAATATTTACACCCCTACATGCATTCCCGCTGTGGAACCTGAATGGGGGGCATTGGTTGTTTGTAATAACGTCATGTGACCACAAGTTAATATTTACACTCCTACGTGCATTCCCACTGTGGGACCTGAATGGGGGACATTGGTCGGTTGTAATCACGTCATGTGACCACATGTTAATATTTACACTCCGCTGTGGGATCTGAATGGGGGCATTGTTTGGTTGTAATTACGTTATGTGATCATAAGTTAATATTTACACCCCTACGTGCATTCCCGATGTGGGACCTGAATGGGGGCATTGGTTGGTTGTAATCACGTCACGTGACCACAAGTTAATATTTACACTCGGCTGTGGGACCTGAATGGGGGCATTGGTTGGTTGAAAGTACGTCAATTAACATCGAGCGAGTATGAGGGACATATCAAAATTTGAGAAAAAAACGTTGGACAAATTATTTAGAGAATGCATGTTTGAATATCCGTTCTTCAGATCAAACTCAGATGAATGCCTAGAAATAAATTCACATCATGTTTTCACCAGATCACAGCTGCTCATTCGTTAGATTGGGAAGTTATTAGCATCTAAACGGGATAACTTATTCAATGCAATATAAGAGAGGATGAAACTAACAAGGGACTATCAAGCATTATGTGACATGTTTGTATTGTCCCACGAATCAGTGTCGCATTAACAACGTCACCTCTGAAATCGCACAAACAATAAAACCTTTCTGTGATAGACTGATATTGTGTGTGGAAGCCTAACATAATAAATCTCTTATATTAAAATAACAGAAGCACATAACTAATGAACCCAATATAAAGAGCGTTTATATTCAACTCGCTTGGAACCCAATAGCTGTTACTTCTTGATATATCATGCATAAGTATGCATATCTTATTTACGAGAAATTAACTTAAATTTTACTGTTATGGATGAGACAAAACGAATATAATTTGGGAAATGTATAACTTATCTATAACTGCGTGTACCTTTAATTCAGGTACGATATATCTGGGAAACTCGGTACCTAATATACCGGAGGACGTGGGGCTTCTTGCTTATTTTATTTCAAATTTCTGACTGATTCTGAAACTGCCTATATACATCAGGGTGCTCTGCCTATCATTAGCTTATGTCAGCTTCCGGTGGGAAAGCAATGGTACCTGGTATCGTGGACTCAAGACTTTGTGTCATTGGGCATCCCCCTTTACTCACATAATGTGGGTCATACAAAGCTTATTCAATGCAATATAAGAGAGGAAGAAACTAGCAAGGAACTACCAAGCGTTATAAGAGGGGAAGAAACTATATAACAAGCAAACACAGATAACTTTGAACAAAACTCAAACATGGGGATGGTATAATTGGGTATAAGTCGTAAGTCAGGATTGTTTTTACCATGTGCCAATGCATTCTCTTATATATGCGAGTCGACCATAGGTCGCCTCGCATATATAAGAGAATGCATTGGCCTAACAATTTTTCATCATTTTTTTTAGATAAATGTTTCTTACAATTTTTAGGACATAAAATAAAAAACATCCATTACCCTGCAGGGAGCCCCACACATATATAGAAGCATATAGAAGAGTGTCATGTTTGTCTGGGGCTCTGTATGGGTGAAATTATAAAATTGTTAAAGAATACAAGAAAAAATTATTAAAATTGTAAAAAAAAAACCAGTACATGCACGGGCAATTGGAAATTTTAAGGGGCCCCTTTGAAGTATAAGGAACAAATCAAAACTTGATGAGTAACGTTCGTAATATATGACAAATCAGTCTGAAAATGCCTGGATATCCCATGTTTTGGAGCAGCCCTATATATGCGATGAATTAGACAACACATTCCCACCTGTTGCTTTCGCATGGTTATACGATCAATTATTGTTCCTTCGATTTGCGAAGTGATCAGCATCGCAGCGGGATATCGCATTGAAAGTTTTAGAGGAGGAGAAGAAGAAACTACTGTGGCAAGGAGAGAGAAAAAATGACTGCATAGGAACATGCATATAAACATATATATATATATATACATGTACATGTTCAATAACTTATGCAGGTGTAGCATTTGCGTGTTGTCCGCTTCCCTTTCCTTTCCCCTCGCAAGTTCCCCATACAGCTCGGGACATGACAATCTGCGGGATGTGATGGAATATGGAATAGAATGACAATCTGCGGAACAGAATTTCAAATTGTGTGGAACGGCCGATATCTCGAGGAATACAGCGCACATAGGGCTCCTTTTTGGTTTCTAACGAAATGCCGATATTCGCCTCAGCCAGACATATTAACCCCGCCACTATAGACGGACACCAGACGTTGCATTATTCGGTCCACGACTGACCAAACATAAAATTGTCGAAATCAAGGCCGTGGAACAGCGTGGAACAGCTGTAGAAATGTATTTTTACAGCGATAACGTATGGAATCCTATTAGGGCCACTTCCTAATGGCGCTTTCGGCGCGCGCCGAAAGCGACAAAAAGTGCGCCATTAGTAACGCGCCGAAAGCGACAAAATATGCGCCGTTACGGCGAACTATTTCTTGCTTTCGGTGCACTTTTTGTCGCTTTCGGTCCTTTCGGCGCGCCGAAAGCCACAAAATGTGCGCCGTAATGCGCACATTTTGTCGTTTTCAGCGCGTTACTAATGGCGCACTTTTTGTCGCTTTCGGCGCACTTTTTGTCGCTTTCGGCGCGTTACTAATGGCGCACTTTTTGTCGCTTTCGGCGCGCGCCGAAAGCGCCATTAGCAAGTGGCCCTAATAGGTTTCCATAATAACGTTATGCCCACAAGCAAACTTGGTATTAAAATGAAGTGTATCATCTATTGCACAACAGAAATCTATTAATTAATGCACATATAGAGACCGATTAACCCACCCATGCGATTAACCCAAACATGGAAAACTGCGTTCGACGCAATTTCAAATTCTGTTCCGCAGATTGGCATTCTATTTCATATTCCATCCCATCCCGCAGATTGTCATGTCCCTACAGCTCTTACTCTCCTTGTTTCATCTTTTTTGTTAATCTTATTGAAGCTATAATGATTTATTATATTGCCGCTTAATTTCATTACTTATTGTCAAATTGCGAGGAGCGGGGCATATATTATGGAATACTATTAGGGCCACTTCATAATGGCACTTCAAAAAGTGCGCCGAAACATACCCTAATGGCGCCCTTTTTGTCGCTTCCATTATAATAGTATGCCTAATGGCGCTTTCGGCGCGCGCCGAAAGCGACAAAAAGTGCGCCATTAGTAACGCGCCGAAAGCGACAAATGTGCGCCGAAACATGCGCTAATATCGCACATTTTGTCGCTTTCGGTGCGTGCGCCGAAAGCGACAAAAAGTGCGCCGAAAGCGACAAAAAGTGCGCCGTAACGGCGCACATTTTGTCGCTTTCGGCGCTTTCGGCGCGTTACTAATGGCGCACTTTTTGTCGCTTTCGGCGCGCGCCGAAAGCGCCATTAGGAAGTGGCCCTAATAGTATTCCATAATATCTAGATGGTTAGCACTTGTACCCCAATCCCTGCCTGTTGCCTGTCATATACTTTTGCATTGGCAATAACATATTTAACAAACATGAAGCACTCTGTCTCTGCATGTGGCAGACGAGTTCTAACAATGAAAACCATGATTTGTGCGGTTTTGAAAAACTATAAAGCCTGTGAACTGGACAAATGGACATGATGACATGTGACTTTGTCTCTTGGACAAAAAACCTTCTGTAAGAAGTCCCACTACCGGATGCCTTGACAAGTGTTGGTCAACATGGATGTGCCTCTTTGAAGTATAAGGAACATATCAAAACTTGAGAATAAAACGTTCATAATATAATTATGACAAATTAGTTAGAAAATTCCTAGATATCCGTTCTTCGGATCAAACCTAGAAAATGAAATAAATTATCACCTGTTGTCTTGGCCTCGGCACAGCAGCCATTGCTCCTTCGTAAGATTTCGGAAGTTATCAGTATCCCAGCGGGATATCTTATTCAAGTGAATTAACCACAAGAGAATACAACTAGCGAGAAGATCAAAAGGACACTAAAGCGTGTACCCCCGGTGCGTATATCGTCAGAGTGTTTGGTTTGTGAAAGAGTTTTTTCTCCTAATTATTATGTCGTTATACATAAGGCGTCTGATCGCGTCAACTCAATGATGTGCCTAATGTGACGATAAAGACTTCACTAACAGAGGGAGTGATAGCGCCATTGTAATAAGGACATCTAACGAAAACGAAGACGCTATACAACCGTACGTACTCAACACGCCCACAGCTTTGTGGGCGAAACGAAATCTCGTCATGTTCAAATACGGGGTTAATATGTGTTTAAGATTGTAAACATGACTTCATTCTTTGACAATGGGCTTGCCTCGGGGCCTTAGGCGGTCTGTTATTATCAAAACGACACAATAAGTTTGTTTTCTGAATCAATCGGGCAAACGCTCAAAAGCTTTGAAATAGCGGATATCTTCAGGAATGATGGACGTGACCCACGATAATATATAACTAGTATAGATCAGGGACGTCACGACACGCTGGGTTCGGGGGGGCGGGTCGCGGGTGGATATCTTCAGGAATGATGGACGTGACCCACGATAATATATAACTAGTATAGATCAGGGACGTCACGACACGCTGGGTTCGGGGGGGGGGGGGGTCGCGTGTGGATATCTTCAGGAATGATGGACGTGACCCACGATAATATATAACTAGTATAGATCAGGGACGTCACGACACGCTGGGTTCGGGGGGGGGGCGGGTCGCGGGTGGATATCTTCAGGAATGATGGACGTGACCCACGATGATAATATATAACTAGTATATATCAGGGACGTCACGACACGCTGGGTTCGGGAGGGGGGTCGCGGGTGGATATGTTCAGGAATGATGGACATGACCCAAGATAAAGACCAGGTCCACAGCGTGCTGAGCGGTTTCCAGTCTGCCCATGCATTGTGTTAGCTGGTCTCTCCATGCTGATACGGGCAGACTGGACGTGGTATTGAGGTTCCAGGTCACTCCGGTAGAACCATCTAAAGGTCGTGGCCTGGATGGACCTACCGGACTCCACCGGTCTGGGGCTACCAATATCGCCGGGAAAAGGCAGAAGACCCCCTCAAGACGCCGCAGGGATGCCATTAGGAGGGCCAAGTTGAAACGGGGAACTGAGACACACCCAGTTCCCTCCCACTTGGCCTCCGGACCAGAAGATCGGCCTGCGGCAGATGTGACCACCACCAGAAGAAGCAGGGACGCCGAAGTCACCCAGGATGTCCCCGCCGTCGAATTGGGCAGCGGCAGCAGGGACACCGTCGTCATCCCGGACGTCCCCCGCCGCTGTCTTCGATGTGGACCTGGCAACATCATCCAGCCAGTCTCCACCAGGGACGGAATCTACAACCTCAGTCCATGGGACGCCGAAATATCAAGAGACACCGGCATCGCCCTCCGAAGATGAAGCAGCAGCAGTGTCTAGGTTGTTGGCCCAAATCAAGAAAGACCTAGAAGAATGGGACCAATATCGGCTCCAATAACGACAGCAAGAACAACAACAGCAGAAAAAGTGACAACACACGACTCCCCCATCTGCAGGAGGAAAACCACCCAAGAAAAAGAAACAAAAGAAAAAATGATGTCACAAATTGCTTCTGCTTTTTTCCCCCCTTTTTTATGTATTTGAAATAAAGGCAATAAAACATGAGGGGTTAATGAAAGGGCCTATCGGCCTTTCGATAATCCCGGGGCTAGCCCCCCCCCCCCCCCCCCCCCCCCCCTCACCCCAACCACTCTCTCAGACGGAAAAATTGAATTCGAGTCGAGGAATCCTCCGCCTATCAAAGCTCAGAGTTATTACATATCGATTTTTTTAATCTATTATTTTTCACCATCGAGACTTATTAGTGGCCCAGTAAAAAGTCGACGAGCCGACGGTCTCGCACCAAATTGCGGATGAATAAGGATGATAACTCTAAAATTAAGAGGCTTTGTGTTGATAATAAGGCCAAATTTCGTCGAACAACATGTTGATAGATAACACGTTTCGCGCAATTTTATACTATAGTTGACAGTGGTTAGCATTATTTATGGACAATTATTCGATTCTGATAACTGAAGCGGCATTTCTAAAAATGGTGTTTTTGTTTTTTTTGGAATCTGATTATATGGGGACCATCGAACGAATTGAGTACTTTTAATGTTATAACACCTTTAATATTACTGTATAGTCAGTCAGTGAGTGGCTTGAGTTTACGCCCCGTATCAAAATATGGTTTACACGATGTGTGTATAGTGCACAATCCATTATCCGTCAATTAATTTGATGACGTTTTGTACATAGAAATTCGTAACTTAGTTAATGAGTGGAGCCATAGAGTACATTTATATTAAATTATTAAATTTGATTTTAAGATAATCTGAACCTCAGCGCTTACAGAAGACATCAAACTCAAATTAATTATTGTTCTGTATACATACATTTTGGTATCCGAAATGCTTAATGACGTGGACAAACAACGGACTACAGTGCTAGGATATTGTTTTGTCTGGATAGGGTTAAATTGTTTACCGCCGGTAACATTTCGCGTGTGTAGTTTTGAATAGAGCTTTGATTGTCTAATCATGTTCTGACCTCATTGCACGGTCACCATGTTCCCCGTCATTTATTATCACGATCAACTCAGCACGCCTTTTACGCTTTCGTCGCTGTTCGTGAAATAAACAAGCGATCGATATTGGCCGACTTTCGATCACTCAGATTTTGGTCACCGACAAGGGCGTTGGTCTATTCTTTATAAATAGTTATTATACTTTAATGTCCTCCAATATGATGAAGAGTCACAAACACATGTACAGGCTAAACATATATATAAAGGTTTTGTATGTATAGATATACACATAACAATATTCTATATACACGTACATGGGACCAGGGTTGGGGTAATTGTAATTTGTAATTATAATTGAATGTAATTAATTACATTTTCCCAAGTAATTGGATGTAATTTGTAATTGAAGGTGTTTTCAATTACATGTTGAATGTAATTAATTACATTGAGAAAAGGGGTGTAATTTCAATTACATTTCAATTACATTTTCAATTACATTTTCAATTACATTTTCAATTACATTTTCAATTACATTTTCAATTACATTTTCAATTACATTTTCAATTACATTTTCAATTACATTTTCAATTACATTTTCAATTACATTTTCAATTACATTTTCAATTACATTTTCAATTACATTTTCAATTACATTTTCAATTACATTTTCAATTACATTTTCAATTACATTTTCAATTACATTTTCAATTACATTCCAAAAATACAGACCATGATGGGACCATGATGGGACCATCCTCAATCACACCCACCACAATACATGCAACAAATTAACGAACCAGAGCAGAGCCATGGAAACCAATGCAAGCCATACCCTGAACGATGCAAATAACATGCCAGCTACAATGAAAATGAGTTTATGACTCGAGTCATAAACCCATCCCCACCACAATCACCATGCCGCCCGCACCGCACATAGAGCCTACAAGCGCACTCCACACCAATCCACGGTCCAAACCCATCCACCAACTGCACACATTCTGCCCAGTACAAAAGGTGACGGTCCCACATAATAATAATATTGAAAGAAGGTATTTGTCATTTTGTTAAAATGTTCACAGTATGTATCGACTGGTGTGATGAGCAAACCACTAGCCTGGTTCGATGTGATAAAATTTCCAAATATTCGCAGTCACTCTGACAAAAAAGATGACAAGATCCCTCCAATCCGAGTCTATTGGAATATCGGATGGGTGATGACCAAGGAAGCAGGCCAGTAGCTCTTCCTTTTCCAGTCCGTCTACATGCAGAGAGGCCTCAATCCCAAACTGGTCAAGAAAATCCTGCCGGACACTGTTCCGTAATTCAGCCAGGAAGATACAATCAATAAATATGTGCATAATAAGACATTGGTATGGTATGCCACACTTTAAACAAATGCCACTATCGCGATATGCTGTATGTGCGAGCAAGCGAGCTGTCAGTAAGAAAGTGATTTTTTACTTTGGGTAGTCCCTGCATGTTACCCATAATGGAGATATGCAAAGTGATGGATGTGCAGTGGCAAATACTGATAATTTCGGGTCATGCAGTAGTCACAGAAGAAATCCAAAAAATTCAAGTTTTTCCACGAAGATTTGGAAGGGAATAAGCCAGATATTTCAAAGTTGTATACATACTCTATACATGCTCACATATGTGAGTGTAGATCTTGACGGCCAAAACGGTGCTCGTATAATCTGAAAACGAATATGCGTTTTGCAGCTTTGTCTGATGACAATCTACAGAGCGACCCGAACTGAGATAGCTTTTCCCTCTCGATGATGCTAGCAACAGAACTAAGACCCATGAGACCCTGTGATATCACTGTTCGCGTCGTTCTGGGTAAACCCTGCATGTTTTCAGACACATGCGGTGTACTCTTTCTAATTTCATCATATCGGACTGTGACAAGCATCGTAACATCTCAGAACCGTACAATCCACAACTTAATACAATAGACTTATATATTTTCAAACAACTGAAAGGAGTTATTCCACCAGGATATATGCCTGCTTTGGTAAGAGAAAAATAACTACCCCGTATTTTATAACATAGGTGTTCTATCATATGTGAACTTTGTTTGTATTTTGCAAGAGGTATGCCAAGGTGGATTGCAGAATCCACTTCCCTTAAAGTTGCAGAGTATTCGCAGAATGACCATGTACGGTTACATTTTTCAAATTCATGTTTTGTTTCGTTAAATACAAGGATAACAGTTTTTGTAGAGTTATACTTAAATCTCCAAAACTGACTGTACCGGAAACATATACGTATCAAGTTCGATATGCCTTCCTTAGTAAGAGAGAGGAGCATCATGTCATCTGCTTGAGTTATGGCAGAACAGTTTATGCCTCGAATTTGAAGGCCATAATATTGACTTTCTAATTCCTGGAGTAGGTCATCGATATATAACATATATAGTAAAGGAGGCCATATAACACCTTGTCTTGTTCTCTGATGCACAGTGAACCATCTGGAGGTGAGATGATCGAACCTGACGCAACATTCTATATTGATAAGGTTGTGGAGTTTGTATAACAGACCATTTATCCAAACGCAATCAAATGCTTTCTGAGTATCGAGCAGGCACGCAAACAACTTATTGCCACGGTCCTTGGTAAAAGAGATAAATTCTTGAACGAGGTAAGACGTCATCATACAGCTGACCTCTCTCTGAAACCCGTGTTGCAGAGGACTAACCGCGATTAAGTTCGGAGTATTCGTTTGTAGGCGGGTAAGTATGACCTTTTCAAATAATTTATATATAGCCGGTTGTATGGTTATGGCACGATAATTATCAAAGTTATCTTTGGATTTGGTTCCGCCTTTGTGGAGGGTAATCATCAAACCTCGTTTGGCCGCTGAAGGGATATGAACCAGGCTGAACATTTGTGTGAACATATAAGCTAAGCATTTAGATAATTGGCATCCACCGTAAATGAAGTGTTCGTTCACAATTGCATCATAACCTGGAGCTTTGCCAACGTTCAATGACGGTAATAGCCGCTCTAATTCATCCACTGCAACGGGGTAAGTTAGCAAGTTATCAAATGTGGACAATTCGGGAGTACATGAAGTATTATATACATATTCGTTAACATGTGCATAATAGTCATCGTCGAAGGTAGTACATTGTAGTGGTGAATACAATTCTTCGCAATATAAAGCAGAAGCAGCTGAAATTTCGTTAGCACCTCGATAAGTCTTCCCATCATAATTGAAGAATGGCGGGGTCAATCGGTTGCGATCCCGGCGTTTCGCATTGAATAACTTGAAAAAAGTTTCATGATCCAAATCCGCATTTCTATCTATTTCTGCGTGGATTTCGCTCAGATAAGATTCAGATAGCTTCCGATATTCGCGTCTGAAATCCCGCTTGGCAAGTTTGTATTCTAAGTAAGAATTGTTATGATCCCCTCCAGGACGACCACTTGTTATCCATATATTCCGCAATTCTTCCATCTTGTGATGGAGAGACTCGAGGTGCTCGTTCCAGAGTGGCTTCAAATGAGGAACGTAAACCAATTATAGAACCGTTGGTAATCTCATCCAATAAATAGGAATTTACTTCGTTTGGAAAAGACCGAGCTCCACCATGATTTTTAACAAAATAATTTGCTGCCGGTCTTTCCCCAACAAATCCGACTAGAGATCCAAATTGAATTAAATCACAGACCTGTAAATCATCATAATTGTACCTTTGTAACATTGCTCTAAAGAAGTCAACATTTAGTCTAGAATAAACGGGAATTTTACAACCAAGAAAATTAGGTAATTTTGATTTTCGTATTGCTATATGAGCATTAATAGTCGATTCGATCACATTGTCACAAAAAACCATGGAATTCTGTGTAGTGGAGTAGATTAAGTCAAATTTTCAAGGCAATTGTTCAAATTGTGACTAAAGCATGAAACTCTGCACATATGTGCATAATCACATACTTATTGATATTAGATATGGAGCCACGCTGAAATTTTACTTTAACCCCTCTTTTTTAGGGGTTTTCCGAATTTGAAGAGCGTTTCGTGATTATATAATTTATTTAATGTCGCAATTAATCTTACCATCAAATATGCGATTTAAAATTCGGCATATACAGTAAGTATGACTCTGAGAGATATAATGCCACATTATTAGGGTAAAGTTGGAACTCACATCAAGATGGCCGTCAAAATGGTAGCCGTAAATGGAAAATTTGACATTTTTTCACTAACATCTTCTAGATCAGTTTCTGCTGTTTGGAACTGCTTCAGAATTGTGACTGTATTTTGTATTATTCCTATTAACTGATCATTGGAGCAATGAACTATGCCATTCATGAGGTCCTAGTCCCATTTTTACAGATCTCGGTATGAAATTTCACCAAAAGTCACCGGTAGGATTCTAGTCATATTGTAACAAGAAATGGACAGAATTGTGAGGCATACCATGACTTATGAATATTTCAACTCAATGGAACCACAATTGTCACTTTTTCTGAAAATGTCTGCAAAAATGGCGACCAAAACCTGGGAAATGGTCAATATTGGCCCAGCATGCCATGTAATCGCTTACAAGTTGTGGTCGATGAATACAATCTTATATACATTAAATTCTAACATTTCTGATGCACATTGGTTAAGTGTTACTAATGCAACCACTGACAATATCAGAATTATAGGATTTTTCTATCACAGACTTGACATCAAAATTGACAAAAATTAACTTTTCATGTTTGGGCCATTTATTCAAGTAAATGGAACTATCTTTGGTAGCTAAGCTGTTTATTGTTTTGATCTGTCTTAAATGCGTGACACGTTGATTTTTTTGTAAATATATCCCAAACATTATTCTTTGTTCCCAAGAGTTAGCAAATTATAACTCCCTTGGTTATTACCATGTTATGCTTAATCCAATGACTACTACATGTTTCATTCTCGATGTCCCTGTACCTTCTGAGGCATGACAAATTCCTTTTAAATGATGAACTGTAGTATGGAATTTTGCCCAAAATGTCTTCTGGACTCTGGTCATATTTTTGAATGGAATTGAGCAGAACGTATAAACGGAACTGAGTGAAACCTAATATGTAGCTGCTCTCGACAATTAGTATGGGAATCAACTTAATATATGGTGTATGTTCAAATGGCAGCCAGGAATGAATATGCGGTCATAGATAAGGTGAATAGTTCTACAGGGCGGTATTGTATGGTCATGGATGTGCAAAGGAGTG
This sequence comes from Siphonodentalium dalli, assembly GCA_032622095.1. Taxonomy (NCBI): domain Eukaryota; kingdom Metazoa; phylum Mollusca; class Scaphopoda; order Gadilida; family Siphonodentaliidae; genus Siphonodentalium; species Siphonodentalium dalli. The sequence continues at coordinate 197,250,585 of CP136063.1, forward strand.
GCCATATGGTGGTGGGCTGGTGTGTCTATGGTGAGATGTATATGTATGCAAGAGGTGACTCTGTGGTCATGTGTGAGGTGTATATATATATACGGTAATTGTTTGTATGGTTAATGAAGTGGTATATGGGTGTAATGATAGTAGCTGTATGTTCATCTGTGTGTTGTGTGTGTATATATAGAGTGACTGTATGGTAATGAGTGGGATATACCTGCGTACATTGGGTGACTATTGTCATGGATATGTGTACGTGTATACATATGTTGGCTGTATGATCATGTGTGGGACTGTGGTGTATGAATAAATAAGGAGTTATGCTTAAATGTGTAATGTATATAGGTGTTCACGGAATGACTGTGCGGTCATGATTGTTGAAGTGTTTTTGCATAGCTGGATGGTCATTGGCGGTGTGTGGTTATATAAGAAGTGCCCTTGTGGTCATGGTTGTATATGTGATGTATGTGCATCTCTGCCGTGGCTGTATTGTCATGGGTCGGTGTATAATTATACAGAGAGTAGCTGTATGATCATGGGTGGGGTGTGTGTGTATATGCAAATATGGAGTGTACGAATGGTCGTGCAGGGTATTGGTATATCCATTGGTGAGGTGTATACGTATACCTGGTTTGACTCTATGGTGATGAGTGGGCTGTATATGTATATCATGGGTGGGTATATGGGCATGGGTGTGAAGTAAAGGTATACATGGAGTGACTGTATGGCCAATGGTGAGGCGATGTGTGTTGTATTGCTATATCTAGAAGGTATGTATGGTCAATTGTTAGGTGTCGATGTATATCTGGAGTGATTCTATAATCGGCATTGGTGGGGCGTGTTTGTACAGTGTATATATTTATTGGTTATATTGCCATGTGTGTGACAGATATGCATACAGGGAGTGATTGGATGCCAATGGTGAGGTAACTTGTTAAACAAGGAGCGACTATATTACCACGAATGTTGTGGCTGAATTGGCTTGAGTGAGGAGTATATTCAAGCCTGGAGTGTGTGAATGGCCACTGTGCGGGGCACTGGTATATAAAATAGTTGTATGGCCATTGGTCAGGAGTATATGCATACACGGAGTTACTCTACGGTTATGGTTGCAGTGTATATGTATATCTTGAGTGGATATATGGCCATACATGTGGCAAATAGATATTGAGAGTGAGTGTATGGTCAATGGTGAGGCGAATATGTATTCAAGAAGTGACTATACGACTACGAATGTGGTGAATATATATACAGGAAGTGACTATATGGTCATGGATGAAGTGTACGAGTATTCATGGTGTACCTGAATAGTGACTCATGGCTGTGTAGTCACGTGTGTGGTTTACGTGTAAACTCAATTGTGGTTGTATGGTCATGGGTGAGGTGTATGGGTATAAAGGGAATGGCTACATAGTCATTTGTGTGGTTTTCATGTGTAAATAACATGATTGCTTTGTCATGGGTGAGTTGTACAGTTGGACCTTTGGTGGCTATCACTTTCCGTAATAACTCAGGTATATGTTAATCGATTGGGAGGTAATGTTAGAGAGTTCTTCATCATGGTGGCCTTTTATATGCACAATGGAGGAAACGGTGTTCACGACATGAGTCTACCAATCTTGATGCCAATGGCCCAGAATTTGATGTTATTAAGCAGTTTTTCACTAATCTCCTTGTTTAACGTTCTAAAAGGCCTACAGAAGAGCAAATATATGTCCGGCATATATTTGAAAATATCAACTTTTCAACCAAATGTTTTGTTTGGACATTTTGCAAGTCAGCTTGAGTATGTTTTTCTAAAAACACATCAAAGTGAGGCATTTAAGACGAATCAAAACAATAAACACCATAGATATTTATCATTGTGACGCATTTAATACGGATAAAAACAAACACTCAAAGATAGTTCCATTTTACTTGAAAAAATGGTACAAACATGAAAAATGATTTTTTGTCGATTTTGAGAGAAAATTCCAATAATTTTGCTAATATAATAGTAACAAAATGCATCATAAATGTTAGTATTCAATGTATATATGACAGAACAGCCAATTGTATTCATCATCCGTGACTTTTGATCGATTACATGGCACTCTGGGACAATATTTACCACTTTCCATATTTTGGCCGCCATTTTGACAGCCATTTTGAGCAAAAGTGACCATTTTGGCTCCATTGAGTTGAAATATTCATGAGCAATGGTATGCCTCAATTAATTTGCACAGTTCTGCTCATTTCTTGTGGAAATATGACTAGAATCCAATTGGTGATTTTTGGTGAAACTTCATACAGTGTTCTGTAAAATCGAATTATTGAGGGATCGGAGGGGCTGGGATCTCATGAATGGCATATTTCATTGTTCCAATGATCGGTTAACACGCATAATACAAAATAAATTCACATTTCCGAACCAGTTCCATACAGAAGAAACTGGTCTAGAAGATATTAGTTAAAAAAACGTCAAATTTTCCACTTACGGCTGACATTTTGACGGTCATCTTGAACGGGGAGTTCCAATTTCGCCCTAAAAATGTGCCGTTATATCTCACAGAGACATACTTACTGTGTATGCCTAATTTTAAATCGCAGATTACATGGTAAGATTAATTGTGACATTTAATAAATCATTTGATCACGAAACGCTCTTTAAATTCGGAAAACCCCTAAAAGATGGTTTAACACGTTGAGTGCCACTCGCAGGTTGCCATGTCGTGTAACTGACAAACTGAAGCAGTGGAATAGGTCGATACACCACGAAAACCCGCCTCGGAACATCGGAACAGTGATTTTATCAAATAAATAGTCTGGCTCCCCTTACATCGTTCAAATGAAGTGAGCACCATCAGCACATATATTCTACTCAAAATGGTCAAGTTGTGAGTGAATACAGCTGACACTGTCTCATTGAGTGACCACCAGAGGCAGTCATGTGTGGGCAATTAGACTGGGTTTTTGGTATTCAATAGACTGACAATGTGCACGCATGCAAACACAGTCAGGGGTGGATATTCACAATGTACAGATATGCGAAGGCAGTTTCGAGGAATGGTTACATCGTTGTGTTTCAACACAATGAAACTTCGCACAACCACCCACAAGCGTCACACAGGCCTGCCAAAATATGTTCCCTCTCACTCATGTGCGAGTAGACGCATCCAACACAAGATAAGCGGATAATCCATGACGTTACGCGCGTTGATGCTACCATTATCTCATTATTAGGGAACACAGCAGTTGTTTTTGGAATACACTGTGCGGCTCCATTTGGGGGCTAGGTATTTTATTATTTATAATACAAGTAAAGCGGAACAATTATTCCCCAAAGCTACATTTTACCCTCTTCCGAACGTGTTGGACAATGGAAAGTGTAACAATTACCGTACTTTAGACATCATGCAGTTCATCTAACTGTTCTACTTGTAGGTGCGGATAAATGGTTTTGTGTAGCATAGAGGTTTACAGTAAAGGGTGACTTATTTCCAGACGGATGTAGCACACTCCTGAATGTACAGGGATCTATTTGGCTACTGCTGTATGGTTGTTTTAATTTTGTGCTGACAATTCTTCCAACACTATTGTTTTGGGCTGTACTTTGGAACTCTAGCATAGACCTAAATCAGGCTAAATTGGAGATAACTTACAATGCCCGAAACAACAGAAGATGCATGCTCGTAGTCATTACTGCGTGGACGAAATAAACTCATCCTCAGGAACAAGTTCACCCGATTCCACGTCGGATTTCGCCGTCTGTAGCCATGCATGCATGCTCATAAGTAATTTGCTCCACCGTGCATCAGCCATAATATAACTATGTAACGAACTATAACAACCACAAGGACTTCCACACCTCCATAGATATGCTTACCACCAAAATAACTTGTTTGGGTTATATTCTACTTTATATTTGTTGCTCAAGCGTGTCCAATTGTGTCTACGAGATAACTCGTAGTTGGCACTGGTGGTGGGAATACCCAAATTCCTTCCGCCATTGCCGGCTACGAGTTATCTCGTAGTACTATCAATCGCCGTTTCTGTCATCTAAAGTCGCGACGTCATCCAATTTTTGCTTCATTGAAGCCTAATTATGGTCTACTAAGGGTATCTATCTTGCCACGATTTGGCAAACTGGCAAGATTACTAATTGATTTCCGGCACTCAACGTGTTAAAGTGAAATTTCAGCGTGGCTCCATATCTAATATCAATTGATATGGGAATATGTACATATTTGCAAAATTTCATGCTTTAGTCACGAAGTGAACAATTCTTTTACTAATCTACCCCACTAGTGACAGTAATGTTTCAGGTGACGCTTCGTATCATTTAAATGTATAGTGCAGACACTCAGGAGACGATTCAGCGTGTTGAATTCGCTTCTTGTCATTTTGGAGACGGGAAGCACATTTATGTTATGTTATAGTCAGCCAGTGAGTGGCTTGAGTTTACGCCCCGTATCAACATATTTGTATACGATGTGTGTAGCACTGGGGGCCCACCGCTCCTGCTAAATCCGTCCGAAATCGTATAATCGTCCAGTGCGCATCGATAAATGCTAAGTTGCCCTTTCTGAAATTTTATAAAAATTACCGTGACGGCACTTAAAACGATAAGTATTTTCTTAAAAATCCAAATTATTCTTTCAAATTTAAATTGTGATTTTTTTTTATCAACGTCTGTATCCGTGTGTGTTGAATTTGAATTGTAGCGCTCACGGAAGATTGAACAATCAGGAGTTTATCACTTCTTTTTCAACATTTTTCCGTAACTTTCGGCGATAAATTTAGTTTTTAGACCAGAAATGGGACATTCCAATGGGAAAACCATAGTTTTCTGGTAAGTTTTCTATCTCCCGGACACGAAAATGCAAGCATATACACGGACAATCTGAACAGATCTACAGGTGGCACATTAAAAGCGTACGGTGGCTCCAGGGCGAAATTTTTATGGCTCCAGTTCGAAAATGAACAAAAATGATAAGCTCCAGTGCGCACCCAAGATAAATAATTTCGATATTGCACATAATTCATCGACAATTTAGTAGATTATAATAGGCGTTATAGCCGAGCATAATGACATTTTATCTAATATTTGTGCACAAATTTGTTTCTTTGCACTTTGCAAAGCAAATATAGATGTTACCATTGCAAAATATATAAGGTGGACAAGTGTCAAATAATAACAGAATCGTTCACTTTATGATGCAAACCTGACATTTGGCATGAATGGCCAGTGTATGTCAATTATGAAGACTGACTTTTTTCCGATAAACCAATCACAATGGTCGACATATTCAAAATGGCCGCCACTTTTACGAAATGGCCGCCGTTTTCAGCTTTTACTCAACGTATACGACGAATGTGACTTCTATTAGGTATTTGAAAATTTTAATATTTCGCTCAAAGGGTGTTGTAGGATGGCCGCGAGACTCTATTTCCACACCCCACCCAATCCAACATGACCGCCGTCTAGAGGGATTCAAATAGGGAACCATGCCAGTTCTCGGCCCTTTACCGATTTAGGTGGACCAAAGAGTGGTGTATGTATGCCTCCCCCAAGACACTCCACATATTCACCAAACACATCCGATTAAAAATGGCCGCCGTCCAGAGGGGACCAAAATAGGGGATCACTGGGTTTGAACATTCCAACTGTTGGTAATTTCCAACCAACCAACCTGACACCACCTATAATGTTTGTATATTTCCAATTTCAGACAAATATTTTGACTAAATATAGAAACGATTTGCTAGAGTTGGTCTAAAACAAAATATGTCCCACTAATTAATTGTTGGAAAATCAACCAACTAACATTTTCAATCTATAAGTGGTGTAAAATTTCCAACAAATGCTGTGAGGCATGAAATTTCCAGTTGTTGAATATTTTGACCAAAGTAGGAGGGTTAGTCCCCCTCAAACCACCCTGTCGCCACGTTTCTAGGGCGTAATACACCCCTATGATAATATCGCCGGCGTAACGTCCCCTCATATCAACAAAACAGCTTCATGGAAACCGTGAAGCATCGAAATCAACATGAAAGCATGACGATTTCGGACTGGCGCACTTTCGCCGAATGCCTACCCGTCGTGTAGCTTGTGGTCGCAAAGACAACGTATCATTTTGTGATATTTTATAAACCTTGTTTTAACAAACTTACGATCCCCACATTACAATGATTTTGATTGGCAATATTAAAAACAATACCAAGATGACAATAACTGATGATGGTAGTAAAATTGAGCACATGCTCCACTCAGAATGCTTTCGGATTTGTCATAGTAAAAAGCACTGGAATTTATGAGGTTGGGAAAAAATACAAAGAATTTCTTTATTGAATCCTGCGATCCAAGAGCCGCTTTCCATATACAGAATGGTCTTTAATTGAGGGGGAAAACGTAATTGTATTATATAAACTTCTCACATTTATGCTCCATGAGCTCAATGTCTGGGCATGGTATAGACTTTCTCTTGCTGGAAGCGCACAGGAGCCTGGCGATTGCGCACTGGGCGGTTATAGGAATCACTGAACTGAATGGTTTCCCATAGGCGACAGTGTTAACGTTTCGGCCAAATTCACTGAAGTGAATCCTGCAGGCCATACCAGTGGTGTTTACCCAGCTAGATTGACACCAGTTGATCACGAAAATGCAAGAAAAATCATAGGTCATGTGTTTACTTTTTAAAATAAATCCCCAAGTGTAGGACAGGGCTATCCCACAGCCAAATTTGATCTGGAAAAACCCAGAACAACAGCAGCTAGTTAAATAAATTTCCCGCTCACATATAAATCCATTCCCCCATTCATTCACCAGTTTAAATTATTTAGATATGATGTACAAATCAAATAAACGCGATATCATCCTTTAATAACGTGTCGCGTGTATCAGATGAAGGTCATTCTTCAGTTACCTTCACCTTTAGCATTCCACGGTGTACTCGCTCCCCGACTCTAGAACACATTTAGCTCCCTGATTCCTATACGATTTCGGACGGATTTAGCAGGAGCGGTGGGCCCCCAGTGTGTAGTGCACAATCCACTATCCGTCAATAAATTTGATGACTTTTTGTATACATAGAAATTCGTAACTTAGTCTATGACTGGAGCCATAAAGTACATCTATAGTAAATTATTACGCCATTTTTACGCAGTTTTTCATATTGTGTGGTCGATCGATAATCCACTGGGCGATTGTATTATGTTTATTTCGTACTAGAGTATAAATCGTACCGATAGTTACGATAGTACGACAAAGATTAGCACATGTGTTTACGTCACCGGTGTAATTGTGGGGACATGTTTCTATTATGAAGGTTCGCTATCCCGAAGGTCCGCTATTCCGAATTGTTCTCTATTCCGAAGGTTTTTGTTATTTTTAGGTTAATTCTATATTCTAAAGTATTGAGACTAATTTGAGAGGGTTCATTTTCACAAAGATTATTTTTATGGAGTGTGCGCTCACATCCGAACTGATCGTGCGCGCATACCGATACAGATACAGGAGGAAATAACTTAACTTAGAACATTAAATGTGTTTTTATTTTGTTTTCGCGGGTTTTCTTGAGATTTAATGTCATTACGTGGACCCATACCGTTGAATTCTTGGCATATAATATGAATGTTGTGGTATATATGGACCCTCCCGCATTGGGACATGACACAGGTACAGTTGACTTAAGTGATGTTCTGGGTGGGCTCCAATTTGGAGTTCAATATTTTAAGGGCCAAGTTTAGAATTTTATGGGTCCATACCTTTGAACTCTGGGCATATAATATGAATATTGGGGGGCATGTCTCTATTCCGAAGGTTCACTGTCCCGAAGGTCCACTATTCCGAAATTTCTCTGAATGTTCGCTATACCGAAGGTTCACCAATCCGAAGGTTCGTTATTCCGAAGGTTCTGTGTTCCGAAGGTTTTTGTTATTTTAAGGTTAATTCTATATTCTAAAGTATTGAGAGGGTTCATTATCACGAAGATTCTTTTTATGAAGGAAATAACTTAAAACATTAAATGTGATTTTGTTTTGTTTTCGCGGGTTTTCTTGAGTTTAATGTCATTACGTATGACCTTATTTCTCATTACATATTCACGCCAAGCAGCCCACACAATTGCTATGTTTCCATGCGATTTAATGTGATTACGTGTGACCTAATATCTCAATAATCTGAGGCAAGAGTACGCCTGCTAAAGGCGAATTATAACAGTTGGGGCTATAACGCTCAATGAATACTGGAGGCTATAACAAACTGCGCAGCAGAATATCGCTGAATGGACGAGTATGAGATGAGCCTAACTGCAATTGTGACTTTGTTTAAAGGCCCACTTAATTTTCGAGTCATTCATTTTTGTTATAGTATATACGGTTTTAATAACAATTTATGCCATAAAATTTTGATAAAATACTATAATTCATCACCATTTGAAACGCAGAATACTTCTATCTCCTAGTTTGAAACACCTTTAAAATACCGCGTCGTATATCTAGCAATTAGCAACCAACATGTCCTCTTCGGTTTTCCATAGATTTCAACGTAATTTGATACTTATGGGTATTTGTGTCCGGGAAGTGTTTTGGACGGGTCAAATCGTGACCCCGACCTGACCTTGAACTTTAAAACTGTCAATGCAAGGTCAATTTGGGTAAAACGGACAAATTTCGGCGAAATTTGATACCTAGGGATACTTTTGTCCGGGGAGAGTTTTGAACGGGTCAAATCGTGACCCCGGCCTGACCTTGACCTTCAATGTGGTCAACCAAAGGTCAAATCGGATAAAACGGATGGATTTCGACGAAATTTGATACCTATGGGTACTTTTGTCGGGGGAGTGTTTTGGACGGGTCAAATCACGGCTCCGACCTTACCTTACCCTTCAAAATTGTTCATTAAAGGTCAAGTGGGTAAAACGGACGGATTTTGACGAAATTTGATACCTAGGGGTACTTTTCTCCGGGTGGGGGTGTTTTGGACGGGTCAAATCATGACTCTGACCTGACCTTGACTTTCGAAATAGTCAATTGAAGGTCAAATCGCGCCTTTCACCGGAAATCAGATGGGAAACAGCCCGGGCGAAGTCGGGCCCATCAGCTTGCGTAATAAAGAAGACAGTTTGAAGAAAGTAATGTATGACACGAGAAACGTGAAAACTTGAAATATGGAAGTATGCAAATTTCCCACATAAAATTTGAAAGCTAGTTTATAGAATAATTGTATTATAATTTATATTTATGGCTAATAATATGATATTGGTGGCGTTACCATTTCTGACTATGGTTTTCTTGTTAAATTTGATTTTCAGATAATCTGTTAACCTGAGCGCTTACAGAAGACATCAAACTCAAATTAATTATTGTTCTGTATATTATCGATATTAGGTCGTTATAGGAATGTATTAAAATTGTCGTACAATCGAACCGAACGAAAAAGACATAAAGACGAACAGGGAAACGACGGCTCATTTGAGAATGGGTACTTCTTAAAATATTAAAACCGTTTGACGAAATGTCCCCACACTTTACGTGTGTGACATAAACCTGATCATATTTCACTGTGGGACGAAAATGACAACGCGTCTTCTTCATTGGACATAGTAGCCCTCGGCGCTACACCACCAAGTGCTAAAATGGCAACACCGCTTGTCCGTGCCTAACAATGGAAGGTAATTGCAACTCCACATCTTCTTTGGAATGGTGACCATCAAATTGGATTGAGTACCTGTAAACTCATGGCAACATGAGACCAAGAGAGGAGCAGAGGTACGGAATTTATCCAGTACGTTTTTCGGTGTGTCTGAGATTCGTTTGCTCCTGAAATAATATTCAGAGTATTGATGATGGCATCGATTCGTGATTATTATGGTACATGTACTGGCCAATTAATTTGCGAAAGTTGTCTAAATAAATGGTATATTTGAAAAATAGAAAAGTCAATTTCCCAGCCATTATTTACTTCATCAAAATGTCGAGATTTTCATGGTACTGGGAATTCTGAATTTGATGGCGATACAACGTCCGACCGATGCCATGTCGTCATCGAAACCCGACCGTGTCGAGGCTGTAAAGGTCAGTGGTTGCACTAACCAACTGAGATACCCGCGCCAACGAGTTTCAGTTATTAGTTTGGAAATTATTAATTACCCGAACGGAAGCGGGTACATTTGAAGTTTCCTAGAGTTTCGAACATTTGTGTTAACTGGAATGGTAAATTCTAAGGCGGGCACCCCTCTCAAAACAAGTAGCATATAATGCTACCTCCGCTGTGTGAATTTAATCCATTTTACGTTTCTTCGTGCACACGTCATGCTATTATCTACCCTATATGCGCGCTCACTTGGGAACTTCTCGACCATAACATTATAGGCGTTAGTGTGTGTTATTTTAAATGTTGTAGTGAATAAAATTGTTCTAATTATTTCTGCCGTCATGCGTTGTGATCTTACTCAACACTTCGGATAATAACTAAGTGTGAATTATTTTCAAAGGGCACGTTCTTTTTGTGTCTGTTTGTGAATTTAATTAGAAAATTACATCGATTATATTGAATAAACCCCAATTTTCCTCTTGCGTACGTGATGTGGGAAACGCGGCATACCCCTCTTTGTGTCTTTTGCACATGTGCGGTGGAAGTTCGAGGCTATCTTATTGTGTTTTAGTTTTAATAATTTGTATTGGATCTATATGGATATTGTCATACGTTAGAATACAAAAAAACATTTTGGTGATTACAATGGTAGTACATAGTAGAAGACAACAGTCATTTAAAAAGGTACAATTTTCATGTGAGGTGCATCGTACGTGGATCAAGTCTTCTCGGTCCAAAACAGCTTGGGATATCGGTTGCATCAACCCAACCGATATCCCTAGCTGTTTTTGGAATACAGAGACTGCTGGCGAAAAGACTGCATTTGACTAAATAAAACATGTTAAATATGGAATTGTTACAAGACTAGATAGTACATACGTGTATCTGATCATCCATAGATAATATTTAATTCTACTATTTCTTGAATAAAAAGAAACATATTATTACGAACAAAGCAGAAGACACATTCAGCTAGGTTCATGTGAATTCGGTCAATGATGACGTTATGCGCCGAGTTTAGTTGAAATCGACATGCGTGTGGGCGACATTTTGTGGATGGAATTATGAAATGAACATGATGAAATTGACAATGAAATTGAAAAGCTTCGCCATCAACCGAAATGCTCCCTCAGCGTTACTATCAATAATGGCTAATTTCAGTAAAATTATCCCCGTTTCTTATGTTTTATTGGGTTTCAAAAATTGCGACGTTGGGAAATTTCGGTTTGTTAACATTGTGAATGTTCTGATTCCGATTACGGAATCAGAATCCGATTACCACGAAATAACGTTTACGGTATGTTCGTTTGGGGAAACATATTGGACGAAGTGTAATCCAATATCAATAATCCGGATTCTCCCACGAAATAACGACTCTGTGGTTCGCAGTGATTATTGGCCACATACTGGTACATGTATCAGTCTACAGGATTATGTCGATTCATATTAATCGCTCCACGCAATTCGTTGAATCATTGTGATCCACAGTGGGCTGCTGGTGTTTTGCATATCGCACACTCTTTATGAACTGTATACGCCAAAAACCTGTAGCACAGAACAAGTTGCGTTATTAGTTTATTGATACAATTCGCTTGCGCCGGCTCATCCATGCCATGCTGCCCACTCTCCCAGACACCCATGGATTAAGCCAGGTTACTATAGACTGGGTTACTATTAACTGAGCGGGTTACTATTATAGTCTATATACTATAGACTGAGCGATGTATGTTATCCTCCCACTCCCGAATCCCAATGGAAGAAGTTGGGTTACTATTTATCGGCTATCGGCGGATGAAGAATCTGGGTTTATCCGCTATCGCCGGATGATGAATGTGGGTTACATGTTTATCCGCTATCGCCGGATGAAGAAGCGGGTTACCAGTTTATCCACTCGCGCCGGATGTTGTCCTCCCAAACCAGAAACCTGCGGAAGCAGCCGATTTATTTATGGGAATGTTCGACAGCGTTTTACATGAATCTTCGTTGATGAGATTTACAGACGTTAAGATAGATGTTCCTCCGCGTCAGTTGTCCCCCGACGTTTGAGGTAACCGCCGAGCGATAACACGTGTTTCCTGTGGATACCTTCCTGGCACAGACCCATAAATTATACACAGAGCGGCCGACCGCGAATCTGACCAATCTTTAAAGACATATTGTGGACTTATTTCAGTGAATAAAGCTGACTGTTATTCTTCATCCCATTTTCACTCTTCTGATTGGCTGAGGGTACGTCACAGGCCGGCCGCAAATTACTTGCTACCTCACAGTGATAACTTCCGAAAACACTCATTTTATAAACCCCAAGGTTTCGTAACAACCGCGGACTGTGGTGCTTGCTAATTTGCATACGGAAATTGTTTTTTTTATTGCAATTAAAGCACGCTATTCATAAATGGTGTTACCAGGGACATGACTGTGTTATATGGGGTAATGTTCCTATTGGACCTATTTATATCAATAATAAATACCGTGGAACAAATTGATAAACCTTACTATGTAGTTGGTATGCACTGCAGACAATTGCACACACGATGTACACACGTTGTACATACGATGTACTACGTTTCTGTACTAAGATCTAAAGATCAAATTGACAATTTCCTTTCTGCTATACATTCCTCAGACTTCACAAGAATACCCTCACGTTGCGTAACTGTCTGTAACAGTTGTAAATTTCTTTTGCACCATTATACAACGTGTTATTTTCACATTTTAGCGTTCTCGAAATTAACATGTCTACCTGGATCTTTACGCTCATTTAAAACGAAACCGAACATTTCGCCGCATGGCTACTCTGCTTCGAAAGTGCTTTACTCCTCTTTCCGTGAACCGATTCCCACCATGCGACGAGCACACTGACCGGACAATAGCTGCGAGTGTGTTAATTGATCCAAATGGTGAATGTTATATTTTCTAAAAAGCGAAGATTCCAGCATAAAATTAACTCTTCGAACTGGATTAAAGAATATACGCGCTCACTTATGCCTGCCATTAAGGGGGTTCGTGTGTACTCCTTTGTCGGATAACAAAACAGTTGTCACCCTTGTTTTCGTAAGACACGGGGATTTGTCGCCGCTCTCGACCTGGAAGACATTCCAGGTCTCGAGCGGGCGACAAATCCCAGTGTCTCGCTCAATCGCGAGCGACAACTGTGTATTAGTTAGTATCCATGCACTATCTCACCTGATAAGTTAGTATCCATAAGCTATCCCAACTGGAAGAATGATTGTAGCAATCAACTAATATTGTCAAAAATCACATCGGCTGCGCTATTCAGAGATACCTACAAATGTAAATATTTACTCCTTTATTCAGGACGAATTATAGGGTGGTAAACAAGACAACGAGGCCGCTAATAATATTAAAGATGCATAATCCGAATGAGCGCCCCACAATTACTATTTCGGGGGTAAAAATGTATTTGATTCGAGTGGAGAACCCCACCCATGCATCAAAGCTCAGAGTGATCAGATATCGATTTTTGAAGTTTGTTAATTCTCGAGATATTCAATTATTTGTGGCCGAGAAACACGTGGTAAAACGGACGGTCTATGACAAATTGTGGATGAAGATGGATAACTCTAAAACCAAGTGGTAATGCGGCTATATTTCGTGATACTTGATAACACGCCATATTTTGTTGAACAAACTGTTGATAAATAACACGTTTTGGGAAATTTGATACCATAGTGGACAGTGGTTAGCATTATTTTGTTGCAATAAATCGATTCTGATAACTAAAGCGTATTTTGAAGAAATGTTGTTGTTGTAACTTGATGATATGGGGACCGTCCGATCGGATTGAGTACCTTTAATTGCAACCATATCGTTTGTAACAGCGATACTGTTTTCTGTCTATTTGAGCGTCAAATTTATCATATAGTTAGCCCCTAAATCCGCCCTCATATGTTTAGTAAGACACACGTGTATTATCGAACACACCCAGTAACGTGACAGCTTAGCGATGTCAATGCCAAAACTTCAATATTATGTTATTTATAATATAATTATGATATTCAATTTGTGTTTTGTTATTTTGTGTTGACTATGAGATAAACATGCGCGATACGATACGGGTGGTTGAACAATTTTGTCAACACGAAAAGACACATTTAAAATGGAACTATACTTTTTATTGAAGGTGTCTTTACTTCCCATTTGGTTGTGATATGGACATACACTATACCAACTGGTAGAATGTAGCAATCAAATAATATTTTCGAAAATTCCAATCACATCGAATGTGCCATTTCAGAGAAAAGAGCGTCCGAGATACCTACAAATGTAAATATTTACTCCTTTATTCGGGACGAATTATAGGGTGATAAACAAGACAACGAGGCCGCTAATAATATTAAAGATACATAATCCGTATAAGCGCCCCTCAATTACTATTTATTTGAATTCGGGGGTAAAAAAAATATTTAATTCGAGTCGAGGAACCCAGAGTGATCAGATATCGATTTTGAAATCTATTATTTTTCACCATCGAAAATTAATAGTGGCCCAGAAAACAGTCGACGATCCGACGGTCTCGAACCATATTACGGAAGAAGATGGATAACTCTAAATCAAGAGGTTTTCTGTTGACAATAAGGCCAAATTTCGTCTTTACTTCTTTAGTTGTGATAAGGACATCAATATAATTTTTTTTAACCGCAGCCGTTTCGAGATTGTTTTTCCTTGCTAAAATGTGATTATATGATCAAATGGATCTCAAATTCGTCGCAATTCTATACGAAAACTCTTGAGTTGTACATATCATCATCTTTATTTCATCTTAATTCTGAACAGTAATTATAAGACAGGCCATTCTTATAGGATTAGATACAAATAAATACTTAAGCAGAGAGGTGATTAGATATTATTTAGTATCTAATCCCAACCACCGGTGACATAAGGGCAGGATGACTATATTGAATCAAAATATATTAAGATTGATCTTACGATTGATCGAGGATTAATATTGACTAATAAATGGAGCAATTTGAAGAAGAGTTTTTAAAGAATTCTATTTCGACTAAATAATCAAGAAATTTGAAAATGAGTTTTCAAACAAGAGTGTTTTTAAAGAATTTAACATATGTACGACCACAACTGACCACGTGTGTTGTTGTCAATTATTTCATACAAATCTTCGTTATTTAGTCAAAGTACGTTCTATATAGAGTTATTACACCCTCCTGTATTAGCGTTGATATGCGAGGTTTATATATATATACCGGGAAGTATCATTTTATAAACCGGGAGGTATCATTTTATCAACCGGGAAGTATCATGTTTTAAACTGGGAAGAATTATTTTATAACCCGGAAAGTGTCATTTAATAAACCGGGAAGAATAATTTTATAAACCAGGAGATATAATTTTATCAACCCGGAAATATCATTTTATAAACCGGGAAGTATCATTTTATAAACCGGGAAGTATCATTTTATAAACCGGGAAGTATCATTTTTAAACCGGGAAGTATCATTTTATAAACCGTGAAGTATCATGTTATAAACAGAGAAGTATCATTTTATAAAGCGGGAAATATCATTTTATAAACCATGAACTATCATTTAATAAATCGGGAAGTATCATTTTATAAACCGTGAAGTTTCATTTTAAAACCGTGAAGTATCATTATATAAAGCTGGAAGTATCATTTTATAAACTAGGAAATATCATTTTATAAAACCAGGAAGTATCATTTTATAAACCGGGAAGTATCATTTTATAAATCCGGAAGTATCATTTTATAAACCATGAAGTATCATTTTAAAACCGTGAGGTATCATTATATAAAGCTGGCAGTATCATTTTATAAACTAGGAAATATCATTTCATAAAACCAGGAAGTATCATTTTATAAACCGGGAAGTATCATTTTATAAACCGGGAAGTATCATTTATCATTTTATAAACTGGGAAGTATCATTTTATAAACCGGGAAGTATCATTTTATAAATCGGGAAGTATCTTTTTTTTAAACAGGAAGTATCATTTTGGAAGCAGTGTGAACTAATTGTACAAACATAATCTTTTCCGAAAAAAAAAATAATAATGCGCGAACCAGTTAAGAGGGAGTTCACGCGTCCGATTTGGAATGAGAATTGCTACAAATTTATTTTTGAGATTTTATTTCTGGAATTACAACACTTGACCTCCTTTTGAAAAACCTACAAAAATTGTTTTTAAAATAGACCAACATCCAAATGGAACAAATTCCACGCCGACCAGCCAGATTAATATGTATTATTTTCATATCAAGATTTTGACTGAAATCGAAATTGGTCACTTGCCCCCCCCCCCCCCCCCCCCCCCCCCCGCCCTTACTTGTTCTACATATGTAGCTTTTCAATGAAGGCACTAGTTTTAAGGTATATGTTCGTTGACGGAAGTTTTAATTATTGATATATTGGCATAGCTATCAACGCTCAAATAAGCCATATCTGCATCGACATAAAGCCACCACCGCGTCGTACCAGCAAATGGCCTTGTTCGAGCTGTGATTAAACCGGGACACACTGCTCCAGGGCCTGTCTGTTTCCGTCGATTATATTAGGCGTCAGATTGTCTTCCGGCGATCATAAACACTTTGAGGAGGTGTGAAGAAATTAATCGAGACGGGGGAAATGTATTTTAAAATTTAGTTGCGCATAAATAACCTGAACGTGACGTCCCCGGAGGACAAATACCATATAATATATTACTTAGCGCATTCCTATGGACCCATTAAGTTAATGTGATACTTAATATTTGAATAAAATCAAAATTAGCAGCAGAAAAATAAACGCCAAAAATGTCTGTCATCATCGTGTTGTGAGAAGTACTAAGGTTGGTATGTCATCATCATCATATTTAGATCTTTTTTGATCTTCTGCGTCTCCTTCTTCGCCAAAATACACGTTTCATAGGTGAGCATTCATAAAATGAGACTAAACCGGACAATAAATAAGAATTACACTAAAATTTATAGTATAGGTGACATGTTTGTATCGTTCCACATATCAGTAACAACGGCACCCCTGTAACCCCCACCAACAATAAAACATTTGTCCGATAGTGTGAGAAAGCCTAGGTCGGGAAAGACATTGTACCTCTTGTCGTGGACGTGAGTGCCATCGAGAATCCACCTTTACGGTTTACCCACACATGTACGTCACTATTCAAGTCTCTAACCCAAAGCAGTTTTGATTTTAAATTTGTATAAAACATAACGTGACGTCCCCGGAGGACAAATACCATATAATATATTACTTAGCGCATTCCTATGGACCCATTAAGTTAATGTGATACTTAATATTTGAATAAAATCAAAATTAGCAGCAGAAAAATAAACGCCAAAAATGTCTGTCATCATCGTGTTGTGAGAAGTACTAAGGTTGGTATGTCATCATCATCATATTTAGATCTTTTTTGATCTTCTGCGTCTCCTTCTTCGCCAAAATACACGTTTCATAGGTGAGCATTCATAAAATGAGACTAAACCGGACAATAAATAAGAATTACACTAAAATTTATAGTATAGGTGACATGTTTGTATCGTTCCACATATCAGTAACAACGGCACCCCTGTAACCCCCACCAACAATAAAACATTTGTCCGATAGTGTGAGAAAGCCTAGGTCGGGAAAGACATTGTACCTCTTGTCGTGGACGTGAGTGCCATCGAGAATCCACCTTTACGGTTTACCCACACATGTACGTCACTATTCAAGTCTCTAACCCAAAGCAGTTTTGATTTTAAATTTGTATAAAACATATGAACGCATGTTCCGCCTCCAGTAAGAAACAGCGTCGCTGACTGGTCATGTCATACACATATCCCGTATTTACGTCTAGAGCCGTCAACGTAAGGGAAACCAAGACAACCGTTTCATCGTGCCTCGCTGGCCTGCTTTATTCTTGGCGCCATTTACGTTGAAAAATGTTATGGTGAGAGCGATAGGAGATTTTGACATTTCCGGCTGAGCATTCTTCGGAATAAATGTCAAATTGATATGAATGAACCGGATTGTAGGCAGAACATATATACCTTATTGTGGTGGATTAACGGTAACTCTTTGCGACTCGATTGAACATAAGCTTCAAGCCGTCAGTGTCACACCATATCACCGTATATCCACCGCACCTTATGTTGTATGACGGGGTAAACTGGACCTTAACTGGTACACGAGCTGTTGAAAATTACATTACGAAAGCAGTAATCGTTAAATACTAAAAGTTATAAACAATCTTTACGAGGAAAATACCCATGGATGCATGGTGTGCCGATCTTCAACTTCAGACACACTAGTCGGGGAGCCAATAAGGTCCACGTGCACCCCCCCCCCGATGATTACAAATAACCTTAATTTTATTGTTCCCTATGGTATCCAGATAAAGAATCCGGATTTCACCGCAAAATAAAGGTGGCCCTACTAGGTGCTAGAGCCATTTGAATCAAAGGTGGCCGCCATTTCCTCTAATTCCGACCAGCTGTATTTAATCGTTGTAATAGATCGGTTGTTAGCAAAAGACACAGACAAAATGTATGCCATTTTGTTGGTATGATGTCTTTCTTCAAAATGACTGCAAATAATTAAAAAAAAAATTCAAAATGGCCGCCGAAAAATGACGTCATATGCACGAAAATAGGAAATTTAATTAATATTTCACCATATCTTCCATTTTTCTTCACATTAATCATTAGTAAATGGCAATGTTTTTGAGACAGTCATCAAGCGTGATATTATAGCGTCATTTTATGATATTTTCCATTGACGAGGGTTCAGTAATAGATACAGAAAGAGGATTTGAAAAATAGGGGTGAAATTTTCGATTTTTTTTGCAAGACGATTTTGCTGTATTTAATCGTTGTAATAGATCGGTTGTTAGCAAAAGACACAGACAAAATGTATGCCATTTTGTTTGTATGATGTCCTTCTTCAAAATGACGGCAAATAATTTTGAAAAAACTCAAAATGGCCGCCGAAAAATGACGTCATATGCACGAAAATAGGAAATTTAATTAATATTTCACCATATCTTCCATTTTTCTTCACATTAATCATTAGTAAATGGCAATGATTTTGAAACAGTCATCAAGCGTGATATTATAGCGTCATTTTAAGACATTTGCCATTGACGAGGGTTCAGTAATAGATACAGAAAGAGGATTTGAAAAATAGGGGTGAAATTTTCGATTTTTTTTGTAAGACGATTTTTCTGTATTTAATCGTTGTAATAGATCGGTTGTTAGCAAAAGACACAGACAAAATGTATGCCATTTTGTTGGTATGATGTCTTTCTTCAAAATGACTGCAAATAATTAAAAAAAAAATTCAAAATGGCCGCCGAAAAATGACGTCATATGCACGAAAATAGGAAATTTAATTAATATTTCACCATATCTTCCATTTTTCTTCACATTAATCATTAGTAAATGGCAATGTTTTTGAGACAGTCATCAAGCGTGATATTATAGCGTCATTTTATGATATTTTCCATTGACGAGGGTTCAGTAATAGATACAGAAAGAGGATTTGAAAAATAGGGGTGAAATTTTCGATTTTTTTTGCAAGACGATTTTGCTGTATTTAATCGTTGTAATAGATCGGTTGTTAGCAAAAGACACAGACAAAATGTATGCCATTTTGTTTGTATGATGTCCTTCTTCAAAATGACGGCAAATAATTTTGAAAAAATTCAAAATGGCCGCCGAAAAATGACGTCATATGCACGAAAATAGGAAATTTAATTAATATTTCACCATATCTTCCATTTTTCTTCACATTAATCATTAGTAAATGGCAATGATTTTGAAACAGTCATCAAGCGTGATATTATAGCGTCATTTTAAGACATTTGCCATTGACGAGGGTTCAGTAATAGATACAGAAAGAGGATTTGAAAAATAGGGGTGAAATTTTCGATTTTTTTTGTAAGACGATTTTTCTGTATTTAATCGTTGTAATAGATCGGTTGTTAGCAAAAGACACAGACAAAATGTATGCCATTTTGTTGGTATGACATCCTTCTTCAAAATGACGGCAAATAATTTCGAAAACAATTCAAAATGGATGCCGAAAAATGACGTCATATGCACGAAAATAGGAAATTTAATTAATATCTCACCATATCTTCCATTTTTCTTCCATTAATCATTAGTAAATGGCAATGTTTTTGAGACAGTCATCAAGCGTGATCTTATTGCGTCATTTTAAGACATTTGCCATTGACGAGGGTTTAGTAATAGATACAGAAAAAGGATTTGAAAAAGAGGGGTGAAATTTTCGATTTTTTTTGCAAGACGGTTTTGATAGTCATTTTATCGACAAACCACACAGGATGTTAATAGATTGTCAACAACTATGTGCTTTATTTTATTGGACGGATGTTTTACTTCATTGGGAATGAAATTGGTGTAGAAAATTTCAAATATGGCCGCCGAAAATATGAAAAATGGTAAATATTGCCCCAGGGTATCCTGCAATGGCTTACAAGTTGTGGTTGATATATAAAATTGGCTAATCTGTATTATATACATTGAATACTAACATGTCTGATGCACCATGGATCATTGTTTCTATTTTCACCGCTGACATCACCAGAAATATTGGATTTTTCTCTCACAAACTTGACATAAATATCGGCAAACATTCACTTTTCAGGGTTGGACAATTTTTTTAAGTAAAATGCAACTATCGTTGGTATCAAAGGTATTTATTGTTTTGGTCTATCTTTAATGTGTCACACTATGGTGTTTATATACCAAATTGCTGAAGATGGCTTCCAAAATGGCAACCAAATTTGTAAAAAGTTAATTTTTTACATATATCTCCAACATTATTATCTGCGTTATTCGACAAGGTAGCAAACTGTGACTCACTTGGTTAGTATACGTGTTAGTTAATTAACTGACAACTACGCTCTATTCTGTTTGTCCCAGTTCCGTATGGGGCATGACAAATTCATTTTAAAGTTGCAGTATGGAATTTTGCGGAAAACCTCTTTTGTGATTCTGACCATATTATTGAAAGGAAATGGGCAAAACTTTGAGACGGAACTGAGACGAACCATAATATGTGGCTATTCTGGCACATTATGATAAAAAGTGATCAACTGGATAAAAGATGGATGCCAATATGGCAGCCAGGGAGTTACTGTATGATCATAGGTGTACAGGGAGTTACTGTATGGTCGTGAATGGTGTGGATATGTATACAATGAGTGACTATATGGTTATGAGTAGGTATACAATGAGTGACTATATGGTTATGAGTGGGGTGTCCATGGTGAGATGCATATGAATATAAGGAGGGGCTGTATGGGCATGAGTGAGGTAAGTCGGTATACATGTAGTGACTGTACGGTATATCGTGTGTGGCCGATGTGATCGTATGGGCATTGCTGTTGTGTATATATAAAACGAGAGTAGCTACATGGTCATCTGTGTGTTGTTTATGTGTATATGGAGTGACTGTAAGGTCGTCGTGGTCGTGATGTATATGTGTACCGTGTGTGGCTGTATTGTGACATGTGGTGTAAATGTATACTTGCGCTGTCTGTATGATCATGGATGGAGTGCGTAGATAAATAGGGAGTGATTTTATGGTTATGGGTAATGTGTATAGGTGCACATGGTGTGCCTGTAGTCAAGATTGAAGTTATATGCATACCTGGAATAAGCTGTATGGTCATTGACGAGCGTGTGGCTATATAGGGAGTGCCCTTTTGGTAACGGGTGGGTCGTATATTTATATATTTTGTGGATGTATTATCATCGGTGGTGTATATGGTGTAGATGAATGATCATGGATGGTGTGTATGAGTATACAGTGAGTTGATGAATTGTCATGTATGAGGTGTATATGCAAGTATGAGACTGATGAGTGGTCGTGTGTGCGGGTATTGGTATATGTGGAAGGGCTCACCATTGGTGGGTGAGGTGTATATGTATATCTGGATTGACTCTATGGTCATGGGTATGGCTAATAGATATACATGTAGTGGCTGTATGGTCCATGGTGCGGTGAATATGTATACAATGAGTGACTGTATGATCGTGAATGTGGTGAATATGTATACATAGAGTGACTATATGGTTAGGTGTAGGAGTATACCTGGTGTTCATGCATGGTGATTCATGGCTGTGTCGTCATTTGTGGCATGTACCGGTATAGCCAAATAAGGCTGTATGGTCAGGTGTACGTGTATAGAGTGGGTGACTATATTGTCATTTGTTTGGTGTTTATGTACAAATGAGGTCATGGGATGCGTTGTACATGTGTAATTTGGGTGGCTATCGCTTTCCACAATAACTCAAGGATATGTTAATCAATAGAGAGGTCGTGTCAAAGAGTTCTCCACCTTGATTGTGTTTGTCTACATGGGGGAACTTTAAACGTGAAAAGTGATAGCCCCCATTACCACACAGTCATTACATATATGCATAAGCACCATAGACATAACAATATAGTGACCAACTGTATAAACGTACACCTGACCCATGACCATGGATGGCCATACAGCCATGCGTTACAATGCAAGCACACCGGGTATAATCCCAAACATGACCCATAACCAAAGAGTCACTCCTTGTATACCCATTCACCTCACCATTGGCCATACGGTCATCCCACGTATACCTATTCTCCACACACACATGGTCAAATAGACATTCAATATATACATCAACACCACAACAATGACCATATAGTCACCCGGGTATACATATCCACCTCACCAATGGTCATAGACACTCGCTTCATACACATATCCTCATCCATGGCACCTGGTATACTCCTTCATCTGACCTATGGCCATATAGTCACCCCGTGTGTACCTATTCAAAACATTCATACATAATCATGGTCAATCATTGTATATATATTCACCTCAACCTTGGTCATGTCACTCCCTGTATCCCTATTTGTCACACCATAGCAGAATAGCCACTCAAGATATACTAACACTCCCCAGCCATGTCAGTATATTCACTCCATGTATGCATATGCACATCATCCATGGCCATATAGCCGCTCGCTATATACACATACCCCTCGCCCATGACTATATAGCAACACATGTGTATATCCGTATAACCTACACATGGCCATACCGCAACGAGTCACCAAGCAGGAACACCGGATATACTCATACACCTGACACATG
Organism: Siphonodentalium dalli; assembly: GCA_032622095.1. NCBI lineage: Eukaryota > Metazoa > Mollusca > Scaphopoda > Gadilida > Siphonodentaliidae > Siphonodentalium > Siphonodentalium dalli. Next base: position 197,273,800 of record CP136063.1, read on the forward strand.
ACAACTTAGTCACTCCCTGCATAGCTATTCATTACATTTATGATCATACAGTCACTCATTGTATACATACATGTACTCGTCTCACCATTGACCATACAATAGCTCCCTGTATACCTATTCACCTCACCTATGATCATATAGTAACTCCCTGGCATTCACCCTATATCCAGTTGATATGTTTTATCATAATGGACCAGAATAGCCACATATTATGGTTCATCTCAGTTCCGTTTCAAAGTTCTGCCCATTTCCTTTCAATAATATGGCAAGAATCACAAAAGAGGTTCTCCGCCAAATTTCATACTGCAACTTTAAAATGAATTAACTAACACGTATAATAACCAAGTGAGTCACAATTTAATACCTTGTCGGATAACGCAGAGAATAATGTTCGGGATATATGTAATTTGGTTGCCATTTTGGAAGCCATCTGGAGCAATTTGGTCTATAAACACCGTAGTTTGACACATTTAAGATAGACCACAACAATAAATACCTTTGATACCAATGATAGTTGCATTTTACTTAAAACAATTGTCCAACACTGAAAAGTGAATTTTTGCCGATATTTATGTCAAGTTTGTGAGAGAAAAATCCAATATTTCTGGTGATGTCAGTGGTGACAATAAAAACAATGATCCATGGTGCATCAGACATGTTAGTATTCAATGTATATAATACAGATTAGCCAATTTTATATATCAACCACAACTTGTAAGCCATTGCAGGATACCCTGGGGCAATATTTACCATTTTTCATATTTTCGGCGGCCATTTTGGAAATTTTCTACACCAATTTCATTCCCATTGAAGTAAAACATCCGTCCAATAAAATACAGCACATAGTTGTTGACATTCTATTAACATCATGTGTGGTTTGTCGTTAAAATGACTATCAAAATCGTCTTGCAAAAAAAATCGAAAATTTCACCCCTCTTTTTAAAATCCTCTTTCTGTATCTATTACTGAACCCTCGTCAATGGCAAATGTCTTAAAATGACGCTATAATATCACGCTTGATGATTGTCTCAAAAACATTGCCATTTACTAACGATTAATGTGAACAAAAATGGAAGATATGGTGAAATATTAATTGAATTTCCTATTTTCGTGCATATGACGTCATTTTTCGGCGGCCATTTTGAATTTATTTCAAAATTATTTGCCGTCATTTTGAAGAAGGACATCATACCAACAAAATGGCATACATTTTGTCTGTGTCTTTTGCTAACAACCGATCTATTACAACGATTAAATACAACAAAATCGTCTTGCAAAAAAAATCGAAAATTTCACCCCTATTTTTCAAATCCTCTTTCTGTATCTATTACTGAACCCTCGTCAATGGCAAATGTCTTAAAATGACGCTATAATATCACGCTTGATGACTGTTTCAAAAACATTGCCATTTACTAATGATTAATGTGAAGAAAATGGAAGATATGGTGAAATATTAATTAAATTTCCTATTTTCGTGCATATGACGTCATTTTTCGGCGGCCATTTTGAATTTTTTTCGAAATTATTTGCCGTCATTTTGAAGAAGACATCATACCAACAAAATGGCATACATTTTGTCTGTATCTTTTGCTAACAACCGATCTATTACAACGATTAAATACAGCTGGTCGGAATTAGAGGAAATGGCGGCCATCTTGGATTCAAATGGCTCTAGCACCTAGTAGGGCCACCTTTATTTTTCGGTGAAATCCGGATTCTTTATCTGGATACCATAGGAAACAATAAAAATAAGGTTATTTGTAATCATCGGGGGGGGGGGGGTATTCGTAAAATGCACATTATCCCTTTGATTCGTAAGTACAATTACTCTTGCAAAAATGTCTTGCTCATCCACGTCGTGCGTTCCATGTACCAGCTACGCGAGCGTCTATATGAAGCGACTGTTTAAATCATACAATTGTGACGTAGGTTCCTGGTCCCGTGATAGCAGCTACCAGAACGTCCGAAGCGACTGTTACAAATTATAATAGTGACGTAGGTTCCTGGCCCTAAGATAGTAGCTATCAGAACGTCTGAAACGACTGTTTAGAGATTATATTAGTGACGTTGATTCCTGGCCATAATTAGACAGCAGCTATCAGAACGTCTGAAGCGACTGTTTAGAGATTATATTAGTGACGTAGATTCCTGGCCCTGAGATAGCAGCTATCAGAATGTCTGAAGTGACCGTTTAGAGATTATATTAGTGACGTCTATTCCTGTCCCTAAGATAGCAGCTATCAGAACGCCTGAAGCGACTGTTACAAATTATATTAGTGACGTATATTCCTGTCCCTAAGATAGGAGCTATCAGAACGTCTGAAGCGACTGTTTAGATATTGTATTAGTGGCGTAGGTTCCTGTCCCTAAGATAGCAGCTATCCGAACGTCTGAAGCGACTGTTTCGATATTATATTAGTGATGTAGCTTCCTGTCCCTAAGATAGCAGCTATCCGAACGTCTGAAGCGACTGTTTAGAGATTATATTAGTGACGTAGCTTGCTGTCCCTATGATATCAGCTATCCGAACGTCTGAAGCGACTGTTTCGATATTATATTAGTGATGTAGCTTCCTGTCCCTAAGATAGCAGCTATCCGAACGTCTGAAGCGACTGTTTAGAGATTATATTAGTGACGTAGCTTGCTGTCCCTAAGATAGCAGCTATCCGAACGTCTGAATCTGTTTAGAGATAATATTAGTGACGTAGATTCCTGTCCCTAAGATAGCAGCTACCACAACGTCTGAAACGACTGTTTAGAGATTATATTAGTGACGTAGATACCTGGCCCTAAGATCGCAGCTATCAGAACGTCTGAATCGACTGTTTAGAGATTATATTAGTGACGTAGATTCCTGGCCCTAAGATCGCAGCTATCAGAACGTCTGAAGCGACTGTTTAGAGATTACATTAGTGACGTAGATTCCTGGCCATAAGATAGCAGCTATCACAACGTCTGAAACGACTGTTTAGAGATTATATTAGTGACGTAGATACTTGGCCCTAAGATCGCAGCTATCAGAACGTCTGAATCGACTGTTTAGAGATTATATTAGTGACGTAGATACCTGGCCCTAAGATCGCAGCTATCAGAACGTCTGAATCGACTGTTTAGAGATTATATTAGTGACGTAGATTCCTGGCCCTAAGATAGCAGCTACCACAACGTCTGAATCGACTGTTTAGAGATTATATTAGTGACATAGATTCCTGTCCCTAAGATAGGAGCTACCAGAACGTCTGAAGCGACTGTTTAGAGATTGTATTAGTGGCGTAGGTTCCTGTCCCTAAGATAGCAGCTATCCGAACGTCTGAAGCGACTGTTTAGAGATTATATTAGTGACGTAGATTCCTGTCCCTAAGATAGCAGCTATCAGAACGTCTAAAGCGACTGTTTAGAGATTATATTATTGACGTAGATTCCTGGCCCTAAGATTGCAGCTATCAGAACGTCTGAAGCGACTGTTTAGAGATTGTATTAGTGACGTAGGTTCCTGTCCCCAATATAGCAGCTATACGAACGTCTGAATCCACTGTTTAGAGATCATATTAGTGACGTAGATTCCTGTCCCTAAGATAGCAGCTATCCGAACTTCAGAGGCGACTGTTTAGAGATTATGTTAGTGACGTAGATTCCTGACACTAAGATATCAGCTATCAGAACGTCTGAAGCGACTGTTTAGAGATTATATTAGTGACGTAGATTCCTGGCCCTAAGATTGCAGCTATCAGAACGTCTGAAGCGACTGTTTAGAGATTGTATTAGTGACGTAGGTTCCTGTCCCCAATATAGCAGCTATACGAACGTCTGAATCGACTGTTTAGAGATCATATTAGTGACGTAGATTCCTGTCCCTAAGATAGCAGCTATCCGAACTTCAGAGGCGACTGTTTAGAGATTATGTTAGTGACGTAGATTCCTGACACTAAGATATCAGCTATCAGAACGTCTGAAGCGACTGTTTAGAGATTATATTAGTGACGTAGATTCCTGGCCCTAAGATAGCAGCTATCAGAACGTCTGAAGCGACTGTTTAGAGATTACATTAGTGACGTAGATTCCTGAACGTCCGAAGCGACTGTTTAGAGATTATATTAGTGACTTAGATTCCTGGCCATACGATAGCAGCAATCAGAACGTCCGAAGCGACTGTTTAGAGATTGCATTAGAGACGTGGATACTTGGCCCTGATATTACAGCAATCCGAACGTATGAAGCGACTGTTTAGAGATTACATTAGTGACGTAGATTCCTGTCCCTAAGATAGCAGCTATCCGAACGTCTGAAGCGACTGTTTAGAGATTATATTAGTGACGTAGATTCCTGGTCCTGAGATAGCAGCTAGCAGAACGTCTGAAGCGACTGTTTAGAGATTATATTAGTGACGTAGATTCCTGGTCCTGAGATAGCAGCTAGCAGAACGTCTGAAGCGACTGTTTACAGATTATATTAGTGACGTAGATTCCTGGCCCTAAGATAGCAGCTATCAGAACGTCTGAAGCGACTGTTTAGAGATTATATTAGTTACGTAGGTTCCTGTCCCTAAGATAGCAGCTATCAGAACGTCTGAAGCGACTGTTTAAAGATTATATTAGTGACGTAGATTCCTGGCCCTAAGATAGCAGCTATCAGAACGTCTGAAGCAACTGTTTAGAGATTATATTAGTGACGTAGGTTCCTGGTCATAATTAGACAGCAGCTATCAGAACGTCTGAAGTGACTGTTTAGAGATTATATTATTGACGTAGGTTCCTGGTCCTGAGATAGCAGCTATCAGAACGTCTGAAGAGACTATTTAGAGATTACATTAGTGACGTATATTCTTGAACGTCCGAAGCGACTGTTTAGATATTATATTAGTGACGTAGATTCCTGGCCATAAGATAGCAGCTATCAGAACGTCTGAAGCGACTGTTTAGTGATTATATTAGTGACGTAGATTATTGGCCCTGAGATAGCAGTTATCAGAACGTCTGAAGCGACTGTTTAGAGATTATATTAGTTATATAGATTCCTGGCCCTAAGATAGCCGATATCAGAACGTCTGAAACGACTGTTTAGAGATAGCATTACAGACGTGGATTCTTGGCCCTGATATTGCAGCAATCAGAACGACTGACGCGACGGTTTAGAGATTACATTAGTGATGTATATTCCTGGCCCTGAGATAGCAGCTATCATAACGACTGAAGCGATGGTTTAGAGATTATGTTAGTGACGTAGGTTCCTGAACATCTGAAGCGATGGTTTATATATTAGATTAATGACGTAGATTCCTGAACGTCGGAAGCTACATTTAAGAGATTACATCATTGTGTCAAAGTGACGTGTATTCCTGACCCTGAAATAGTAGCTGTTGGGACGTATGCAGAATGTACATGAGATACATTTACCCCAGTCTATGTAAACATACACTCAGATTCATGATACTGAGTCTATTGCATTCCCATCAACTTTTCATTTCTGAACGGTTGTGGGCTTCCCCCAAATTACGTCACACCGCGCTAAATATAAATCTGAAATTAGTTGTGATTGACAGGACTGGTGTAAACATGATCACGTGCCAGTGCCGTCATGGCCGCTTCAACCCTGTGAAGCCGATTCTAATCGGAATTAATAGTTGTAGGGTTTGTGACATTTCGTTCGGCGGTTGCTTTACTGACAATAAAGGGAAACAGCTTCCGGGATCCAAAACAAAATGTACAATAACTAAGACATATCTAATTGAAATTATAAAAAATGTCAATTTATGTGGATTTCTTGGACTCAGAAGATCTCAGAACGAATTATTTTTAGATTGGCCAGGCGATTTGTCGCCCATGTTGTCAAAAAATAACACAAATCAACAGCCACGAATAAAAAATACATGAATGTCGGGACTATCTGATAAAACAACTACAGAACTAAAAAAAAAGTACCTTGACATAAAAAAACGATCTATCAGTTCCCCAGTACCGTAGCACCACCGCAGCCAAAACGAGCGAAGAGCAACACAATTCTACCACCAACGCCACCGAAACCCATCCGACATTACACAGCCGTATTATTAGCTCCAAAGATTGTACCAGTTGCACACAAATTACAGTTGCCTGCAATCCACATTCCGGTGATTCTTGATTTTAAACTTTCGACCGCTCGTCAACAATCTACTTTATTTGTCGATTTGTGAATTTCTCTTCCGGTATAACATGACGTCATGTATACTATTTTTAACAACCTTTAGCCACACCTTCGGAATTTCCACACCAAGAGCACGTGACATGTTACTAGTTTTTTATTGGGGCACTCATTTCTTGGAGCTAAGTTTTGATTGGCGGTAATTACAAGGAATCCCGGATTTGGGAAATGAAAACTGAACGAAAGGTCGTCAGACCCACTATTTTTTATATGTGGGTATGTAGTTTACTCCAGACTGCATTTACCCTACCATGATATATAGGATGCACGTATATACTAACAGGGATGGCACACAAGGGACGTGCGGGTTTGGTGGGGCGGGACAGTGGAGCGAGTTACTGTGGCACAATTGGTTATCCCGAAATAAAGTGCTCCATTTTGGTTCAGTTTATAAGCGTGAACATTTAAAACCATTTTAGTGGTCATAATTTGTCTTTAAACATGGATTTGGAAAATTATTTAGGTGGCAGTGGAACTATTATTAATCTGTCATCGGGGCTCAGATAAACCCACCCACCCGGATTTGTTTCCTTGAATTGTTTCGCGACCAGCCGCCCCCTTCCGATTGACTTAGCTTTTCCTTATACAATTCATGTATGTAAGCGTATGCTGGAATACAGACACGTGTTATCGTAATGGGTATAATTGCATGAATATTAAAGTGATGTCAAACACTCAGAACTGGTGACCAAAACGGAATAGCAAATAATTTTGCCAAAATAAGTTATCTTTCCTTAATTTTAATATACAAATAGGCAGAAAATAGCATCATTGATATAAACCATGCACATGCGGTGCATATTGTTGCGGTCACGCAACTATTGTTGACGGAATCCTAACCCCTTATGTTTATCATCCCATAATTCGTCCCGAATATTTACATTTGTGCGTAGTTCAGACACTCTGTTCTCTGAACTGGCAAATTCCATGTGATTGGAATTTTCGACAATCTTAGTTGATTGGTACATTCTGCCATTGAATAAAGTGTTTGGGTACTAACTTATTGACTGAAATAAGTCCACGATATCATCATGATGATGTCTTTATTCTTGGTTATTCATGTTGTGTATCTGAAACCATCGATGTAATGTTTCGCATAACTTTAATGTAGAATATAGGCGGACGTCACTTCTTGATAAGAGCACATATTAGTTTCAAAATGTGACGCTTCTCGGTACAAAGTGCCGTATATCATCGAAGTTAATTCATTTGGAAATCGGCTGATCTCAGTTCACACATCCGACTTATCACACGTTCATTATGCATATATTATTATGTATTCGCGCCTTTTCTTTCTTGTCAGTGCGAATCGTTTAGCCACAAGTTTCAAGTCACTGCGCACTTCACGCACCTTGTTCCCACAATGGTGTCAGGTTGCCTTAAAGCAGTTCTTAGCTTTCCCGTCACGCACCCGAAACGAAAAGCAACCCACATTTCGTTCCGATTCATTGTTCTCGCCTTGCATTCCGCTCGTTTGTATTTTTATTCTCTTTAACGATATCTCGGCTGATATCGCCCACGGCTGTTTACATCGTGAGAGATGAAAACCGCGATAAATACTCAATGCGATTCGTGCGCTTTTTCTTAAAAGGCGATATGGCGTGAACACAACCTGTTGTACGAAGTTTTATAGTACGAAATTTTGTGGTCGGCACAGGAAAGATATTGTTGTGATGTGTGAATTATCACGCTATAGAGTAGCCGACGTTTATATTCACATGCTTAATGTCGCTCGCAAATCACATTCGAGAACTCTAACAAAAGGTTTATGATCGCAATCTCAACGCCTTGTATATTTTCATGACTGTCGGTGCACGCATACTGTTCCATCTCATTGCGTTTCTTACGAGAATTATTGTTTATTGTGTATGCTTTGCAAGACGTTTGTGTGTTTTATGGAGTGACGATTATGCCATCAAAGTTTCTTCGTACAAAGATGTACCGCTTCTTCTAACTAACACGTGCAATGCATTAATTTAATATCATAAACTAGAGTATGCACTCCACAAAAAGGCCGTGTCACGTTTATTTTAAATTTTCCTTTATTCTAAATTTTATTTTTCTCGATTCAATCAAAGATTGTGACGTCTGTGCATTAAGACACTTTCGGCATTGATATTATTGAGCAATTTGAAATTTTAAATCTTCTGCGCGCCACTGATTTCATCCTGTTTCGATTTGAATGAGACAATGTTCACGCAGATGTACACCAATTGATGTTACGTACTAATGTACGCAGCAACTATAACTCAAGACAAAGCCAAAGACAAAGAATGACGGCAAAGACAATCAATAGACGTGCAGGCAACTTGCCATGACATGATGCGAGGCAACAACAATCCGATCGTTGATTCTCATGAATTTCTGGGTTAACAGCTCGCCTTCTGGGTAAACAGCTCGCCTTCGGTAAACAGCTCGCATTCGGTAAACAGCTCGCATTCGTCGGCTTGATGAATTTCTGGGTAAACAGATCGCCTTCGGTAAACAGATCGCCATCGTCGGCTTCATAACAAGTCGCTCGTCATCCACTATGACATTTTTTCTTTATGAGACGATTTTGTGCTGTAGGGAGTGACGTCATCATGTGCCATTAAAGTACTCTAAAGCAGGAATATACAGACTCAAATGTCCACGACAACGACTCAGCGGCAATACAAAGTCAAATAATCACGACAACAACAATGAATCAGGGGCAATACAGAGTCAAATGACCGCGACAAAAATAACGACTCGGTGACAATAAAGAGTCAAATGCCCGCGACAAAAACAACGACTCGGTGGCAATAAAGAGTCAAATGCCCGCGACAAAAACAACGACTCGGCGGCAGGACAGAGTCAAATGCCCGCCACAAATACAACGACTCGGTGGCAATAAAGAGTCAAATGCCCGCGACAAAAACAACGACTCGGCGGCAGGACAGAGTCAAATGCCCGCGACAAAAACAACGACTCGGCGGCAATAAAGAGTCAAATGCCCGTCACAAAAACGACTCGGTGGCAATAAAGAGTCAAATGCCCGCGCCAAAAACAACGACTCGGCGGCAATAAAGAGTCAAATACCCGCGACAAAAACAACGACTCGGCGGCAGGACAGAGTCAAATGCCCGCGACAAAAAAAAACGACTCGGCGGCAATAAGAGTCAAATGCCCGCGCCAAAAACAACGACTCGGCGGCAGGACAGAGTCAAATGACCGCGACAAAAACAACGACTCCGCGGCAGGACAGAGTCAAATGCCCGCGACAAAAACAACGACTCGGTAGCAGGACAGAGTCAAATGCCCGCGACAAAAACAACGACTCGGCGGTAGGACAGAGTCAAATGCCCGCGACAAAAACGACTCGGTGGCAATAAAGAGTCAAATGCCCGCGCCAAAAACAACGACTCGGCGGCAATAAAGAGTCAAATGCCCGCGCCAAAAACAACGACTCGGTGGCAATAAAGAGTCAAATGCCCGCGCCAAAAACAACGACTCGGCGGCAATAAGAGTCAAATGCCCGCGCCAAAAACAACGACTCGGCGGCAGGACAGAGTCAAATGCCCGCGACAAAAACAACGACTCGGCGGCAATAAGAGTCAAATGCCCGCGCCAAAAACAACGACTCGGCGGCAGGACAGAGTCAAATGACCGCGACAAAAACAACGACTCCGCGGCAGGACAGAGTCAAATGCCCGCGACAAAAACAACGACTCGGTGGCAATAAAGAGTCAAATGCCCGCGACAAAAACAACGACTCGGTAGCAGGACAGAGTCAAATGCCCGCGACAAAAACAACGACTCGGCGGTAGGACAGAGTCAAATGCCCGCGACAAATACGACTCGGTGGCAATAAAGAGTCAAATGCCCGCGCCAAAAACAACGACTCGGTGGCAGAACACAGTCAAATGACCGCGACAAAAACAACGACTCGGCGGTAGGACAGAGTCAAATGCCCGCGACAAAAACGACTCGGTGGCAATAAAGAGTCAAATGCCCGCGCCAAAAACAACGACTCGGTGGCAGAACACAGTCAAATGACCGCGACAAAAACAACGACTCGTCGGCAGGACAGAGTCAAATGCCCGCAACAAAAACAACGACTCGGTGGCAATAAAGAGTCAAATGCCCGCCACAAAAACGATTCGGTGGCAATAAAGAGTCAAATGCCCGCGCCAAAAACAACGACTCGGTGGCAGGACAGAGTCAAATGACCGCGACAAAAACAACGACTCGGCGGTAGGACAGAGTCAAATGCCCGCGACAAAAACAACGACTCGGTGGCAGGAGAGAGTCAAATGCCCGCGACAAAAACAACGACTCGGTGGCAATAAAGAGTCAAATGCCCGCCACAAAAACAACGACTCGGTGGCAATAAAGAGTCAAATGCCCGCGACAAAAACAACGACTCGGCGGTAGGACAGGGTCAAATGCCCGCGACAAAAACAACGACTCGGTGGCAGGACAGAGTCAAATGCCCGCGACAAAAACAACGACTCGGCGGCAGGATAGAGTCAAATGCCCGCGACAAAAACAACGACTCGGTGGCAATAAAGAGTCAAATGCCCGCCACAAAAACAACGACTCGGTGGCAATACAGAGTCAAATGCCCGCGACAAAAACAACGACTCGGCGGCAGGACAGAGTCAAATGCCCGCGACAAAAACAACGACTCAGTGAAATTACAGAGTCAAATGCCCACGACAAAAACAACGTCCAGCGGCAAGACAGATTCAAATACTAACGACAAAGACAACGACTCAGTTAAATTATAGAGTCCAATGCCGCCGACAAAGACAGCTACTCCCCGACAAGACCGCGACACCGCGACAAAGGCAGCGACTCCGCGACAAGACAGAGTAAAATGGCCGCGACAAAAAAAACACGATTCAGCGGCAAAACGGAATCAAACAAACAAAGATAACGGCTCAATGACAAGACAGAGTCAAATACTCACAAATATATTTGCTAGCCTATATATATGCCCCGAAGCGCCGACAATGCCACTAAGATTGAAAAACTGAACATGAATGCATAACTTAACTGGGGAAAAGAAGATTACGAATAACCAATAAAGACATAACCCGCAAATGCCAAATATGGGGGCTATAGCTGATATAAGCTTTGAAGTATTACTTTTCCTGATTAAATCAACGATTGTAATATGTATTAAGGAACGTTTTGTGTTGATAATGACGACCAAATTGAAATGTTGAATCTTATGCGCAGCTGAGGTCAAAACTTTTATATGATCGAGACCACAGGTAATTAGGATCCTGCACATTGAATCATATTTAGCCAACATGCCGCTGTTCCGCGAAGACAAAGTCTAAGAAGTAAATGCATCGACAATATATAAAGGCAAATATTGCGACAAAATCAACGATCCAAGGAAACTGCAAAGACAGATCAAAGAGAATGATCCAAGGCATTGTTAGCAAAGACAGTTCAAAGGGAAAACTGCGGCATTGTTGGCAAATACAGTTCAAATGGAAAACGGAGGCATTTTTGACAGACAAAGACGCGAAGCATTGTTGGCAAAGAAAACGTTCAAAGAGAAAAACCGGGGCATTGTTGGCAAAGACACAATTTAAAGAGAAGTACCAATTATTGTTGGCAAAGAGAGTTCAATGAAAAAGACCAAGCATTCTTGGCAAAGGCAAAGTTCAAAGAGAAAGACTAAAGGCATTGTTGGCAAAGACAGTTCAAAGACTGAGGGATTGTTGACAAAGACAAAGTTTAAAGAGAAAGACCCAAGGAATTGTTGGCAAAGACAGTTCAAAGACCGAGGGATTGTTGGCAAAGAAAAGTTCAAAGAGGAAGACCAAGGCATCGTTGGCAATAATAGTTAAAAGAGAAAGACCGAGGCATTGTTGGCGAAGACAGTTCAAAGACCAATTCTTTGCTGGAAAATATAAAGTTCAAAGAGAAAGACCGAGGAATCGTTGGCAGAGACAGTTCAAAGACCGAGGGATTGTTGGCAAAGAAAAGTTCAAAGAGGAAGACCAAGGCATCGTTGGCAATAATAGTTAAAAGAGAAAGACCGAGGCATTGTTGGCGAAGACAGTTCAAAGACCAATGTTTTGCTGGAAAATATAAAGTTCAAAGAGAAAGACCGAGGAATCGTTGGCAGAGACAGTCCAAATAGTAAGACCGATACCTTGCTGGCAAAACAAGACTTAAAGAGAAAGACCCAAGGCAATGTTGGCAAAGACAAAGTTCAAAGAGAAAGATCCAATGTATTGTTGGCAAATGAAGTTCAAAGACAAAGACTGAGGCATCGTCGGCAGAGATAGTTCATTGAGAAAGACCGATGCATCGTTGGCAGATATAGTTCAGAGTGAAAGGCCCTGGTAGTGCTGGCAAAAAAAGTTTAAAGAAAAGACCCAGGGCAATGTTTGCAAAGACAAAGTTTAAAGAGAAACACACAAGGCATTGTTGGCAAATGCAGTTCACCCCAATGCACATTGTGTTCGGGCATATCCGTCTGTCTGCCCACGGAGTGCATGCTCAACCGTGCTGACCTTGGCATATTAATAGAGTACTACTGATTGTACTTACATGTACTAATTGTATCTAGATTATATTGATACGCACAACAAGTATAACAATTATTCTAATATATACTTATTTTCATGCATCATCTCTCCTGGGTGCCGAGACGTATTTGGGGTCTAATTCCGTTTCTATATTGGACAATACACCATGATTTAACGCCATAATGAACATTTAGATTATGACTGAGGGATTATTGTATACAGCATTTATCACACTTCTTTTCTACCTACTTTATTATCTGTCTTCTCTATTTCATAATCTTCTCCCTTCTATCACTCCTCCATCTTTCTGATCCCTGCACTCGCTTAACTAACTTCCCAACATTTATTTGAAAACACAGAACAATATTCAAATTCCCGTCCTCTTTACCTTGTAGCTGTCTGTATTGACACTCGGGGTAACATTTTTGGAGGAAAAGATTTTTTATAAAAGCCATAGGCTCATGGCTTGTTATCTAATCCTCATTTGAACTATGTTTTTTGCTCAATGTGTATAATTGTCAATGTGATGTTCTGTTCTTTTGTTCAAATAAATATTGTTTACACTAGAAAGACCCAAGGCATTGTTGGCAAAGACGAAATTCAAAGAGAAGTATCAATCATTGATGGCAAAGTCAGTTCAATGAGAAAGACCAAGCATTTTTTACAAAGACAAAGTTCAAAGAGAAAAACCCAAGGCATTGTTGGCAAAGACAGTTCAAAGTCCTTGAGAGTGTTGGCAAAGACAAAGTTTAAAGAGAAACACCGAAGTTGTTGGCAAATACAGTTCAAAGAGAGAGACCGATGCATTGTTGGCGAAAACGAAGACCGATGCATTGTTGACGAAGACGAAGACCGATGCGTTGTTGACAAAGAACAGGTTCAAAGGTAAACACAGAAGCATTGTTGGAAAATTGAGTTCAAAGAGGAAGACGATGCATTGTTGACAATGTCTGTTCAAAAGAAAGACCGAGGCATTGTTGGCAATGACAGTTCAAAGAGAAAGACCGAGGCACTGTTGGCACAGACAAAGTTCAAAGAGATAGACCCAAGTCATTGTTGGCAAAGACTAAATTCAAAGAGAAGGACCAATCATTGTTGGCAAAGTCAGTTTAATGAGAAAAACCAATCATTGTTGGCAAAGACAAAGTTCAAAGACCGAGGGAGTGTTGTCAAATACACAGTTTAAAGAGAAACACCCACGGCATTGTTGGCAAATACAGTTCAAAGTGGAAGACCGATGTATTGTTGGCGAAGACGATGACCTATGCATTGTTGACAAAGACAAAGACGCGATGCATTGTTGACCAAGAAAAGATTCAAAGGGCAACACAGAGGCATTGTTGGCAAATTGAGTTCAACGAGAAAGAACCAAGGGATTATTGGTAAAGACACAGTTCAAAGAGGAAGACCGATGCAATGTTGGCAAAGACAATTCAAAGAGAAAGACCGATGCAGTGCTGGCAAAGACAATGCACAAAGAGAAAGACAAGCATTGTTGACAGCGACAACGTTTAAAGGGAAAGAGAAAAGGCATTGCTGACAATGACACAGTTCACAGAGAAAGACCAAGGATTGTTGGCAAAGACAGTTCAAAGATAAATACCGATGCAGTGCTGACAAAGACAATGTTCAAATAGAAAGACCAAGCATTGTTGGCAAAGACAAAGTTTAAAGAGAAAGACCCAAGGCATTGTTGGCAATGACACTTCAAAAAGGAAGACGATACCTTGTTTGGGCAAATACAGTTCAAAGAGGAAGACGAGGCATTGTTGGCAATGACAGCACAAAGAGAAAGACTGAGGCGTCGTGGGCAATAATAGCTCAAAGAGAAAGACCGATACATTGTTGGCAAAGGCAGTCCAAAGACAGATGAAGTGCTGGAAAATACAAAGTTCAAAGAGAAAGACCAAACATTGGCAATGACACTTCAAAAAGGAAGACGATGCCTTGTTGGGCAAATACAGTTCAAAGAGGAAGACGAGGCATTGTTGGCAATGACAGCACAAAGAGAAAGACTGAGGCGTCGTGGGCAATACTAGCTCAAAGAGAAAGACCGAGGCATTGTTGGCAAATACAGCTCAAAGAGGAAGACGATGCATTGTTGACAAATACAGTTCAAAGAGGAAGACGAGGCATTGTTGGCAAAGACGGTTCAAAGAGAAAGACCGAGCCATCGTTGGCAAAGAAAAAGACGCGAGGCAGGGGCATAAAAAGCATGACCATGTGCCGTTCTCCATTGATCACGACTCTAGTCATCTACGTGTGGCTCCAATGCGGGAGGTGGCGCATGCACAGAAGCACATTTTGCCAACATTTTCTAAAGTTCAAACTTGATTTTCTAAAAATTTGATTGCGATTTCAAGAGTTCTCGCTAAAAAGATCCAGAGCAAACAATTGTTAGTGAACATATTCTTGAAATACTTGTCTGGATTTATATTAACCCTTTCTATATTAAATGGATTTTCCCATCCAGTTATAAATGTATATAACGGAACAGTCTATTGTCAATGTTGATGGATGTCCAGGAAATAAAAGCATACGATAGATAATATATTGGGGGTTATGTTTAGATGATACGTTTAACAAACGGACTTATTATCTGAACATTTCCAAAATGATAATTACTCGTCAATGAGTATTTAGTATTGAAGGCGTTAAACGTGGGTCTGGGCCTCAGATTACATCCCGTTTGAAGCTTAGCATTTGCAAAAGACATTTGAGTGTGTTATTGTTTGACGATTGTGTCATCACGCACCACCGACGTCACACCACTTCCTTTATCAAACATTTGAAGTATAATAATTTAATATCATAAACTATAAAATGCACTCTACAAAACGCCCTGTCGCTTCTATTAAAAATTCTCCTTTAATATATTTTTATTTTATTTTTGTCGATTAAATAAAATACTGCATTTTACTGCAAGTCACTTTTAGTATTGATACTATCGACACATTTGAAAGATTTAATGTTCAATGCGCAGGTGTCCCCAATTTCGATTTGAGTGAGACCACGAACACATGCATTTGTACAAGTTGATGTATCTACACCATGGTCACCGTGATCGTCTATCTTCGACAGTTCTCGGTTTTTCGAAAGAAAGAATTTTAGGGAAAGTCAAGCACGCAAGACAAAGGACACCAATCAATGCAAAGGCAAGGCATCGATGCAGAGACAACCAACCAAACTGAAGGTAAAGACCCACTGTTAAGGCATCTACTTCATACAAACGCAATGACCCAAGGCAACATAATGTGTAATGGCTGGGGGCGCCGAAAGCGGCCAGTGGCAAGGGGCATCAACATTAAATGAAAGTGTCAATGACAACTTCGGGAGGCGTTAATAATGTTATGTTGAACAATCAATAGAATGATAAAGAAGGAAAGTCAAAAAGTTTCAGTAAATAGATTGTATTGTGTACATAAAATTAATTTCATTTTGAACATTTCTCCACTAAATGTGGGCTGCATGATGTGCCGATGGATTCAAATGTTAAATCCAAGAAGACTCCAAGCGCCCATGTTTTTTTAAACAAATTTCAGAATAATTGGACAGCTTCCATCTAGAGGTACACCAAGGAACCATATGAAGTTTGGATGAGGGATGTAGTTGTGGTATGTAAGGTGTGCCAAAGGATTTTTGTCATGAAAAGATTAAAAACAAAAGATGGCCGCTGGCGACCATGTTTTTTGAACGAAATTCGGAATATATCGTTGGCTCACATTTAGATGTCACACTGAAGATCCTTATTAAGTTTGGTGACGATCGGGTGAGGGATGTGCCTGTAGGTTGTGCCAAAGGATTTAGTGATGCAAAGAGTAAAATCCAAGATGGCCGCTGTCAGCCATGTTTTTCAACGAATTTCGAAAAAGATGCATATACAGTTCGGTGATGATCGGATGAGGGATGTGGTCTGTAGGGTGTGCCAAATGATTTAGTAGTGCAAAGAGTAAAATACAAGATTGTTGCTGGCGGCCATGTTTTAATCGAAAATAGTTCAAATTTGAGGTGATCCTAATCATGCCTGTAAATTTACAATACATTTCTTAGATGTATGAGGGTGTGCCAATGGATTAAACAACATGGCTGCTGGCGGCCATGTTTTTTTTAACGAATTTCAGAAATAGTCGATGGCTCCCATACATTTCTTAGATATATGAGGGTGTGCCAATGGATTATATCTGAATTACCAGATGGCTTCTGGCGGCCATGTTTTTTAACGAATTTCAAAAATAATCGATGGCCCCCATCTATAGGTCATCCCGAATATCTGTATGAAGTTTGATGACGATAGGATGAAGGATGTGGCATGTACGGTGTGCCAAAGGATTTAGTCATGCAAAGATTAAAATCCGAAATGGATGCTTGCGACCATGTGTTTTAACGAACTTCGGAGGGATTTGTAAAAACACGGAGGGATACGGCCTGTAGGGTGAGCCAAAGTAAATTGATGGCGGACGCACGCACGGATGCCAACCCACGGCAATAGCTCGAACTTTACAAAGTATAGTTGAGCGAAAAAGAATTTGTTTTTCAGTAAGAGCTAGTATTGTTATAAATACCGAAAAGGCAAAAGTTTGGTAATTACCGTAATAATACATCATTTTGAAACGTATTCCAGGATCAAGCTCAAATTTAGCTACTAGAATGGATATAGTTTGTTTTTCAGGACAACGTAAACCAACGTGTTTATATATGAGGTACTCCTTGCCCTTAGCTCGTCTGTAAATTTAAAATAAGACACTGATTTGCATTTGCAATAAGCTGAGTATCTTTTCTTAGCTCTCAGTACTCTTGTATTTTATATGGGGATAATTCATAACCCAAAAATAGCTCTCCAGTTTTCAACGGCAAACTAAATTATATCGAGTTGGACTTAAATCCTTTTTTAATACGACTCACAGTGAGCAATGTCATATACACAATGGCCCAGAACAATTATTGTTATATACATGCAGGTATGGCATTCCTCACATTCTCACACATATCTCTCTTATTGCACGCACTCCTGACTCACGCCATTCGCTCACGTGAATTGACTACCTTGTGGACTCCAAATATAGCATTGTTGCTTGCGAAAATGATTCTGACTTGAGAATTAGGAACTGACATTTTGCTGGAAGTGTGTAGTATTGCTCTAACATAAAAACAATTGTCTGTATTTGTGTTCTAGTCTTCGGTTATTCCATTACATGAGGCTTTGTGTCTGGCATGTTCACTCCGTGCACCCGGATCTGTGCGTTGCGGTGACCCTGTGTATAGTGGCTCACCGGCGGGAAAAACGCTTTCACCATCATTCCCGGTTATTTGTAAATTTCACTCAAACGGACTCGCGAGTGTGGGTGGCATTAACGCCATGTGAGTGGACGATAATTCATTTATATGTACACCGATTAGCTTGGAATTTTAATAAAAAAAGAATGTTATTTTTATTTGAAAACTTATGCTGTAGACACTTTTCCGAATGCGTGTATATCTCGTTTATATATATCCCAGTTCAATATGCCCATTTTTCACCACAAAAATCAGGCCAACATACACATGTACATGTCTATGCAGAAATTCGCTACGAGCATATCATAACAAGATCGAAGAGTGCTATAAACATACCATAAATATTGCCGAGTACATCGACGGAAATTTAATTTTCGAACACCTGATCCAAAAACATATCACTATACACGTTTCACAGCAGTCAGCGAGATTGCAAGTCGAACTTCGCCCACAATCAAACTTGCATGCAATGACTATGCGGAATATGTTTAAATTTTATATTTGGAACAAGCCCGCTTTTCGCTTCAGAATTTTTTCATTGCATCAATGATTGCTTCATTCGTTGCGCGTATCATCGGTGTTAACATAGAAAAAGTCAGCTTTCTCGAAAACAACTTGTTTATGGAAAAAACTTACGCTAACCGGGAGCGATGGTGAAAACTGTTTTCGCGCCTGTGAGCCGCTACAGAAAAGACCACCGCAACGCACAACGGGAACTTCCCTGATCACAAGTCATGGAAGACAATCGTTAAAAGTGTTGTAACGATAACGTACACGACACAGTGGAAAGCAAATATTTCCAACGAAAGAAGGTTTTCTATTGTCAAACATGTTCTCCGTGACCCCCTATCCGGATGGAAAATATGGAGACTCTTTCAATGTTACCCAAACGCAGCTGATAAATTCTATAACTTGGCCAAACTTCTCAACAAAACAACATACCCAAATAACTTGACCTGCCACCAGTGTTATAAAGCATACGACATCGAACTTGATCACTTAATGTTCTGCTGTACAGCCCAAGCAATTCTGATGTTAAGGAACCAGTTATGGGGGACAATACTAAATCATAACGGCGTTTCAGTGTTCCTCTACTTGGACGGCTTACCTAAAAATGAATTTCTAGCAATCCTGCTTGGGACCGAGGATCCGTACTTAACATATCCCATTCAGAAATGCCACAACCTGATTATCGAGGTGTCGTCATCTTTTCTTCTGACAATGTCCAGACTGGTGTCAAACACATATCAACTGATATGACAATGTCAGGATACAAGCCAAACTTCTGAATTAACATTAGAACCTAATGCATGTAATATTTTTTGTAGTGTTGCTCCTCATTTGATCACACGGTTGTGATATACATATCTATATATATATATTTTGTGTGTGTGCAGGCTAACACATATATATATAATTTATTTTCTAAATAGTATATGTTGCCTAACTATTATCATAACAACCTCACGCATGTGATGTGTTCTTTAGTGACGCCCGTCACTCGACGGCTATATGGGTGATGGATACATACATCTGCTTTGTGCACCAAACATGTGTATCATCTATTTTCTAAATTATCTAAGCATACTATACATAACGAATAATGTCATGACCTCTCGCATGTGAGATATTCATTGGTGATGCCCACCAGCGATCACACGGATGCGATATATGTAAATTTATTTTCTGCACCCAACATATATATAATGTGGTATTCTAATTAGTCTATGCTTGCATAACATTGGATTACCATAATAATCTCACGCATGTGACGACCATCATCGACCACACGGGTGTGATATATGTAACTTCGTTCTGCGTATCCATTTTATGTATAATTTGTTTTATAAATAGTCTATATTTCGAGTTATACGTTCAGCACTCGAGAACACGAGTACTATGTTTACATTGTATTTACAATTATACACCATTCGCATGTGATCATTATAACGTCATATGTCTATATTTATACATTGAGTTCATGTGCTTGTGATTTGATCTCTTGATTTATGTACAATATATTTGTAAATGACCATGTACAATTATATCTCTCCTCAAAAGGAGGCAATAAAGTATATATACAATCCGGGCCCAAGGAGTGATGTTTTGTTGTTGTTTTGTACGAGCATCAATGTTGTGTTTAGTCCGAGAGTCGTATGTGTTTCTACTTTCGGTCAAAATCAATAAATTTATTCATACTGAAATCACCTTCTCTTTGACATTTTGTTTCAAACATGTATGGGGCGTTAGGTTGATATTGTTAAAACAAATGGTAAACTCTTAGCAAGACACCACTCCCACACAAACAAACATCAATGATGGCCTCTATTGTGTCTATTGTGTATATTAGCTCACTCATGACGCAGACCTAAAGAATAATCGCTAAACTTATTGTGAGTCGCAATTTACGTACCATTTTAATGAGAATTTTTGCGATTTTTATTAGGGATAAACAGCTTTATATACATGCATCATCAAGAGGAAATGCACAGGCTTTGTTTTTATTTTCCTACACAAACCTTTAAACAGACGAGTTTTGGCGAACTGTCAGAAGTTTATTTTCCTACACAAAGTTTCGAACCACGAGTTTGGCCGAGCTTTTTCTGCATATAATAGTTTTGTGAAGAGCCAAAGTATGCGGATATTTATTTTCAAGGATAAATAAAAACAAACCTTGTATGTCGCCTGATGATGCCCTCATCCTTGACAAAAATTTAAAACAAGACAGTCAATGACTGTGGGTCGTCACCAGACTGCAAAAACTGATAAGACTGGGACTCTGGAGACCACAACAGTCAGAACTTTTCATAATCACTTTAAAAGAAATAGCTCTAAACAGGATATGTGCTAGAGAGACTTCACGTATATATAGATTGGTGAAAATCCACCTTGAAATTACCAAATGTACACTACTGATCACCCCCCCCCCTCATCCAGTTCAACAAGTCCCTCCCGACCGGGCTACAGACTCCCAAGTCTTAGGTTGGAATTTCACAACTGACACCTCAAGCTTTCTCAATTGTTGGAAATTTTCAATCTCACAAGCGCCTTTTTCTAAAACCATTTAGACATGTCTGAAGCCCAATTATCCATGGACCCAAAACACAATACATGTATGTCAGATTAATCAGTCAGGTGGTTCCAAGGTAGATGTTTTGATGAATTTGGTATTTCAATGATTTTATTAGACACAAAAGTGTTAACTCCACATAGCCCCGCCATTTCTTGACAGGTTGACCTCATTTTAACAAATCTGAATCTCAGTCACTAAAGGATCTTCCTGATTGCTCCATACATATAGTTATGTCCCTGGTCCCACCCTATTTAACCTGGTGACCCCATCTGAATAAATTTGAATCCCAGACACCAAAGAACCCTTCATACATATGATAAATATCAGTAAAATAGACCTGATGGTCCTTGTGAAGGAAGCCTATTAAGATGGAAACTGTCATTCGTTTGGAGTGGGCTAGCATCACTAAATTCACCCTCTGGGGACCTCATTCTGCTAAGGCCCTCAACTGATATGGCAGACCTAGGATAAGATTGAAGTTCCCCAGTTCGAAGTTGATGTTCACCCATTGGGCACCTCAATTATGAATTTTATCTTCTGCAAATTAGGGGATATAGAAACTTCCTAGAAGGGAAATGTAACTAAAAACAATGTTAATTTGATACTATAGATACTTCCCAGAAGATGAGGCCTAAGCAAAATGAGGTCTCCAGAGGGTGAATTTGGTGATGCTAGCCCACTGTGTGGGATAGCATCACTAAATTCACCCTCTGGGAACCTCATTCTGCAAATGTCAGACACACTAAATTCAGGCAGTTTGTTTAAAATTGCTAGCAGTATGTTTATACAAGCTGTCAGTGACATATTATTCTAATCTTGATTAATGACATGTGTTTCTCTCTGTTTAGCCACAAAGAGATATCTGCAACTTTAATATAACATGTATTACATTTGGAAGCTGGAAATGATATCCGTTGGAAGGGATGTTGGTTGGGTGCAGGCCACTGCAGGGTGGGGGTGGGTCTGGGCCATGTGGGAAGGGGGATGGTAATGGAATATTTCTGTAATTTCAGAAGATTAAAGATTAAAGTTTCATAACTCTGCAGATGTTATAATGGTGTAACTTTTTTCAAATTTTATAAAATGATTAAAAAAATTATTTTTTGTTTGTTTATTTGAGTATGGTGAAAATTCCAAAAATCTGAATTTGACCAAATTTTTTTTTTTTTTAAGTTATGTCACTGGCTGAGCCCACATTCGACCCAGTGACCTCATTTGAACAAATCTGAATAACAGTCCCCCTTTGTACCAAATATGAACCCATTCGGCCAAATGAAATTTGAGAAGAAGTCGTTGTAAGAATTACAGAGTTATGGCCCTGGCTTCGCAACTATTTGACCCTGTGTCCTCATTTGAACAAATCTGAATGAGTCACCTAGGGAACTTCCACACCAAATATGAACCAATTCGGCATTACGGTTTCAGAGGAGAAGATGTTCAAAGAATTGTTGACGGACGGACGGATGGACGGACGGACGACGGACGAGGAGTGATGACTATAGCTCCACCGGAGACTTCGTCTCAGGTGAGCTAAAAACGATACTCTCTGGAAGCCAGCGGACGACTGCGAGCGCATCTCTATACTTTAAACACGACTGCGAGCGCATCTCTACTTTAAACACGATTGTGGGTCACATACAATTTTCAATGAGAGGTTGTCGATGATCTTGGTGGACGCTTCTTTGTGTGCTTATACGGGAAGGACATTATTAGGCCAGTCAGGAGAGCGAATAATAAAGCCCTCCTACTCCCCACTGTATTGTGATGCAGACACGGCGTCATTATATAAGCGTAGGTTCCCACGGAATCATTTGACCCAGTGAGTTCGCCTCAATATACCACTTCTTCTGGCTGGTATACTGTATCTCCTTATATAACGTCTGCTACCATATGTTTATCCTGCCCATATACGGATTTTTGTTGACTATGTTTTTTCGATAGATTGATGTATTTCACACATTTTTCTGCCTGTTTGCCACTCGGGCTTTGGGGCTTTTTCTTTGTATAGCCATTTTCAACAAACTACTATGATTTTTTGCGATAAAAGTATTTCTCTCAAAATTATTACTAAAACTATATGTATCTTTTCAAACTCAGCTTCATTCGAACGGTATATTCTTAAAGTGACACCGACGATATGATTTTTTAATTATTTTGAAGATATATCTGAGAAAGTACAGTGTGTGAACTTACGTGTTCATAACGTAATTAGACTATTAACAATACCGATGTTTCCATGATTTTCCACGAGAAAATAGGCCAGGACGGTTTTCTATAACAACCCACGAGCACTTGGATGTATATAGGTAGTCAATGATCACATGTTTTGAGGCCGACTTTTTTTTTACAATGATTCAAGATGGCCGCCAAAATTGAATATCTGACCTGGTAAATTTTAATTCGCAATTACTCAAGGAAATTTATGAGGTATTAAGTCGTGCGATATGTCATTCTATTGATAATATATTACTCCTTATTCATTGGTATGAAAACAGTTCATATATTCAAAATGGCCACCAAAATGGCCTCCGGAAGTGGAAAATATGACGCTTTTTCACTAATATCTTCTAGACCAGTTTCTGCTGTTTGGAACTGGTTGAGAATTGTGACTTTATTTTGTATTTTTTTATACAAACTGAAGGACTGATATAGTTCTACAAAGATATCATAACCACAAAAACTCCCTCCGCGTAGGGGAGGGGGTCTATATGCAGCTCAAGCACTATTATATTACGTGCACGGTGACAAGTTTTCCTGGCAATTTTACAGGTAATTGGTAGACGGTTGTATTGTGCCAAAGTGTGAACGACAAACTACATGCACATACCTCACTATTTACTACTTACGAAATGAGATTCATGTAATTCCATAAGTTGCCCTACAACTGACGTTTGACTGAAATTAGTCTGTGAATGTATTACAAGAACCAATCGTTTAATAAATCGCGGCATTTCACGATACGCAAATTATGTACGACTTCATGTTGTCATAGATATCTACCTGGTTGCCTGGTTTCCGCCGTCCACTCTGTTTAATTAAAAAACTATATTATATAGGGGTCGCAACCTCACAATATTATTCCGATTTAGTTTTTCTAACTTGTCCATCAAACCCAAAATTATATAAGATATCTACTCTTATGTTCACAATTTATACCATTATCAATTAAAATATCAATACAGTATATATATTTAACATTTTTAACACCAACCAGAAAACCGGAAACTACATACGCCATCATATGTTCTTATTGAATTATTTATTCAGGGGTAGCAGGAAGACGGTCAGTATGACATGCTGCTCCTGTACAATACTATTAATTCATATATCAATACTTTGTTATTAATTCTTATCTTCATCTACATCTACAACTGACATTTGACTGAAATTAGTCTGTGAATGTATTAAAAGAACCAATCGTTTAATAAATCGCTGCATTTCATGATACGCAATACAACATGTAATATACATGCATATTCTGTCATTCGGAATTTATCAATCGGAAATTTGGAATAGATAGGCAGCTATGCAGAATTTCATGACATTTGTCCAGCAGTGTGAAAGTACACTTAACCGTTCGTGTGACTGGAGATTACTGAAATTTTGCGAAAACCCTGTGTCAAGGTATTCTCTTATTTATGCACATCCTCGCAAATATAAGATAATTCATTGGTCTAACAATATTTACCTTGACCTTGTAAGCCAGTGCATTCTCTTATGTATGTGCGATGCTCCATTGGGGGGACTCGCTTATATAAGAGAATGCACTGGCACAGGATCTTAAACGATGCATCAGCGTGGCTCCCGTCGTGAATGTTAAAGCACCAGTCACGTATTTGTGGGTTATCGGTGATCTTGGTGGACACCAGGCGTGCGAATAAAATAAAGCCCGTCCCGTCTTTCTCACATACGACTCATTACCGTGTTACAGTTGAGGGACGTCGCCATTGAGTGTTTAAGCATAGGTACCCACACAAACATTGGGACCATCAAACCATACTGTTTGTGTATCGGACCAAATGGTTCTGTGAAGAACCAAAATTGATGAACTATTTTTAAGAGTGTACACCAAAACATTTGGAGTGCATCTTATATATCGCCTCGCTCTCAAAAAAACGATGATAAAAAACTATATTCGCTGGAAGCAAGTGAACGAGCGTGGGGACATATCTCCTTAAAACTCAATTTGATTGTGAGTCACGCATTTGTGGGTTTCCGTACAGTTTTGAATGGGAATTTTCGAGAGTTTATCACTAATCTTGATGTACGTGCGTTCTGAGCTCCTCCGCCATTTGATTGCGTGATACGCGAATGAAATATCAAACCTGTTCTTTATCGCTGCCGAGTTGATATGCGATTTTTATTACGGTACTAAGATATGCCACAGTTATTAGTTTCTTATGTGTTTTATGCGCCCATAAAACAAGTCCAAAAGCAACCGGAGACGAGCTTATTGCGCTGATAATATGTTGTAAGTAGCTCACACCTGGGTACTAGCGATAACAGGTGCATTGGATTCTCTGGGCTCGTCGATTCTTTACTCGGGCGCAATGCTCCTTTAAAATTGTTAGCTATTTAAAAAATCATTTGACGAAAATGTGCATAAGAACGAAAAGGGCAACGGCTCTTCTTCGTTCGATAATTAGTGCATTTTAGAATGTCTAGTTATATTAAAAGGGTGCTGCACCCAAATGTTGTTTTTGGTTTCTTTTTTATCTGCTTCGTAGATTAAGGTAACCATATTTCAATTATTTTACTGTCTGATGAGTACAAAGTAATGATATAGATGGCAGATAATAAGCCGGAATGCAAAAATTGAGCGCTCGTCATCGAGATATTTTTTTGTACATTGTTCATGCTAATGTATCAACTAAATGTTATATTATATGTATAATAATCCCAGATACTCATTACTTTATAGTCAGTCAGTGAGTGGCTTGAGTTTACGCCCCGTATCAACATATGTTTTACACGATGTGTGTAGTGCACAATCCACTATCCGTCAATTAATTTGACGACGTTTTGTACATAGAAATTCGTAACTTAGTTTATGAGTGGACCCATAGAGTACATTTATATTAAATTATTAAATTTGATTTTAAGATATACCGGTATAATGAGTGAACCCTTCAACATTAAATATCATGTGCAAGTGCATTCTCTTATATATAAGAGAATGCACTGGATTACAAGGTGAAAGTAAATAGTATAATCTTATATATATGCGAGGCTCCCTATATATGGGAGACTGGCATATATAAGAGAATGCATTGACACAGGGATTTCGCAAAATGTCAGGAAGCCAAAGTCATGGAAGGGTTAAAGAGTCACACACCCTTTGTGTTGTACTCTTTCTAAATATTGAGAAAGAATGTATATAAACATGAGACAGAAGGTATATAAACATAAGACAGAAGGTATATAAACATGAGACAGAAGGTATATAAACATGAGACAGAAGGTATATAAACATGAGACAGAAGGTATATAAACATAAGACAGAAGGTATATAAACATGAGACAGAAGGTATATAAACATGAGACAGAAGGTATATAAACATGAGACAGAAGGTATATAAACATAAAAACATGAGACAGAAGGTATATAAACATGAGACAGAAGGTATATAAACATGAGACAGAAGGTATATAGACATGAGACAGAAGGTATATAAACATAAGACAGAAGGTATATAAACATGAGACAGAAGGTATATAAACATGAGACAGGAGGTATATAAACATGAGACAGAAGGTATATAAACATAAGACAGAAGGTAGATAAACATAAGACAGAAGGTATATAAACATGAGACAGAAGGTATATAAACATAAGACAGAAGGTATATAAACATGAGACAGAAGGTATATAAACATGAGACAGAAGGTATATAAACATAAGACAGAAGGTATATAAACATAAGACAGAAGGTATATAAACATGAGACAGAAGGTATATAAACATGAGACAGAAGGTATATAAACATGAGACAGAAGGTATATAAACATAAGACAGAAGGTATATAAACATAAGACAGAAGGTATATAAACATAAGACAGAAGGTATATAAACATGAGACAGAAGGTATATAAACATAAGACAGAAGGAATATAAACATGAGACAGAAGGTATATAAACATGAGACAGAAGGTATATAAATATAAACATGAGACAGAAGGTATATAAACACGAGACAGAAGGTATATAAACATAAGACAGAAGGTATATAAACATGAGACAGAAGGTATATAAACATAAGACAGAAGGTATATAAACATAAGACAGAAGGTATATAAACATAAGACAGAAGGTATATAAACATGAGACAGAAGGTATATAAACATGAGACAGAAGGTATATAAACATGAGACAGAAGGTATATAAACATGAGACAGAAGGTATATAAACATAAGACAGAATGTATATAAACATAAGACAGAAGGTATATAAACATAAGACAGAAGGTATATAAACATAAGACAGAAGGTATATAAACATAAGACAGAAGGTATATAAACATGAGACAGAAGGTATATAAACATAATACAGAATGTATATAAACATGAGACAGAAGGTATATAAACATAAGACAGAAGGTATATAAACATAAGACAGAAGGTATATAAACATAAGACAGAAGGTATATAAACATAAGACAGAAGGTATATTAACATGAGACAGAAGGTATATAAACATAAGACAGAAGGTATATTAACATGAGACAGAAGGTATATAAACATGAGACAGAAGGTATATAAACATGAGACAGAAGGTATATAAACATGAGACAGAAGGAATATTAACATGAGACATAATGTATATACACGGGTCCGTGATCTATACAGATGAACGAAGTCTCCCGGATTATAGGTCTGTTGTGCGTATTGAGACTTAGTTCGTATTGTAGTATTTTTTTTGTTAAAAAAATACGCCCTCACTCCCTCCTCGTGCAGCGAACTGAAAATGGCCCCCAAAACTACAAATGAACTGGCTTGGCGCGGATGATAAGTATGTGTTGCAGCCTGTATTGAGTATCGAGTCATAGTTTTATATGTATACATCCACGTTCCTCATATAGAGAAACTGAAAATGGCCCCAACACTTCAGCTGAACATGACTTGGCAGATGGTATAGCTGGAAGAGTATGGTAGAGTTTTACACTCACCCTCCCCAAATAGAGAAAGTGAAAACGGCCACCAAACAAAAGACTAATATGTCTTGGCGGCTGATAGTTATTGGTAGAGTCTGGTATATATATAGGGTGTTACATCTACACTCCTCATATAGAGAAAATGAAAATGACCACTAAACTACATATTAACCTGGCTTGGCGGATGATAGCTCTTTGTAGAGTCCGGTAGAGTGTTACCTGGCTTGGCGGATGATAGCTGTTTGTAGAGTCCGGTATATATATAGAGTGTTACCTGGCTTGGCGGATGATAGCTGTTTGTAGAGTCCGGTATATATATAGAGTGTTACCTGGCTTGGCGGATGATAGCTGTTTGTAGAGTCCGGTATATATATAGAGTGTTACCTGGCTTGGCGGATGATAGCTGTTTGTAGAGTCCGGTATATATATAGAGTGTTACCTGGCTTGGCGGATGATAGCTGTTTGTAGAGTCCGGTATATATATATATATATATATATATATATATATATATATATATATAGTGTGTGTGTTACCTGGCTTGGCGGATGATAGCTGTTTGTAGAGTCCGGTATATATATAGAGTGTTACCTGGCTTGGCGGATGATAGCTGTTTGTAGAGTCCGGTATATATATAGAGTGTTACCTGGCTTGGCGGATGATAGCTGTTTGTAGAGTCCGGTATATATATATAGTGTGTGTGTTACCTGGCTTGGCGGATGATAGCTGTATGTAGAGTCCGGTATATATATATAGAGTGTTACCTGGCTTGGCGGATGATAGCTGTTTGTAGAGTCCGGTATATATATATATATATATATATATATATATATATATATATATATATATATATATATAGTGTGTGTGTTACCTGGCTTGGCGGATGATAGCTGTATGTAGAGTCCGGTATATATATATATATATATATATATATATATATATATATATATATATGTATATAGTGTGTTACCTGGCTTGGCGGATGATAGCTGTTTGTAGAGTCCGGTATATATATATATATAGTGTGTTACCTGGCTTGGCGGATGATAGATCTTTGTAGAGTCCGGTATATATATATATAGTGTGTTACCTGGCTTGGCGGATGATAGCTCTTTGTAGAGTCCGGTATATATATAGAGTGTTACCTGGCTTGGCGGATGATAGCTGTTTGTCGAGTCCGGTGTATATATATAGTGTGTTACCTGGCTTGGCAGATGAATTGGGGTGAAGGAGAAGATCACTCGATCTTTTCGACCATCCCGGGCGCTTCGCGCCCATCTACTCACTTTATTTATTTATTGGCGGATGATAGCTCTTTGTAGAGTCCGGTATATATATATATATATATATATATATATATATATATATATATATATATATAGTGTTACCTGACTTGGCGGATGATAGCTGTTTGTAGAGTCCGGTAGTGTGGTACCTGACTTGACGGGTGATAGCTGTTTGTAGAGTCCGGTGGAGTGTTACCTGACTTGGCGGATGATAGCTGTTTGTAGAGTCCGGTAGAGTGTTATCTGACTTGGCGGATGATAGCTGTTTGTAGAGTCCGATAGTGTGTTACCTGGCTTGGCAGATGATAGAGTGTTACCCGGATTGGCGGATGATAACTGTTGGTACAGTCTGGAAGAGTGTTACACCCACTCTCGTGGTATCTAACGTATTATTCGGCTATTACAAGAATAGTGTGTAGGTTACAAGGGATATAAACGCTCCTTTATGGCTTTTCAACAAGCCGCTACACTTGCTGGGATTGCTATTGTGTTAATGTTTATAGCAGATCCTGCGAATGAGAGATGGCTGTCAAACAGCTGCTCAAATCGTTTCGTTTCGTTTCCAGATGCCGGTATCGGTTTTATGAACTTTGGTTATAAGTGTTCTCGAGGAGAATCGGTGCGCGAATCCGCATTTTGTCGGTGTGTCGGCTGCCTCTTTTCATTGTTGGTGCGCAGAGACTTGTGCAAGCTTTAAATCTGTTCCCCATTCCACCGACAAGAGTAAAATCAAACCTATATTTAAATTGTTTCCAAGGAATAAGAAATAATTATACAAATATACTATGTACATTTCTATTTAGATACATATTTTGCGGTTTTTAACTATATTATTTCATTATTTTGTTATTTTGATCTTGGAACGCGCTGCATGTTCAACATATGTATTCCATTATGTTGATAAAAACAAAACTTAGTTTATTTCTATATTTCCAAAGAATATGAATAATAAATATTTCATGTATTTAATACTATATTTAGACTCATTTAATTGTTGTATTTTGCCGGCATCGGTTTTATAAACTTTAAGGCTTTTTACGCCTTTATTTGGACATATTGAATATCATTTCCAAAGAAAATGGATTCTTATTTCGTGTATTTGTAGATGCATTTCATTATTATGTTCTGACAGTATCGGTTATATTAACTTTGGTTATAAGCGCAAGTTTTTAACCAGAACATTCAGTGCGCTGATCCGCATTCTGCAGGCGTGTCGCTGCTTCTCTCGGCGCAGAGATTTCTATGCGGGGTACAAAGGTTATAAACAACTAAGCTAGTTTATTTTTTAAACAAGTTGATATCTTATTTGTTCCGAAATACTCAGTAGTTTGCCAGTCTGAGGGTCGTGGAACGCACCAGTCCATGCACCTATAGTAGAATTCTTCGACTGACAACTTTGGTCAGAATGTTAGTGCAAACTGCAAGTTTGGAAATAAATGATGTATATCAGCTTGTTTGAAAAATAGTATAGCATATGCTCGTATAGCTGTCAAAATACTTCGTAATATGTAATATCTTAGTTTATTACCTTTTTTCCTCGCTTCTGGTTGCGTTTTCGATCGCCTCGGCCAGTTTGAATGCATGATACTTATCAACTTGAAACCACGTGATTCCCCACCGGGAAGAGTCTGGCAGGGTGCAGAGGTTGTGAAAGGGGTCTGGGTATTTTAATGAAGGGTCTGTGTATTTTAACGGGTATTTGAATGAAGGGGTCTGTGTACTTCAGTGAAGAGGTCTGGGTATTTTCATGGGTATTTTAATGAAGGGGTCTGAGTATTTTAATGGGTATTTTAATAAAGGGGTCTGGGCTTTTAATGAAGGCTGTCTGTGTATTTGAATGGGTGTTTTAATGAAGGATTCTGTGTATTTTGATGGGTATTTTACTGAAGGGTCAGGGTAATTTAATGTGTATTTTAATGAAGGAGTCTGGATATTTTAATGGGTATTTTAATTAGGGGGTCTGGGTATTTTAATGGCTATTTTAATGAATGGGTCTGGGTATTTTAATGAGTATTTTATGAAGGAGTCTGGGTATTTCAATGGGTATTTTAATGAAGGGGTCTGGGTATTTTAACGGATATTTTCATGAAGGGGTCAGGGTATTTTAATGGGTATTTTAATGAAGGATTCTGGGTATTTTAGACCATGGGATGAAAATCCTAAGCTGTCATTGCTCTGCAACTTTTGAGGTACTACATAATTTTGGTAAATGTTGGAAGGTTACGTGTCAATAAACATATTTCGCAAATGTTCTGGCCTCGGGAGTTGCACATTTTCGAATACAGAGCAAAAGTTGATCTGAAAAATATACCGCTGGTGCACGCGGTTCGTTCCATCATGATATTCCGTTATTTAGACGCATTCTGTCAATAATATCAAAGGTCGATAAATATGCAATCATTGTAAATGGCTTCCTCCAAAAACAATCAACACTTTACCAGGAAGTTATACAATACATAAACCCGATACAGTTTCAAATCAAGAAACAGATTAAAGTCACCACAATAATTACATCAATTACACGTGCCATTCCGATTAATTGAATTTCTGGAATCGGAAGCGAAACCAAGCGCGCGATTGTCCGGAATATTAGTATTACGCCAGGTCTTAACGGGAAACTATTTTTACTTCACGCGACACTTTCTCTTTATTCTATTCCACTAACAATGGCACTGTTTTTCAGAGATAGGGCAGACATTATATTAATCCATAATATCTTTCCGAATGTTTACCAGATACAGAGTGCCAGCCGACCAAATCATTTAGTGTCTGGTGTGCATAAGTCTATATAGGCCTCTATAAGTTGAACTTTTCAAGCACGATGGGTTCGTATTTATCGTTCTGTTTTCCGTTAATTATCTTTTACAATCAAATATCATATGAATTTAAGCTATTAATTCGTTCATGCGATAATTTTCAACTAACTAGTTTTGTAGATCTCTACTTGCAATTTTCCCCTTTACTTAAATATGCGAGGTGTTTAAATATGCGTATACAGTGAAAAGTTTAAGGAATATGTCCATGCATGCTGTTATGTACCGTTTTTACGGGGACGAAAATGATAGGTTCTAGTTCAGTACAAATCTTGGAGGGCATGTGTCCGAGTCAAATAAGCCTCTATATATTGGCGTGCAGATAACAACAATTCTGGAAATTCCATGTTTTCTATTTTTGTTTATTTATTTTTACTAAGTTATTTATATACTGAACAGTTCGTGCAAGTTTATGCACATGTAATATCTTGTCCACTATACCGACATATAGCAGTTACACATGGTTGACTACATCATGATGATGATATATATACCGCGCATGAAAAGTTATTACAAAACATGCTATAATAATATAACTCTTCATGGAATGACCTCATGCATATAAAACAAAGTATACGATATTTGTATTTGACTGTTTATTGGATCATAAATGCAAGTCGCGAATTATAATGGCGGGGTATTACCTGGCGAAATTTTAAAACAAGTTGAGGCACTGCATGCATGAGCGTGGCGACCGGGTGGTCCTAACTATGGTCAAAATGTTCAACGATGGACATTCCATGCATACCCGAACCAACAGAAGTAATTTGACATTTCAGCCAGAAAATAGATTCGAATATTGACCAATCAGTTTGAACTTTGTTTTGTTTTAAATGGAAATAAAGTTACACAAAATTATTAAGTTTTAAAGAGTTTGGGAATGTTTTATATCTCGAGGTCAAGGGAGATGTATTAGTATGTAATTCTAAGGTGAACTAAATAAACACACTTTATAGTGACGTCCATATCGATGCATTTATATATCTTGTTATATATATGCTTGTTTTTTATTATTTCGTGAACAATGTTGGACATATCGCACGATTTTTCAGTGACTATTATGACGGGCATTAATAATTCCGACAAGCCCATATAACCTGTATATGCTTTGTTCCACAAGGCCGTTATGTGCATGTATTCGGCGTTTGAGATAAGTCTACACATGTAGCTATAATCTACTAAATATACGACCATGTCCTGTGGCGAGCGCACGGTGGTCACGATATCGGACACGAGTATACATGTAGCAGCACTCAAGTACTCAACGGAACATCTGCACATGCATTTTCACCTTATAATTTAAAATAAACTTGAATAGTATGATTGTCTGGGTCTATAAGGCTATATGCATGGCGACAAAATGTGTCCCGAGAAATTTTTGCGCCGTCAAAATTGTAAAACTATACCTCTTGTTCAGTTGAACTGTATATATGATCGAAGTCAAGGCCGCGGATCTTGAGAACACGTACCCGGTACTATATATAGGGCCTATTGGCCTTTATTATTTTATGAGCGAAATATAATGCACCACAATGTTAGTGACCCTTTACTGACCCTCAAGTCGATGCAATTTCAGCGTAGATATTCCGTTAAATACACGTGACGCCTAGAGGAATAACACTATTCGCCGGTGGAATGCATGTAACGTCAAGAACAGTAACTCTATTTCATCGAACGTCAGGCGCCATTCGGGGGAATTTAATAATCAAAATGTCATTCTGGGCGTAAATATGACGTTCTGTTTGTGCTTTTCGTGTTTATTGAAAGATATCGTCATATTCCATTTAGTATAATCACCAAATTGTATGAATTAACTTGTAATAATAAACAGGAGAACAAAATTATATTTTAGTGAGAATGTACACGAAAACGGCTAACAAAAACATGTTTTTCTCGCGAATGTGCAACTCCCGAAACCAGAACATTTCACAATCTGTTACTAGAAAACAATCTTGCTATGAAAATATAAAGTTCTTGTAGTACCCTAAAAGTTGCAGACAAACTTTTTTCTAAGCGTCCTAGGATTTTCATCCCATGGTCTATTTTAGTGAAGAGGTCTAGGTATTTTATGAAGTATTGAGTATTTTATGAAGGAGTCTGGGTATTTCAATGGGTATTTTAATGAAGGGTCTGGGTATTTTAACGGGTATTTTAATGATGGGGTCTGGGTATTTTAATGAAGGGGTCTGGATATTTTAATGACTATTTTAATGAAGGGTCCTGTGTATTTTAATCAAGGGGTCTAGCTATTTTAATGCCGCTGATTTTTATTTCAGAAAGTTGGGTAGTTGTGGAAATGCGACGGGTATTTTAATGAAGGTGTCTGGGTATTTTAATGAAGGGGTCTGTGTATTTGAATTGGTGTTTTATTGAAGGTTTCTCTGTATTTTAATTGGTATTTTACTGAAGAGTTCTGGGTATTTTAATGGATATTTTAATGAAGGAGTCTGGTTATTTTAATGGGTGTTTTAATGAAGGGGTCTGGATAGTTTAATTGGCATTTTAATGAAGGGTCTGGATATTTTAATGGGTATTTTAATGAAGGGGTCTGGTATTTTAATGAAGGGGGTTGGGCATTTTAACGGGTATTTTAATGAAGAAGTCTGGGTATTTTAATGAAGGGTCTGAGTATTTTAATGAAGGGGTCTGGGTATTTTAATGAAGCGGTCTGTGTATTTTAATGAAGGGGTCTGGGTATTTTAATGAAGGGGGTCTGGGTATTTTAACGAAGGGGTCTGGGTATTTGGATGAATGGGTCTGTTTATTTTAATGAAGGGGTCTGGGTATTTTATTGAAGGGGTCTGGGTATTTTATTGAAGGTGTTTGGGTATTTTAATGAAGGGGTCTGGATATTTTAACTGGTATTTTAATGAAGGGTCTTAGTATTTTAATGGGTATTTTAATGAAGGTGTCTGAGTATTTTAACGGATGTTTTAATGAAGGGTCTTAGTATTTTAATGAAGTGGTCTGTGTATTTGAATGGGTGTTTTAATGAAGGTGTCTGTGTATTTTAATGTGTATTTTACTGAAGGGGTCTGGTTATTTTAATGGGTATTTTAATGAAGGATTCTGGATATTTTAATGGGTATTTTAAAGATGTGGTCAGGGTATTTTAATGAAGGGGCATGGATATTTTAATGAAGGGTCTGGATATTTTAATGTGTATTTTAATAGAGGGGTATGGGTATTGTAATCAAGGTGTCAGGCTATTTTAATGCTGCTGATTTTTATTTCAGAAAGTTGGGTAGTGGTGGAAATGCAACGGGTATTTTAATGAAGGGGTCTGGGTATTTCAGTTAAGGGGTCTGTGTATTCGAATGGGTGTTTTAATGAAGGTGTCTCTGTATTTTAATGGGTATTTTACTGAAGGGGTCTGGGTATTTTAATGGGTATTTTAATGAAGGAGTCTGTGTGTTTTAATGAAGGGGTCCGGTTATTTGAATGGGTATTTTAATGAAGGGGTCTGTATATTTTAATGGGTATTTTAATGAAGGGGTCTGGATATTTTATTGGGTATTTTAATGAAATGGTCTGGGTATTTTAATGAAGGGGTCTTGATATTTTAATGGGTATTTTAATGCTGGGGTCTGGATATTTTAATTGGTATTTTAATGAAGGGGTCTGGATATTTTAATAAGTATTTTAATGAAGGAGTCTGGGTATTTTAATGAAGGGGTCTGGGTATTTTAATCAAGGGGTCTGGCTGTTTTAATGCTGCTGTTTTTTATTTCAGAAAGTTGGGTAGTTGTGGAAATGCATGAATTTAGTTAAGAAAAGATATCGAAAAGGATCCTTTGTTTTTACCAAATAGTGCACGGGGTGACGAAACTCGATCATATTATTTTTAACTGTATACAATTATAGGCTGCATGTGTCCTTTGTACGAAGAGTCCAGATATATCACGTGGACACGGTTGGATGATCATAATGTGACTATCGTCTCTGAAAAATATCTCCTGCTTGGCATTCCGCACTACAGTGAATAATTAAATACGCACATTTTCAAGACCGTTTCATTTCTTTTCTCGACAGACCGTTTTCTATAATTTTCATTATTCTCATATAAAATTTGTATCCTACTCCCAAAATGCAGGACCATGGCCACACCAACAGCCGCCAGACGCATTAAACAGCAATTTTTTGAACCAATCTCTATCAGCAGCTGAATGCCAGAGGAGAGGAGCTCTGACAAGTTCCGTAACTTGTTATCCGATCCTTTGTGCCCACACTTCTCTGTATGTTAATAATATGTGTAAATTTATACTGTATATTTTGGGTCACAGTAAAATATGTTCAACCAATTGTCATATATAGTTTTGGTCGAGAACGAGACAACAGCGAATAATTACTGGCTTAAATATTATGTGTCGCTTTAACAAAGATCTCGCACGAATAATCACAGAGAAGCGGTGGATCGAAACATAAAAAAGAAGAATATCTTCGCCACGGTATAAAACATTATCTGGCATTTGCTGTAACGCTGTTACTTCGTGTATGTGGCGAGCTTGTATGCGCGTTGTCAGATAAGAATGACGTAATAACTGCAGTATACCCATCAATAACGCGGTCTGATGTATAGTTTGACAGAATGAGCCAAGCACGCCGGAATTTATATTCCCTTCAGACGAGGCCGCCTCGCTATAATCTGGGTGGGAAGGATACCCGACAAATTGCCTCTCCATTTCACTACCCACTCCACTTCTGTATGATCACGACAACGATTTTAGTTCACCGTGCATACATTCTGAACAGAGTTATCTAACTTATCCATCTATATGTGGGTGTCACTGCATTGAGACATAAGCCCTATAAAATTTGGAATCTCGGGCGGATTTCGACACCGACATCAATCTGATACTGAAATTTGAAAATTCAATTTAAGACTTCTCCCGAACGAAGAAAAGTTCAATAGGTTATTTCTCATAAATCATACATCGTATGATATAAAGATAGTTCATATACAATGTATAGACAGACCGACCCCTGGTTCACATTTAACTAAACACTCATTGAATCATACACGCATTATGTCGAAATTTAAAGGATAATTATCACATGTATATTCATTTAACCCTTTACCCAACAGAACGGCCCTGTGCCAATGCATTATCTTATATATGCGAGTCGACCATAGGTCGCCTCGCATATATAAGAGAATGCATTGGCTTAACACATTAAAAATTATAAAATTGTTAAAGAATGTAAGAAAAAATGGTAAAAAGTGTTAAAAAAAGATTTTTTTTAGGCCAATGCATTCTCTTATATATGCGAGGCGACCTATGGTCGACTCGCATATATAAGAGAATGCATTGGCACAGGGCATAACTGTAACCATCACAATGTGGTCAATGAGCCGGTTCCAATGATATCCATATTTGTATGGTTTTTTGAGACAGACCCAAGATAATTTAGGCTGTTGCAGCTTTATTTGGCCGGTTTTGGCCGGTTTGTTGGGTAAAGGGTTATAGAACAACATAGAAAGGTGGGGGGTAGGTCCAAATATAAACAATTGCATGCGTATATATCTATCGTATATATATCCCGGACTTCCCCATGCATGGACAAATGTCCAGTACTTGCGGAGTTCCGGACCATATCCGCCGACGACGATCGGTCCACACATCCATGAACGGAATGTAAATATTCGAGTTAAATAGCCTATAGTTAATATGCGTAAAGTTCACATCGTTTACGCAGCACATTTGCCATAATTATCTGATTATGAAAACGTGCCGTTAGCTCTATCAGATTTGGAATATCGGCTGAAATTCCAAATTGTACATCTCCCGATCGAAGACCATTTGCTCAGTAACGGCACATCGCTGTCCTTCGCAGTGCACTTGACAGATTCCAGGAAATCGATCAGTTTTCTATGAGATTTGGAATCTCGCGAATGAAATTTGGTGTTGAAAATTGGCCTCTCCTGATTGGAGGCCATTTGGCTGGAAACTTCGCATCATTTTCAAGATCACAAAGCAAATCGTTAATCACAGCACATATGACATGTGAAAATTCGAAATTATAACGAAAGATATATGTTGGTGTAAAGTGCACATCTATTTCGTATACGGAGGACATCCCAAATTACTACATGCACTTGCCATATATGTAAAGAAACCTAATGCTGAATATAAACACCATGGCCAACCTCCTTCGTGGTGTTTTATTTAATATTTAGTCTGAGATTTGGAATCTCTGTACCAGCTGTATACTGATATAATCTGGCATTGAAATTTCGAAATTAAATTAATTTCGTTACACTACATGTCGTTTTTACGCATCACATCGCAATTCACAACACACCGCATTTCACAGCACACTTGACATCACATCATCCCACGAATCTCTACTCTGGCTAACGCCCGTAGAGATAATATTCCAACAGTACAAAACCTCGGAACTTTTTGAGTTTTGACAGGGAATCTTATAAAGTCGAACAAATAACGCGGGGAATATATTTCTTAGTTGTTATCTGTTCCTTGATAATGTACTTCACTGTAGGTGAATGTCCCAACTGAAAATTGCATGTTTTTCTCTGACTTTTGTGAGCCAATATCGCAATAAACACCGAATTAATTACCCAGTATAAATTCCAAAATTGTAACCAACGCAAAGCGAAATCTCTCACAACTTCTCTTAAATCGTGAAATTTCGAGTTGCGACCTTCGCCTACAGTGATGTACATTATTAAGGAACAGGTAATAGCTAAGAAATATATTCCCTGCGATATTTTTTCGACTTTATAAGGTTCCCTGTCAAAACGTCAAAAAGTTCCAAGGTATTGTACTGGTGGAATATGATCTCTATACGGGCGTTATAGACAAGAGTATAGATGTTCATGGCATGATCTAACTTGACTTATGCCGGGAAGTCGTGGTGTTGTCTGTATACATATATATGATTTGGAATCTGGGGCAATTTCGGCTCAAATCTTGTATATTGGAAATTCGACATTAGAAACCTCCAGAATGAAGATAAGTTTGGTGGACACTGCAGTTCGCTTTCTTACACAGCACACCGATAATCACAGAAAATATGACATATATGCCAGAAAACCGTGCCGTTGTTTCTATAAGATTCGGAGTCACGGTACCCGCTGAAATCAGATATTGCAATAAATAACGTTTTATATACATTGATAACCAACTCACCAAATACCTCTAAATCCTTTGGTCGCCGAATAATGGCGGACATAACTATCTTTGCAGGGCTTGCTTCCGAGTTCGAGCAATATATAAGGGTTGAGAAGGCTTTACTAATGTTATCTGCTGATGTCGACTCAATGTTGTTAGTGCCAACATGATAAATGATATGAATGTATGAATTTAAAGGTTTACCATTCAACTTCTTGCTTTGAATCAAATTAGCCAGACTTTTATGTTGATTCCTCGAAAGATTTGAAGCATTTATAATAGACTATTTTTCAGATCAAATCAAATTTAGATCTCTATTATTAGAACAAAAGTGACATGGGAGATACATATTGGCGCGCAGATATTTTCGCACTCTGTGTTCGAATCGACCAATGAAATCGATGAGCTCCCAGTGAGTAGATTCATAACTACTGAACTAATTAACCCTCAGTCGTAATTTCGCTAAAATCCGGATTGAGAATCCGAAGTCGATTACGGGGGCGGGGCTAATTCCCGATTCTAGGTCAGATTTTGAAATCCACGTGGTCTCCGAAACTATGTTTAATTTTCTCCCAGCGTCAAACATGGCTCATGTATTTGACACAAGTATCATTTGTATCTTATATTTATAAAGTTCATGTTTGTTGTGAAAGTCATGCTTTTCTTCTATGTGTATATACACGGCACATAATTTGCTGCCAATCCGACTTAATCGCATCTTTTTTTCTTCAAGTTAAAGTGTGTTTATTGATGAGGGCAAGCATATCTAAACGTGACAGCTCTAGGCCTCCTGAATCAAATTCCGAAGATGTTGTGAAGAACACACGAAACTTGTCAGTTGAACAGGGACGTGACGACAGGGGTTGATTTGGGTGTCTCGACCCCACCCCGAACTTGGTACAATTTGCTAAGCTGTGCAGTCATTCATACGTGAGGGAAATCAGGATTATTTTGACTAACTGTTTCAAATAATGATACGTACAAGCCAACAAACGCAACAAACAAACCCGATTTTAAATAAATACATATACAAACTTATGACTAACTCGGGAGAGGGGTGTCCAGTGATCTGTATATATGTTCAACTTGTTTTGGTAGTCATGTTGCTTTGCCATTACTAATTATTAATTTTTTCAGTGTAATAACATATGGGAGAGGGGGTACCCGTAAGTGAGTCAGTACTTGTCCCCCAATTCCTTTGTATGTATAAACAAATGTATGTGTTATATATCATGTGTTATCTAAATTTGACATATATTTGAAATAAATATATCTAAACTAAACTTTGGTACATTCCAGCAGTCGGAAATTTCATGCATGACACAACATTAGTTGGACATTAATTTGACACCATATATAGGTTGGCATTGTTCTCATTGTTTGATTGTTTTCAACCAGTAAAAGTTGGTAATTTTCCAATCTTAGTGTTTGTCAGATTGGATATTTCCAAGGGGAGCAAATTGAATTATGCGAACCTGTGAGATTGATGTTTGGTTCAATGGGGGGGGGGGGGGGTGCAGTTGGCCGGAAATTTGAGGAAACTTCTAGCCACGTCCCTAGAACATGTGTCTGTTGTCTATACAGAGACTATTGTGCAAAACGACTGCATTTAACGAAACAAAACATGTTAAACATGAAATTGCTATAACTTTAAGACTAGATGATAGTACATACGTGTATCTGATAATCCATCGATACCATATAATCCTACTATTTCTTGAATAAGAAGAAACATTATAATAACGAACACAGCAGAAGACATATCCATGCAGGTTCATATGAATTCGGTCATGGTGACGTATCCGCCGAATTCGAAATCGACATGCGTTCGGGCGGTATTTTAAGGATGGAATTATGAAATGGACATATGAAAGTGACAATCAACAATGATTTGCAATTGCTTCGCCATCAACCGAAGTGCTCCCCCAGCGTTACTATCAATAGCGTTATTATTTGGCTAATTTCAGTAATATTCTCCCAGTTTACATTCAATAAAACAAATTTGTCTCCGCATTTAAAATTCTTTGATATAGATCGTTTATATTCTGCAATAATTTGTACACAAGAGACGGATTATTGTGTTTTATTGTGTTTTTAAACTCTGAGTTGGCGAAATCTCGGTTTGTTTACATTACGAACATTTGAGTCTGTAATCGGAATCCCAATCCCAATCGGATTACCACGAAATTGAGATTACGGTCTGTTCGTTTACTGATTCTGCCAATTTCTGGTCTGTTCTTTTGACGAACCAAGTCGTACGGGGACCAATCTGTAATCTGAATACAGAATCTGAATCGGATTTTAGCGAAATAACGCCTCTGGGCATTAGGTTATTTGTAAACAAATAACGCCATTGCATGGACATTTCGACATTTACATCTCCCGAGCGAAAACCATTTAGTCCAGGAGATATTGGTCGACCTCTGCACCCCCCCAGGACTTAACTTCACCCCACTAATTGTCTTCCTTAAGGTCTCCTCTAATTTTTTTCACTTGTTAACAAGAAAAAAAAGTGGCCGCAGAGACTCCAGACAAGATGGCGTCCATCATGGCGGCCATTTTTTTTAAATGCACCAGGTCTCTTTGATC
This sequence comes from Siphonodentalium dalli, assembly GCA_032622095.1. NCBI lineage: Eukaryota > Metazoa > Mollusca > Scaphopoda > Gadilida > Siphonodentaliidae > Siphonodentalium > Siphonodentalium dalli. Next base: position 197,315,809 of record CP136063.1, read on the forward strand.
GCCATTATAGTAAAGATGATAGCACATACGGTGCTGTTTTCTGCTCGATTCGTTATGCTAATATACAACCCTTACAAATTAGCCAAAAATCCGACACCAGAATCCAATATGGCGGCCAAGATGGCCGCCGAAATGTGAAAATATGCTATTTTTCTGTCATGTTACCACATTTCGGTTGTCTCTGTGGGAAAATGTTAGAATATTTGCGTCATGTTATACATTTATCATATAGAGGAGTCATTGGCGTACACACGGGGACCATAATATGCATTCATTGCGGGATATTTTTGTCCGATATCACGTTTTCCCCAAATGCCGTTATCATAGGTCAAAGCCGAATCTCCGTTAATAAAGCGATGTTATGTTTCGAATCAATGAATGTTATTGTTATTATAACAACACCCATGCATATATATTTGCAGGAGATACTCGAGCTAGGATTCCTCTTATAACTAAGTTGAGGAATATTTACCCAAATCCAAGATGGCGGCCAAAATGGCCACCAGAAATAAAAAATCGCCGAAAACCGCTGATTTTAACATCAGTGAGCATTATTGTCATGACAACTCCCCACCTGCTTACTATTGTAAGTTGGGAACACTTAGGCGAAGAACTTTCCTTGTATCATATCCAAATAAAAGTCCCCTAAATCCAAAATGGTGCCCACAATGGCGGACAGATTTTGAAAAATCACAGAAATTCCCTCATATTCACATCATTGTGCATTATTGTCGAGACAACTCCATCCATGCGTACAGTTGAGTTGGAAATACTGAGGTGAAATAATTACCTTACATCTCATGCAAGAAATGGTTTTCCAAATCGAAGATGGCGGCCAAAATGGCGACCGAAATTTGAATACACGCCTACATTCCTTTACTTTCTTAGGATGGGCGTTATTGTTTCCCGATTTCTACCCACCATTACATGTTGATATGTATGAATTATTCATTAGGGTTTGGCAAGTGATACTCACAGTCAATATGGCGGCCAAACTGGCGGGCATAAATTGAAAAGAAGCCGATATTATCACATACTAATTTCAACTTTTTGTCATAATATTGATTTGTATAAACGAAACGGTACATAATATAAGCCATCTATTAGTTCCAATGTAAGTCGTAGCCTTTTGGAAGGATGAAAACCCACAATCGCGATGTGGCATTTCAAAATCCATTCTCCACTAAGGGCTCATACTGGCCGTAACCGTATATGGGTGCGCCGAATAGTCATATTATGACTTCCAAGAATCAAAACAACAGTACCTGAGCTTATTCTGAATTGTCACATTCAGCATTATCTAGACTCGTTTCCGTCTCTTCGTCAGATTAATCTATCTCACTCACAACAACAGTTCACTACTCTTCTTTGTAGAAGGGTGCCACTAATCGAAATGTTTCAAACAATACATATGCCGGTGTCCAGCTCACGTGTTTGTTTCGAAAGCTTGGAATTCTTAGCGAGCTTCATTCGTAGTATAGCTTATGGTATAATTCAGATGCTACATATGGGGTATATGCGTCATCTTGTGCGATACACTATAAAGGTATTCGGTCGATGCGTATACTAGCTTTCAAAAGGACCTATCTATCTGCGTATTGTCAGCTTTGGTGACCTAATGGGGATAACAACGTGTACACCTGGTGATTTTCTCAAACAGCCACTTCTCAATATATGGTTCATCAATTCACATACTCATCTAATGCACTGACGTACCCGGACAACTTCTGTATATGGCTTCGAATGTTGAAAGCCCGACATTTGACGGATGCATTTCTGCAAAGGCGTAGAAGACCATAATGCATTTTTATACCCAAACTCCTTGAACATGATCATAAGAACAAGCTTGTTGGCGTCCAGCAATCGTCTCACCGAACAGATCCAAGCAGATGATAACAATACACACGGTGCTAGTTTGTGGGTATGTGTCATGATAGTGGAAATGAAATTGGACCATGACTGCACCGCCCCTTATTTTGTTATGTTTTAGATTCAGACAGGATCTCATGTGTGGCTTTGCTTTCCTTGTATGCTAAGATGGTATGTTCCCATCCGTTTGGAAGCCGTTCTTAAACAACTGGACCAGGAGTATGCCATTGGCTACTGCTGTATAAGCCCCACCAAGACTGGGGTGTAGTCTTAACGGCGATACCTTTGATAGTTGGTTGATATGTCATACTCACGCTGGGTGGTATGGTTCAAGAAAGTACAAATGCCATCAACAAAAGGGTGAAATGTTCAACCCGAAGAACATCCAGAGGAAAGTTACGTTGATGAGCTCTTGCATTCAGTTCAACAAACGTTGGTACACCAAGTGATTTCTTGGTAACATCACCATTGCGACCATTTTCCTACATGAGACATTAACTACTATATTCTAAAGTTATATATATAAAGCTATATGATCATGAAGATCGCGTTCCCCAACGTCCACAGCCATTGCCATCGAGACTGTAAATTGTTCTTTAAATACATAGTGAAATAAATGCACCACAGTTCCTGACATTTTCTTGAATAATACCGCCCACATACTGACACTAACCCCGAGAGAGGATAACAAAACACGCATACATTCATGCTATAAAGACATTATCATTTAGTCCATCCGACTGTTTTGAGGGAGGCTAGCATAGTATTATCCAGACAAAAGTGTACGTAGTTGAATCAGAAAGGCTTCGAAACGGATGTGGAAATACAATCTTACCACACCAAATAAAACTGACACGCATGACATTCGATATCTTAAACATGCACCAGGTGTAGGGGTGGTGTATACAGTGGCCCATTTCATTCCCACTATCATGGCGCATGTCCACAAACTAGCACCGCGAGCATTGTTCTTCTCTGCTGGGAGATATTCGACGAGACAATAGCGGGGCGTCACACAGTTTGCTTCGGATAATGGTTAAGAAGTGTGGGTAGTCTGTACAATAGGGTCTTCTCCTTGGCAGATAGACATCTATCCAAGGGAATGAGACCGCTAGCAACCTTCGAAACACTGTCGAAGTTGTCCACATATGCCAATACGTTCGCTGAGTTTGTGAGTTGACGAACCATCTATTGAGAAGTGACTAGCTAACTGGTTCGCCAGGTGTACATGTCGTTATCCCATGGGGTATGAGACACATACATAGTGATGGCCTTCTGTAAGCTTGTATACTCATCGGCCATATGCCTTCCTAGTTCAAGATGACGCACAAATATCATAGTTAGCAAATATTTAAAATCGTAAGCTAGACACCGGAAAATGAATTGTTTAAAACGTTATGATTAGAGGGACCCTACTCCCAGGAAGTGGTGAATACTTTGTCGGTGTGAGCGACCTAGTTTATCAGACAAAGAAATGGAAGCTGGTCCAGATAATTATGGACGCGACGTGGCAAATCAGAATCTGTTATCAGGTAATTGTTCTGATATAACTATTCGGCGCTTACGGCCATTATCGGCGCTAAGTGGAGACTGGATTTCGAAATGCCACATCGCGATATTAATTGTGGTTTTTCATCTTTCCAGAAGGATACGAGCTATGTTATGCGTTTTGATACCTTAGAGTTGAACTAGTAGATGGTTTATGTACAGTTTCGTCCATACGTACCGATATTATGACAAAAAGTTGAAATTAATATGTGAAAATATCGATTTCTTATCAATTTCTAGCCGCCAATTTAGCAGCGATCTTGGCTGTGAGTATCAATTGCCGAACCCTAATGAATACTTCATTTCACTATTCCATATCAACATGTAATGGTGGATAAAAATCGCGAAACAATAACGCCCATCGTAAGAAAGTAAAGTAAAGTAAAGACTTGTTTTCAAATTTCGGTCGCCATTTTGGCCGCCATCTTCGATTTGGAAAACAATTTCTTGCATGAGATGTAATGTAATTACTTCACCTCAGTATTTCCAACTCAATTGTAAGCATTTGGGGGACTTTTATTTGGATACGGTACAAGGAAAGTTCTTCGCCTAAGTGTTCCCAACTCACAATAGTAAGCAGGTGTGGAGTTGTCATGACAATAATGTTCACTGATGTTAAAATCAGCGATTTTCGGCAATTTTTTATTTCTGGTGGCCATTTTGGCCGCCATCTTAGATTTGGGTAAATATTCCTCAACTTAGGTATAAGAGGAATCATAGCTTGAGTATCTCCTGCACATATATATGCATGGGTGTTGTTATAATAGCAATAACATTCATTGATTCGAAACATTACATCGCTTAAAGCCCCTGTCACACTCAGACCGGCGCTCTCATTGCGCTGCAAAAGTATCAAAGCGCCCACCTAAACGCACTAAGGTCTCCAAGAACCGATTGGTGACGCAGTGGACACTGGCGACAACGGGCGAGGATCTCCATGGTCGCACATAGGTGCCAGAGCGCCGCGCTTGTTTTATCATGCACAAAACAAGCGCAGAGGCTCGGCGTTCTGACCAGGACGTAGTACTGTCGCCGTGACAGCGCAAAGCAAAGCGCCAAGCGAGCGACGTGAGCGTTATGTGGACGTAGCAAAAGCGCATATTAGCTTCTCGTGGTCGCAGCAAGGAATTAATCTTGTATTTTGCGACTACAGTAAGCTTAATCAATTTCTCACTACGTGCCTTTCCCGTCCTTAATACGCTCAATGAGGCTCTGTCCAAAACTTATTGCGCTCTTTCTGCGCTGTCATGGGGTGTTATGGACTGGTTCCCGCTCATAGAACATCCACATTGTGCTGCCACTGCGACTCTGGCGCTCGCTTTACGCCCAAGCGTTACACATGGCGTTCTTTCGGCGTTTACAGCAGGTTTACAGTACGATCCCAGTTTGAAATGCGGTTTGCTCACACCAACTGTTATGTCTGTTATCTGTTATGTCTGAATTATATAGTTGTATTGCGTGTGTCTTTGGTAGGTATCTGTTATGTCTGAATTATATAGTTGTATTGCGTGTGTCTTTGGTAGATTTATGATATGTCTGAATTATATAGTTGTATTGCGTGTGTCTTTGCTGGCGTTTGATTTGAGTTGAAAAAGTATCAAAATACGAGTAATGCACAGTAGAAGCGGCGGAAAATTGTCAGAAATTTTCAATATGTTAAAACAAAGAGAACCAATGCCATAAATGGTAACGCGCTCAAGATCATATATTATAAACCCAAGAATGTAATTGTAGAATATAAAATATAGTGGTTTTGCGAATGACCAACTCAGAATTCCGTTAAATAACAATAACAACCAGCACCTAATTAACGAACCGGTGGCCGACTCGACCGTCTCCGACCACAACCCCCAGTGGGCTGCTGAAATTTCTTTTATTTGTAATTGACATATAGTTTATCCACAAACCAAAAATCAACATTAATCAACGTTGATTAACACAATAAACGAAAGTGAATTTCCCCAACTACATGCACCTTTTTACGGGGACTCGGCCTCCAGCTTGCAGTTTGACTTTTAATCATCCCAAAAATTCCCATTCTATAAATAAAACTATAAAATACCCATTGATAATTTCAGCCCGCACGCGAAACGAGAAACTTCCCCACCAGTTATACATGCGGCGCGCGTGACAAGCTATGCTCCTATCACGCTTATCACGTTTTCGTCGCGCTCTTTGTACGACCCATTGCGTTCCTGCTTTGTCATGTCAACTCTCACGCTCTCACGCACTCTCACTGCGTTTCTCCACGTCGTAAACGCTCTTAATGCGTTCAAGTCGTTGTCATTGCGTTGTTAGTACGCTTTGCGCTGTCATGGCGACGGTACTACGCCTGGTCAGAACGCCGAACCTCTGCGCTTGTTTTGTGCATGCACAAAACAAGCGCGGCGCTCTGGCGCTCTGGGACGATCACGGAGACCCTCGCCCGTCCTAGCCAGTGTCCACTGCGTCACCAATACGTTCTTGGATACCTTACTGCGCTTTGCTTGGCGCTTTGATTATTTGTCAGCGCAATGCAAGCGCCGGCCTGGTCGCAGCGAAGTGTGACAGTAGTTTAATCGGACAGCTAATCTATTGCGGAGTGTTTGGTATTTTCCCCACAACATAAAAACTGACTATGACTGGAGAACGCAGGAGGCGCTATCTATACTCTCCGCGCCCGCGCAGAGAACGTTTTGCGAACTTATTGAGAACGTACTAGCATCACAATGACAGCGACTTGAACGCACTAAGAGCGTGAGACTTGACAAAGTAGGAACGCAATAGGAGCTTACTTTGTTTTAAAAGTTTGACAATTTTCGACAGTTTTCGGCGCTCCTCCTGCGTGTTACTCATATGTTGGTACTTTTGCAGCGCAGTGAGAGCGCCGGCCTGAGTGTGACAGGGGTATTATTAACGCAGATTCGGCTTTGACCTATTATACCGGCATTTGAGAAAACGTGATATCGGACAAAAATATCCAGCTATGAATGTATTATGGAACCCTTGTGGTCGCCAATGACTCCTCTATATGATAAATGTATAACATGACGCAAAGATGCCAACATTTTCCCACAGAGACAAACGAAAGGTGGTAACATGACAGAAAAATAGCATATTTTCACATTTCGGCGGCCATCTTGGCCGCCATATTGGATTCTGGTGTCGGATTTTTGGCTAATTTGTAAGGGTTGTATATTAGCATAACGAATCGAGCGAAAACAAGATGGCATGTGACTATAACGGCGATCAAAGAGACCTGGTGCATTTAAAAAAAATGGCCGCCATGATGGACGCCATCTTGTCTGGAGTCTCTGCGGCCACTTTTTTTTCTTGTTAACAAGTGAAACAAATTAGAGGAGACCTTAAGGAAGAAAATTAGTGGGGTGAAGTTAAGTCCTGTGGGGGCGGGGGGTGCAGAGGTCAACCAATATCTCCTGGACTAATTAGCGTGGACACTGCACATAGAAGCACATCGCAAATAACAGCACGCTTGACATATGCTAGGAAATCGTACCGTTGGTGCTCTGGTTCGGATTCTCGGTACCGGCTGTAGTCTGGCATTGCTGGTTTGATGAGGGAATTAAGATTCTCGTATCTCAACTTATGGAGATGGCAATGGCACGACACGGTGTATAACGTGAGCAAAGCGTGAAAAATTTATTGTCGATAAATCTGTCTGTATGTTCTATACTCGCCTATCAACGTGTTACCACTCAGTAAATGTAACCATAAATCACGAACATTCTATTGTTATAGCGTTTCATGGCATTCCGGCGCGATAAAGAAACGATGAGCGAAGAACCATGCTCCGGTGGGCGTCTCTGTACGTTCTGCCGGAGATTATGATTAGTCAGTTGTCAACAGAAACGAAAATAGAAACCAGAGTCTGAACATGACGTACATTATACACACCTGGTTAAGTGATCCTGCTAAATTTCGATGATGCTGTTAGGACAAACTGGTGCTGTTAAAAAAAATACCGTTATTTTTGTTTAAGTTGTCATTTTTGCGATGTTCGGAAAATCTTAACATATCCAGGAAAATCCATTATGTGTGTATCAAACATTCAAATACAAATATATTGCAAAATATTTTAATACTCAGTCTGAATGTATCAGTTGTTGCAAATCGACTATTATCAAGATGGTTATTCACAAAGTGTTGCAAACACCAGATCAGCCATAATAAAAAAAATAATTAATATATATGATCTTGCATGTTTACACTGGCTTTTTCTCAAACCCCCCGGATTAGTTCAACACCGCGAAAATGACAACTTCAGACAAAATAACAGTACTTTTTTGTAACTGCATCAATTCAGCCATTCAGCTTGACCCCCCCCCCCCCCGCCCCCTCCCACATCACATCCGGTTTGTACTGTAGTGAGATGCGTCACCCGGTTTGTACTATTTATAGTGAGATGTATACGTCGTCCGGTTTGCACTAGCGTGAGATGTTTACGTCGCCCGGTGTGCACTACAGTGAAATGTATACGTCGCCCGGTTTGCACTACAGTGAGATGTATACGTCGCCCGGTTTGCACTAGAGTGAGATGTATACGTCGCCCGTATACGTCGCCCGATGTGCACATACTAATTTCGACGGTTTAAACTCCCTTAACCTAGCTTTATCAATAGTTCAAAATATGACTATAACTGAATGCATAATATCACATTTTGTTTTCAAATATCTGGTTGTGATGGTGGACACTTCTACTGTGTCATCTGGGTCTCAAAGCCGATTAATCTCAACCAATAGATAGCTAGTATCCATGCACACAAAGGCTGGTTTTTGGAAAATTTTAATTTGCTTCCGGGTTGATGAAACTGATTTTTTCAATAAATACGAGAGATACGAGGCCATCATGTGGCCTGATTGGTTTGGATTGGTCAGTAAACAATTCCACTTCTATTGATATATAATATATATTCTACTTACCGTTGAGTGTGTTTTTGAAGCGCAAGTCTGTGTAAAAATCCGACTCTTTGACACCATTTCGAACGAGTGAAATTTTACAGCCGGTTTGCGTCAGACCTGTGCTCATAACCAGTTTTTCTTAACCAATTTTTACAGTGGATACATCAAATTGAAGATCAATAAAATATCTTTATACCTATATAAGAGGAATTTATGTAACAAAAATTGTGTATTTTGAACCTGATTGTGGACTTAGAAAAAATTATAAAATATTAGGCCCGGCCAAGTTGGATACCTTTCTATAGGATTAAGTACTATTGGGTGTGGGGTAAATTTTTGTTCTGGGGACCTGAAGCACAGTGTCATCACGGATTTCCAGTCAGTATTAATCTCAACCAATAGAAAGCTAGTATCCATGCACATACACTGGTCACGTGATATAATCTCAACTAATCAATCAATGGTCGGAGTATTCTGAGAGGGTGCAGATATTTTTCACTTCGGCCCGCTTTAAGTAATTACCCCGGCGTTCCGCTTCACTTAATGAAGGAATCACTGCATGACTATCATTAAAGGTACTCAACCCGATCAGACGGTCGACATATCACCAAGATAGAACTACAACATTTCTTCAAAATACGCTTTAGATATGAGAATCGATTAATTGCAACAAAATAATGCTAACCACGGTCAACGATGGTATCAAATTTCCCAAAACTTGTTATTTATCAACATTTTGTTCAACAATATATAGCCGTTTTATCACTTGGAGTATTACGAAATTTGGGTTATCCATCTTCATCCGCAATTTTGTCCGCGATCATCCGTTTGACGACGTGTTTCTGGGCCACAAATAATTGCATATCTCGAGAAATAACAAACTTCAAAAATCGATATCTGATCACTCTGAGCTTTGATAGGTGGGTTTCTCGACTCGAATCAAATATTTTTTACCCCCGAAGCCAAAGAAATAGTAATTTAGGAGCGTTAATTCTGATAATGCATCTTTAACCCTTTGAGTGCCAGATCCGATTTTTGTATCAACCCATGTACCCTGTGCCAATGCATTCTCTTATATATGCGAGTCGACCATAGGTCGCCTCGCATATATAAGAGAATGCATTGGCCTAAGAATTTTTTTTTTTTTTTTTTTTTAACAATTTTTTACAATTTTAATAATTTATTCATATATTCTTTAACATACTTATTTTGTAGGTTTAGGGCCGATGAGATCGGCCCCTGGCACTCAAAGGGTTAAAGAATTCACGTGCACACTGAATGAAGGCAGCCTCTTTACTCGGTATATAGATGCGTCATACAGCACATGCAGTGGCTCACTAATAAATAGCATGTTTCGTTGGATGTTCATATTATATCTATTTATCCCAAAGAGAGCTAGCGTGGTTCAAATGCATCAATCTCTAGTGATACCGCGTTAGCGATAATTTACCGATAATTTACTGAATTCCGTTTCTATTTACTGAATGTAAGTGGACGTAATGAGCGGCGGTTAGGGAACAGTCGGGTAGTTCCCAACAGTGTCTGGGAGTTTTAATTCTGAATTGGAGCTCTTGTCTTAGCGTAACGTTATATGGTTTATCGCTGAGTGCGATTCGGGGGAAGTCATTATATTTTATTAATTGCCGGATCAGATCAGTAACAGGATATAGAAACATTCGCGCATTACCCAGATGGTTACACTGGTGTAAATGTTTCCCATAGGCCTCAGTGCAAACGTTTTAGCGTATATACTGCTTACAATATAAATCCTAGGTCCAAAACTTTCTTTAAATCTGAAAGATTGAATTTTGCGGACACTTTTTATGCAAAAAAATCATGTCCCTCTAGCAGGGAATTCACCTTTAAATAATGTGTTTTCGTAACTAGTGTTAGAACCGCACTAAAAATAATGTCATAATTTAGACCATGCCACAAAATTCAAACTTTACTACAAAGGGTTAATTCCTGTGCCAATGGCCATTTTACCTATATATGGGAAATCGCAGGGAAGAGGTGTGATGATTGGTTTGTGTAAAACAAAAAAACAACACACAAAGCTATTGACCAATCAGGGCCCAGTGTCTATTTTATTCTCTCATATATATTCCTCCCGCATCCACTAGATGTCACTCCGATACATATTTACACCAGTGTAACATGATCCGCTTGTCGTGATGGGGTTACATGTGGGAGGAATCGACGGATATTTCAACGTCCCTCACTGCCGTCTGCTCGCGTCCTTAAGGGAGACAACTATTTGAAACATCCATTCTGGACTCCTCGACCTATGACATCTGGGGCCTAGCTCTCTGTTGCAATTAAGTCATTTTTCACGGATGATTGTATCCAGATCTGGAAGAAATGACTGAAATGTGTCACCACTCCTTAGCCGACGTTCCGCATAAAATAGTCCGATTACGTGTAGTATTATTTGACGAGTTATTCGATCCAATAATTACGTATGGATCGTGTTCTTTGATCACCAAATATCCGGAAACATGGGCCAACCATCCGATTTTAATGCCATTGATAGCACCGATTTACGGTGTATGTTATGACTCGACAACGGCATATCGTACCAATTGCGTCACCTCGCAACACATTGTGCTATTGGACGTGTCTACTAAAGTCAATTTAGTTTATGCGGTAATTTCATATAGATATTTTATGGACTATTCTATATCTTATCTTATCTTATCTCTTATCTTATATTGTAAATACCTCCTATGTCAGGAGAACCGCCGATTGCCCGACGTTGGCATACACACCCACACTTTTATATTGTTTAATTCGACGTTAAATGTAATTGTTTTTGTACCCACGAACCCACGGAATACAACTAAAATCAAATTGGCGCGCATGTATACTTGACCCAGTCACCCAGCTAAAAATAGCGTGATCTAGTTCGAACCAATCATGGCGTTGTATTAAAGCCGAGTCTGAAACGGTGACGGAATCTGACGAGGTTTGCCGAATGGTGAAACATCCGCACATTAGCCAATTCCGCTCAACGTCGTGTCGGGGTTCCATATGGGAGTCCTGAGTCGACGAATCTTGTAATGTCCTTGGTTGTTGTACAACGATTTGATAGTTGCATATTATCTAGATGTGCTCAATGTGGTGTCGGGGTTCCATGTGGGAGAAATCGACGGATGTTTTGTACATCACCTGCACGACTTGTCTGCTAAGGTCCTTATGACAGACAACGTAATTACCCAGACCATGGAGTTCAATTTAATAGGAGATAAACGTAGCCTATTGAGTTGTACAGTCTGGGATTCGAGCATGAAAACAGTTTGTAGCCGGCGAGTTCACAAACTGTTTTCATGCTCAAATCCCAGAATGTACAACGAAACAGGGTACGTTTATCTCCATTGTAATTCAATCTAGCAAGGAATTTGCAAAAAAAACTGTATAAAAAGTATCATTTAGTCATTTTCATGACACGAATTGAGACTTTCATTTTGCCGTTGCCACCGTGCACAAATCGTTGGGTTTGTTCATTGCGGGGTGGCTCGTTTCGCTACTCCGTTCTGCGCCGATGGAATTTTACCGTGCTACATTCAGATTTGATGCACGCTGAAGCGGCCGATGTGGCTGAATCGAAAACTAAAGTTAGCCGCTCTCGGATAATCAGAATGCATAGATTTTAGTTACAAATACTCAATTGAATTACAATATCGTCTGGTTGTTTCCGTGTGGAGCCTCATTAATCGATCGACTTGGTGGGTATATCCGTTTATGTAAAAACTTCCATGTTTAGCTCATCGTTGACCTCTAACTCAATTCCTGTTAATTTGCTTAAGTATGGAAGCTGGTATGTCTGCAGAGAGTGCAAGAAAGAGCGAAAGCAGTGTGAATGTTTATTAATTCATTTCGTCGTTTAGATTTTCGCCTGTATTCCTATATATAATATGTTCCATTGTTATTCAGTAAATATATGCCCAAAAAATTATGTTCACATGTAACCATATACTGCGGAAGAGAGCGATCTGATCGTTAAGTTAATATCGAGATATCCGCTGTATTTATAACACATTATTCACAGTTATCGGATGTGCACGTCACCATGGTGTTTGAGGGGAAATCACTCTATTGGACGTGATGATTCAGCATCCGTAAACATTACGGGGATTATTCCTCTGATCGTGAATCCCACATGAATGAGATCGGGATTTGGATTTGATAGGTGATAGTATAATGATGCATAAATATCCACAACGACCGAGTGTCGTCGGCTGGCTGAGTGACGATACCTCTCCAGTTCGATTATACACAGTTGCTGTCCATGCCAGTGTGGCCGATGTGGACATTGTCACAAGGCTCCAGTCAAATTCGTAGACTTTGCTTTTTAAATCGATCACAGATGTAGCGAGCTTTTTTAATTCCATCGCGTTCGTGACTAAAATGTCGACGTCATGCTCCAAAAATGAATTTATCAGCTTACATGTATATTGGAATATAATTCGAGCATTCTAACGACATTGATCGGAAACCTTAGGTTATTAGATGAACTATTATCAAATTAAAATTCAAGTTGTTTTTCATCCGTCAACTCAGAAAAATGAGATTAAACTAGTCTTGTTCATTGAGGCTCGTATGAATGTGAAAAGCTGGCTTCAAATGTGATCACCATAGAAAAGCTGGCTACATTTCCATGCGATCGATTTAAAAAGCTGGCCACGAATGTGACGCTGACCCCATCAGCGACAGTATACATGATGTTAACTCTTTCGCTGCCAAACGCGCATAAATGCGAACTTCGGAGACGCTGCCAATCGCGCATTTTTGCGAATTTGTTATGTAGTCTAATGTATGGGATATAACTCTATTCTTTCCGGCATGTTTGACAGTGTACAATGTATTTATCTATAGTACTGTTGCGCGCGAACAATTTAAAGCGACAATGTCCTCAAGGTCATGCTATTTCTGACGTTATGGGAGTACTGTCAGAGCCGGAATATTGCGTCATTGTTGTTAGCACGTGGTTATCAGTCGAAAATGGCTGCTCGCAAAAGACTCAGGACTGAAGAAGTTATTGTTATTACCTCTATACTCTAATGATCGAGGGGCGCCTGCGGCGCATAAGATACTTATACCTATTATTTATGTGGGCAGTAGCCTCTATATAGGGGCGCCTGCGGTGCATAAGATACTATGGGTGGCGGGATGGGGTGGTGGGTGGGTAACTAACCTTTATACTCTAATGATCGAGGGGCACCTGCGGCGCATAAGATAATTATACCTATTATTTATGTGGGCAGTAGCCTATATAGGGGCCCCTACGGCTGCGGCGCATAAGATACTATGGGTGGCGGGATAGGGTGGCGGGTGGGTAACTAACCTCTATACTCTAATGATCGAGGGTCGCCTGCGGCGCATAAGATACTTATACCTATTATTTATAATACACCTTTACTGGTTTTGAACAACCCTTGTCTATTGTATCGTTTTCCAGTGGTGATACCAGGCAAGTAACTCAATTATGCCGGTGAGTTGACCATGCGTACGCCTGCGTGACCCATATAATTCACATAAATCATCGTAAAACCCAATTTTCCTGAAATTATAGATGGCCGCCAAGATCACGTGACTTATAAGGGGCGGAGCAGGGTCATATGTCCCCCTGCAGGTATATATACATATGGGTATGGTTATATATATATCTATATTTGGAATTGTACCTATCAGGGAATATTCAAGCAACAAAAGCACGAACTCAACAAAGTGCGCCATTGTATCCCATTTTGCTACAAATAGGTGGCAACTTGCATAAATCCAAAATGGACGCCAAGGTCACGTGATCTATTTATGTCCAAAGTGGGTTCATATAGGTAGCTCCCGTGTACCTTACTGTTGGACATCGTATAATTGGGTTGAAAATTAGAAAACAAACAACACACCCATTCATACCCACACAAAATGTACATATCCCACTCTTAGAACAAATGTGTATAAATACTACACAATATGTGTTACATTTGATCTTAAACAAAATTGTGTAGAAATGCAACATGATATAATGTGTCGGTGGAATTTTCTCAACATTGAATATGAGTGAATATGTGAGTATATTATATTTAATAGATGAGATATGTTCATTTGAGACATAAACCTCGTAAAAGCTGCCATAATAAAAAATTGGCAGCTGCTTTAAAACTTTGTGCTACACAATTATGTGTTGTTCAGTTTTTACACAAACATAGTGTATAACAAAGTTTAAAGCTGCTGCCAATTGTTTGTTCTGTTGTAGCCTTTACGAGTTTTGTGTCTCCAATAGAACACATTTAATCTAATAACTATGATACACTCACATATTTCAATCATATTCAACATTGATGATATTCAACCGACACATTTAATAATTATATGTCATGTGTCATTTCTACACAATTTTGTTTAAGATCAAATGTAACACATTTTGTGTAGTATTTATACACATTTGTTCTAAGAGTGTATATACAGGCAAATAACCACTAATCCAAGATGGCCGTCAATGTCACGTGACCTTGGTGGGCGTGTCCACGGTGGCATTCGACAGGGTATACCTATGTCTATATACATGTGAAGTTTCAACTAATAATATTAGAAACTGATTGAGATATAATGTATTACCCATATATACCTGAAATACATGGATATATATGTACAGGATGCGTGGCACTGGAGGGTACGTCTGTGGTGGCGGGTGGCAGCGAAAGAGTTAACTAAGGATGATCCGCGTTGTCCATGTAGTGGGAACGGGTCCCGCTTTTGCATGGCCGACTGTTGGCTTGGTTTGGTTTAAACATATTTATTACCAATAAGTATATTACAATACAAATTGACAATGTCAATTTGACATTGGGATTGGAGAACAAGTGCGACCCACATATGCATACCCTCCTCTCCCAATTGCCTTTATAACACTGATAATAATTTGGGTTGTCAACACAATGTATAACATATTTACAAGTGTATACATATATCATTGTACATAGTTTGTACATAATTTTTAAATCATTTGTTGATCATTTGCAGTCTCAACATTCCACCAGTTCGTCTGCATACAGTTATGCTCAGTGTTTAGCTGTCATACAATTAATGAGATATATGTGCATGGGTTTACAATTTGTATTTGGAGGCGAACGTCTTTATAGAACTTCCTGATGTGTTGTATCTCGTAGGTAATTGTGTACAGCTTTAAAGATACATGTAACTTCGTTTTCGCAATTTTTAATGTTCGGGTCCCCACAAAATAATGTTTTAACTGGATGTATATTGAAGCGCAGGACATTAATGCGGAGTGTAATTCTTTCTTGAAAGTAAAGATGGCTAGTCTGCGGCGGTGGTTGTCCCGAGACGAAATTCAGTTCGATATAGATGGTTGTTTCAAGTATAGCCAACCTCCTCTCCACACACTTGGTTGTTCCACCGCGACGGCAGAATAGTTTTGCGTCGTCGTTGTACCAATGATTTTCTCTTGTGTGGGTTTGTCTGTTATAGTGATTGTTCGATGTGGTCGTTGTTTTGCGACAGTAGTTACCTTGTGGCGGTTTGTCTGTTATAATGATTGTTTGATGCGGTCGTTGTTTTGCGACATTGGTTACCATGTGGCGGTTTGTCTGTTATAATGATTGTTTGATGCGGTCGTTGTTTTGCGACATTGGTTACCATGTGGCGGTTTGTCTGTTATAATGATTGGTGATGCGGTCGTTGTTTTGCGAAATTGGTTACCCTGCGGCGGTTTGTCTGTTATAATGATTGTTTGATGCGGTCGTTGTTTTGCGACATTGGTTACCCTGCGGCGGTTTGTCTGTTATAATGATTGTTTGATGCGGTCGTTGTTTTGCGACATTTGTTACCATGTGTCGGTTTATCTGTTATTATGATTGTTTGATGTGGTCGTTGTTTTGCGACAGTAGTTACCTTGTGGCGGTTTGTCTGTTATAATGATTGTTCGATGCAGTCGTTGTCTTGCGACATTTGTTACCATGTGTCGGTTTGTCTGTTATAATTATTGTTCGATGCGGTCGTTGTTTTGCGACATTGGTTACCGTGTGGCGGTTTGTCTGTTATAATGATTGTTTGATGCGGTCGTTGTTTTTGCGCCATTGGTTACCATGTGGCGGTTTGTCTGTTATAATGATTGTTTAATGTGGTCGTTGTTTTGCGACATTGGTTGCCATGTGTCTGTTGATCTGTTATTATGATTGTTTGATGCGGTCGTTGTTTTGCGACAGTAGTTACCATGTGGCGGTTTTCTGTTATAATGATTGTTTGATGCGGTCGCTGTTTTTGCGACATTGGTTACCATGTGGCGGTTTGTCTGTTATAATGAGTGTTCGATGCGGTCGTTGTTTTGCGACATTGGTTACCATGTGTCGGTTTGTCTGTTATAATGATTGTTCGATGTGCTCGTCGTTTTTGCGACATTGGTAACCATGTGTCGGTTTGTCTGTTATAAATAATGATTGTTCGATGTTGTATTTGTTTTTGCGACATTGATAACCATGTGGGGGTTTGTCTATTATAATGATTGTTCTGTTCGATGCGGTCGTTGTTTTTGCGACATTAGTTACCATGTGTCGGTTTGTCTGTTATAATGGGTTGTTCGAAGCGGTCGTTGTCATGCGACATTGGTTACCATGTGTCGGTTTGTCTGTTATAATGATTGTTCGATGCGGTCGTTGTTTTTGCGACATTGGTAACTATGTGGCTGTTTGTCTGTTATAATGGTTGTTCGAAGCGGTCGTTGTTTTGCGACATTGGTTACCATGTGTCGGTTTGTCTGTTATAATGATTATTCGATGTGGTCGTTGGTTTTGCGACGGTAGTTACCATGTGCCAGTTTGTCTATTATAGTGATTGTTCGATGTGGTCGTTGTTTTTGCGACAGTTGTTACCCCGTGTCGGTTTGTCTGTTATAATGAGTGTTCGATGCGGTCGTTGTTTTGCGACATTGGTTACCATGTGTCGGTTTGTCTGTTATAATGATTGTTCAATGTGCTCGTCGTTTTTGCGACATTGGTAACCATGTGTCGGTTTGTCTGTTATAAATAATGATTGTTCGATGTTGTATTTGTTTTTGCGACATTGATAACCATGTGGGGGTTTGTCTATTATAATGATTGTTCGAAGCGGTCGTTGTTTTTGCGACATTGGTAACTATGTGGCGGTTTGTCTGTTATAATGATTGTTCGAAGCGGTCGTTGTTTTGCGACATTGGTTACCATGTGTCGGTTTGTCTGTTATAATGATTGTTCGATGCGGTCGTTGTTTTTGCGACATTGGTAACTATGTGGCGGTTTGTCTGTTATAATGATTGTTCGAAGCGGTCGTTGTTTTGCGACATTGGTTACCATGTGGCTGTTTGTCTGTTATAATGGTTGTTCGAAGCGGTCGTTGTTTTTGCGACATTGGTAACTATGTGGCGGTTTGTCTGTTATAATGATTGTTCGAAGCGGTCGTTGTTTTGCGACATTGGTTACCATGTGGCTGTTTGTCTGTTATAATGGTTGTTCGAAGCGGTCGTTGTTTTGCGACATTGGTTACCATGTGTCGGTTTGTCTGTTATAATGATTATTCGATGTGGTCGTTGGTTTTGCGACGGTAGTTACCATGTGCCAGTTTGTCTATTATAGTGATTGTTCGATGTGGTCGTTGTTTTTGCGACAGTTGTTACCCCGTGTCGGTTTGTCTGTTATAATGAGTGTTCGATGCGGTCGTTGTTTTGCGACATTGGTTACCATGTGTCGGTTTGTCTGTTATAATGATTGTTCAATGTGCTCGTCGTTTTTGCGACATTGGTAACCATGTGTCGGTTTGTCTGTTATAAATAATGATTGTTCGATGTTGTATTTGTTTTTGCGACATTGATAACCATGTGGGGGTTTGTCTATTATAATGATTGTTCTGTTCGATGCGGTCGTTGTTTTTGCGACATTAGTTACCATGTGTCGGTTTGTCTGTTATAATGGGTTGTTCGAAGCGGTCGTTGTTTTGCGACATTGGTTACCATGTGTCGGTTTGTCTGTTATAATGATTGTTCGATGCGGTCGTTGTTTTTGCGACATTGGTTACCATGTGGCGGTTTGTCTGTTATAATGATTGTTCGAAGCGGTCGTTGTTTTGCGACATTAGTTACCATGTGTCGGTTTGTCTGTTATAATGGGTTGTTCGAAGCGGTCGTTGTTTTGCGACATTGGTTACCATGTGTCGGTTTGTCTGTTATAATGATTGTTCGATGCGGTCGTTGTTTTTGCGACATTGGTTACTATGTGGCGGTTTGTCTGTTATAATGATTGTTCGATGCGGTCGTTGTTTTTGCGACATTGGTAACTATGTGGCGGTTTATCTGTTATAATGATTGTTTGATGCGGTCGTTGTTTTGCGACATTGGTTACCCTGCGGCGGTTTGTCTGTTATAATGATTGTTTGATGCGGTCGTTGTTTTGCGACATTTGTTACCATGTGTCGGTTTATCTGTTATTATGATTGTTTGATGCGGTCGTTGTTTTGCGACAGTAGTTACCTTGTGGCGGTTTGTCTGTTATAATGATTGTTCGATGCAGTCGTTGTCTTGCGACATTTGTTACCATGTGTCGGTTTGTCTGTTATAATTATTGTTCGATGCGGTCGTTGTTTTGCGACATTGGTTACCGTGTGGCGGTTTGTCTGTTATAATGATTGTTTGATGCGGTCGTTGTTTTTGCGTCATTGGTTACCATGTGGCGGTTTGTCTGTTATAATGATTGTTTGATGCGGTCGTTGTTTTGCGACATTGGTTACCCTGCGGCGGTTTGTCTGTTATAATGATTGTTTGATGCGGTCGTTGTTTTGCGACATTTGTTACCATGTGTCGGTTTATCTGTTATTAAGATTGTTTGATGTGGTCGTTGTTTTGCGACAGTAGTTACCTTGTGGCGGTTTGTCTGTTATAATGATTGTTCGATGCAGTCGTTGTCTTGCGACATTTGTTACCATATGTCGGTTTGTCTGTTATAATTATTGTTCGATGCGGTCGTTGTTTTGCGACATTGGTCACCGTGTGGCGGTTTGTCTGTTATAATGATTGTTTGATGCGGTCGTTGTTTTTGCGTCATTGGTTACCATCTGGCGGTTTGTCTGTTATAATGATTGTTTAATGTGGTCGTTGTTTTGCGACATTGGTTGCCATGTGTCTGTTGATCTGTTATTATGATTGTTTGATGCGGTCGTTGTTTTGCGACAGTAGTTACCATGTGGCGGTTTTCTGTTATAATGATTGTTTGATGCGGTCGCTGTTTTTGCGACATTGGTTACCATGTGGCGGTTTGTCTGTTATAATGAGTGTTCGATGCGGTCGTTGTTTTGCGACATTGGTTACCATGTGTCGGTTTGTCTGTTATAATGATTGTTCGATGTGCTCGTCGTTTTTGCGACATTGGTAACCATGTGTCGGTTTGTCTGTTATAAATAATGATTGTTCGATGTTGTATTTGTTTTTGCGACATTGATAACCATGTGGGGGTTTGTCTATTATAATGATTGTTCTGTTCGATGCGGTCGTTGTTTTTGCGACATTAGTTACCATGTGTCGGTTTGTCTGTTATAATGGGTTGTTCGAAGCGGTCGTTGTCATGCGACATTGGTTACCATGTGT
Organism: Siphonodentalium dalli; assembly: GCA_032622095.1. Lineage (NCBI taxonomy): Eukaryota > Metazoa > Mollusca > Scaphopoda > Gadilida > Siphonodentaliidae > Siphonodentalium > Siphonodentalium dalli. The sequence continues at coordinate 197,335,748 of CP136063.1, forward strand.
CGGTTTGTCTGTTATAATGATTGTTCGATGCGGTCGTTGTTTTTGCGACATTGGTAACTATGTGGCTGTTTGTCTGTTATAATGGTTGTTCGAAGCGGTCGTTGTTTTGCGACATTGGTTACCATGTGTCGGTTTGTCTGTTATAATGATTATTCGATGTGGTCGTTGGTTTTGCGACGGTAGTTACCATGTGCCAGTTTGTCTATTATAGTGATTGTTCGATGTGGTCGTTGTTTTTGCGACAGTTGTTACCCCGTGTCGGTTTGTCTGTTATAATGAGTGTTCGATGCGGTCGTTGTTTTGCGACATTGGTTACCATGTGTCGGTTTGTCTGTTATAATGATTGTTCAATGTGCTCGTCGTTTTTGCGACATTGGTAACCATGTGTCGGTTTGTCTGTTATAAATAATGATTGTTCGATGTTGTATTTGTTTTTGCGACATTGATAACCATGTGGGGGTTTGTCTATTATAATGATTGTTCGAAGCGGTCGTTGTTTTTGCGACATTGGTAACTATGTGGCGGTTTGTCTGTTATAATGATTGTTCGAAGCGGTCGTTGTTTTGCGACATTGGTTACCATGTGTCGGTTTGTCTGTTATAATGATTGTTCGATGCGGTCGTTGTTTTTGCGACATTGGTAACTATGTGGCGGTTTGTCTGTTATAATGATTGTTCGAAGCGGTCGTTGTTTTGCGACATTGGTTACCATGTGGCTGTTTGTCTGTTATAATGGTTGTTCGAAGCGGTCGTTGTTTTTGCGACATTGGTAACTATGTGGCGGTTTGTCTGTTATAATGATTGTTCGAAGCGGTCGTTGTTTTGCGACATTGGTTACCATGTGGCTGTTTGTCTGTTATAATGGTTGTTCGAAGCGGTCGTTGTTTTGCGACATTGGTTACCATGTGTCGGTTTGTCTGTTATAATGATTATTCGATGTGGTCGTTGGTTTTGCGACGGTAGTTACCATGTGCCAGTTTGTCTATTATAGTGATTGTTCGATGTGGTCGTTGTTTTTGCGACAGTTGTTACCCCGTGTCGGTTTGTCTGTTATAATGAGTGTTCGATGCGGTCGTTGTTTTGCGACATTGGTTACCATGTGTCGGTTTGTCTGTTATAATGATTGTTCAATGTGCTCGTCGTTTTTGCGACATTGGTAACCATGTGTCGGTTTGTCTGTTATAAATAATGATTGTTCGATGTTGTATTTGTTTTTGCGACATTGATAACCATGTGGGGGTTTGTCTATTATAATGATTGTTCTGTTCGATGCGGTCGTTGTTTTTGCGACATTAGTTACCATGTGTCGGTTTGTCTGTTATAATGGGTTGTTCGAAGCGGTCGTTGTTTTGCGACATTGGTTACCATGTGTCGGTTTGTCTGTTATAATGATTGTTCGATGCGGTCGTTGTTTTTGCGACATTGGTTACCATGTGGCGGTTTGTCTGTTATAATGATTGTTCGAAGCGGTCGTTGTTTTGCGACATTAGTTACCATGTGTCGGTTTGTCTGTTATAATGGGTTGTTCGAAGCGGTCGTTGTTTTGCGACATTGGTTACCATGTGTCGGTTTGTCTGTTATAATGATTGTTCGATGCGGTCGTTGTTTTTGCGACATTGGTTACTATGTGGCGGTTTGTCTGTTATAATGATTGTTCGATGCGGTCGTTGTTTTTGCGACATTGGTAACTATGTGGCGGTTTATCTGTTATAATGATTGTTTGATGCGGTCGTTGTTTTGCGACATTGGTTACCCTGCGGCGGTTTGTCTGTTATAATGATTGTTTGATGCGGTCGTTGTTTTGCGACATTTGTTACCATGTGTCGGTTTATCTGTTATTATGATTGTTTGATGCGGTCGTTGTTTTGCGACAGTAGTTACCTTGTGGCGGTTTGTCTGTTATAATGATTGTTCGATGCAGTCGTTGTCTTGCGACATTTGTTACCATGTGTCGGTTTGTCTGTTATAATTATTGTTCGATGCGGTCGTTGTTTTGCGACATTGGTTACCGTGTGGCGGTTTGTCTGTTATAATGATTGTTTGATGCGGTCGTTGTTTTTGCGTCATTGGTTACCATGTGGCGGTTTGTCTGTTATAATGATTGTTTGATGCGGTCGTTGTTTTGCGACATTGGTTACCCTGCGGCGGTTTGTCTGTTATAATGATTGTTTGATGCGGTCGTTGTTTTGCGACATTTGTTACCATGTGTCGGTTTATCTGTTATTAAGATTGTTTGATGTGGTCGTTGTTTTGCGACAGTAGTTACCTTGTGGCGGTTTGTCTGTTATAATGATTGTTCGATGCAGTCGTTGTCTTGCGACATTTGTTACCATATGTCGGTTTGTCTGTTATAATTATTGTTCGATGCGGTCGTTGTTTTGCGACATTGGTCACCGTGTGGCGGTTTGTCTGTTATAATGATTGTTTGATGCGGTCGTTGTTTTTGCGTCATTGGTTACCATCTGGCGGTTTGTCTGTTATAATGATTGTTTAATGTGGTCGTTGTTTTGCGACATTGGTTGCCATGTGTCTGTTGATCTGTTATTATGATTGTTTGATGCGGTCGTTGTTTTGCGACAGTAGTTACCATGTGGCGGTTTTCTGTTATAATGATTGTTTGATGCGGTCGCTGTTTTTGCGACATTGGTTACCATGTGGCGGTTTGTCTGTTATAATGAGTGTTCGATGCGGTCGTTGTTTTGCGACATTGGTTACCATGTGTCGGTTTGTCTGTTATAATGATTGTTCGATGTGCTCGTCGTTTTTGCGACATTGGTAACCATGTGTCGGTTTGTCTGTTATAAATAATGATTGTTCGATGTTGTATTTGTTTTTGCGACATTGATAACCATGTGGGGGTTTGTCTATTATAATGATTGTTCTGTTCGATGCGGTCGTTGTTTTTGCGACATTAGTTACCATGTGTCGGTTTGTCTGTTATAATGGGTTGTTCGAAGCGGTCGTTGTCATGCGACATTGGTTACCATGTGTCGGTTTGTCTGTTATAATGATTGTTCGATGCGGTCGTTGTTTTTGCGACATTGGTAACTATGTGGCTGTTTGTCTGTTATAATGGTTGTTCGAAGCGGTCGTTGTTTTGCGACATTGGTTACCATGTGTCGGTTTGTCTGTTATAATGATTATTCGATGTGGTCGTTGGTTTTGCGACGGTAGTTACCATGTGCCAGTTTGTCTATTATAGTGATTGTTCGATGTGGTCGTTGTTTTTGCGACAGTTGTTACCCCGTGTCGGTTTGTCTGTTATAATGAGTGTTCGATGCGGTCGTTGTTTTGCGACATTGGTTACCATGTGTCGGTTTGTCTGTTATAATGATTGTTCAATGTGCTCGTCGTTTTTGCGACATTGGTAACCATGTGTCGGTTTGTCTGTTATAAATAATGATTGTTCGATGTTGTATTTGTTTTTGCGACATTGATAACCATGTGGGGGTTTGTCTATTATAATGATTGTTCGAAGCGGTCGTTGTTTTTGCGACATTGGTAACTATGTGGCGGTTTGTCTGTTATAATGATTGTTCGAAGCGGTCGTTGTTTTGCGACATTGGTTACCATGTGTCGGTTTGTCTGTTATAATGATTGTTCGATGCGGTCGTTGTTTTTGCGACATTGGTAACTATGTGGCGGTTTGTCTGTTATAATGATTGTTCGAAGCGGTCGTTGTTTTGCGACATTGGTTACCATGTGGCTGTTTGTCTGTTATAATGGTTGTTCGAAGCGGTCGTTGTTTTTGCGACATTGGTAACTATGTGGCGGTTTGTCTGTTATAATGATTGTTCGAAGCGGTCGTTGTTTTGCGACATTGGTTACCATGTGGCTGTTTGTCTGTTATAATGGTTGTTCGAAGCGGTCGTTGTTTTGCGACATTGGTTACCATGTGTCGGTTTGTCTGTTATAATGATTATTCGATGTGGTCGTTGGTTTTGCGACGGTAGTTACCATGTGCCAGTTTGTCTATTATAGTGATTGTTCGATGTGGTCGTTGTTTTTGCGACAGTTGTTACCCCGTGTCGGTTTGTCTGTTATAATGAGTGTTCGATGCGGTCGTTGTTTTGCGACATTGGTTACCATGTGTCGGTTTGTCTGTTATAATGATTGTTCAATGTGCTCGTCGTTTTTGCGACATTGGTAACCATGTGTCGGTTTGTCTGTTATAAATAATGATTGTTCGATGTTGTATTTGTTTTTGCGACATTGATAACCATGTGGGGGTTTGTCTATTATAATGATTGTTCTGTTCGATGCGGTCGTTGTTTTTGCGACATTAGTTACCATGTGTCGGTTTGTCTGTTATAATGGGTTGTTCGAAGCGGTCGTTGTTTTGCGACATTGGTTACCATGTGTCGGTTTGTCTGTTATAATGATTGTTCGATGCGGTCGTTGTTTTTGCGACATTGGTTACCATGTGGCGGTTTGTCTGTTATAATGATTGTTCGAAGCGGTCGTTGTTTTGCGACATTAGTTACCATGTGTCGGTTTGTCTGTTATAATGGGTTGTTCGAAGCGGTCGTTGTTTTGCGACATTGGTTACCATGTGTCGGTTTGTCTGTTATAATGATTGTTCGATGCGGTCGTTGTTTTTGCGACATTGGTTACTATGTGGCGGTTTGTCTGTTATAATGATTGTTCGATGCGGTCGTTGTTTTTGCGACATTGGTAACTATGTGGCGGTTTATCTGTTATAATGATTGTTTGATGCGGTCGTTGTTTTGCGACATTGGTTACCCTGCGGCGGTTTGTCTGTTATAATGATTGTTTGATGCGGTCGTTGTTTTGCGACATTTGTTACCATGTGTCGGTTTATCTGTTAGTATGATTGTTTGATGCGGTCGTTGTTTTGCGACAGTAGTTACCTTGTGGCGGTTTGTCTGTTATAATGATTGTTCGATGCAGTCGTTGTCTTGCGACATTTGTTACCATGTGTCGGTTTGTCTGTTATAATTATTGTTCGATGCGGTCGTTGTTTTGCGACATTGGTTACCGTGTGGCGGTTTGTCTGTTATAATGATTGTTTGATGCGGTCGTTGTTTTTGCGTCATTGGTTACCATGTGGCGGTTTGTCTGTTATAATGATTGTTTGATGCGGTCGTTGTTTTGCGACATTGGTTACCCTGCGGCGGTTTGTCTGTTATAATGATTGTTTGATGCGGTCGTTGTTTTGCGACATTTGTTACCATGTGTCGGTTTATCTGTTATTAAGATTGTTTGATGTGGTCGTTGTTTTGCGACAGTAGTTACCTTGTGGCGGTTTGTCTGTTATAATGATTGTTCGATGCAGTCGTTGTCTTGCGACATTTGTTACCATATGTCGGTTTGTCTGTTATAATTATTGTTCGATGCGGTCGTTGTTTTGCGACATTGGTCACCGTGTGGCGGTTTGTCTGTTATAATGATTGTTTGATGCGGTCGTTGTTTTTGCGTCATTGGTTACCATCTGGCGGTTTGTCTGTTATAATGATTGTTTAATGTGGTCGTTGTTTTGCGACATTGGTTGCCATGTGTCTGTTGATCTGTTATTATGATTGTTTGATGCGGTCGTTGTTTTGCGACAGTAGTTACCATGTGGCGGTTTTCTGTTATAATGATTGTTTGATGCGGTCGCTGTTTTTGCGACATTGGTTACCATGTGGCGGTTTGTCTGTTATAATGAGTGTTCGATGCGGTCGTTGTTCTGCGACATTGGTTACCATGTGTCGGTGTGTCTGTTATAATGATTGTTCGATGTGCTCGTCGTTTTTGCGACATTGGTAACCATGTGTCGGTTTGTCTGTTATAAATAATGATTGTTCGATGTTGTATTTGTTTTTGCGACATTGATAACCATGTGGGGGTTTGTCTATTATAATGATTGTTCTGTTCGATGCGGTCGTTGTTTTTGCGACATTAGTTACCATGTGTCGGTTTGTCTGTTATAATGGGTTGTTCGAAGCGGTCGTTGTCATGCGACATTGGTTACCATGTGTCGGTTTGTCTGTTATAATGATTATTCGATGTGGTCGTTGGTTTTGCGACATTGGTAACTATGTGGCGGTTTGTCTGTTATAATGGGTTGTTCGAAGCGGTCGTTGTTTTGCGACATTGGTTACCATGTGTCGGTTTGTCTGTTATAATGATTATTCGATGTGGTCGTTGGTTTTGCGACGGTAGTTACCATGTGCCAGTTTGTCTATTATAGTGATTGTTCGATGCGGTCGTTGTTTTGCGACATTGGTTACCATGTGTCGGTTTGTCTGTTATAATGAGTGTTCGATGCGGTCGTTGTTTTGCGACATTGGTTACCATGTGTCGGTTTGTCTGTTATAATGATTGTTCAATGTGCTCGTCGTTTTTGCGACATTGGTAACCATGTGTCGGTTTGTCTGTTATAAATAATGATTGTTCGATGTTGTATTTGTTTTTGCGACATTGATAACCATGTGGGGGTTTGTCTATTATAATGATTGTTCGATGCGGTCGTTGTTTTTGCGACATTGGTTACCATATGTCGGTTTGTCTGTTATAATGATTGTTCGATGTGGTCGTTGTTTTTGCGACATTGGTTACCATGTGTCGGTTTGTCTCTTATAATGATTGTTCGATGCTGTCGTTGTTTTGCGACATTGGTAACCATGTGGCGGTTTGTCTGTTATAATGATTGTTCGAAGCGGTCGTTGTTTTGCGACATTGGTTACCATGTGTCGGTTTGTCTCTTATAATGATTGTTCGATGCGGTCGTTGTTTTGCGACATTGGTAACCATGTGGCGGTTTGTCTGTTATAATGATTGTTCGAAGCGGTCGTTGTTTTGCGACATTGGTTACCATGTGTCGGTTTGTCTCTTATAATGATTGTTCGATGCGGTCGTTGTTTTGCGACATTGGTAACCATGTGTCGGTTTGTCTCTTATAAATAATGATTGTTCGATGTTGTATTTGTTTTTGCGACATTGATAACCATGTGGGGGTTTGTCTAATATAATGATTGTTCGATGCGGTCGTTGTTTTTGCGACATTGGTTACCATATGTCGGTTTGTCTGTTATAATGATTGTTCGATGTGGTCGTTGTTTTTGCGACATTGGTTACCATGTGTCGGTTTGTCTCTTATAATGATTGTTCGATGCGGTCGTTGTTTTGCGACATTGGTAACCATGTGGCGGTTTGTCTGTTATAATGATTGTTCGAAGCGGTCGTTGTTTTGCGACATTGGTTACCATGTGTCGGTTTGTCTCTTATAATGATTGTTCGATGCGGTCGTTGTTTTGCGACATTGGTAACCATGTGGCGGTTTGTCTGTTATAATGATTGTTCGAAGCGGTCGTTGTTTTGCGACATTGGTTACCATGTGGCGGGTTGTCTGTTATAATGATTGTTCGAAGCGGTCGTTGTTTTGCGACATTGGTTACCATGTGTCGGTTTGTCTCTTATAATGATTGTTCGATGCGGTCGTTGTTTTGCGACATTGGTAACCATGTGTCGGTTTGTCTGTTATAATGATTGTTTGATGCGGTCGTTGTTTTTGCGTCATTGGTTACCATGTGGCGGTTTGTCTGTTATAATGATTGTTTAATGTGGTCGTTGTTTTGCGACATTGGTTACCATGTGTCTGTTTATCTGTTATTATGATTGTTTGATGTGGTCGTTGTTTTGCGACATTGGTTACCATGTGGCGGTTTGTCTCTTATAATGATTGTTCGATGCGGTCGTTGTTTTGCGACATTGGTAACCATGTGGCGGTTTGTCTGTTATAATGATTGTTCGAAGCGGTCGTTGTTTTGCGACATTGGTTACCATGTGTCGGTTTGTCTGTTATAATGATTGTTCGATGCGGTCGTTGGTTTTGCGACATTGGTTACCATGTGTCGGTTTGTCTGTTATAATGATTGTTCAATGTGCTCGTCGTTTTTGCGACATTGGTAACCATGTGTCGGTTTGTCTGTATAAATAATGATTGTTCGATGTTGTATTTGTTTTTGCGACATTGATAACCATGTGGGGGTTTGTCTATTATGATGATTGTTCGATGCGGTCGTTGTTTTTGCGACATTGGTTACCATGTGTCGGTTTGTCTCTTATAATGATTGTTCGGTGCGGTCGTTGTTTTGCGACATTGGTAACTATGTGGCGGTTTGTCTGTTATAATGATTGTTCGAAGCGGTCGTTGTTTTTGCGACATTGGTTACCATGTGGCGGTTTGTCTCTTATAATGATTGTTCGATGCGGTCGTTGTTTTGCGACATTGGTAACTATGTGGCGGTTTGTCTCTTATAATGATTGTTCGAAGCGGTCGTTGTCATGCGACATTGGTTACCATGTGTCGGTTTGTCTGTTATAATGATTGTTCGATGCGGTCGTTGTTTTGCGACATTGGTAACTATGTGGCGGTTTGTCTGTTATAATGATTGTTCGAAGCGGTCGTTGTTTTTGCGACATTGGTTACCATGTGTCGGTTTGTCTGTTATAATGATTGTTCGATGCGGTCGTTGTTTTTGCGACATTGGTAACCATGTGGCGGTTTGTCTGTTATAATGATTGTTCGAAGCGGTCGTTGTTTTTGCGACATTGGTTACCATGTGTCGGGTTGTCTGTTATAATGATTGTTCGATGCGGTCGTTGTTTTTGCGACATTGGTAACCATGTGGCGGTTTGTCTGTTATAATGATTGTTCGAAGCGGTCGTTGTTTTGCGACATTGGTTACCATGTGTCGGTTTGTCTGTTATAATGATTATTCGATGTGGTCGTTGGTTTTGCGACGGTAGTTACCATGTGCCAGTTTGTCTATTATAGTGATTGTTCGATGTGGTCGTTGTTTTTGCGACAGTTGTTACCCCGTGTCGGTTTGTCTGTTATAATGAGTGTTCGATGCGGTCGTTGTTTTGCGACATTGGTTACCATGTGTCGGTTTGTCTGTTATAATGATTGTTCAATGTGCTCGTCGTTTTTGCGACATTGGTAACCATGTGTCGGTTTGTCTGTTATAAATAATGATTGTTCGATGTTGTATTTGTTTTTGCGACATTGATAACCATGTGGGGGTTTGTCTATTATAATGATTGTTCGATGCGGTCGTTGTTTTTGCGACATTGGTAACTATGTGGCGGTTTGTCTGTTATAATGATTGTTCGAATCGGTCGTTGTTTTGCGACATTGGTTACCATGTGGCTGTTTGTCTGTTATAATGGTTGTTCGAAGCGGTCGTTGTTTTGCGACATTGGTTACCATGTGTCGGTTTGTCTGTTATAATGATTATTCGATGTGGTCGTTGGTTTTGCGACGGTAGTTACCATGTGCCAGTTTGTCTATTATAGTGATTGTTCGATGTGGTCGTTGTTTTTGCGACAGTTGTTACCCCGTGTCGGTTTGTCTGTTATAATGAGTGTTCGATGCGGTCGTTGTTTTGCGACATTGGTTACCATGTGTCGGTTTGTCTGTTATAATGATTGTTCAATGTGCTCGTCGTTTTTGCGACATTGGTAACCATGTGTCGGTTTGTCTGTTATAAATAATGATTGTTCGATGTTGTATTTGTTTTTGCGACATTGATAACCATGTGGGGGTTTGTCTATTATAATGATTGTTCTGTTCGATGCGGTCGTTGTTTTTGCGACATTAGTTACCATGTGTCGGTTTGTCTGTTATAATGATTGTTCGATGCGGTCGTTGTTTTTGCGACATTGGTAACTATGTGTCGGTTTGTCTGTTATAATGGGTTGTTCGAAGCGGTCGTTGTTTTGCGACATTGGTTACCATGTGTCGGTTTGTCTGTTATAATGATTGTTCGATGCGGTCGTTGTTTTTGCGACATTGGTAACCATGTGGCGGTTTGTCTGCTATAATGATTGTTCGAAGCGGTCGTTGTTTTGCGACATTGGTTACCATGTGTCGGTTTGTCTGTTATAATGATTGTTCGAAGCGGTCGTTGTTTTGCGACATTGGTTACCATGTGTCGGTTTGTCTGTTATAATGATTGTTCGATGCGGTCGTTGTTTTGCGACATTGGTAGCCATGTGGCGGTTTGTCTGTTATAATGATTGTTCGAAGCGGTCGTTGTTTTGCGACATTGGTTACCATGTGTCGGTTTGTCTCTTATAATGATTGTTCGATGCGGTCGTTGTTTTGCGACATTGGTAACCATGTGGCGGTTTGTCTGTTATAATGATTGTTCGAAGCGGTCGTTGTTTTGCGACATTGGTTACCATGTGTCTGTTATAATGGTTGTTCGAAGCGGTCGTTGTTTTGCGACATTGGTTACCATGTGTCGGTTTGTCTGTTATAATGATTGTTCGACGTGGTCGTTGTTTTGCGACATTGGTTACCATGTGGAGGTTTGTCTGTTATAGTAATTGTTCGATGTGGTCGTTGTTTTTTGCGACATTAGTTACTGTGTGGCGGTTTGTCTGTTATAATGATTGCTAGATGCAGTCGTGGTTTTTGCGACATTGGTTACCATGTGTAGGTTTGTCTGTTATAGTGATTGTTCGATGTTGTCGTTGGTTTTTGCGGCAGTAGTTACCCCGTGTCGGTTTGTCTGTTATAATGATTGTTCGATGCGGTCGTTGTTTTGCGACATTGGTTACCATGTGTCGGTTTGTCTGTTATAATGATTGTTCTGCTCGATGCGGTCGTTGTTTTTGCGACATTAGTTACCATGTGGCGGTTTGTCTATTACAATGATTGTTCGATGTGGCCGTTGTTCTTGTGACAGTAGTTACCATGTGTCGGTTTGTCTGTTGTAATGATTGTTCGATGCGGTCGTTATTTTTACGACATTGGTTACTATGTGGCCGATTATCTGTTATAATGATTGTTCGATGCGGTCGTTGTCTTGCGACATTGGTTACCATGTGGCGGTTTGTCTGTTATAATGATTGTTTGATGCGGTCGTTGTTTTTGCGTCATTGGTTACAATATGTCGGTTTGTCTGTTATAATGATTGTTTGACGCGGTCGTTGTTTTTGCGTCATTGGTTACCATATGTCGGTTTGTCTGTTATAATGATTGTTCGATGTGGTCGTTGTTTTGCGACATTGGTTACCATGTGTCGGTTTGTCTGTTATAATGATTGTTCGATGTGGTCGTTGTTTTGCGACATTCGTTATCTTGTTTTTTCTGTTATTACGACTGTCTGATACCGTTGTTGTTTTTGCGACAGTCGTTACCGTGTAGTAGTTTGTCTATGGCTAAACGGGGTCATTTTGTTGCAGTAATTGTCCCGTTGGTTCCGATCGAGCCCGCAATGTTTGCCTCCGGCGGATATTCCATGATTTTAAATAGTTGACCGCCTCTCTATACGACAATGGTCGACCCCTTTGTCGTTCCTCTGTAACGGTTGTTTCGAGGCTGCAGTTCGATACAGGTGGTTTCATCAAGTATACATCCGATCGATTCCTGCAGTGGATGGTATCATCTCGATTTTGATACTACGAACATTCTTCAGTTAAATATAATTGGCCTCACACGAAGCAATGTCGGGAGCCAAATCTATCTGGCTCGGTTGAAGACATAGATAATTAATATTATATCCACCTCGATGTCGCCCGACGTGGCGTGGCAGCATATAAAACATAATCGGCCCAGCAAAGAAATCAACATGCTCGCGTATAACCACTAGCGCTCCAGTCATTCACCAGGTGCAGATGGGTGACGCTGGCAACACAACCGAGACTCCTGGGCGCCTGTCTTACTACCAGGAGCGTGACGTGGGGGTGGAGTAGGTCACCGAAACTCCGAGGCATCAACTCTATTCATTTACCAGGCGTATGTGGTGACGATTAGAGCCCGAAGCCGCCATCGCACGCCGCCGCCGCCAGCCATATTGGCAACAAGCCGCCGCCAGCCATATTATCTCTAACGCCAGCCACATTTAAAAATCTCCGCCGCCGGAATTGTAAAATGGCTGAGCCGTGTGAATGGGCTTATATGTCAAGCACAACTGTACTGTGTATCGCAAAGAACTAAACCGCATTGCCTAATATTGGCATATACTCGCTTGGACACGGCATTGTTGCTATATTATCAGAACACCGGGCCCCTTAATGTGGAATAGACTATCCCAATGCATGCCTTCATATAACTGAATGGGCGCATCCATTCGGTATTGAAAGGGTTAAAATATAAATTGTTTATATCGACAACACCCAGTCTCAGACATCGCTGGTATTTGTCAATATATAGGCCCACACATAAGAATAGAACATAGTTTGAAATATTATATGTCATCACTATCGGGTTCATCATTCAATGATGCATGCATATATCGCAAGATGGCAGTGATGATAGCAGTCTGACGTCGACAGAAGTCCCAATGTAACTACTTATGCCGATTAGATGGGAAACTATATAGCCATGCCAGTCCTTCGTGAATTTTCGCCATAATGGAAAAGCCCAACATCAAAAGATTACGTGTGGAATGGAATTCTACGGGTTCACCACAAACGCTAAAAAAAAACGGCGTCTATAACCGGTAACAGGGGATTAGGAACATTTCGGAAACGAAAATACGCTGAATGATAACATCTCAGCCGGCTGAGCCGCCATATTTCGTCAGCCACGAACGTCGTGACTGAGCCGGCTTAGCTAACCAGCCACGAAAATCGGTTGAGCCAGCCATGAAAACTATTTGTCGTGGCTTCGGGGTCTAGTGACGATGGCAACACTACCGGGACTCCAGGGTGTCTGAGTGTGTTACCATGCATCAGTGACGTGGTGTAGGGTGATTCACCGAATCTTAGGCGTCAACTGTATAGTCATTCACCAGGCGTAGGTGGGTGACGATGGCAATACTACCGGGACTCCAGGGTGTCTGAGTATGTTACCATGCATCAGGGACGTAATGTAAGGTGATTCATAGAAGCTCTGAGGTATCAACTGTAGTCCATTCACCAGGCGTAGATGGTGACGATGGAAACACTACCGAGACTCCAGTTCGTCTGTGTTACCATCAGAGGCGCTATATATAACCGAGAAGATTCTATTCAACTGCTTTTGTGCTACATACTCCCAGCCATGGAAGTGCACGGCAACATGGAGGTTGGGTCGTCCAACAGTTCTAAGCTTTATGCCTGAAGCGACAGCGGTTGAAAACTTAGGTCCACACTTAAATTTAAATGTCCAGCCAATATTACTGTAAATTAGTTTGATCTTTAGACAAAAGTCTGATATTAACATGTTTCAAATGAATGTAAGTATCCTTCGCCCTATGATGGTTCATCGGCGTTACAAATATTCAAATCCCACCGCCGATGAACTGTGATACAGATCTCCAAAGACGGACGGACGCATTGACTCTCGGACGGACGAAACCCAATTCTAAATAAAGTGGACCTCTCTTCATGAATTACCTTATAAAATAACCATTTGTACTTAATTACCATATAGTCATCAAAATTATAAGATTTAAAGGCAGATTCGATGGACGGCAATTTTATCACAAAATATATCCCAAAAATTACAATATATCAGTTTTAAAGAGCATTTATTACCTTGGATCCCGTAGATATCATATTCTACCAGTACAAATCCTTGGAACTTTTTGCAATTTTTTTGACAGGGAACCTTATAAAGTCGAAAAAATAACGCGGGTAATATATTTCATAGTTATTATCTGTTCCTTAATACTGTACTTCACTGAAGGTGAAGATCCAAACTCGAAATTGCATGCTTTGCTGTGATTTTTCTGACCCGATATCGCAAAAAAACATTGAATTAATTACCCAGGAGAAGTTCCATAATTGTAAGCGACGCAAAGCATAATCGCTCACAAAGTCACTTAAGTCGTGAAATTTCGAGTTAGGACCTTCACGTGCAGTGAAGTACAGTATTAAGGAACAGATTATATATAACTAAAACATATTTTCCCCGCATATTTTTTCAACTTCATAAGGTTCCCTGTCAAAACTTCAAAAAGTTCCGAGGTTTTGTACTGGTAGAATATGATCTCATGATCTATCATGATCTGCGTATTATACAGAAATCATTATGATAATCATCCACGTTTCACTATAAGATCTGTGAACATTATATCGGACCACGTAATCACTAAGACCTGTGAAAAAATACACTATTATAACCACGATAATCAAATGGAACAGCGATGAAAGCTGTACCTAATGGGCCACAGAATATGGTAAAATATACATTTGTATTTTGGGTAATTGAAATGTGGTTTTTCTATGGTATAATGACATATGTCGGGGTGATAGATGGATATGTGTCGTGGTGTGAAAACACAATCACTGCGCCATAAGATAAATGGCTCACGAGCAAAGAGATGACTAGAAACGTTATGCCCAGCTCAGATGCTATCTCCCTAGTCATTGACATTTTGACAAATGGCCGCGAATTTTTCCCCTTTTGTCTGTAGAAACTTAGAGATGATAACTAGATAGCGTATACTGTGGCGTAGTGGTAAATATATCACAGGGGCGTACCCACGTAGGGGCAACATTCGCGTATATAATATAGAGATATACACCACCATGTGGAGGTAAATATATCACAGGGGCGTACCCACGTAGGGGCAACATTCGCGTATATACTATAGAGATATACACCACCATGTGGTGGTAAATATATCCACTCTAATAAGCAGAAGTGTACAGGCGACAGGGGCGTACCCACGGAGGGGCAACATTGACGTATATAATATAGAGATATACACCACCATGTGGAGGTTAATATTATCCATCATGACCTGGGGTGTGGGATGCAAAAATCTCACCCGAGGGGCCAGATGTTTGGGCCGGACACGAGGCTTGCCGAGTGTCCGGACAAAATATCTGGCCCCGAGGGTGAGATTTTTCCATCACACACCCCAGGTCATGATGGATCATTTTTCTCCTAACCCAAGAGCCTCATTCCGATTTTTTTTTTATACCAATCTTTGGCACATTCCAGTAGCTTCGTAACGGTATATCTGGGGAGAATTCTGATGCGATATTCGTGATTAACTGGGGTGATTTCGGTATATACATTAGGTATATACTGTAAAAACAAAGCGCGTTACCCGTGCGCGCAGGGTTAATACGTTACAGTGAAATCGACACGGTCTTGTGAAAACGACATGGATACGTCACATAGTTGCACCTGCATAAATTCCGAGAAACGCGCGTATTGATATGAAGTATATACAACTGGACTAATCGTGTTTGTCATCGGAAATGACCATATCGATACCATTAGAAAAGGAAACATGTGAATATAGTACAGACAAATATTAGTTAGACGCGTTCGACGATTTATTGCAACGATAACAACTGTTCGAACGTGGAATTATTTCGTTCGTCATTTGTGAAGGGGCTATTGTTTACCAGTTACGAAATGTGCCAGTGGTACCAGTTTCGCTTGGGGTCTTCCGTTTTATGGAATATGTTCGCAAATTAGTCGTTTATATTTCATGTTATATATGCAACTCTGTCTGCAAGTGAGGTTATGTTGAGGTTTTTCGTGATTAACTGTTGAAGCTTATCTCCATTTGTATTAGCGTCCACGAATTCGTCCGTATTTATTTACTTGAAACGTGAAGCGTAACTGGTCGCCATTGTTTTTATCTGTTTTAATTCACACAAAACATGATGACGGATTGTTAAATTAGTTCCGGCTCTTAATTAAATAGGTAAATCAGTCACGTGGGTGGTGTGAGATAGATGGTCACGTGTTATGTGAGACAGGGAAATCTCACCCAGCTATCTCACACTGGCTGCCTGTGCTAAAGTGTTTAGGCGGTGGGAGAAAAATATATCCACTCTAATAAGCAGAAGTGTACAGGCGACAGGGGCGTACCCACGAAGGGGCAACATTAACGTATATAATATAGAGATAATCACCACTATGTGGAGGTAAACAGTCAGATACGCCGATGTCATCATGTGTCAGGGGCGACCCGACGTAGGGCAGCATTGGCGTATCTCATATATATTTTGAAGACCTCTGTATGTTTGTATGTTTGTATGTCTGTCTGTCTGTCATTTATACAAATCTACGATTCTCGACCGATCGGGACGGAACTTGGTACGTGTGTGTAGTTTGACCAGGCTGTCGTCGTTGTCGTATTGGCGAGCCCGTGCGCCGCCCGTGCAGCGCATGCGCAGACGAGATCTCGGAAACGGGTGGAGCTATCGACTTGAAATTTGCTATGTGAATGTATCTTGCCCCGGATACGAATGTTATCGGGTCGCCGAGCCCGTGCGACGCCAGCTTCGCGCATGCGCAGACCAGATCTCGGAAACGGGTGGAGCTATCGACTTGAAATTTGCTATGTGAATGTCTCTCGCCCCGGATACGAATTTTATCGGGTCGCCGAGCCCGTGCGACGCCAGCTTCGCGCATGCGCAGACCAGATATCGGAAACGGATGGAGCTATCGACTTGAAATTTGGTATGTGATGTATCTTGCCCCGGATACGAATTTTATCGGGTCGCCGAGCCCGTGCGACGCCATCTTCCCGCATGCGCAGACCAGATCTCAGAAACGGGTAGAGCTATCGACTTGAAATTTGTTTTTTGAATAGCCCGGACAACGTCGGGCTCATCGGCTACTATAATATATAGAGGATCTGCAACGAGTTGTGTTAGGATATAAGATTTTATGAAACGAGTTTGATAAATTTGATTCACACCGAGTCGTAGACGAGTTATTAATCAAATTTATCAAACGAGTTTCATAAAATCTTATATCCCAGCATAACAAGTTAAAGATGTTATATATCACATGAAAAAAACTAGAGCGTTATGCCTTTTTAACAAATCAAAATTCTTAAAAGAACTGCAAAATTCAGACATTTACAGAATTGGCGGAGATGCTTCACAACCGTATACGACAGTATTTCGCGCTCTGGAGATTGTGACGGAAAATATAGTCCCCCAATTTGCCTCTTTGTTTTTTGTGTCTATTTTCGTTAGTGCAACGAAATTGGACAAGAATTTAACTTTAATGAGAAACGCAATAATTTTTGCATTGTCTGGTGTTGGTGTCATGTGCGACTTTTCAAAAGAGTATTAATCCGCCTGAATCAATGTAAAGACGCGCGGTAATTTATTATATGTAACTAGTGAGAGATAAGGAAGTATATGTAATGGCTTTTTTAATGATATAATAGGGGTTTCTTATATATATATATATATATATATATATATAATATATATATATATATATATATATATACCACCGTGTAGAGGTAAACATATCTAGTCTGATAAGCAGACGTCACCAGGTGACATGGCATAGTATACCCTCGTATGGGAAACATTCACGTTTTGTCGGAACAATCTTTGTTTGGTAATTCCTACCTAAATTTAAAAAATTGGGAAGGTAGGTCGTCTAATATATATTATTTACTTTCTTTCGACAAGATCCCCAAAATTGGCTAAATTCGGGATCTATTTTCAAGCTTGATTTGAGTTCAGGAACATCTCAATGTGCCAATCCGATCGATATATGGCCACTTCATATGATTAGAAAGGAGAATGTATTTACGCACATTGAAGAAATGAACACTAATATTGAGTCAGTACCTCCACCCATTATTACATTTGTCCCATGAATAATAGTTGATACATTATCATATTGTTATTTTACAACTCAATTTATAATAGTAATTATACAATTATTCATAGAAACTGATAAACTTTGATAAAAATTACATCAATTTTGTGAAATATAGGAATTCTTTAAAACTATTTATTTTTTTCTCTGAGGTTGATAAAAATGTTTCCAGTAGGGTTTTTTTTATTGTGTTGGACTGTGTTGGTAGGGAGTAGGCAATTGTGGCCTAAGCAGACGTCATCAGGCGACATGGACATACCAGTGTAGGGACAACATTGGTCAATATAATATAGTCCGAGAGCTGAATTTCACGATTTTGTTTAGCTAACAATTAAAGGGGTACTGTACGCCAAATGTTGTTGTTGGTTTCTATAGTCTCCGAGTCGGAGAATAAGGTAACAATTTTTCGATTATTTGAAAGTCTGTTGAGTACGAAGTCATGTTACGGATGACAAATTTACCGGAATGCAAAAATACAAATTGTCGTTGTCGAGTAATTTTCAAGTTTTCAACCAAATGAATCAAATAAAAGTTATATTATATGCATAATAGTCCCATATAATCATTTAAGTTATTGTATCGTCGCTAGTCAGTGAGTGGCTTGAGTGTTCTCCCCGTATCATCATAATATTTTAAGCGATCGTGTGTGCGATCGGTTTAACAATCCAGTATCCCTCAATTACTGTTTTTGATTACGTTAATTCGTAATTTAATTGACGCCATTTTATGGCTCCAGTCATAAATTCAATTTATATCAAATTATTAACTTTTAAATTATTAAATTTTAAGATAGCCTATTAACCTGAGCGTTTACAGAATACATCTTCGACTCAAATTACTTATGTTTCTATATATTATCGATATTAGATCGTTGTTGTCACCGGAAATTTAATGAAAATGGCGTACAGTACCCCTTTAAGGTTTGTTGGTATTTGGTGGCTGTGAATAACATATTTCTAATTTTTTTAGGTGTTATTTTGGTGAATATCGGTAATTGTATTTTTTTTCTCGTAGAATTCGTGGGGAAAGCACGACATGCACTCATGACGTTTTATGATTACGTTATCATAGCAATAATAGCGTGATTAACAATTGTTCTACGAAACTAAGACAGGTATCGCATTTTCATTTATAAAACTGTAGTGAGCATTTGTCAATAATATGCCCTGCATGTGATTTGTCGTCCAGTTCTTCATAGTTAATGCGCAATAGACATTTTTTTATCTTTCGTATATATGTTGGCGTTTATATATAGAGTCCGGATAAATAGCTACGTCAGTTGTTCCAAGAATGATTTTATCACTTAATTACTGTTGATAATTATCATATTGTATAATTATATAGTTAATATAGTCGGTTTGTATGGGATGATTGGATAAGGGTGACAATATTAGCCCGTTGGTCAATTATCATAGTGTGGTCGTTATGGAGTTATAGACACAGAACGTCAATTGTCGAATATGGCATAATTCGAAACAGGAGACATTAAAGTTTGTCATAAAACTGTGAAAAGTCCGCAAAAATATTATTCACGATGGCGTCTGAGTTATGCCCAATTGTCAGGGTATCTGTAGTCGAAGATCGGATATATATCACGAGGGATATAAAAAAGTATCCAAATCTAGTGACCAACACAAACCAATCTAAACAAGTCAAATGATGATCTGATAGGCATCGCCGTATATTGAAGTACCTCACTCGTATTTAAATTCGCGCAGTACTATATTTGGTTCAGTTTTGAAATCGCGCACTTTGAATTCGCGCACCTAGCTGCGCGAATTCAAAACTGATAACAATATTTTCCTAAAAGTTTTGGGTCTGATGACAGTTTCAATTCTTAATCGTTCCTGTTAGATACATGTGTACATTAAACACAATAACGACTCCGTGCATGTAAAACGTGACTGCATCATCAATGCGTTGTGAAGATGTGTGTTTATATGCTCCAAATAATTATTCTCAATGATATTAAATTGAAATATTTATAGACATCATTGGAATGAGTCTGGAATGAACTCGAAAGAAGTAAAACCACAACCACATACTTGGTAGCTCACCGCAGAGAAAATCAACACTTGGCTGAGGGTTGTGTGGCATAACTAATTCAGGTTGTTTGGTCATGGTGGCACTGCATGCAGTGTTGAAAACATGGGACGTATTTTCGCGCACCTTCCACTTGGCACATGTATATTTCCGACGATGTTACCATACTTTATATATCTTTATTGTCCTCCATTCACGGAGAGATATATACAGACAATTTAGGTTAACAAATTTTAACGTATATACAAAGCATATGGTTCACAATTATGAAAGCAATGAGAACAAAAAGACAAACGAACAAAAACTCCAACGTTGCATAATTCTATATGGCAACAACATAGTTACAATGTCCTTAGACCCGTTGTTTGGCTTGCACACGACCCACATATCAACGAACACCATGTATTCCTAGAGAAATACATCTCCGTGCATGCTGGCAATATATAGCCCTATACAAAAGCAGGTTATATTATTGTCTATATTCCGGCCAGCCTTCCTTAATGTATGTAACTCATCAACGGATAGGGTTCTTCATTATTACGAAGGTTCGCTATTCCGAATGTTCGCTATTCCGAAGGTTCGCTAATCTGGGCGTATTTAATCATAAATGAATCAAAATTTGCACCCAACAAAAACCGCACGAGGAATGAAAAATACTATTACGCTAGTAATCACATATAGTACTAGTCCAGGAGATCGACCCCAAGAAATAACAAATATTGCTCATTTTGACGGACAAGTGCTATCCGGTCTAATTTTGTAGTAAAATATATGTAGATTACGAAAATCCATGATAGCAGTGGTGAATTTGTAGCTTAATTGGCGAAAAACGTGTTTTTATTGACCTACCCGACGACCGAAAATGAAAGAATTTTCCGACGACGTCATAGTAGTCCGGGAGCTAATATGGGTACCCTTGCACCCCATGGGACTTAACTTCTCCCCACTCATTTTGTTCCTTATTATGTCCTTCAACTTTTAAGCAATGTTAACAAGAAAAAAAAGTGACCGTATAGACTCCAGACAAAATGGCGTCCATCATGGCCGCCGTTTTTCAGACCAGATCCTAAGTCTGTTTTATGCAAATTATAGCGGTGAAAATCTTGTAAAATGTATACAAATGTATATATTTTCGTGAAGCTAAGACATAATGTCACTTTTTTGGGGCAAAATTGAAACTCACCATCCAAGATGGCCACCAAAATGGCCGCCGGAAGTTGAAAATATGACTTTTTTTACAAAAATCTTCTAGATCGATTCATGCTGTTTGGAACTGGTTCAGTAATGCGACTTTATTTTGTATTTTGTATAATAACTGATCATAGGGGCAATTAAATATGCACTTTTTGGGGTCCTAGCCCCTTCCGTTCCCTCAAAATTTGAATTTACAGAACGCGGTATAAAATTTCACAAAAAAATCACAATTGGGATTATCGGCATATTTTAACAAGAAATGAACAGAACTTTGTAATGTAATTGATGCATATGATTATACCTATGAATATTCCAACTCACTGGAACCAAAATTCTTACTTTGGCTCAAAATAGCTGCCAAAATATGGAAAATGGCTATTCTGCCTTCTATACATTGAATACTAACATGTCTGATGTACCATGGTTTATTGTTACTATTGTCACCACTGACATCACCAAAAATATTGGACTTTTCTCTCAAAAACTTGACTTAAATATCGGCAAAAATTAACTTTTCATGTTTGGACCATTTTTTCAATTAAAATGTAACTATCTTTGGGTTGAAAGGTGTTTATTGTTTTGGTCTATATTAAATGTGTCACACTACGGGATTTATAGACCAAATTGTTCGCCCGATTTTCACAGAACTGTATACTCTCATTAAGTAGACATGGATAAACTTTTTATATGCAGCCTGTGTCAGGGAGGACGCAGTTATATAGGGTGGGTGTAATATAGTGTGTCATTTTGACATATTTCTCGATGGGTTAATATATAATGCTCTACTAATTATGGTCTGAAATGACTAATATCGAGATTTGTGGTGACCATTCAACGTTTGATACCATTTGATGTCCCGATGGGGTATATTTTAGAAGTTCTGACACGTCACCAAGCTTCGGTATATGTCACGAAGCTTCGGTACATAGGATGAAAAACCGCCACAGATTTGGGGTTAATGATGCAAGGTCACATTTTTCGCCAGATTTCGACAGAACTATATGCTCTCATTAAGTAGACATGGATAAACTTCTTGTATGTATCACTGTGTCAGGGAGGAAGCAGTTATATAGGGTTGATGTAATATAGTGTGTCATTTTGACATAATTACACCATGGGTTAATATATAATTCCATGATAGTTACGGTCTGAAATGACTGATATCGAAGTTTATGGTGACCATTCAAAGTTTGATGCCATTTGACGGTACGTGTCACGAAGCTTCGGTAAATTGGATGAAAAATCGCCACAGATTTGGGGCTAAACGATGCGAGGTCAGATTTTGACGGAACTGTATACTCTCATTAAGTATACATCGATAAACTTCTTATATGTAGCCCTGTGTCAGGGAGGGAGCAGTTATATATAGTAGGTGTAATATAGTGTGTCATTATGACATATTCCTCGATGGGTTAATATATAATGCGATGCTAATTATGATCTGAAATTATTAATATCCGGGTTTCTGGTGACCATTCAACGTACCATATGATGTCCTATGGTGGTATATTCCTGGAGTTCTGACACGTCACTAAGCTTTGGTACATGGCATGAAGCTTCGGTGCATTGGATGAAAAACCGCCACAGGTTTGGGTTTAAGAATGCATTGTCAATTTGTTTTTTGCCACAGCGCTGGGAGATAAGTACCCAGGGCCACATGTTTCTTCTGATTTTGATAGTACTGTATACTGTTATTAATAAAGATACACCTTGATTAACTTCATGTTGAATGAACCGGTCACAGTATAATTTTCTATTATTGAACATTTAACTTGAATGTCACGAATAATCGAGATATTCATGTTTTTGTTTCGACGCCGACTGTATGCATAAATATGATTTAAATATAGTAATATATTAATAATAATTAATGTACCTAAGCTTCGTATCTATAGGTTACTAACACCTAATTATTTTCCATAGGCGACAGTGTTAACTAAAAGTCCCGCCGGCTATGGGTAAGCCTATTTGAACTTCAAGTGGTCAATTTTCCCTTAGAACGTCATCCGCTGCACAAGTGTGTTACAACAAACGTGCTCTTTTCGGTATTTTTTTCAAACGATAATCTTGCATTTCCACAACTATGGAAGCGTATTGGTGCCATTTTGAAGAAAAAAAATTGGCCCAGTAAGTGCTAATTAGCACATACGTATCAGCTAATTAGCTGATATGTATGTGCTAATTAGCACTTACTATGTGCTAATTAGCTGTTATTACCAGCTAATTAGCTGATACGCATGTGCTAATTAGCTGTTATTATCAGCTAATTAGCTGTTATTATCAGCTAATTAGCTGATATGTATGTGCTAATTAGCACTTACTATGTGCTAATTAGCTGTTATTATCAGCTAATTAGCTGATACGTATGTGCTAATTAGCACTTACTGGGCCAATTTTTTTTTTCAAAATGGCACCAATACGCTTCCATACACAACTACCCCATTTACTGCACAAAAATCAGCAGCATAAACATATCCAGAACCCTTCCGTAACTTCTGGACACCACCAGACTCTTCCTGGACATCTAAATATACACGATCGCCATATTTACGTAGGCTATGATTTTCTGTTCCCGATTAGGGATATTTCCCTCAATGATAATCAACCAATCAGCAGCCAGATTTTTTTGTTATGCTGACTCGAGTTTCAAGAAGCGTAACTATATATACTTAGTTGCTTGTAACATATAATTGTAAAGAAAATCGAACTTTGATCATGTAAACCGCGCCAATTTTACAAGAAAAGCTTTACTGTGATACGATAGAAATATAGGAGTCATTGGACATCCTATTATCTCCCAGTGGTCCTTTGACACACATACCCCATTTTAAAATTGACCATTTTTTTGGGGTAAGAAATAACACCGATACTCGATTCCTGATAACTCTGGAAGCACAGTTTAGTAGAAAGATACTAATGTCTCATGTCATGCTTGTTATATACATATATACTGTACAGTGTCGCATGGCCCATGTCCATCCACTCTCTAATCGGAATATTATGACCACAAATGTGACCACACCCAAAATTCAGGGTTTTTCATCATAATTTAATTTGTAAAATCCGACTCGCGTGCATAACGCACAGGATAGAAAGGCATATGTATACGTTTTGAAAACTAGTTACGTATATCTACCATACGCCTTAAGGAATTTATCTAATTTTGAACAGTACAATGTTTAATTGGATTTGAATTAGACCACCCCTCAACTTAGAAAACAAGTAGAAACCTTCTTAAATCCATTTAAAAACATTGTAGAAGCCAAGTTGTAAATTATTTAACAATATTAAAATAATTATGGTGAATTTAACCTTAAAATATCATACTAAGATGAAATGGTTGCAATTTTGACGATTTTGCGTAAAAAAAGTAAAAAACAATGGTAAAAAATTGAACATTGAAATTCTTCAATTTTTTTTAGCACAATTAGTTATTTAACATTATTAACACAATTACTATTCAACTTAATCACCAAAATCATACTAAAATGAAATCTTTACACATTGAAAAAAAAATGAAAATTTTGGGCTTAAAATGTAGAAAAATGCCCAAAATATCGAGAAAAAAAAACAAAGAAGGCTACAAATTTGTTCTTGCTATCATGATTTTTCTTCATTACCATACCTAAAACATTAAAAATAACATGGTCGCAGCTTGTCCGTCAATATGAGCAACACTACCCCCCCCCCCCCCCCGATCTCCTGGACTATACATTTATACACCCCATGCTAATTCCCAAATTGTCCCAGATGTCGGTTATTAAGAAGACAGCATCAGTTTATCGTTTATTATGGAAAGTTGAAAACACGATGACTGCATGATTGAAATAAACTACATGTAAGAGATACAGTCTGTCCGAACTGGCAATCTGTATTGGAAAGATTCATCAACATTAACATTCAATTTTCGAACCCCCAGATCACATAAATAAAATATATGGAAGCTCCCTAACGGTGTATTATCAACTTATCCGGTGTAATAAACTGTGAACATGCTGTTTTTGTTGAGTTACCGACGTGTTTTGTGCTTAAGTTTCATCTGGTTTTGTTGCGCAAAGTGAACTATTTTCAATGGAGGGGGAATAACTTAATATTTTAAAGATAGAGTTTTTCCCCTTCCGTTGAAAATACATTTTTAATTTGAATTATGTTGTATTCTGGGAGCCATAACGGGGGAATCTTTTTATGATTTCAGCTGTTTTTTTCTATTTCTCTTTGGGCATCTTCTGAAACACAGACATTTCAAATGGTGATGAATTATAGTATTTTAATAATATTTATAGCACATAGAGTGTTATTAAAACCGTATATCAAGGCACTATAAAAATAATCAGTGACTCGAAAATTAAGTAGGCCTTTAAAGTCACAATTGCAGTCTCATACCCGTCTACTTCGCGATATCAACACATCCATCTCCTTTCCCCTGCGGTTCGCTATAACTCATGCAGGAGACGTAAGATTTTTCGCTCAGTTTTAAATTCGCGCATCAATGGGTGCGCGAAAAATAGTACTGCGCGAATTTAAATACGAGTAAGGTATCCAAATCTATTGACCAACACCAACCAAACTAAAAGAAGTCAAATAAAGCTAAATTCGCGCATCAATTGGTGCGCGAAAAATAGTACTGCGCGAATTTAAATACGAGTAAGGTATCCAAATCTATTGACCAACAAAAACCAAACTAAAAGGCTATCAATATTCTCCTCTTGTATAAATTCGTCGATGGGAGCATTTGGCGCGATGTTATTTTTTCGACCCTCTTTTTATATACTTTCGTAAATGGAAGCACTTCACGCGATGTTATTATATCGAATCTCTTCGTTTATAAATTCGTAAATGGGAGAATGTACTTGTAGCTTGTCTGGCAATATGTGTTGATAATCCGTGAACTCCTGTACGTGCTTCTGTTCTTTATCCAAAGAGAAATGTAATATTATTAGCATTTAACAAACGAGAACCAAGAACGAGAGTTTCAAGTGGCACTTAAACCGGAGCGCAGATAAACTTTTATCAAAGTCAGACTCGACTCGGACGGCTATTGTTAGTGTGGGTAACTGGTTCGTTTTAAACGATTCTCGTTAGAACTTATGAATATGTGTTCCTTGGATACCAGAGATTGTAACAAGATATATGGTGATTAGATTACTGACATATGCGTCGAGTATAGCCTATACAGAACGAAACATTCACTTGTAAGAGTGGTGTGTAATATGCGCATAAGGAATGACCCAGTTAGTCAGCAGCATATGACAATAAAGACGCCCCGAACTCACCTATAGAAGCTCATAGTTATTATAGATATCGATTTTTGAAATATATTAGTGGCCCAGTTAAAAGTCGCCGAGCCGAAGTTATCTGACCAAATTGCGGATGAAGATGGATAACTCTAAAATCAAAAGGCTTCGTGTTGATAATAAGGCCAAATTACGTCGAAGAACATGTTGATAAATAACACGTTTCGGGTAATTTTATACTATAGTTGACAGAGATAACTGAAGCGGCATTTCTAAAAATGTTGTTGTTGTTGTTGTTGTTGCTGTTGCTGTTGTTGTTGTTGGAATCTGATTATACGATGACCATCGAATCGGATTGAGTACCTTTAATTGTATGTTCCTGATAGATCGCTCTTTGTTATGTGTTCACCATACAGTTATAATAAAGATCGTTCTGTGTTATGTGTTCCTCATACGGTATTAATAAATAGCGTTCTGTGTTATGTGTTCCCAATACGGTTATAATAAAGAGTGTTATTTGCCATGTGTTCCGCATACGGTTATAATAAAGAGCGTTATTTGCCATGTGTTCCTCATATGGTTATAATAAAGAGCGTTATTTGCCATGTGTTCCTCATACGGTTATAATAAAGAGCGTTATTTGCCATGTGTTCCTCATATGGTACTATTAAAGAACGTTCTGTGTTAAGTGTTCTTCGTGCGGTATTAATAATCAGCGTTCTGTTTCCCCGTGTAATAAAGTGTTCTTTGTTATGTGTTCATCATACGGCTATAATAAAGAACGTTGTGTGTTCCTGGTACGGTAATAATAAGAGCGCTCAGTGTTGTGTGTTCCTCATACGGTTATAATATAGAGCATTCGATATACGGTTTCAATAAAGAACGTTCTTTTTTGTTATGTGTCCCGGGTATGATATTAACAAAGAGCGTTATGTGTTATGTGTCCCGGTATGTTATTAATAACGAGCTTTCTGTGTTATGTGTCTCTCATACGGTATTAATAAAGAGCGTTATATGTTACTTGTTCTTCATACGGTATTAATAAAGAGCGTTATGTGTTATGTGTCCAGGTATGTTATTAATAACGAGCTTTATGTGTTATGTGTCTCTCATACGGTATTAATAAAGCGCGTTAAATGTTACTCGTTCTTCATACGGTAATAATAAAGAGCGTTCTGTGTTATGTGTTCCCGATACGGTAATAATAAAGAGCGCCCCTTGATATATGTTCCCGATAGCGTTCCTTTGTTAACTGTGTTGTATCAGTAATATATACAAATATGAATACTAAACAGCATTCCTTGATATATGTTCCCGATAACGTTCCTTTGTTAACATTGTTGTATCAGTAGTATATATACAAATATGAATAATAAACAGTGTTCCTTGATATATGTTCTCGATGCGATATACAATGAAGAGCGTTCTTTTGGTAACATTGTTCTATCAGTAAAAGGCACAAATATGAATAATAAAGAGCGTTCTTCGAGATATGTTCCCGATATCGTTCCTTTGTTAACATTGTTGTATCAGAACTATATACAGATATGAATAATAAAGAGCGTGCCTTGATAGCTGTTCCCAATAGTGTTCCTTTGATAATATTGTTGTATCTGTAATATATACAAATGTGAATAATAAGCAGCGTTTCTTGAAATATGTTCCCGATGCGATAACAATAAAGAGCGTTCCACTGTTAACAGTGTTGTATCATTAATATATACAGATATTAACAATAAAGAGAGTTCCACTGTTAACAGTGTTGTATCATTAATATATACAGATATTAACAATAAAGAGTGTTCTTTGATATATGTCACCGGTACCGTAATAATAAAGAGCGTTGTTGTGATAAGGGACATTCCTATTAGTAGGGCGGCTCCGTGTCAAAAAAGGGGTGAATCGTGCATTTTATGGTAAAAGCAACAAACTTTGTATACAACATCCTGAGGTGATATCTTGTGGATTTGGATATCATGCCAAGCTAGGGAGGGCCCATGGTTGTCATGGTAACCACATAAAAACATGGCCGCCAAAAATGCCAAATTTGCTTTTTGTGGAAGTGCAATTTCTTTGTTTTACTTCTTTTTAACACATTAGAAGATACAATATTACTTTAATTACATGTTTTAACCAAGTGTGCACGTTGGGCGTTATTAACACATTGGCTTTACCACTGTTTGTGAAAAATGGCGGACAAAATGGCCGCCAAAACAGACAAGATGGCCGCCAAGAGATATTTTTGTTTTGTTTTATTAAACTTGTTCATAGCGGAAATCTTGCAACAATTATTTTTTCTCAGACAATGTGACAATTTTTGAAGTATCACAGTTCGGATAAAAGGGTAAGTACATTTCGTAGCTTTCTAAACATAGTTCAGGACCTATTCATGTGATAATATATTCCTTCATGAGATCTCCAACTGATGTTCGACAATTAAACATATTTCTCAATACAATACGATATAACGGTTTTATGCAAAATGGAAATTCATCACATTAACCAAAAGAGAGTTATGCCTCCTGAATCTAACCCAGAATCTTAGTTGACCTGATACTTGTCACCATGACGTCGCTGATGTCATGATGTCATCAACTAACTGGTGGTTTCTTGTCAATACCAAGGTTCCTAATAGAATCCATTGTTCTAACGTGTATACCGGTTCTACATAGTCCATGTCTTCACATTCACATCAAATGGGGTTGTTATCGGCATGTCTCTACACTATTAAGGTAAATATATGGCATTTCATTGACATTATTATGTTATGTATAGTGTTAGTTAGGGGTCTTTTCTGTGAGTGCATATAATAAAGAACATTATGCTGCTCAAAGTTGTTTTGATGTGTTAATACTGTTATGGTGGGGCAAGTTTTCCTGGCAAGCGCCTAGGAAAGAGAACGCTGCCCAAATTGTATTTGACATATGGTGTTATGGGTGGTGAAATTATTCCTGGCAAGCGCCTAGGAAAGAGATCGCTGCCCAAATTTTATTTGACATATGGTATATGGTATTATGGGTGGTGAAATTATTTCTGACAAGCGCTTAGGAAAGAGGACACTGCCTAAATTGTATTTGACATATGGTGTTATGGGCGGTGAAATTATTCATGGCAAGCGCCTAGGAAAGAGAACGCTGCCCAAATTGTATTTGACATATATGATGTTATGGGTGGTGAAATTATTCCTGGCAAGCGCCTAGGAAAGAACGCTGCCCAAATTGTATTTGACATATGGTCTATGGTATTATGGGTGGTGAAATTATTCCAGACAAGCGCCTAGGAAAGAGGACGCTGCCCAAATTGTATTTGACATATGGTGTTATGGGCGGTGAAATTATTCCTGGCAAGCGCCTAGGAAAGAGAATGCTGCCCAAATTTTATTTGACATATGGTATTATGGGTGGTGAAATTATTCTAGGAAAGCGAACGCTGCCCAAATTTTATTTGACATATAGTGTTATGGGTGGGGAAAGTGAATTCATTATTAACGGGAAATACATAGTAACAAGAATGCTGCCATAATGCATTGTGTCCGTTTATGTTCAAGCGGAGTTCAGTTCATGAATTTTTTAAAGGTTTATTTTACTTTCTGAAAAGCACATTTGCAGGAATATCATCTCCAAGAGCTTGGCTATATGCATTGTAGTGAAATGTCTTAATTACTTCCACAGGTGTGAATACGGCAAAGGATGGATGCGACTGGAGACGCAAAATGTTTCCCAAAATCCGTGGGTTGCCTCAATTTACTTCTTAAAGATTCACATTCGACTGATTTGCCAAATGAGCAGGTACATAGAGTTCCCATCTGTCACAATATATAAAATATAGCTCCTTAATTATTGGTAAATGCAGTCGGAACATGAGACACGGGTTCTTTCTTCACAAGGGCAGTGGTTGGAATGATCTACTAGTGCAGGCAGGTGTGGTAACATCTGGTGTTGCAGATTCTCTCCTGAAGGCATCACATATAACCAGAACAAGACGGGCTCATCAAGTGACTGCGTGTGCTCTGTATGCAGCTTTGGACGATGCATACAATGAAGATGGCGGAGAGGGTGGGTCTGTTCAGAGCATGGATGAATGGTGTTCGCAACAACAACAAAGTCAGCCAATGTTTAAGTTCTGGATCACCGTTCTACAGTTACAACTGGCAATACTAATCTTTATCCATCAGAACTGGAAACTTCGAGCTATATACTCAGTCTCTTGCCAGACTAACCGGATGGTTCTTTGCTCTTGATCATTATAATTATGCAAGATGGATCCCAGTTCACATCAGGGATATGGTCACATTACAACGTCGGCATCCATCTGTCTACACTGCATTCAAGAAAGGAATTTACTGTGGGAAAGACAACACACGCGTTCTCTAAGATAGCTATTGACCAGGCCCACGAGCAAAATAATGCTATTGTTAAAGGCGATGGGGGCGCAGTTGGCTTGATGGATAGCCCATCTGCATTGCAGCGATGGATGGTCAGCGTACCAGAGATGGCAAGGCTCATTACTGAGTTTGAAACTGCAGTAGACAAGAATAGTACAAATGGCTCTATAGATATGCGTCACCATGAAGATAGGCCAGCATTCCAGAAGTCATTCAGGCAAGATGTCGCATCCCTCAAGTCGACACTAATTGGCTATGGTAATCCATTTTCAGAGAAAAATGGCGATCTTCTGGTGATCACTACCCGTGACATCCTACCAAGTAATGTTGTCGACACAATTTATAGAATTGAGGAGTTGGGCCGAATTCAGTATGAGGATTATGTAAAGGCACGGTTTGTGAACCTGAAGAAAATACCGCTTGACGAAACCATCAGCAAGAATTCATTGCAACTTTTAAAAGCACCACAGAAGCTCAACGACAACAAACACAAACTAACTGTAAACGCTTTAAAGAGCGATATACACTTATTTTCAAGACTGTATGTCGCTTGTCAAGTTCGTGACGGGAACCTTTCTGACTTCTTTTCTCACGAGAATCACCCATATCCACCATCTCTCTCTGAAGAAGGAAAGCTGAGATTCACTTCTAAATGCGACATTGTTAAGTGTCTAGAAGCGTCCATCACACAAGAAGATGAGACAACGGGTGAAGGGAGATCAGTAGTTCCGGATGTCGTGGTGCTTGATGGCTCGGCCATCGTTAACATGTTGAAACCTGGATTTGCCAGGACATTCGGGGAGTATTCCCAAGATGTGTTTATACCATATGTTAACTCATATCTGGAAAAGGCTCAGCGTGTGGATATTGTCTGGGACGAATACCGGGATGGCAGTTTGAAAGAACAAACTAGAGATAAAAGAGGAAAGGGCAAACGCCGTCGAGTGGAACCTACCAGTACGATTCCGAAAAACTGGACAGAATTTTTGAGAGAATCGGAGAACAAGAAGGAGCTATTCGTTTATCTGGCACATGAAGCTGTAAAGATATCAACTCACAAGTAAGTCATTAGCTCAATTGGTCCGGCAGTTATTTGCCGACATCAACAGGACAATGGAAAGCTGGACAATTGCTATCACGAGGAAGCCGATAGTCGCATGATGGTCCATGTCGCAGATGCTGTCTCTAAGAATTTTAACTCAATTGTCATCAGAACAGTAGACAGTGATGTTGTTGTGTTGGCTGTTCATATGTACGCCCGACTTGGTGGGAAGCCGTCACAGCTATGGATAGCGTACGGAGTGGGTAAACATTTCCGACACATCCCTGTTCACAGAATATCGGCATCTATTGGGGTTGACAAGAGCCTAGCACTCACGATGTTCCATGCATTCTCAGGTTGGTGTCACTTTTCACGTCAAGTACGTGCCAGTGCTAAATATCACTAGGGATTTGATTATTTTATGAGAAAAGATTCGTTCAGAGTAATTGTTCATACTCTTTGAAAAATAACAATTCCACAGACATTTACGTTTTTACCTAAGTGAGTCAATTGGAACGAAATGACACACATGAATGCAGGATGTTTGGTGTTAAAAACTATTACATATTTAAAAAAAACACTATTCCACATAATAAACAATTTGTAAAAATGATCTATCTCTCTCACAAAACATACCCAATTATTTACAATAAATAAATGGAACTGAGTGACATCAAAATATCTAATTAATCGGACTATGAGTGATTTCGGTGAGGTTGCAGTAATTGGTTATTTAAATGGATCTTCAAAATGTATGTTTATAAAGTAGCCAACACAAGCCTTTTCGACAACTTTGCAGGATGTGATACGGTATCTGCATTTTCCGGGAGGGGTAAGAAGACAGCTTGGGACACATGGTCAAAGAATCCGTATATCACGGAAACATTCAAGAATTTGGTTATTGATCCGACTCTGACAAATGTGGATGATTCAATGGACGTTAACGAGAAATTTGTTGTGCGGTTGTACGAGAAGTCCAGTGAATCCACTACTGTAAACGAGGCGAGGCTCCGCTTATTTGCTCAAAAAGGTCGGGATTTGGTGAATATACCTCCAACAAAGAATGCATTGGAAAACCACGTAAAAAGAGCGGTGTATCAATCAGGCCACTGCTGGTATAATATTGATGCTGGGTATAGCGCCCCGGAGCCAGAATCTTGTGGATGGACAAAGAGCCCTGAAGGAAGTTGGAGTGTGAGATGGACTGATCTTCCAGAAGCATCCAAAGCTTGTCGTGAACTATTGCGATGTGGTTGCAAAAAGGGTGCAAAAACAATTGCACATGCTCGAGGGCATCATTAAGCTGTACCGCTCTATGCAGTTGCAATTGCAATTAAGTATTGCCAACAATGGCAATGCTGCAAACGTTTCCAACTCTTTAGGGTGCGTTCACACATCTAGCAAAATTGACTGGCGATTTATTATGAATACTTCATTGCACATTCCTTAATGTCACTTATTCGAATTGCAAAATGAGTATCTTCGATTGTTTTATCCCCTATTGGAGCGAAGAAATACCACGAGTTATTGCACGATTGATTCTTATAACATATTAGAAGCTTATTTTCGAGCACAATTCAGTTGTATAACTATAGTGAATTGCATATATATATATCACTGTACTTGTACATGTAGCTGTTCATATCATAGGATTTTATAGCACTTAACGTCAAAATGTCTGTAAATTTGCCAGCGCGTGAACGTACCCTTAATTGAATGCATAAGTACTGCATCAGTGATTATTTCTAAACTTCATTTTTTAAATCTGGCTAACACGTGTGCTGATTCTGTGTAAGTTATGAAATCTTTGCAATCAAGCATGGGTTTATTGATCATAGTATCATAGTATCACGGTTGCATACAGAAAATAATTGCGTTTGCTATTGCACATGTAAACAATTCATATATCATACCTTGTCGCACATAATTCGCATCGATCCTCATAATAAAAACATTTGCTTACCTATATTTTGAAGAACTACAGTTATTATAAATATCATAAATATTTTAACTTTGTTGTACATGTATGTTGCGCGTATGATACCACCATGATTAGAAACTTGTCGAATTGTGACCAAAGTGTTATTATAGCTGCAAATATGTAATCGGGTAGCTCCATAGCAACGGTTGCCATGCAGTGTGTTTTGCCAGACCAATGGTCGATATTGTCCACACACATTCGCTAAAATGATAATATGACATAATGTTGAGGCGGAAGATTGTCATGATCAACTTTCAGACAGTTTGATATCATATAAATTCGTCTCGTTTCATTATAACCATCACGTATAGTAATCAAAACATACAACCAATATGTACATACAATTGTTTTTTCTGCATTATATATATGCCAATCCACCATCTTCTAGTCTATAACTTGTTTGCAATCCTTAAAGTTGTTATATATACCGGTATATATATATACAGAGTGATTTATCAATGTTTATATTTTCTTGTCAAAGTACATTTTCATAAACAATAAATATACATACACGCCTCAGTAAAATGTTGATATACATAGCCAATAATAGGGATTTTCCAACAAATGGCGGCCATTTTATCCACCATTTTGAATCTACCCAACTATAACGGAAACATGGGTCAATGGATATACAGCCTAATCCCTTTCCAACACAAATAGATGCATAAAACATTGTTTTTAAATCAGAAACTGAGTCAAAACGATGCACACTTGTTGGAATTGCGAGAAAAAAAGATGTTTTTTTTAAAATGGTTGCCATGGCAACCATGGGCATTTTCCAGCTTGGCATGATATCCAAAATGTCTTAAATTTATATGTAGTACATGCGTGCCAAGTTTGGTGCTTTTACCATAAAATGCACGATTTTGTCATCTATCCGCCCCACTATATGTGTTCCTCACACAACGTGTGTTCGTCTATATCCAAATATGGGACAAATAAAGAGCGTTAGTCTCACTTTTGTGCAAGCAAATGACAAAACCCGAAGATTAAATATAAATATATCATTCCTGCATATCGCTATCAAGTTCACGTTTCGACCTATAGTATCCCAAACTGCAAGGCAGATGTAGAGTTCCAAATTTTTTTTAGCCTGTGCCAATGCATTCTCTTATATATGCTAGTCGACGCCTATCAATTTTTTATCATGTTTTCTAAATAAATGTTTCTTACAATTTTTAGGACATAAAATAAAAAACATCCATTACCCTGCAGGGAGCCCCACACATATATAGAAGCATATAGAAGAGTGTCGTCTGCTCATGTTTGTCTGGGGCTCTGTATGGGTGAAATTATAAAATTGTTAAAGAATACAAGAAAAAAAATTTAAATTGTAAAAAATTGTCAGGCCAATGCATTCTCTTATATATGCGAGGCGACCTATGGTCGACTCGCATATATAAGAGAATGCATTGGCACAGGGTAAAAAAGATCCCGTCATTACAT
This sequence comes from Siphonodentalium dalli, assembly GCA_032622095.1. Classification (NCBI taxonomy): domain Eukaryota; kingdom Metazoa; phylum Mollusca; class Scaphopoda; order Gadilida; family Siphonodentaliidae; genus Siphonodentalium; species Siphonodentalium dalli. The sequence continues at coordinate 197,370,607 of CP136063.1, forward strand.
GCTGGTGTCTATTTTTGTAATAGGAAAAGAGCGGGAAACCCCATAACCATGGCTATCATCACGAGTTACATGTGTCGTCTCTAACCGTGTTCCGTATTTAACTTCTGGCTCATCTATTTGATTGAAGCTTACTCAACATAAGTGCACAAAAGAGAACATTTCCTACACATTTCAGTTGTTTGTGGGATTTAATACAAACATTTCCTACAAATTTCATTTGTATATATGGGATTTAATAAAAACATTTCCTACAAATTTCAATTGTTTATGGGATTTAATACAAACATTTCCTACAAATTTCAGTTGTATATATGGGATTTAATAAAAACGTTTCCTACAAATTTCAGTTGTATATATGGGATTTAATAAAAACATTTCCTACAAATTTCAGTTGTATATGGGATTTAATACAAACATTTCCTATAAATTTCAGTTGTTTATAGGATTTAATAAAAATGTAAGCAAACCTTATACATGTAGTATGTGATGGAAGTGGTCATGCTAGGGTAGCGAGGGCACTGAACTCTGTGTTGTAGCTTGATAGAATATCCACCCTTCCAAATGTTGTAGATATATTTTGGAAGTTCAGAATGTTCGTTTTAATTTGTTATATTATTTCTCGCACAGTATCCCAGCACATGCAGTTTCTGCACGACCATGTTGACTGACAGCGCCACGCGCCTTCAAGGTCTCTGTCCGCGCGTGCCCCAGACATGCATTCCCGACATCGTATGGTTTTGTGTCGAAAATTAGAGCCTTAGTTTTGAGAGATTATCATTTAATAGTCCCGACTCGGTTTTGCGTTAGCAGGGCGTATGAATTTATGGCTAATAACGCGCTATGGAAGCATCTCTCCCGGACGGAATAACGCACCATTATTGCTCGCGCCGCCGAAGCCACGTCCGTAAACCCTCTGGTATCTACTTTTCTAATTTCGTAATGGCTTTGTAGTCGATATATCGTGTTACGAACTCGTAAGTCAAGCCTGGTATCTGAACTATGACATTTCAATCGCTAACTGCAAAGAAAATTCTCAGGAACCCGCGGCTCACAGATATTCCAGGCATAATTTACAAGATATGGAATGTGTGGGACTTATGTACCGGTTGCTCTGCCGTCCCCTACATTATATCAACTTCAATGGTCAGTTATATTACCAACGGGGTTAGTTTAAACATATTTTATTTTAACCAAAACAATGTACAAAGTTCACGGTATAATGATGGAAGATATTGATGGTTATAACAGGGTTTGGCAGTAAGCATAGTGCTTATCTTAAGCCATCTCATACACATATATAATATTGAATGGTAACCGTTTCATACAGACAAAAATAGAATGTACAATTCAATGTATATCAAAGTATATATCTTTAAAAAATTATTATTGTTATTGTTAGTTATAATGTATGGCAGCCCCCTTCCAATCGAAGAATTTTGGCAGGGTACTTTGGGATCGATATTGCATAGAATTTAATTTTGATTTTAATGTGTTTTTAATTTTGTTCCATGAATAGCCAAAGATCGTATACATCAGGTTTGTGCATAATATGGCTTGAATCTGCCACTTAGTTCGGTGTTGAATTGTATGGGAGGACAAATGTGATATTATAATATGTTTATTAGCCTCCTTGATAGAATTGTTAATAAATGTAAATGTGTCCTTCAATATAATTGTCCTGTTTTATAATCGTATAACACTTAACATATAATAATAAAACCAAATATTCTTACGCGGTTCTTACAAGATTCTTACGAGATTCGGCGAGACTCAGCGAGATTCTTATGAGATTCAGCGAGATTTTTACTTTTTCACAAGTTTTCAAGACCTGATATGAGTTTCCCCAGTTTTTTCACATTTTGAGAAAAATAACGGTCATTTTTTAAACTGCTTTGCATGGTCGTGTTACATTTAACTCGATATATCGTGTGAGACTTTATCATTCAATCAATCAATCAATCAATCAATCAAGATTACGATGTGAATGTAGCAACTTGCTATCCGATAAGGTTCTAAATCACATTGCAAATTCAAAAGACTGCACCTGTGGAAACGGTGAAGAAAATGCCTTTCATTATTTCTTTAATTGCCACCTACATTCAATCCCAAGAATTCGTCTATTGAATAAATTACTTCCTTAAAACATTTATTCATTAAAGATTTTGCTTTTTGGAGATCCTGCACTTCCTTTTTGTGACAACATGAAAAATTTCTTAGCTGTACAGTAATTCATACGCGAGACAAATCATAATTCTAAATAATGATACGTACAAGCCAGCAAGCGAAACAAAGAAACCAAGAAACCCGACTTTAAGTCAAACACTTATACAAACTTATGACAAACTCGGGGGTGGGGGTGACCGGTGATATGTATATATGTTCAACTTGTTTTTGCTAGTCATGTTGCTTTGCCATTACCAATTATTTATTTTTCAGTGTAATAACATATGGGAGAGGGGGTACCCATAAGTGAGTCAGCACTTGTCCTCCAATCCCATTGTCTGTATAAACAATGTATGTGTCATATATCATGTGTTATATATATTAGACAAATAAATATGTTTAAACTAATCAATCAATCAATTTATTATACATTTACACCAAATATGGTCAATTGTATAGATACATAATATTGATACATAATATAATTAAAGGGACACATTGGAAATCTTTTTATCATAATCATCAATATCTAAATGAAAACAAATGACATTTTTTTTATTATTATTATACTTGTAAAAATAACTATGAAAAGGGTTTTCCTCAGATTTTGACAGTTTGATAAAAAATAAAGTTAAAGGTACTCAATCCGATCAGACGGTCCCCATATCATCAAGATACAACAATAACATTTCTTCAAAATACGATTTAGTTATCAGAATCGATTTATTGCAACGAAATAATGCTAACCACTGTCAACTATGGTATACAAATTTCCCAAAACTTGTTATTTATCAACATTTTGTTCAACAAAATATGGCCGTATTATCACAAAGTATCACGAAATTTGGCCGTATTACCACTTGATTTTAGAGTTATCTATCTTCATCCGCAATTTTGTCCGAGACCTTCCGTTTGAACACGTATTTCTGGGCCACATATTATTACACATTTCGAGAAATAACAAACTTCAAAAATCGATATCTTATCACTCTGAGCTTGGATGTGTGAGTTCCTCGACTCGAATCAAGTATTTGTTACCCACAATGGCAAAGAAATAGTAATTTATGAGCGTCTGATCGGATTGAGTACCCAGTATTTAAGGGAGTATATAGTGACAGACAAGTGTGTGATATATTGGAATAATAATATTTTACGTGAAAATTAGTATTTCTGGGTCAATATAATAAATGAAATTTACGATTTTTAGTTCCGAAATGAGAGTAAAATTTAATATCTCTTACGAAATTACTCGGCGCGTTTTTTATTTTTTTTTATTTCTAGTCATTTTTCTACCAAGGCGTCCATCTATTACGCATGCGTAGACACGTTCATATGGCTAACGAGGCTGCCCTCTAAGAAGCGCGAGCTGACGTACGACCATGTGCCTAACGAGCCTTCCCTTCGTGTGCAGAATGCTCTTACTAATGTGATCCTTTGTAATAGAACACCGTAAAATTCCCCCCACTCTTTGATGACTCAATTGTGATGAATCTAAGCAGATAGCATTACACAGTAAATATATCGATATAACAAAACCTATAATACCGCAACTTAACAAAGACCGAGGGGTCATGCAATGACGATTTTAACACTTTGATCCCAGCCGATTCGGGAAGTGTATGCCTATAATATACATCTTTAGCGATAAGAGAATCGAGGACGTTGGCCCATTTTAAGTGAACATTTGGTGATTTCGGAGTCAAAAGTTTGAAATTACATTTTGTATTTAGTTCCGAGAGAGAGAGAATGAGAAAGAGCGAGAGAGGGGAGGGGTGGGTGGAGGGAGAGAGAGGGGAGTGGTTGGAGAGAGGGAGGGAGGGAGAGACAGAGAGAGAAAAAAAATGGATATCTCTTGCGAAATTTGAAATTGCTGTGTTTTCTGATATATTTCCAGTGTTTATAATAAGGATGCCGCCCATTTATATAACGTAATACTATGACACATGCATGATGGTTAACGAGGCTATCCGTCTATAACGCGCGAGCTGACGACCATGTGCCTAACGAGGCTTCCCTTCTATAGAACATGCACAGAAGGATCTTACTAATGGGATCCTCTGCAGTCTTACACGCTCGTGTAGCCCTGTATAATGGCAAAATATGAAGTTACCTGAGTAATTCTCCTCCGCATTTCCTTTGATCTTATGTATCAAGCACTCTCCGACTGCAGACGGCTTTGCAATATTATCTATCTACTCATGAGTGATAAAAAACGCTCATGGTGAAAAATCATCTATTTCTATGGAAGATCAAATTTTGCACGTTTCTCGATCTCTATGCTTCGTCGCCTTTATTTAGATTATAGCAGTGATTCTAGCATATACATACCATGATGTGAATGAAAATTGCTACATAAAAGAATAAAAAACGGCATTTTGTTTTAAATGCATTTTGATGTGTTAGAGGGACATACAAAATTAATTTATTAATTGGTATTTATATGTTCAGTTTATATGTCATATCTGTTTTTCAACTTTTTTCAACAGAACAGAGCAAGAAATTGTTTTGAATTATATTTTGATTGTTGTTGTTGTAACTAGAGGTCTGGAACAACAACATAAAATATCCAATAAATCAATGAATTTGAGTCAGGGATGAGTGAAAAATAAACTAATTTACTCTATGAACTATGTAAAGCAAAATGATAATTATATTGAAAATGAGAATATGGCTTAAGCATTTTACCCATTGCATGAGAGCTTTGAACATTTCTTCACGGGAGGTGACCGGACGTGTATTATGACACAACCCGAGATTATATATGTATTCAATGTTCCAAATAAATTTTTAGGCAACATATATTACTTTTTATTTAGATTCTATAGTGTAAACAATTACTTCTTTTGGAAAGAGAATTACTAGTTAGATATCGACTTTCCAAATGGCAGCTAGTTTGAAGGTGGGTCTGGAAAACCGAAACTAAAATTTCTGATATAAACTGGGATTGTAAAGAGCGTTCTTGGAAATGTGTTTATTCTTTTTTAATGATCGTATACGATAAACGAGTGGTAAACTAGAATTCACGGAAAATACGTGTTCCTTAAAGTGATGTGAAACACAAAGGTAGGGTGATCAAATAGAAATGGAGATTAATCTTGCTCAAAGTAGTTATTTTTACAAATTATATATATCCAAATTGGAAACACACATCATCATACTTATATATTTGCAATGACTCTCGAAGGCGAAATAGTTTTCGTTAGTTTATCGCAGATAGTTGCGTCCCGAATCGAGAAGTAAATATTTACAAATGAGAGTAGTCCTGGGGCCTATACTATAGAATACAATTTTTGTAATAGTAGGCTTATTTGAGCCGCACAGAAGGCGTCGAGTACTATAGATCACTGTAATCTAACAGCGAACGCGATTTCTTGTAAATCACAAAAAGACGGCAAATCGAGTACTATCGACCACCGTTCGTTAAACGCACATTTGTGATTTTGTCAAGGGAAATTACTCTAATGATATATGCGAATGGTATGGCAATGTCTATTTGTGTCAGTTGGTGAGTGATTTATTTGATGAATAAAGGTACATTATGTGACCACAATTGCGCATGGTGAAAAGTAATTCCTTCGGTATCGTGTGGAATACTTACCATTTTCAGATGTTTTATGTTACATGTTTCTTAACGGTTTGTCGAAAAAGGTCGGCAAACACACATATCGGTTGTCCTTCAAATGGCCACATCAACTTCATATAGCAATATTACCAAGGGTGGAACCTGATTTGTCTAGCTAGCTTTGGGCAGGGGCAGCGTCTGAAATATTAGAAGTTGCAACATCTATACCTTAATAGTTGAAAAGTTTGAGGTTCCATGCAACTGGAAAAAATCAACCCATGATGGGGGTGCGATGGCTGTTCTCTGACTTGGTATTTTCGACCTGTGTCAAGGATAGGTGTTCATTTGGAATTTCCAATGTGGACCATCACTCCCTCGTCCAGGGTCTCCGGGGACATCCAACTTAAAACATATATATAGCACCATCTACTTAAACTATACCTAATTCTCGGTACCTTCCAATTATACCCAACTAAGCGGCTATATTTAGGTAAACATATGACATTTGGTGTATAACCAACACGCAATACTACATGGGTAGGTTAAGGATCAGGGGACCCAGATTTTTTCTAATAATTCACCCATGGAACATTCTATGTGGCACTATTGGCCAACTTAAATTGTTTAGACCACAAGGTGAACGCAAACTTCTTGAGCACACAAATGCCATGCGGTTCAACTAGGTTACATAATGTCATGGTAAATATTTGGGGTCTACTGATTCTTAACGCAACTTAGCCTGAAATTATAAGTAACTGTTTCAACACGAAATGCCACCACCCCCGATTCACCGCGTATCCGTGAACTTCGCACAAAGATAGTATATAGATGGTTCGCCAAAAAGATCATACCAATCATTACATGTCAATGTATTTTGCCTATCAAGAGTTTTGGGCATATGTTGAGTTTCAATCTACAATGAAAGAAATACACTGATAGAAATACAGTCGAATACTATAGAACACAAAATATTTATTACAAAATTAGTAAATCACAAATTAACGCTGATATTACAAAAATTGTATTCTATAGTATAGGCCCCAGACGATGATTTCTATGGAGTTGTACAGTCGATTTCCTTGAAAATTTCGGCGATGTTACTAAAATGTTTCATTCTTCCAGTTGACATAGCGCCTGAATGCTAACTTATCAGTTTCACATACCAGAACAAGCACATAATATCTCTTTAAAGTTCAGTAAAATATCGACAGTATCTGTTAAAAATATTCATTTTACGTATGTTTTATATTATTGCGCATCGACGATGTATACATTATAAATTATAAAGTTTGAAATTGTTCGTTTCAAACTTTATAATTCATAATGTATATACATCATCGATGCGTGATAATATAAAAACATACGTAAAAATGAATATTTTTTAACAGATATTGTCGCATTTATGTATAACCAAACAATCAAAACTGTAAGCAAATTCGTTCTTGTTTTTAACTTGGTACACCTATAAGGACCCGAGCTCTATCGTGTTTCAGATATTAAGGAATGCAATTTTAAATGCATTACCTTGATGAGCTCAGCACGCGGCGACACGCTCCAGCAGTTCACTAGATGGTCGCTGATTACATTTTAAGTGAAAAACTCGAATCTTTCTTTCAATTTAACAAGCAATTTTCATTCTTGTAGAAAATAACACGACCGGACTTAATCCCCCCTCGTCTGACAGCGCGAACATTCTTCCACCCGTTATCAGGCGTGGGTAAGACGATATGCCAGCATTGTGTTAACGAACACGGGCGTCAAAGAAACCCTCAGATGTTTATGCATTCAGATCAGCTTCCCGTTGACAATTTTGATTGCTGTGAAAAACGACGTGTCTTTTGCGCCTCATTACTCATCGAAATTCATATTTCATTTACTTATAACTGAGGGTCTATGGTTTAGCTTTCAGTCGATGGTCATTATTGTATCGTTACGAGCATATGTCATATTAACCCTCTCTGAGCGTGCCGTGTAATATATTCCACACACGAACGCCCACGCCCTGTCGATCTGTCGATAGACTCCATAAACGTAGATATCATCGTTGTTATTGTTGTTGTGACTGAGGGTCTATGGTTTAGCTTTCAGTCGATGGTCATTATTGTATCGTTACGAGCATATATCATATTAACCCTCTCTGAGCGGACCGTGTGCTAGATTCCACACATGAACGCCCACGCTATGTCGATCTGTCCATAAACTCCATACACGTAGATATCATCATTGTTGTTGTTGCTGTGACTGAGGTTCTATGGTTTAGCTTCCAGTGGATGGTCATTATTGTAACGTTACGAGCATATGTCGTGTTAACCCTCTCTGAAGTGCCGTGCGATAGTTGCACACATGAACGCCCACGCCCTGTCGATCTGTCCATAGACTCCATGCACGTATATATCATCGTTGTTGTTGTTGTTGTTGTTGTTGTAACTGAGGGTCCATGGTTTAGCTTTCAGACGATAGTCATTATTGTATCGTTACGAGCATATGTCATATTAACCCTCTCTGAGTGTGCCGTGTCATAGATTCCACACATGAACGCCCACGCCATGTCGATCTGTCGATAGACCCCATACACGTAGATATCATCATTGTTGTTGTAACTGAGGGTCTATGGTTTAGCTTTCAGTCGATTGTCATTATTGTATCGTTACTAGCATATGTCATATTAACCCTCTCTGAGCGTGCCGTGTGATAGATTCCATACATGAATGCCCACGCCACGTCGATCTGTCCATAGACTCCATACACGTAGATATCATCGTTGTTGTTGTTGTTGTTGTAACTGATGGTCTATGGTTTAGCTTTCAGTCGATGGTCATTATTGCATCGTTACGAGCATATGTCATATTAACCCTCTCTGAGTGTGCCATGTGATAGATTCCACACATGAACGACCACGCACTGTCGACCTGTCCATATAGACTCCATACACGTATATATCATCGTTGTTGTTGTTTTGTTGTTGCTGTTGTTGTTGTTGTGACTGAATATCGATATTGTTTAGCTTTCAGCGGATGGTCATTGTTGTATAGATACGAGCATATGTCGCGTTAACCCTCTCTGAGTGTGCCGTGTGATAGATTCCACACATGAACGCCCACACCCTGTCGATCTGTCCATAAACTCCATACACGTAGATATCATCGTCGTTGTTGTTTTTGTTGTTGTTGTTGTTGTTGTTGTGACTGAATGTCTATATTGTTTAGCTTTCAGCGGATGGTCATTGTTGTATTGTTACGAGCATATGTCGCGTTAAACATCTCTGATCGTGCCGTGTGATAGATTCCCACATGAACGCCCTCGCCCCGTCGATCTGTACATAAACTCCATACACGTAGATATCATCGTCGTTGTTGTTGTTTTTGTTGTTGTTGTAACTGAGGGTCTATGGTTTAGCTTTCAGTCGATGGTCATTATTGTAACGTTACGAGCATCTGTCATATTAACCCTCTCTAGATCTGAGTGTGCCGTGTGATAGATTCCACACATGAACGCCCACACCCTGTCGATCTGTCCATAGACTCCATACACGTAGATATCATCGTTGTTGTTTTGTTGTTGTTGTTGTTGTTGTTGTTGTTGTGACTGAATGTCTATATTGTTTAGCTTTCAGCGGATGGTCATTGTTGTATCGTTACGAGCATATGTCGCGTTAACCCTCTCTGATCGTACCGTGTGATAGATTCCCACATGAACGCCCTCGCCCCGTCGATCTGTCCATAAACTCCATACACGTAGATATCATCGTCGTTGTTGTTGTTGTTGTTACTGAGGGTCTATGGTTTAGCTTTCAGTCGATGGTCATTATTGTATCGTTACGAGCATATGTCATATTAACCATCTCCGAGCGGGCCGTGTGATAGATTCCACACACACTCTTATAACTAATGTGTAGAAACGATTACACATCAAATGTGTAAACCCGGTTAATACACATAGCAATGTGTAGTTTTACATACAAATACATTGACCAAGTGCCGTTCTACACATAATGTGTATATTTTATTACACATAATTGTGTAAAAACGTAGAGCATGCGCATTGCGTGCCTTCAGTTTCATAGTCTGCTACATGACGGCCATATTGTTTGAGTATATTTTTTGGAATACAATCTACAGTGATCGTAGACAAGGAATGTAAGTTCAGAATTCCGACTTGTGAGTATAGTATTAATGATATATGAGGATTTATTTGTTAAAACTTTCATGAAGAATACTGCTCTTATACTTGTTTATATGATTGTTGTAATACGTCAATACTAATATTGTGCAACCACGCCACGACCCTGGTTTGTTCATTTAAAACGAAAACTCACACATGACAGAGCAAAATATTACGTACCATTGTACGCCATGAAAGTTTTAACATATAAATCTCCATATGTCATCAATACTATATACCCACAGTTCGGAATACTGAACTTACATTCTTGTCTACGATATATGTGTAAGAATCTACACAAAATGTGTAAGGCATATGTGTTGATTTTAAGCACACCGGTGTGTATAAATGTGTAGAAATTTACCCATTTATTGTGTAAAAATTGTTACACAATTTGTGTACCTACATAAAACTACACATATACTACACAAATATGTTTAAGATCAAAAATGAATAATGATTGTGTAGCAGGGCTACACATTGTGTGTAGAAAAACTACACATTAGTCATAAGAGTGCATGAACGCCCACGCCCTGTCGATCTGTCCTTATAGACTCCATAAACGTAGATGTCATCGTTGTTGTTGTTGTTGTTGTTGTAACTGAGGGTCTATGGTTTAGCTTTCTGTCGATGGTAATTATTGTATTGTTCTCCGAACGTATTTATGCAGCAGACTTCATAGGATCTATATTCGAGAAGCTCGAAGTTTATGGTCCAGGATCTAGGCGTTTGAAAGGGTTTATTTATACTGACTGTGTCACCAAAAATTGATGTACATCTCTCATCCAGTTGGAATTTCGGTTTTTGCGAAAGAAATGTATGTATATATATATATATATATATATATATATATATATATATATATATATATATATATATACATGTACAGACATAAATAATATACTAAGAAAGGTCTCACCCGAATTCATAGAAGTTTGCACCTCAAAAAGGGTCCCTGAAGCATGGTTACAATTAGACGCCACAACCGTCCGATCTCACTACTCTTGGTGAGAGTTAGAGAGTAGCGAGATCGAACGGTTGTGGCGTCTATATTTTTAGGTTGCAATAGCTTGATTGATTGATTGATTGATTAGGGTTTTATGTCGCTTTAGCCACTAAGGCCATATCACGACATTACCAGTTTTAATGGTGGAGGAAATCCGCACACTTTCGGCTAATCTAACAGTGATTTCAATGGCTGATAAACTCGTCGACCATGTGCGGCAAACCACCAGCCATCGGCAAGTAACTGGCACCTTTCACATATATCGATTTCGAGTTACAAAGTCCACGATGGAAACATGTGGATTTGAACCCTTATCGCCAGCGCTGGAAGGCGAAACGGCTTGGAGTTGTACCCCTAACCGATTGAGCCACCGATGCCCCTCAGGTTGCAATAGCAGAAATGTTCCTGCCGTGTGGTTTCCCGGGCAATATTCAGTACAAGGGGAGTTACTCTATTTAAACGAATTTACATGCACTACAATAATTTATTATCAATCTCTATCAGAGTGCGCATGTTGATCACCGCTGAAAATTGAGTATGGCACTATATACACTGGACGATATACCCGGCTATTTAAATGGAATTATTCGCATGCAATTGTTGTATCCATTGATACAGGCAGATATAGATCCGTTTTTTTTAAGTTATATGGTTGGAAATGTAACTAAATATCACTTCTGAGAGTTTAGGTATTTTTTATCAAAGCAAAATTAATAATGAATGGATCAGTTTGCGAAAAATGTTCCCACCGAGGCCTATACCGTGGGTATCTAACCGTAACATGTGATGGCTGCAAAATATAAGCAATATAAGCCCATTATTCTGCTTCTAAGTTTTAACACCATTTGAAAATATATATTTTTTCATTTCAGAATCAGAATTGATGCCTTCCGTGTGGAATGGGTCCATCTCCTGTTCCAATGGCTGCATACATTCAACAGCGTGATACTATGTTAATATTTGTGACACAGCATACACAGAGTCGTGCAGTTATAGCTTTGGAGTCAAGTATGATGTAACTTTGCAATTTCACTGGAACAAGTAAAACTTGAGGAAATGCAATCGTCACCATTTGAATCGGTTAACCGATATCAGACTCGGCCTATTTTTATTTTTTTCAGAATATCCCGATGTTTGCCGGAGTCGAATGAATTATTTTCTGTCCCGAATACTGTGTTGCCCAATCTAGTTCTGTATTCACATCGGCGCGCTATTTGTATTTCTCGATTCGTGTAACATGTTTAGGGGTGGAAAATGGTCAACTCAGACACCATATGGGATTTTATTTTACCCCTATATACTTGCCACCAAGTTTTTGAGTTACGTATACATGTACCTATGCACTAGTATAAAATATAAAGCCACATAGTGACAAGACTGATAGGTATTATGTCGCGTATATATTGTCTGATGGTATATTGGCCCAATTTTAATTACAATTTAATTATTGCTGACGAATGAAATTAAAATTGGTTCAATATACCATCAGACAAAATATCTGAAGGAACTAAGTACAACTTACTAACTGTAACCCATAATAAAGTTAACACCATTGGAATAATATCTAACATATATCAGAACAAGGAGACTGCGATCAGGGTCAATATCTTTGGTGTGATCTTAGGGTACATGTAATTGGGCTTGAACTCAACTTAAGCCGATTACTTAACCAGGTCCACACGCCGGTTACATTATTGTGTGTGTTTAAAAAAAAAAAAAACCATTCAATAAAATCAACAGAATGAAATGTCAATGACATTAGCTTAACACGAAGAGAGGATTATTTCATGTGTTATATACAGCCAATTATGGAGCGATTGGAAATGCGAAAGCTGAAATATATAAGTAATACTATTGATGTCAACATCCATATGCTGTTGGTGATTATCAGATAAGGGATGTGGTATGTAGGGTGTGCCAAAGGATTTGGTCGCGCAAAAGAGTAGAATCCAAGATGACTCCCGGCGGTCATGTTTTTCATAGAAAATTGTTCAAATTTGATAGTTCCCATCTAGAGCTGATCCTAAACAAGCCTGTAAATTTTCAAAACAATTCTGCGACAATTGCGGGTTACAAATTTGAAATCCAAGATAACTTAACGCGACCTGATTTCCAGGTTGTTCTAAGTCCATTTTTTATGTTTTTGAGATAATCGATTTTTAAAGTTTGAATCTCCGATGCGGGTTAACTATTAAAGATGGATTATCTCTTTAAATAACAAATTTTAAATAGTTGCGTGGGTATAAAATAATAGATATGAACTGAAGACCTATGTCCGGAAAAGCTTCTATCAATTAATATTGATTTTATTTCGAATATTAAATCGGGCCCATTTATGTTACTATTTTTAGAACCGACCATTCGGATGAGACCGTATTGCGATATAGAGCACTGGGCTGTTCCTACGGCTACGCAACGAATGTCAAATGACACAGATTGGTTGTTTGTATTGTTTTGTTCGACAGATATAAGCGATAATGAGTATAATTAACGTTTATTTGGGACAAAAATGCACAATATAATTTCTGGTATATGTTAACAGTAACCACTATTGTTCGTTAGCTGAACAAACACCCCTTTTTAGACCAGAAAATATTCGAAATAAAATTAATATTAATCGATAGAAGCATTTCCGGACAGGAGTCTTCGATTCAAATCTAATATTTTATACCCCGGTAACTATATAATACATGTTTACAAAGAGATAATCCACCTTTAAGACTATGGATATACTTCTAACACTGCCCGATTGGAAAATCATTCCTTTATTAGGATAAATAAGCATCCCAATCCATAAATTAAATGTAATCCTGTTTTTGTGAAGAATACTGCAGGTAGGATGCATATTTGGTACTAAGGGCATATTGGAACATAATTACACTATGACTATAGTTCAAATGACACCATTGCACTGAAATTTGATAGAATGACCACCTTGTTCTATGTGGCATAAATATTAGGATAATTATCACTTAGAACAAACAAGATAATATCACAAGTCTGAAACTAAACAGGACATCTTGGAATTCAGAGAGCATATGGCATATAATTGTTCTATATATAGGTACGCTAACGCAGACGATATTCTACAATGCGTTTGTTCATTTCAACCAAGGTAATGTCTAACTTTGGTATGTATGTCGGAATTTGGACAACACGAGCGTTGACATTACACCATGTCACCCCATATAAACATGAAACCGACTAAATTGACACTCGCTCCGAAACGGAGGCCACAATATATTCTAGTCGTTTGGACAACTGGTTTAGACTCGAGTTTGAAGTGACCTAGAATAAATAAGTAATAAGCTGTTTCTGATTTTAAAAGCGCTTGGGAAACATTTTCTAAAGCTCATTGAAATGGGATCCTATTTATGGCTTTTATGTCCATTTTGTTGTTTATGAATGTGACTATACCCCTACAATAACATATCCAAAATACACATGAATCCCGAGATGGGAAAATCGTCCTTCTTGTGTCAAAAGTCAAGAATATGTAACAAAAATAATGGCGAAATTGGAATCTTGTTAGTCAACAAATCTGCCGACGACAAACAATAAATCCATTTCTGTTTTGTTCCTTAGGATGTTTGCTCAAACTATTCGAGTTTGAAAGATGTCCGTGTATGTAACAGGTAATATGGTGTAAAAATAGCCTCATTTTCCGAGATTCATGCATAATTTTTCTGCAAAAATCCAAAATGGCTGGCAAAATGGCAAAACGACGATTTGTCAATTCGGTGTTTAAAATGTTTCAAAATGACGGCGAAAATTGCGATCGGAAGTCAACAGTTGAAGTGTGTTTCACTAAATCTTCACATATCGAATAAATTGATAGCCAATAAGTAGTGATATATGGCTTCATACTAGTTTCCAAAAACACTAACTGGTCTCATAGTACATCAAATGAGTGTCCCTAAACACATAACGAATGTTTCAAACCACCTACCTAGTATGCAAAACCAACATATGAATACCCAAATCCATACGACGGGAGCCCCAACATCCAAATATTGTCCCAAACTTCCGAATGAGTGTCCCATGCAACCCACCCAAAGAGTTTCCTTCACCAGCCAGATATAGTGCCCCAAACCATGCACCCCAAACATCCAATGATGTATCAATCCACCCAATTAGTGTACCAACCAATTCAAGGAATATTCCAAACCACACTGGAAGTGCCACAAACTATAAAACTGGTGTTCCAAACCACACAGGCTGTGTCCCAAACAACCCAACAGGTATCTCAAAATACCCAATGAGTGCTCCAAACAATACAACGTGCGCACAACGAGTTTGTCAAACCATTCATTGAACGCCCAAAGCCACACAAAGAGTGTCCCAAACTATGCAGTGGGTCTGGGTGTCAGAAACCACATAAAGAGTGTCAAATAGGTATCCATTATGTACCTGATGCCACACATCTAGTGTCTCAAGCCATCTGTGTAGTGTCATACATGTTCCAAAAACCACTCAAATGTCCTCTCAATCGATTCAACTAGTGTCCCAAATGGCCCAATCAGTGAAAAAATCAGTGTCCCAAATCCAACCAATTGGTGCTCCAAACTATCCAACGGGTGTCACAAACCATCCAGCATCTGATGACCCAAACCATAAAACTAGTATCACAAACCATCAATGAGTTCCCAACCTATCCAACATGCGTCACAAAACATCTACTAACTGTCATCTAAAAACTTTCAAATAGTGTACACACCCTCCATCGAGTATTCCAGACCATCAAAAGAGTGTTCCAAACCATCCAATGAGTTTACCAAACCATGGGACACTCGCTGGATGTTTTGAGCTATTCGATGGGTGGTTTTCAACACTAGTTTTTGACACTCATTATATAGTGTGGAACATTCAGGGGGTGGTTTGAGACAACAGTTGAATATTTTAGACCCTCCTGTTGGTTTGAGGCAATCGTCGTGTGGCTTGGGACACATTCTGGATGGTTATGGACACTCATTGGTTGGCTTGGGACACCCATTGGCTGGTTTTAGACACTGATCTGGCGCGTGGGACACCATATGCATGCATAATTTGGGACGCTCTGATGGTGGCATACATGTATATATGACAATCGGATGGTTTGGAACACATATTTGGATGGCTTGGGACCCCAGTTGGGTGATGGGGATACACATTAGCTGGTTTGTGAAAAAATTTGGCCGATCTGGGACGCCAGTTCCATGGACTGGGGCACTCGTCGGTTGGTTTGGTATACTATTAAGAAAGTGCTTTTAGACACCCGTTAGCCTTATTAGTCGAAACTTTATCATCATATGAATCTCGACTCCCATATCAACACCCATAGAGATCACACTCCATCAGTAAAAAAAACTGGCACCTCCTGATGTTGTGACAGGGAAGTGTATAGCATTGATAAACACATGGGTACAAATATACTGTACTCAAATATTGTTGTTGGTTTCTATATTCTGATTAGAATAAGGTTACCCGATTTCCATTATTTGACTATCTGATGAGTACGAAGTAATGTTATAGATGGCCGATAAGCCGGAATGTAAAAACAAAAAACAAATAGAAGGCCCTTCATGGAGATATATTGGTACAGTTTTCAGACAATTGTATAGGTATAGGTAATATATATATAAGCCATTACCCTTCCTCAACAATGTACTTCACTGTAGGTGAAGGTTCCCAATCCAAATATTGCACGTTTTAAGTGGCTTTGTGGGCGATTTTGCTTTGCAAAGTTTGCATGCATCAAATTACGGAATTTCTCCCGGATTATTAGTTGCAATGTTAATTACGATATCGGCTCACAAAAGTCACAAAATCCATGCAACCCCGAGCCGGGACCACCCCCAATGTGAAGTAGACTACTGAGGAACAAGAACCGACAAAGAAATATATTCCCTGCCTTGTTTGTTCAATGTTATAAAGTTCCCTCTCAGAATGGGTCAAAACATCAAAAAGTTCCCAGGTTTTGTACCAGTGGAACACGACATCTACGGGCTCCATCCATATTATAGATTAATAGTTTAGTCCCAGGTATGTACACAGGGCAATTTCTCCCGACTATTTTTGTGTTGTTGTTAGTCCCAGGTATGCACAAAGGACAACGCTCGACATGACTCGGAACAGTCTCTTTGAAAAGCCGACGAAAATCATATATCGGAATTATTCAGATATAGGATTTTCGTCGGCTTTTCAAAGATACTGGTCTCGGAGACAAGTATATATGACATGCTACTGTACCCTACATCTACTAAATATCAATATCCATTTAATTTCAATACTTGAGATGAATACACATTGGGAATCTATGACAGTACTGGTTAATAAAGTAGTCGAGCTGCTCAACTCAGGCACATGTGCCAACCACCATATTGTCCTCCTTCCTCATTCTTCTCCAGGTCACATGTCCGTCACATGATGTTCATAACAATCTCCCACTGTTTTCTAGAAGTCCCACATATATACAATGAATAGCCCATCTGGCTTGCATCTGGATTGTTGAGTGCTCAACACATCAAGGAGCTTACATCTTGGTGCATTGCACTTTGTGAGGCAATCACCTAACTGAATCTCTTCTGGAACACAGGTGACAGTGTCAATTTCTTTTTTCTGTAGCATCTCACGCAATATGCTGATGTCTATCCTTAGCCGTTTGTCTTGTACCGAATGAGTTGAAATCAATGAGTCAGCTAGAGATTTATTATCCGTAATACATGTTATAGGCAGTTCTGTGGTGAATCAAAATATTTCTTGTATGATTGCTTTTAAGTAGAAACAGAATTCAGCTCCTTCCAATAGAGCAAGCGATTGGGCTGCCAAAGTGCTCTTTACAACACGTTTAATTTTGGTTGATTTCCACGCAATGGGAGAAACAAGTTGTTTTTCATTCATCAGAAACACTATGAAGCCGACTTGAGATCCATCATCAGTTAAGTTACGAAATGAAGCATCACTGTAGCAGCCTATCTTATTACTGGTGATATCCCCTATATCAGGGAAGTTTATTGTCACTTGGTCACTTTTGAGTTTCTTAATGATTTTATTGGCTAGAATAGCATCAGCAACTGTCCCACCATTGACACTAATTTCACATGCATCATATGCCATATCAGGTCTTGTCTGGCCTGTAACCCAAATTAACTGTCCTACAACACATCGAAGCTGTCTCATCTCTTTAACAGTTAATTTGTCCAACTTTTCATTACGATTGTTCAATGGAATCGGTTGAATGTCATTAAAAATATTGGTTTTGATCAACATAAATCAAATCAGTATGTTGAACAAGATTTAAGCCAAGATACTTAAATCCATAGCTCTCTTCTTTGCTGATCTTAAATTGGTTTTTGATCGCTTTAATGATTGTTTCTTTGAACAGGTGAGGTGATATCCACTCCACAAGAAATCATCCACATGGCAAGCAATTATTCCATGGAGTTCGTTTTTGTGCTGCCAATAGAATAACGCTGGATCGTATTTGCACATTTTGACACCAAGAGAAGATAATTCAGACTTCACGGTCAAATACCATACTCTCGATGCATCACCGAGGCCATATACAGCTGTCTTTAGTTTCTACAGTTTGTCAGTAGCTGCTTCTTTAGGAGGTTTAATGTACACTTCTCGCTCTATATTATGTCCTTGGAGAAATGCTATCTTGAAATATAATGAGTTCATTTTCCATTTCTTTGATGGAATAATCGCCAAGATCAATTGTAAGCTATCTTTCAGACAGGTTGGAGAATCTGTTTGTAATCCAGTATAATCTTCTTCATACCCTCGTGCTACAAGTCTAGCTTTCACAATTCCTTTTCATTCTTTCACCTTTTCAGTCAATACCCAACGAACTGACATAGTATTCTGACCTTCATCGGATACTTCAAGATAGACATTGTTGTTTTTCCAGTTGATGAGCTCTTGGTTCTTTGCGCTAGTTATTTCAGAAGCTTCGAACGAACATAAATCAATAAAAAATCCTCAGTTTTAGGACGCCATGCTGCGAGATTCTCAAAATCAACAGCCTTCTCTATGTCATCACTTATGTCTCTAATATTCAACCAATACTTATATTTTCCTGACGCCTTTCCACCACGTCTTAACACAGTAGCTTCTTTCCAATTTGAATCTTCAGTATCCTTATACACAATAATGGAATATTTATCAGGTAGTTCATGAGATGTGATCGTAGGATTAGTCGGATGTGAATCAGAAACTTCGTGTTCATCAACATTTTCTGCTGCATTTAACTGTTCAGTCAGATTGTCTGTAGAATGATATCCAACAGAATCCAAATAATTTTTTTCATTTTCTGGTTGAGTTATTGGAATGTTAATTTCACATGAATTAGTCACTTTTTGTTCATGAACATGTTTCAAATTACAAGGATTTGTTCGATAGAATTCACCTCCATGTTTAATGAATACTTGGTGAGCATCTTTGCCTATCACAACTGCTGGTCCTTGCCATATTTTGGAACTCAGGCGCTTGTAATACACTTTGTCCCCAGTCTCAAATATTAGTGAAGTTGAAGATCTGATGTAATATCGCAATGCGCGCCTGATCTTTTCTGAAGCTTCACTTTTGATAAAAGATTCCCGTGCACTATGCATGGCATTAAGATGATCACTTATAAGTCGACTGGATTCCTACCCTCCAATGCTGGTGGCTGATCAATAAGCACAGATGGAGTATTTGGGTTTTCCCCGAATACAAGTTGATTGGGATTAAATCCATAAACATTTTGGAGTGCATTTTTAGAACTCACAGCCCAAGCCAGAGCAACATCTATGGAGCATTTAGTATCTTCAAGAATTTTCCCAACCATGTTGCCAATGACCGCATTATAACGCTCTGTTATTCCATTCGACATGGAGATTCTGCTGGTATGGTGAGTATAGTTATATTTAAATTTCCACACATATCTCGAAATAATTGATTCTGAAATTCATGACCATTGTCAGACAAAAAACGAGCCGGAGGTCCAAATATGGATATCCAGTATTTGAATATATTGTCAATGATCGTTTCAGCCTTCTTATCCTCGATAACTACTGCCGAACTTAAGCGTGTTGCATGATCAATCATGTGTAAGAAATATATGTCCTTGCAAACCTTCAGATCCATGGAAACACATTCATTAAATTTCTCAGCTAAAGACAAACCAACAACTGGTCGAGGATTTCTTCGCTTATACTTCATGCATACCGAGCACTCACTTTCAACAGACGCTGTAGATTCATTGAATTCTTTGTCACAAACTCCACTGTCCTGCATGAGTTTGATAAGCTTATTGCTATGAGCGTGTCCAAACTGTCTATGTAATTTCCTGGCAACTTTCATTTTCTCTTTTTCCGACATCTGTGTCAGATCATCAGAACATAATAGTAACATTTGTTTTTGACAATCACTGTTTGATGCACTGAGATTAGTATTACTCAGAGGCACAGCATAACGACCACTAGATGTAAATGTTAATTTTACATCTTCTCCAAGAATATTTTCAGTGTCTGAACGAAAGTCTATAGTTGTATTTGCTTTCTTCATTGAAGATTTTCTGAGTAGCAGTGGCAGGGCACAGTCTATAAATTCAGTCTCTATCAGAACAGATTGATTAGCAAGAGTTGCAGGAATGGTGACATGACGGAGTGATTTTACAATACGACCATCTCCAAACTGGAAACTTGTTGATCTCGGCGAATAAACCAATTTACGCTTATCCTCATCAGGAATGGAGTCTTAATAACAATTCAGCCAGTCTTCACCACAGACAGTTTTAGTGCATAATTCAAAGTTTCTCCAACTAAACTGTCAAGATAGATGGAGTCCAAACTTGACGAATATAGTGTTACATCAACTGTTTCGTTATTATTTGGACATCGATTCACCCAATGAAATATCGAATCACAAATAGCACACCTTGATATGTTGCCTCTTGTGTCCAGAGGATTAGTTGCAGTCGAAGTTCTGGAAAACTGCCCAAAGTTTGAGCTTCCACCGAAACGTCGCAAATTTCTTTGATACCCCCGATTTTGCTGAAATTTGGGCGCGTTATTTCCTCCACGGTTATACAGAAGTTGTTCCTCAGTCGCGGTATAAACTGGTTCAACTTTAACCTGCTGATCAACTTTGACTTCAATTTCAGATGTAACTGTCACAAAAATTGCCTTCAATTCTTTTTTCATGTTGTCAAAAGTCAAATCTGTCAAGGTTGCTCTTGCAAGTTGTTGCTTTTCCAAGGAAATGTTTGCGATCTTGAGAAATCGGTATGGCCGAATACTGTCCGGAAGCTCCATTTTGTGAGTTTTTAGTTTGTTGTATTTTCTTTCAAACTCATTGATGTATTCAACAATCGACATATCAGAAGGTCTTTGAAACGTCTCAAAACTTTCATATGCTATAAACGCAGCCCGATGAGCTTCTGTTGCATACAAATTCTTGAGTTTGTCGATTAGTTTCCTCATCCCTTCATCAATAATCAGTTCATCAACTTTCAAGTCTGCACATGCATGTCGCGTTTTTTCATTCAACGCTAAATATACAGCAGGAGCTTGTTTCTTTTTATCCAGTGTAGTAATACACTGCCATAATGCAATGTCCCGCAGCCACAGTTCAAAGTCCGAGTCATCACTAAAGACTGGCGAATTGAATACAGACTTGTTTGTCGCCATGCTGGAAAACTAATATTTCCTGTTTCCAACTTCAAGTCCAAAATTCCAACAAAATCTGTAATTTGTTCAGAAATAGAACACACACATTACATCTAGAAATGTCCATGACACAATATTGAAATACTATTGGTCTTTGTGTGAACAACCTGGCTCTGCTACCATAATAAAGTAGTCGAGCTGCTCACCTCATGCACATGTGTCAACCACCATTTTGTCTTCCTTCCTCAATCTTCTCCAGGTCACATGTCCGTCACATGATGTCTGTCACATGTAGTTAAAGTAGCATACCATGTTCATAACACTGGTGGTGCAATCAGAATTTCTTACGTGCGAAGTTGGGAACCACCTCCCTATTCAGGACACCTTCGCTACGCCCCTGCCGACGAACTAAAGTGTGTTATGGGTCCGCTATTATGTAGTTTCGATTCATGTTAAATATCTGGTTTGCATCCCACATTTGTTGCGTATATTAAAATACATGCAATTGCCAGAATTTGTACGTAATTTTCCAGAAAATGCCCGAAATTCAAACTTGCAAAATGTCTTGGGAGGGCTACAGTAATCCCAGCCCCTGGCCCATACGGATAATTTATATTTATGCAGATGTCAATCATACTACATGCATGTATATGCTGATATTATATAAAGATATACGTAAGTAATAACAACCCAATTCAATTCCATGTTGTCATATAATTATGTAACTAGCCACCACGTGCAATTGTGACAATTCTATTTTGTTCCAAGCATATCTTCAATTCCACAATGTCCTATGTCGCTAGTACAGTATTCAATTACTTGCAGTTCAAAGTGGAAATAAGGCTATAATGTTTAAAATGAGATATGACAACACGGGAGTTAAATACATTGAATTTCAACTACAACGGACAGAAAAGAATGCCGCATATCTTCGCGACAAATGAAAATGCGAACTTTCCGTTTCCACCATTAGAAGCGTTATGGAATTCTGGTTTCAACGATACCAATATCTCATTTTCACCAAAAAGGTCGCTTAGGACAACCTGGAAATCAGGTCGGGCAGCTGTCGGCAGTGTGTTTTGACGAATTTCGGGGGGAAATGATGGCTCCCATCTATAGATGTCACATCGATGATCCATATGAAGTTTGGTTATGATGAGATAAGTGATGTGGTCTGTAGGGTGTGCCAAAGGATTTAGTCATACCATTAAAGAGTAAAATCAAACATGGCTGCCGGCGACGATGTTTTTCACCGAAAATTATTCAAATTTGATAGCCCCCATCCACAGGTGATTCTAAACATATGCCTGTAAATTTTCAAACAACTTTCCAATGAATGCGGGCTGCAGGGTGTGCCGATGGATTCAAATTTGATATCCAAGATGGCTGCTGTCGCAATGTTTTTCAACAAATTTCATAAAGAATGGACGCTCCCATCTAGAGGTCGCCCAAAAAATTCGTATGAAGTTTGTGACGATCGGATGAGAGATGTGACCTGTATAGTGTGCTAACGGAAATATTGTAGATGGACGGACGCACATCTGGACGGACGGACGACCAACCCACGGCAATAGCTCTATAACTTTACAAAGTAAAGTTGAGCTAAAAATGAATATATAAAACAATAATTTAAAATGTATTCCTTATTTCAATGTGGACATATATTCAAAATTCCACGAAGATCCATTGAGAATTGAAGGACATAAAGCCGATTTCAGACACCACTAATCTTGGAGCCGACTCGGCCTCAGCTTTCACATTTTTAATAGTATGTCTCCAATATAATGTAGCCGTGTGGTGTTGCCCATCGGTAATTTCTGTCAAAAAACCTTATACTTATATATAAGAAATGAATGAATATCCATCAGGTGCTTCACTGACTGTCATCAGTACAAATGGGGGTGTTCACAATCCCCATCTGAATCCTGAATACCAGTTAACACTGGGGTTTACTGAATATCAGTTTATAAAATATGTGGTGAAGGACATATATTTGATTCTTCAACACCATCTATTTTCATCACTTTTCTGAATAGTAATGCTGAATTGGTTATTGTCGCATGGTTTCGAGCAAAAAGACACACAGGTTCTCTCAAACGTGCAAAAAGACACACAGGATGTCCCAAAACGTGCAAAAAGACACACAGGTTCTCTCAAACGTGCAATTTTTTTTACTATTATTATAATAACTATTTGTTTGTGATCGGAGTGAAATATCAACCGAATCTAAATGGGCGTAAATAGCGTCCGATTTTAGTCTGACTGTCAGCGAAGTTCCGTATTAATAAATAGCAGACGATTAATGTGAATTCCCGTTGTTTTGTGAGACTTTGAGATCCTGGGTGTCCGTTTACTCGTTTGTGAGAACCTGGGTGTCTTTTTGCTCGATTTGGGGACATCCTGTGTGTCTTTTTGCACGTTTGAGAGAACCTGTGTGTCTTTTTGCTCGATTTGGGGACATCCTGTGTGTCTTTTTGCTCGATTTGGGGACATCATGTGTGTCTTTTTGCACGTTTGAGAGAACCTGAATGTCTTTTTGCTCGATTTGGGGACATCCTGTGTGTCTTTTTGCACGTTTGAGAGAACCTGAGTGTCTTTTTGCTCGATTTGGGGACATCCTGTGTGTCTTTTTGCACGTTTGAGAGAACCTGAGTGTCTTTTTGCTCGATTTGGGGACATCCTGTGTGTCTTTTTGCTCGTTTGGTAGATCATGGGTGTCTTTAATTTTGCTCTAAACCATGCGACAAAGACCAATTCAGAAATAGTAATTTGCCGCACTGTACCACCTTACCAGAAAAAGTAATTTCATTGAGGACCGGATGCGACATGGTTGATCTGTGAATGCCTGTCTGATTTAACAGAATGGGACCCAAATCACACCGACCAATCGTTTCTGTGCTGTGGCGGGTGTATGTTCGCTGTGTTGGAGTGTACGGGTGTTGCATGTGGTGGTCAAATCGCGATCCTTTCGAGCGACCGAGACCCAAAAAGTCAGTAATATCTACATGGACAGGTAAAATTATAATATGTATTGCAATAAACGGTTCACAGCCCTGTATGGTCATATTAGTGCCAACATATGCAGCCTTCTTCGCCCCTCCCTTAGTTTCTATGTCTGAGAAAAACGCTACACAAAATGCCTGGGTATGGTTTCTGAACATTGTCTCCCATTGAAAACAGTCTGATTTTAATACAATGATAACACGTTAACACCCTGCTGATGAGCTTCATGTGAGCTACAATAATTCATGAACGTATCCATATTGGCCAACTGTCATAAGAGCCAGTATGGATCAACGGCTTATTGTTGAAGCTACACCATCGTGGGATATTGCCGAGAAAGATGCATGGGAAGTCTTGATACAAAAATCTCCTTGCATACTTTGGAAGGCGATATGCGACAAAAGCTACCAAACAAACTGAGTTTTCGTGCATATATAAAAGAGGAACTAGGGCCTAGGCCCATAATACCTAGGACAATATCGGTTCTCGTCCTTACAGGCAGCCCTTGGATGCGTTTCAAGCAAAATCGATGGATTTTCTCGAGCGAAGTAGTGTCTGACACAGACATGCCACACAGAAATTCTGATCCATATAATCCTTTTGGCAGCACCATCGTTTTGTAACAGTAAACGACACAATACTAACATTTGAATAATATTTCAAAATCTAATTGATTGCCGCCAGTAAATTAGCAAATGCGAGTGTAAGCATTTATCCTCTGTACCTTTCGGATTTTATCCGCATTATGTAAATATGTTCAGGTTGAAAGTTATGTTCGCGTGCCTGTGTTTGTCTGACTGCATATTATGTCCGCATGTCGGTATGTCTGATTGCATGTCTGAATTTATATCTGCCTGTGGGTATGGTTTCTCAATAATTTGACCCAACTTGTATACCATGTCTTGGTGGCACTTGTGTCATTTTGTGTACAAACTGTTATTTGTTTATTGTCGTGTTGACTAAAATGTTAGCCTACCTTTGATACTGTATATAACATTTGATAAACTCTTCAGTTATGGAGGTCAATAAAGATATATATATATAAGTGCAAACGCCGCTGCAAAGTAGATGACAACAATGCTGTGGAAAACCCAATTATACAACTAGATGAGACCATATGGAATTTTTGAAGGATCAGAAGGGTTCCCGACACCATGAATGACATATTTCATTGTTCGAATGGTCAGTTAACATGAGCAATACAAAATAAAGTCAAAATTCTCAACCAGTACCAAACAGCATAAACTGATCTTAAAGAAATTAGAGAAAAAAAATCAAATTTTCTACTTCCGGCTGCCATTTTGGCCGCCATTTTTTGCAGCTATTTTGAGCCCAAGTGACAATTTTGGTACTAATGAGTTGGAATATGCATAATTAATGGAATGCTTCACTAAAGTTGCACAGTTCTGCCCATTTCTTGGTGAAATATGACTAGAAATCACAATGGTGATTTTTGGTAAAATTTTAAACAGCTTTCTGTAAAATCGATTTTTGAGGGATCTGAAGGGGTTCTGACTCCATGAATGACACAGTTCATTGCTCAAATGGTCAGTTGACATGCGCAATACAACATAAAGTCACAATTCTCAACCAGCACCAAACAGCAAAAACTGATCTTAAAGATATTAGAGAAAAAAGTCAAATTTTCCACTTCCAGCTGCCATTTTGGCGGCCATCTTGGACGGTGATTTCCAATTTGACCCTATAATGGTGACATTTTATCTTTACAAAAATGTATACATTTGTATACATATGACAAGATTGTCTCACTATAATTTGCATCAAACTGACTTAGTGACCTGTCTGAAAAACGGCGACCATGTGTTGGGCGCCATCTTGAATTTAACGGGTTCCACTTAACCCAAAGCTGGAACCACCTGGATTATGATCAGGGATATCTGTATCTGTATCTGTAGTTGTTACGTCCTAGTGACCAAAGCTGGCTTTTACAGGACGGTGTGAGGAGAGCTATTTTTGTTCTCCCAGAGCCGCCTTGAATGTTTCTAGGTCGGCGGCATTGACTGTGCTGTTGTCCAGTTTGTTCCAGTCAAGTACAGTCCTCGGGAAGAAGGAATATCTGTATTGGTCTGTGTTTGTATGAATTGGTTCGTAGGCACTTTCGTTATTTGTGGTTAGTTTCTCCACGATGTTGTCACTAACAAAATCCTTGAATTTTGTGGGTTTCTTTTTCCTCTTTGGGCGGTAGTTTCTTAGGTAGTGTTCGGAGTTGATACCCGGGGCTGATCCCTTTACCACTTTGTAAAATAGTGTCAGTCTCTGTTCCTTTCTTCTTGCTTCTAGGGATGGTAGTTGAAGTTCACTTAGCATTGATGTTACACAGCCTTTCTCTCTCGTTCGGTAGTCCTGTTTTATAAATCTTGCTCCTTTGCGTTGCACCTTCTCCAGCTTTGTCTTGTCCTTTTCATAGTGAGGATCCCAGATTGTTGCTGCATACTCTAGCTGAGGGCGGACTAATGCTATGTATGCCGTTTTTCTAAGATCCATTTGGCAGTACCTGAGATTACGCCGAAGGAAGCCGAGGGTGGAGTTTGCCTTCTTCGTGGTGGACTCGATGTGGTGATGCCACTGCATGTCATTGGAGAATTGGACGCCAAGGTACGGGTTGTTTGTGCCTTCTTGGAGTATCTGCCCTGCCAGTTGGTAAAATCTTTGTGTCTTCTGCTTTAGGCTCATACTGTAGCACTTAGTTGGATTAAAGCGCATCCCCCATTTGGTGGCCCATTGTTCCAGTTTGCGTAGGTCTTGTTGCAATATTTCGTGGTCTTTGTAGGTGTTTATCTGGCGGTACAGGAGGCAGTCATCTGCGAATAGGCGGACTTGTGATGTTACTGTGTCCGGTAGGTCATTTATGTGACAGAGAAAGAGCAGCGGTCCCAATACTTTTCCCTGTGGTACTCCTGATAACACGTCAACTTCTTCTGAGTAGTATCCCTCGAGTGCAACTCTCATCTTTCTTTCTTTCAGAAAGGATGCTAGCCATCTGTTGACCGGGCCTGTGATACCGTAGTGATGTAGTTTGGTCAATAGGCTGTCGTGTGGCACAGTGTCGAAAGCTTTGGAGAAATCAAGGATGGCCACGTCGATCTGCTTCTTGTTGTCAAATGATTTTAGGATGTCTTGTGTTGTCACTGCTAGTTGTGTTTCGCAGGAATATCCCCTTCGAAAGCCATGGTTTAGCTTTGTTAGTATGTTGTGCTTCTCCAGATGTTCATGGATATGGCGGCATATGAGGTGTTCTAGTAGCTTGCACGGTACTGATGTTAGGGACACAGGACGATAGTTTTCCGCTTGATGTCGGTCTCCTTTTTTGTAGACTGAGGCTATGTTGGCGCTGCGCCAGTCCCTTGGCAATGTGCCTGTGTCTAATGATAGTTGGAATATGAGCCTGAAGACAGGTGCCAGTTGTTTTGCGTACTTCTTTAGGATGGAGTTTGGGATACCGTCTGGGCCAGAGGCTTTGGTTGGGTTTAACCTCTTCAGCAGGGCTTCGACGCCATTCACTGTCACTGTCAGTTTGCCGATGTTTTCGCATTTGGGTGGAAGGTCAGGAAGTGGTGGTTGGTTCTTGGTGAATACTGACTGGAACTGCTTTACCAGAATTTCTGCTTTGCCTTTTGGGTCGTCAACCAGCTTGCCTTGCGATTTCAACGGCGACACTCCGATGTTATCTTGTTTTCTGCTCTTGATGTATCTCCAGAATGGTTTTGTCGACTTTTGTTCTAAACCTTCTTTAATCTTAGCGTTGATGTAATCCCACTCGGCCTTCCTCATTTCCCTTTTACATTCTTTCTGCATGGCTCGATAGTTGGTCCAGTTGTTGTTCTTCTTTGCCTGTGTATATATGCGCTGTTTCTTTCGTAGCAATTTCTTGATCTTATAGTTTACCCATGGAGTGTTCTGCTTTGGTGATATCAGCTTAGAGGGTATGTGTTGGTCCATAGATCTATGTATGCCCTCCTTCAGATGTTTCCACATATCCTCCACGGTTGCACTATTTAGTGTACGTAGGCCTTCTCCCAGTATTTGCAGATCCAGTCCAAGTTGTGTCCAGTCTGCTTTTTTATATAGATAGCACTTCCTTGGTTTTGAATGTTGGTATCTGGGCTTCATGTCGATGTCAGTAATGACTATGGCGTGGTCAGAGATGCCTGGTATGCTGGTTGATGATTTTACCAGTGATGCATTGTTGGTGAAGACCAGGTCTAGCAAGTTCTTTCCCCGCGTTGGTTGTTCGTGGATTTGTTTTAGCCCTTTTTCTGACATGATTTCTAGTAGGTGAGTTTGTATATCTTTGTCTTGGGCTCCTCTGTTTACTACTGAGCTGTTCCACTCTATATCCGGGCAATTAGAGTCCCCACAGATGATCATGTGTTTTTGCTTTCCAGATGTCGCTAGGTTGATGGACTTCTCTAGCTCTGCGATGTGGTGGTTCTCTCTGTGTGGCATATAGTAAGCCCCTATCAATATGTCCTTGCTGGATGTTGATCTGACCTTGACCCAGTTGATTTCGCTGTCTGTCACCAGTTGTGGTTGCTCCGTTGATATTAAGTTCTTGTGGACAAGGATGAAGACGCCCCCTCCAGTGGATACTCTGTCATTTCGGTAGCACGCATAGTTCTCTGGGAAAATTTCGCTTGACTTGATGTGCTCAGGTGTTGGGTTTCCCCCAGGTTTGACTCCCTGTAGCCATGATTCAGTGCCTATTACGATATCTGGCTTGGTGTATTCCAGTGATGCAGCTAGTTCGGCGTGTTTGTCTCTTATGCTGCGGCAGTTAACTGTCATTATCCTCATATTTCTCTTGGGTGGTAATTTGTACGGTCCAGTACGAGATGATGTTGATCCGGTGGTGTTCCGTGTGCTATTCGGTCTATTTCGTGGTACTGGTGTACTTGCCTCCATTGGGTTGAAGACAGACTCTGATGAAACTGAGTCGATGGTTGAGTCCAGGTTGAGGCATTCATATATGTTGGGGTCAGCTTCATATGAGTGGAAGGTGAAGCTGTCAAGATTTATGCTTTCGCATTTGCAGCAAATCCAAGAGATGCTCTTTCTGTGCAGGTTGCTGTATTCTCCTGCTGACATCTCAAGGCATGATTGATGGTACCAAATGCTGCATTCGTCACAACAGACTCCCTGTTGGTTCCACTTTACTAGACATTCGCAGTATCCACATGGGAACTTCTCTTCGAGCCCTGGTCCGGGGTTTGACTCTATGTCGCCTGCAAGCATCAATGTCAGGAGGAAGATGGCTTTAGATGGGTTCTTGTTATCTGGCCATGTGATCGGACCTCTTCGTGCTGTTGATAGTCGAGGGTTTGTTAGATTATGTGCCAGCTGCTGGTGGTACCACGTCTTCTGGTTGTCTGAGTTGAGGTACGCAGTTATGGATGTTAAGATGAACAGTTGTAGTATCAATCTGTATGCCAGATCTGTGTTTTTAGTTCTCGGTCTCATTCGGCGTAGCTTGGTATCAAGTCCATCCTGTCTGAATGATCGCGAGAACTTGTTGGGTGGCATTTGATTCCACCCGCTGCCCAGTGGCAGTAGGTGGGTTTTGAAAAGACATTTTTTCTCAGCGTAGCTTGGTGACAAGTCCATGCTGTCTGAGTGGTTGTCAATTGGTGTATACTATAGAGTTATTTGTTATTGTTATGTTAATACTGACCTGTATACCATACAGGCAGGTGTTAACCTATGTTAATACTGACCTGGGGGTTAGAGTTCCCAGCAGTCCTTCTCGCTTTGGTCAGCTATACGGCGAAGCCAGGTTTTTGCTAACAGCTTGTCGGGGTGGATGCCGTCTGTGTATAACGAGAAGTTGTAATAATGGCGAGATACCTTCTTTCTTTTGATGCTTGATCGGACGTATAGGTCGTTTGAGAATTTAGGAGAATATGTCCTGTTTGAAGTGTTTATCTTTCTTATCTCTTGATTTAGTGTCTTTATTAGTGAGGTGAGTATGTTGTCGTCTTCCTCAAACCATTCTGGGTGATTGTGGCCTCTTGATTTGTTGAATAGCTTTATGGAGTAAGCTGGGATCTCCAATATGGTTATTCTGCACTCTGTGAAGCTATCGATGAGATTTTGGATTTTGGATAGCTTCTCTAGTACCTCTGGTATTAAGAGTTTAGCGTTCGGGTGTAACTCGATGAACTTTCCCTTCTTGTCGGTGAGATCACAAGTTCCTAACCAGATGTAGAACCATACCCTGCCGTTGTAGTGATTTGCTATGGTTTTCAGGTGAGTTTCCAGCCACAGGATTGTGTGGTCGGTTCTGTAGCCTGGAGTAGATTTCCAAACAATCGATTTTTCCGTCGATGATGATATCTGATTTTGTAGGTAGTTTCCTTTACTGTCAGATATGATATATGCTTTCCTTGTTTGTAGTCTCCTATTTCTGGTGTGCTGGCTTTTGATAAACTTCTTAAGTTTCTGTTCAGACATTTACGCAAGAGCAATTCGAATGTTTATACTGACAACAAGATGGCGGCGCCCGTGGAAAAATACGGATCAGCCCACTTACCTGTTTACACTCATAAAATACATTTTAAATACACAATTTAACAATAAAAAAAGTTCTAAAACAAATGATTTATGATCAATCATCAGTATGTTGTTTCAGGTTTGATGATCCACGATGAGTTGATGGTGTAATTTGCGATATTTTATAAATTTTGGACGAGAAAATAATTGCGTTGTTGACACTTCCGCGCATGCGCTCCTCCATGATGCGCATCATATAGGGATATAGTGGACAAAATATGTACGAAGTTTGGTGCTTTAATCCGGAAGTGAACGATTATTCTGTTATTGTGGGCTAAGCGGCTCCACTATAAACAAGCTAGCGGAAAATTGCACCAGCACTGAAACAACACAAGAATTCCACATTGTCTCATCTATAACTGGGTTTTCCACAGCATTGTTGTCATCTACTTTACAGCGGCGTTTGCACTTTTGTGCATTTTTGTGTTACTAGTGGTCCCCTTAGATCGCTGTTTTCTCGACTATTAGTGGCTCTTATGACAGTTGGCCAATATGGATACGTTCATGAATTATTGTAGCTCACATGGGGCTCATCAGTTGAGTGTTAACGTGTTATCATTGTGTTAAAATCAGACTGTTTTCAGAGTGGAGACAATGGGAGAAACCATACCCACGCATTTTGTGTAGCGTTTTTCTCAGACATAGAAACTTAGGGAAGAGCGAAGAAGCATGCATCTGTTGGCACTAATATCACCATACAGGGCTGTGAACCGTTTATTGTAATAAATATGATAATTACCTGTCCATGTAGATATTACTGACTATTTGCGTCTCGATGGTTCGAAAAAATCGCGATTTGACCGCCACAGCACCCGTATACTCCAACACAGCGGACATACACCCGCCACGTACAGCGCAGAAACAATTGGTCGGTGTACAAATAGAGGGCTTAAATACGATAGCACAATTTGTCGGCATCCAAGTTGGGTACCATAATTATATTTGAATCCCATATACCATATAATATGCAGGGTATGAATACCTGACACAATCAATTTCTACCAGAGCGCACCAGGCAATGGAGGTAAACTCTGCATGGAGTTTGGGTTTGAAACTCCCTGAAAATAGACCGAATCCTGCATACCAAACGAGAGGCCAATCTCGATCGGCAGATGCTTAGTCCATACCTTCAACCATAACTAACGAGAGGCCGATCACGATCGGCAGATGTTTAACCCATACCTTGGCGATAGCGATTAGCTATTTTTATAAATCCTTACACCAATCTTTTCATGAGTACAAAAGTTTCAACTATTCACACTTTATATAGTGATCGTATGAAAAATATTTAGTTATCACATAGTGTCAACAGGATTGGTGGAGGATGTTAATATTTTTTAGCAAATAAACCAAATGACCCTCACTCTGCAGGTTAGGGGTGTGTTATCATAAACTATGCCAAGAACTATAAACATAATCTATGGAAATATTTGAGTTATCAAATCGGATAGTATGGGGTTAATCTTACCCAAACTAATAAACACAAAATAGTATATAAAAATCATGTCGTTGGATTTAGAAACCCATACAATAAGTCAGTCTCAAGAATACCAACACCATTAATATTATCCTGGAGCCCAAATGCAATTGAGGGAATTTCAAAATAAGACATTTCCTCTAATGATGAATATTCAATTGGTGATTTATTGAAACCCTTACTGAACCTGGATCAAAGTGAAAGGGATAATATTATATCTGTCTATCGCATAATATGTGTCTATAGAATGGTTTAATTTTAATCTCAAATCCATGCAAATCAAAAGTGGATCACCAACCACCTGGACATAGAATAGGAGAATGATCAAATGAAAAACCTTCAAAACAATATGATGTGTGGAGAGGGTTAATCATTTGCAATGACATATCATGGAACTAAGGAATGTGTGGATTAATTTTTTCTAAGATAATACAACAGTGTCTGTAAACAACAATGTCTGTAAACATGGATGTCTGTAAAACATCCCAACAAAGTAACAATGGACTATTCCAATTTGTTATTTTAGAATAGGTGTCTTATAGAGTGTACGTTAACTAATGTAATGAACCTGTTTCAACAAAGGGGTTAACTTAATATTGCACAGAAAACAGAACTGGACCAGAGAGTCATCAATCACAGTTTGACATATGATAAACAAGGCCTGCCAGCCACCAATGTCAGGCTTAGCATGTTGTATCTAATGTACATAGCAATAAATAACTCATTTCAATAACGCACATGGTCTGTGTGACATGTTCTCTTAAAATTCGCAGCAGCAAACAGGTATTAATTACTTGAATTATAAAGGACAATAACTCTGTTAAAATATATCGGATCAAACCCATATTCGAACTCGATCTGTATTTAGGGGTAAGAAATTCATATACCAAATTTGGTGTTGATCAGATGAAAAATGTTTGAGTCATAGCAGCTTGGGTGAATTATATGTAAACAAGAGTGAAAAGGGTTAATTAAACAATACAAATAACCATACAGATGAAGAATATGCTAAGAAAAACCTAGGTAAGAAATATGAGGCAGATCAGAAGAAATATGTTCAACTTATTGCATTGGATAGCATGTGTGTGAATGGTTAATCATTTTCTAAACCGATCAATCAATCAATACCAAAAACTATACAGGTGAGGGGTGTGTCATCATAAACATATCAAATATGAACACAATCGGACAAAAAATACTTCGGTTATAGCATCAGATTTTTTTTTTGGGAAAAAGGGTCCTAACTCCTTTAAAATATATCAGATCAAACCCATAATCGAACTCTAAAAGTATTTTGGGTTGAGAAACTCACATACCACATTTTGTTCCAATCAGATAAAAAATGTTTGAGTTATGGCAGAATGCGTGAATTCTAAGTCAAATAAGGGCCATAACTCTGTAAAAAAAAGTATATTTGAACTCGATCTGTATTTTGGACTGAGAAACCCATATAAAAAATTTGGTTCAGATCGGATAGAAAATGTTTGAGTTATCGCATTATGCGTAAAGTGTCTATTGACGGACAGACAGACTGATGGACAAATGACGAGTGGTCAATCCGGATGTCGACACTATGTGTACCATACTATGGTATGGGTACACATAAAAACTGAATCTGGTTCAAAGTGGAAGGGATAATTCAATAGCTGCATACCAGATAGCATGTGTCTATGGAATGGGTTAATTTTAGTCCCAAAATACATGCAAGTCAAAAGTGAATCACCATCAACCTGGACATACAATAGGATAATGATCAAATGACAAATATCACAACTGACAGAAGACCATATGCTGTGTGGACAGGGTTAATCATTTTCAATGACATCATATTATGGGACAAAACCCAGCTTTGCCACTTGAATATTTCATAGTTATAACAACAACATTTCAAATGTTTGTGAATAAACATACACAGCAGAGCTGGATGCTGACAAACATAATTAACTAATGTTTGCATTGGGCACTACAACAATATATCTAAGTACTGGTATATTATTTATCTCCACCAGAGATATGGAGAACATGTGTATGATATGGCTTTATAATAACCTGATATACATATAACCAATAGAATGTAATCATTTTTAATTAATCCCTAGATGCCAGTATTTAACTAGAGCTGAGATTTTAGAATGGTCAGATTGAAAATATTAAGAGTCATTATATTGGATAGCATACTGTATGTCTATGGCATGAATGGGATAAATTTCTTCTAAGCTTATCATTGGAAAGATACAATATCTGTAAAAAGCCAAATATAAAATATAGCAATATAATACATGATAGCTAAAAATAGCTTAATTTCAATAAAGCAGATTGCTGCTCTTGGAGATGCATGTATAGTTCTCACAGTGGATTGCCTGTTATCACCAGGAAACCTAATTTTTGATGATTCTAAGTCGAAAAAGAGCCATAACTCTGTTAATCTGTATATTGGACTGAGAAACTCACAAACCAAATTTGGTTCTGATCAGATAAAAATGTTTGAGTTATTGCAGCATTAGTGAATTCTAAATTTTAAAAAGTGCCATAACTCTGTTAAAATAGATTGGATCAAACCCATATTCGAACTCAATCTGTATTTTGGGCTGAGAAACTCATATACAAACTTTGGTTGGGATCGGATAGAAAATATTTCAGTAATCGCACCATGCGTAAAGTGTCTATGGACAGACAGACTAACGACGAGTGGTCAATCCAGACGTCGACACTATGTGTACCATATGGTATGGCTACACATAAAGTGGGGTGAAAAACAACCTCACACATATGAAAAGGGCATCTTGGAGCCACCATACAACATCCATTCTTTAACCGGAATGGGTCAAGGGCAAAGAAATAACATTCTTTTTGAAAATATTGAGACAACATTATTTGGTAACAAGAGATATTTTATTATAAATAAAGTATACAATATAATTAATGCAACCAAACGAGCCAATGATCAACACATATCACCACATACACATTAAACAACTATGTTCCATCTGAATTGACACCAAATTATTCAATATTTATCAAGTCAATGATCTGCTAACGACGCAGGTAAAAACTGAATATTATTTGTTAAAACTGCATCTTTTGAAAGTCAATAGGTTTAAGGATGGATTATCTCTTCCTAAATATGTTTCTGAGGTATAAAATAATATGTAAAGTTGGAAACGCTTCTATCAACTAATATCGATTATCCTTTGGGATATTTTTTCATTACTATTTTTAGAACAGACTGTCATGAAGCATTCACGTGATCTCAGATAGAGATAGAGTTCTCCCCTTGCTATGCTCCACAAGCCGTCAAATGCCCAAATTGTATTGTATGTATTACACCAGAAAATTCAATGTAAAATTAAAATTAATTGATGGAAGCATTTCCGGTCAGGGGGTCTTCGATTCATATTTATTATTTTATACCCTGGAAAATATATAAAACTTGTTATAGGAAACAGTAGACCATATTTAATATTTGACAGTTTAAACCTGACTGGGTTCAATCTCATTATTTTTTATCACAGATACATATATTGATTTTTTGGCATCAATTTGGGTGGGTCACCATAAAATCACCGTCTGTACATGTTCTGTACCAGCAAATAATTAGATCTGACTCACAAGACCATCAGTAGGAGGTGTAGTTTGATCTGTCTCACGAGACCATCAGTAGGAGGTTTAGTTTGATCTGTCTCACGATCCCATTAGTAGGAGGTTTTGACAGACAGATATCAAATTTCAAAAGGGGAAGTTTTAACATATTTAGCAAAAACTCCAATGAACATCTTTGATAAAGAGCGTTCATTTCCCCACTATCTATAGATATTCTCAATTATATTTTGTACACATTTTCAAGTAAAACGAATCGATGCTTTTGTGCATTTTCGAAATGCCTGTACAAATGATGATATTGCAGGTATTTTCTTTATTTAAAATTATTTTGCTGAACATTACCTGCTGAACATTATTGGTGCCAGATCGTTCATCTTTAAACAGTTTCAAATTTTTACAAAATGTTCTGGTAAAAATCTGCAAATTTAATCTTGTTTACAAATAGTTTCTTTGACGCAACAAATATAATCTGAATTGTAAAACAAACATGCATGAGCTGGGAACAGGTTAATCAAATTTTAATACAATAAAATTAATCTGCAGAGTGCACAAGCATAGATATAATAGGCCTTTACACTGATACAGTCAAGTTTAATTAAACCTAGCTACATCGCATCAAATATATGAGATTCACCTAAATCTACAAGCGGGTTACATGGTTTGGTTTTTAATTGACCCATTGTTCGTTCACTTAGGGAAAAAATATGTTAACCCAAGTTTTGGGCCAAGTCCTCCTTTAGAATTGAGCAACATTTTTGAAAAAGTATCACATAAAGTCGTTGATTGGGCAAATGTTTGGTCAGCGATTTTTCTTAGCAACTCATTCAAAGTATATTCTACAATACTACCAATAACTAGCACCTTCTAGATTTGCATTCAATGTTTATATGAATGCAATAATAGATGATGTGAATGAATCACAATCAGATTGTTATTGTATGGCCGGCTTAGTCACGTTAACCCATCCATCATTCACATGACTTTAATTTTGCATATAAACTTGTAGCTAACAAACAAATCGTTTGCCTGAAATTGTATATACTGCAGATATAAGAGACCTGAATAGTTCCATGAAGATTCTAGAATATCACCTTGTTATAAAGGGATTCTAGAATATCACCTTGTTATAAAGGGATTCTAGAATATCACCTTGTTATAAAGGGATTCTAGAATAGCACCTTGTTATAAAGGGATTCCACAATATCACCTTGTTATAAAGGGATTCCAGAATATCACCTTGTTATAAAGGGATTCTAGAATATCACCTTGTTATAAAGGGATTCTAGAATATCACCTTGTTATAAAGGGATTCCAGAATATCACCTTGTTATAAAGGGATTCCAGAATATCACCTTGTTATAAAGGGATTCTAGAATATCACCTTGTTATAAAGGGATACCAGAATATCACCTTGTTATAAAGGGATTCCAGAATATCACCTTGTTATAAAGGGATTCCAGAATATCACCTTGTTATAAATGGATTCCAGAATATCATCTTGTTATAAAGGGATTCTAGAATATCACCTTGTTATTCTAGAATATCACCTTGTTATAAAGGGATTATAAAGGGATTCTAGAAGATCACCTTGTTATAAAGGGATTCCAGAATATCACCTTGTTATAAGGGGATTCTAGAATATCACCTTGTTATAAAGGGATTCTAGAATATCACCTTGTTATAAAGGGGTTCTAGAAAACCACCTTGTTATAAAGGGATTCTATAATATCACCTTGTTATAAAGGGATACCAGAATATCACCTTGTTATAAAGGGATACCAGAATATCACCTTGTTATAAAGGGATTCTATAATATCACCTTGTTATATAGGGATTCTAGAATATCACCTTGTTATAAAGGGATTCTAGCATATCACCTTGTTATAAAGGGATTCTAGAATATCACCTTGTTATAAAGGGATTCCAGAATATCACATTGTTATAAAGGGATTCTAGAATATCATCTTGTTATAAAGGGATTCTAGAGTATGATCTTGTTATAAAGGGATACCAGAATATCACCTTGTTATAAAGGGATTCTAGAATATCACCTTGTTATAAAGGGGTACCAGAATATCACCTTGTTATAAAGGGATTCTAGAATATCACCTTGTTATAAAGGGATTCTAGAATATCACCTTGTTATAAAGGGATACCAGAATATCACCTTGTTATAAAGGGATTCTAGAATATCACCTTGTTATAAAGGGATTCCAGAATATCACCTTGTTATAAAGGGATTCTAGAATATCACCTTGTTATAAAGGGATTCTAGAATATTACCTTGTTATAAAGGGATTCCAGAATATCACCTTGTTATAAAGGGATTCTAGAATATCACCTTGTTATAAAGGGATTCCAGAATATCACCTTGTTATAAAGGGATTCTAGAATATCATCTTGTTATAAAGGGATACCAGAATATCACCTTGTTATAAAGGGATACAAGAATATCACCTTGTTATAAAGGGATTCTATAATATCACCTTGTTATAAAGGGATACCAGAATATCACCTTGTTATAAAGGGATTCCAGAATATCTTGTTATAAAGGGATTCTAGAATATCACCTTGTTATAAAGGGATTCTATAATATCACCTTGTTATAAAGGGATTCTAGAATATCACCTTGTTATAAAGGGATTCCAGAATATCACATTGTTATAAAGGGATTCTAGAATATCATCTTGTTATAAAGGGATTCTAGAGTATGATCTTGTTATAAAGGGATACCAGAATATCACATTGTTATAAAGGGATTCCAGAATATCACCTTGTTATAAAGGGATTCTAGAATATCACCTTGTTATAAAGGGATTCCAGAATATCACCTTGTTATAAGGGGATTCTAGAATATCACCTTGTTATAAAGGGATTCTAGAATATCACCTTGTTATAAAGGGGTTCTAGAATACCACCTTGTTATAAAGGGATTCTAGAATATCACCTTGTTATAAAGGGATTCCATAATATCACCCTGTTATAAAGGGATTCCAGAATATCACCTTGTTATAAAGGGATTCTAGAATATCATCTTGTTATAAAGCGATTCTAGAATATCACCTTGTTATAAATCGATTCTAGAATATCACCTTGTTATAAAGGGATTCTAGAATATCACCTTGTTATAAAGGGATTCTAGGATATCATCTTGTTATAAAGGGATACCAGAATATCGCCTTGTTATAAAGGGATACCAGAATATCACCTTGTTATAAAGGGATTCTAGAATATCACCTTGTTATAAAGGGATACCAGAATATCACCTTGTTATAAAGGGATTCCAGAATATCATCTTGTTATAAAGGGATTCTAGAATATCACCTTGTTATAAAGGGATTCCAGAATATCTTGTTATAAAGGGATTCTAGAATATCACCTTGTTATAAAGGGATTCTATAATATCACCTTGTTATAAAGGGATTCTAGAATATCACCTTGTTATAAAGGGATTCTATAATATCACCTTGTTATAAAGGGATTCTAGAATATCATCTTGTTATAAAGGGATTCTAGAATATCATCTTGTTATAAAGGGATTCCAGAATATCATCTTGTTATAAAGTCATAAGAAATTCTTTCTTAATGGGTACAGTACACTAAATCCGGACATTTAAGGGACAATCTCATTTTATACTCAACAGAATATATGTAACAAATGAATGAATTTGAGCCACGATGAGTGCAAAACACCCCCATTTACTTGTGAACGATATAAAACAAGATGGTAATTATAATGAAAATGAATTTATGGCTGGTGTCATAAATTTATTTTCATTATAATTACCATCTTGATCGCATCATTCGTAGAGCACATGAGCATATTTTGTACTAATCCATGGCTCAAATTCACTCATTTGTTGCATATATTCTGTTGAATATAAAAGGAGATGGTCCCATAAATGGCCTGATTTAGAGTACATTCCGATTTCCAGGTCATAGTCAATAAATTTATGGATTTATAGTAGGAATTTCTGACATGTAAGCCCCAAGATGGAATTTTAATTGCTCAACAATCAGATGTGTGTTTCTCATCTGAAATGTGTGTGGGGCAAATAATATAACTCTAAATAATAATACCAGAGGAGTGAATAAATGCCAACCAGAATTATTCATATTTAACCCTTTCAGTGCCAAGTCTGATTTTTGTATCACCCATATTTCCTTGATCACATTTTCAAATTTATTGATTATAATAATGATACATTGATGGAAAGAGCTCTTAGAGCTCTTTCCATCAATGTATCACATTATTATAATCAATAAATTTGAAAAATGATCAAGGAAATATGAGTTGATACAAATATCAGACTTGGCACTGAAAGGGTTAATACTGGATGAGTGAATGAATGCCGACCAGAATGATTCGTATGTTTCCATGATTATTTCATAAAATGCAATGGGTAAAGTGAAGAGATTATAAACATTTAGGGCGTGGATGTAAGCTGTTGATGACATATGATTCAATGAAATATTAACCCTTTCTATACTGAATGGATTCTCCAATTCAGTTGTAAAAGTATACATTGGAATGGTCTATTATTAAGTTGGACGGATGCTCAGGTAATAAAAGCAGCTGACAGACAGAAAAACAGATAACACAAGAGCAGAATTCATACTAATTTATGGGAAATGTTCAGATAATAAGAACTGGTTACCTGAACATTTCTAGAGATAACTACACATCAATGAGTATTAAGTATAGAAAGGGTTAATTAATTCTATCTAGTTCCATCTTCAAAATCAAAATAAAGCACTTTTAATAGATAAATAATATACATATAAGGATAATGTGGATACAAACTTAATATTAGAATGTGTTTCGTCGCACAATTGGCTGGGCCACATAACACACTCAAACAGATGCAGATAAGTTAACAGACACATATTTCTCACACACATACCTGTCTATTAGCAAATGGATCATAAATATGAAAGCTGACAATTAAAGGTACACAATCTGATTCGATGGTCCCCACATCATCATCAGATTCCTACAACAACAATTCTTAAAAAGATGCTTTTGTTATCAGAATTGATTAATTACTAAAAACTAATGCTAACCAGTGTCAACTCTAGCCTAAAATTTCCATAATGTGCTATATATAAAAATAAATTCAATGCAATTTGGTATCGAGAGTATGTCGGTCGGCTCATAAAATATTTGATAGGCCACCAAATATTCCAGCTGGTGAAAAATAACAGATTTCAAAAACCGATATCTGATAACTCTTAAGCTTTGATGGGTGGGTTCCTCGACTCGAATCAAATATTTTTTACCACAGAAGCCAAAGACATACTAATTTAGGAGCGTTAATATTCAGATTATGTATCTTTAATTGGTAAGGTACCAATGGTTATTTAAGGTACCCAAAATGTTGAATGGGGGATAGAAACGTAATATTGTAATTCGTTGCTTCACACAATTGGCTCGGCCACATAACATTCAAACAAAAGCAAAAAACAGACACAAATTTCTCACACACATATACCCTGTCTATTAGCACATGGATCATAAATATGAGAAGATACATGGATTAATTGGTCAGGTACGCATGTTTGATTAAGGTACCTGAAATATTGATTAAGTACCCGGAATCTATGACCTGTTTAATGAGGGTAACCAGGGTAACCGTGGCAGGCTGTAAAATCCATATAATTTTGCGAGAATCAAAATATAATATTTCTGCAGCAAAACAGCTGCCTTTACGAGAATAAAACTAAGAATCATGATTCTGATTCTCGTCAGATTTTAAGCCCTGCGTGGTAACCATCGAAACATTAAGCTATTAATTTGTTGTTGTTGAATTGGTTCAATCAGGTTCAATTGGAATTTATTAAAAGCTTTTTCCTAGAATTACAGTGTTGCTTCTGTGCCATATTTACAATTTGTTATGACCAACGTGTGGCATATGCATGTCACACAACGTAAAAGACTTTTGCCTCAACCTTGAAACCGAACTATAAAATTAAAGCACCATCACACAAAACAAGCCCTGTATGTGCCTGAATAAACCTTGTAAATCTGTTTTGTTTAAATTCACGGATTCTAGGGCAGGTGTTTTGTCAAAGTCAATGCTTTGGAGACCCATGATAGTATAATGATGGTTTTGAAGATCCTGGGTGTTCCAAATAAAGTGCATTCCCAAATAAACGTGCAGGGTCGAAATCCGGATTAAATATTCCTAACCAGTCTATGAGATGGTTATTGTTATGACTGTTCTGGTGTCCCTCTTCACACATTTGTCAAAACATAACAAAGTTATATTACTAGTAGAACTAAAATCCCGTGCTCAATAGAAATAAACAAGAGGTGGCATCAGAGATGCTGTGTCTCGTTTTCGGTGGCTTACCGCCGGTGGCTACCACCAATTGGTGTGCATCAGTATTGGTAGACTAATTAATAGGTAAAATCGAAAAATGACTAATTAAGGGCCATAACTCCATCAAATTTTATCGGGCCAGGCTGGTTTTCGAACTCGTCCGAAATATTCTTGGCAAGTATGTCTATTCCAAATTTTAAACAAATCGGAGGACGTTTGTTGAAGTTATCGCGCTAACGAGCTAAAAATTCACGAAAAATGACTAATTAAGGGCCATAACTCTATAAAATTTTATTGGGCCAGGCTGGTTTTCGAACTCGTCCAGGATATTATTGGAAGACACTTATATACCAAATTTTAGTTGAATCGGATGACGTTTGTTGAAGTTATCGCGCTAACGAGCTCAAAATTCGTACAAAATGACTACTTAAGGACCATAACTCTATCAAATTTTATCGGACTGGGCCGGTTTTCTAACTCGTGAGAGGTATTCTTGGGAGACACCTAAATATCAAAATTTCAATCAATTAGGATGATGTTTGTTAAATTATCGCGCTAACGAGCTGAAATTTTTTGAAAAAATGACTAATTAAGGGCCATAACTCTATCAAATTTTATCGGACCAGGTCGGTTTTCG
The DNA here is from genome assembly GCA_032622095.1 of Siphonodentalium dalli. Lineage (NCBI taxonomy): Eukaryota > Metazoa > Mollusca > Scaphopoda > Gadilida > Siphonodentaliidae > Siphonodentalium > Siphonodentalium dalli. The sequence goes on from CP136063.1 coordinate 197,413,737, forward strand.
AACTCGACCGAGATATTCTTGGGAGACACCTATATACCAAATTTCAATCAAATCGGATAACGTTTGTTGAAGTTATCGCGCTAACGAGCTGAAAATTCGTGAAAAATTGACTAATTATGGGCCATAACTCTATCAAATTTTATCGGACCAGGCCGGTTTTCGAACTCGTCCGAGATATTCTTGGGAGACACCTATATCCCAAATTTCAAACGAATCAGATAACGTTTGTTGAAGTTATCGCGCTAACGAGCTGAAAATTCGTGAAAAATTGACTAATTATGGGCCATAACTCTATCAAATTTTATCGGACCAGGCCGGTTTTCGAACTCGTCCGAGATATTCTTGGGAGACACCTATATCCCAAATTTCAAACGAATCAGATAACGTTTGTTGAAGTTGTTGCGCTAACGAGCCTAAAATCAGTGAAAAATGGCAAAGGGCCATAACTCTGTAATAAATGTGCGAACGAACCCGATTTTTTGTCTGCAGCTTACGTGCATGGATATGTACTCACACACCAAATTAATCCGTCAATAAACGGTTGAGTTATAAGCAAAACACGCCGCCCGCCCACCGTCCCTCATCAAACTATAAGTCGAGTTTTGGAAAAAAACTTGACTAATAAAACCTGATTTACTCTAACCCAACCTGCACAATTTAATGTAACTTTTGATGTGAAATATCAGTGCTTTTGTGTGTTATAGAAGTGCAACAGAGTACACACGTAGATCATAGATTTCGTATCAATACTTGTCATACAAATGGTACATGATTATGTAGAGCTGGCATCAATATGTATACAGTTGGCATCAACAGAGAAATAAGAACCACCTCCACGCAATTTGTGTTAACAAAACATACAAGAGTTTACAGTGGTGTGAGCAAATAAAATAAATGTGCAGCCCCAAATAAGTATCATGCAGGGTATAAAATTTCGATGAAATTAATAAATGTGCACAGTGTATAGTAATCAACTGAGGCAATCGAAAGGGACCAATTCAGTAGAACCTAAAGTATGGTGATCAGCAGAGGCATGCGAACGAGACCAATTACACTAAAGTATGGTGATCAGCAGAGGCATGCGAACGAGACCAATTACACTAAAGTATGGTGATCAGCAGAGGCATGCGAACGAGACCAATTACACTAAAGTATGGTGATCAGCAGAGGCATGCGAACGAGACCAATTACACTAAAGTATAGTGATCAGCAGAGGCATGCGAACGAGACCAATTACACTAAAGTATGGTGATCAGCAGAGGCATGCGAACGAGACCAATTACACTAAAGTATAGTGATCAGCAGAGGCATGCGAACGAGACCAATTACACTAAAGTATAGTGATCAGCAGAGGCATGCGAACGAGACCAATTACACTAAAGTATAGTGATCAGCAGAGGCATGCGAACGAGACCAATTACACTAAAGTATAGTGATCAGCAGAGGCATGCGAACGAGACCAATTACACTAAAGTATGGTGATCAGCAGAGGCATGCGAACGAGACCAATTACACTAAAGTATAGTGATCAGCAGAGGCATGCGAACGAGACCAATTACACTAAAGTATGGTGATCAGCAGAGGCATGCGAACGAGACCAATTACACTAAAGTATAGTGATCAGCAGAGGCATGCGAACGAGACCAATTACACTAAAGTATGGTGATCAGCAGAGGCATGCGAACGAGACCAATTACACTAAAGTATAGTGATCAGCAGAGGCATGCGAACGAGACCAATTACACTAAAGTATAGTGATCAGCAGAGGCATGCGAACGAGACCAATTACACTAAAGTATAGTGATCAGCAGAGGCATGCGAACGAGACCAATTACACTAAAGTATAGTGATCAGCAGAGGCATGCGAACGAGACCAATTACACTAAAGTATAGTGATCAGCAGAGGCATGCGAACGAGACCAATTACACTAAAGTATAGTGATCAGCAGAGGCATGCGAACGAGACCAATTACACTAAAGTATAGTGATCAGCAGAGGCATGCGAACGAGACCAATTACACTAAAGTATAGTGATCAATAGAAGCATGCGAACATGACAAATCCAGTAGAACCTTTAAGGTTCAACAATTATCATAATTTTGTTAGAAGAACCAGATAGCTGCAGTGTCGTTTATCATGTGACAGATTGTCATTCTTGTGTTGCTTGTCATCAGGAGCTTGATTCTCTGACTGCAGATCATATCTGCTGTAAATTTTACTGTACTGTAACAATCAATGACTTTACTGCATCTTGCAATTACCTGAAAATTAGTTAAAAAACACGATAAAAAATATGGAAAATATATACAAAAAAATAACAGTTTTACAATTTTAATAACATTTATAAGTCATTATATTACAAAAAAAATACAGTTTTACAATTTTAATAACATTTATAAGTCATTATATTATATGGACTAGCGTATACCTGCATAGAAATGGGAAACATGTTTTGTAAAAGAAAATAGTTTTTCTTTGCACAAGCTTGCCATATCACAATAGTGTGAGATCAGAGATGTACAAGTATTTGTACTTCAGGGTAATGTCAACCCATTCACACAACTGTCATTTCAAGATTCAATGAAATTTATTTGATAATCAATATTTTACAATAGGTATATAATAACAGAACCCCACAAAAAGTTGAACTTGTAGGTCTACATTCATGACGTACATCATCTGCTGTAGCTTGCAATAAATGAGACCTCAAGTTTAAGATAGCAGAAGAAATGAACAATATATAGCAATATGTTATAGCTTCAATATCAAACTGAATAAGATAACTTCAACAATTGATGTACTTTTGTATGGGTCATGGGACCTCCCCGATGACTTGAACATCAAGATTTTGATGCGGTACAGAAGTTTGCTATTCATACTTGGAGTTTCTAACAAACATGGGGAGTTAGTTGGCGCCAGGACACATATACTAGTTACAAATTAAATGTAAATGTTTAAATAGTTGCATGTGTTTGGCCAAATCACCTCATCCACTTCTAACGAATGTGTGATCATTGTATTGGCTTATCAGTTTTTGTGTACTGTGGTTAATTACTAAATACAATGAATTCAACAGTTCGACTAAATGTTAATATTTCTGATCACTCAAATGTTCAAAATAATGCACAATGAAAAAAAATTCAACTGATGAAATTGTAACATGAGAATAATCAACAAAACAAAACCAAAACATTATAAAATTCTCATAAAAATTACTTGTTGAGGACTGAACGCTGCCTTGGATCTGAAAAACGAAACCATAACATTATAAAATTCTCATAAAAATTACTTGTTGAGGACTGAACGCTGCCTTGGATCTGAAAAACGAAACCATAACATTATAAAATTCTCATAAAAATTACTTGTTGAGGACTGAACTCTGCCTTGGATCTGAAAAATCATAAAAATTTGCAGACGGACCAATAGTTTTAGTCCTGTGACATGTTTTGAATGCACTAATTACACAGCTCTTGCATTTATGAAATAATCAATGAATCACTATAGACTATATTAGGTTGAATAAAAGTTTAAAGTTAACTACACAGCTCTTACATTATGAAATAATCGATGAATCACCATAAACTATAAGGCTAATATAAAAGTTAAAAGTTAATTTCACAATGACGTTGATTGCTTATAATTACGACCATCAGGATAAATAACTTGGTGATAAAATTAGTTTTATGAAGAAACTATATTAAAAACACCAACATAGTAAAACTACCCAAGTCATACATGTGTCTGGACTTCTGGTCATTTAACAGAAATTGGGAAATTGGGTGGAGAATAAATTGGGCGACCGACCGGAATTTCATAAAATACACACAATTCGATCTCTGTTTCCAACGATAAACTACACAAAAGCAAGACAGCGCACCTGTAAACTATTAAACTGTACTTGCTGGTATAAAATTCACTTATTTAACATGATTCTAGAACATATTATTGTCAACAACACACTCAGAGTCGACAGAAATTCCAAAGCGGTGTTCCCCACCAAATTTGCGGTCTTCAATGACGACTGTGTAAACAAAACACCGAAAGTGTCACATTTTATGCTCTACTGATCACTGTCAAGTCATAGTAGTATTGGCACAAATCTGCAGAAATGTTAATAGGAATAGTTGAAGAACACATTCCTTTATCCCCAACTAAAGTATCGCATTTCATAGATTCACTGATCAGTTTTATTAATGTTGTTTTTGCTATATGGTAACTATGGATGTGTTTACGAAATGATGTATGAAGTAGAAGTGGTAGCCCAGTGGTTAGAGTGATGGACTTCTAACGGTGTTAATGCACCGGCGTGAGTTTGCGCCTGGCCGGTGGACTATCATCTGCACAACAGTGGCTTGGCCGGATTAAGCGGTATGTGTGCTATATATATAGCCACATGCTGTTTCATATCTCGCTCCAGGTTGTGACCCTTGGGCAAGGTCACTTGTACTGTGCTTGCCTCGTCGTACCTAGACGAGAAATAGGTACCTGATTGTTGAGTATCCGTAAGCCGCTCTAGAGAAGCACCTGTAAAATGGCAGCAGACACAACACTCGGTATTACTCATAAAAAACAGCTGGGGTAATAATGTAAGCGCTTAGAGCTAAACCAGGGATTAAGCGCTATATAAATGATATATATTATTATTATTATTATGATGTGGAGCGACCGTTGGAGTTGCCCAATTTCTTAAAGAATCACTGCACGTTATGATGCAGGAAACAACATTTCCCTCGGCTGAGATTGTCGCTACTAAGCGTATCTAAGGGCCTTGATGAATCAAATACATGCATTTAAGCGACAGCGAAAGTAGTTGTAACAAGAGATGGACTATCATCCGGTGCATACCCCCTTGTAGCATACTGCCTAATGTGGGCATACCTATAACCTATGACTGATATACTCGGACAGATGGACCAAAAAATCATCATTTTCATATATACAAAGATGAATAACTATGGAACGAAAAACCTAACAAAACGATTGAACATGACAACGAATGTCCACATAGTGGTGAACACCCATACCAAATTTCATTGAGAACCGAGCATTAATGCTCAAGTTATGGCCTGAAAAGACATAGGACAGACCAAAAAGCCAACATTTCCAGATAAACAAAGATGAATAACTCTAGAATGAAAAATCCGAACAAAACGATTGAACGCTCTATTAAATGTCCACATAGGAGTGAACATCCATACCGAATTTCATTGAGATCTGAGCACTACTGTTCAAATGACATGAACAGACATCAGACATGCATGGATGGATGGACAGTTGCAAAACAGTATATCCCCCTTTTTAAAACAAAACAAGAGCTACACTGGGCGTGCAAAATATGCCCTCTCTTGGGTCGGCAGAAACTGGTAAAAAAGGGGCATAACTCTGGTAAAAATTGGCGGACGGAACTCAAATTTGAACTTGACCTGTGTTTTGGTGGGAGAAAGTAATATACCAAATTATCATTGAATCCGATAAGCTCTAGTAAAGTTATCATCCGGACAACAAATTTCAGGGATTTTCCAAGTTAAATTACGTCAAATAAGGGGCATAACTCCGGTGAAAATTGGCGGACGGAACCCAAATTCGCACTTGAGCTGTCTTTTCTCCTAATAAACCCACATACCAATTTTGATTGAAATCGGTTCCCTCTAACTAAAGTTATCATCCGGACAACAAATTTCAGGGATTTTCGAAGTCAAATTACGTAAAAAAAGGGGCCATAACTCTCGCAAAAATTATCGGATTAAAACGAAATTCGGACTTGAGCTGTATTTCGATATATGTAATCCACAAAAAAACGGGTTTTGCGTATAAACATTCCAAATTCGAGTTATCATCCGGAAACCAAAAAACATAAGAAAAACTGAATTTTCTGAGTCGAAAAAGGGGCATAACTCTGCCAAAAAATGGTCAGACAGAACCCAAGTTCGAACTTGACCTGTGTTTTGGTGGGAGAAAGTAATATACCAAATTTGGATACATTCCGATAAACTATACTAAAGTTATCATCCGGACAACAAATTTCAAGGATTTTCTAAGTCAAAAAATGTCAAATAAGGGGCATAACTCCGGTGAAAATTGGCGGGCGGAACCCTAATTCGAACTTGAACTTACTTTTCGGCTAATAAACCCACATACCAAATTTTCACTCTAACTAAAGTTATCATCCGGACAACAGGTTAACGGACGGACGGACGGACACCCGCCGCCCGGACATACAGACCAATACTATAATACGGCCTTTTTTTCAAAAGGGCGTATAAAAAGGGGGTATAATTATATGAAGGTACATGTATAACTTACTCATGATAGATGATGATGATGATGATGAACTCTCTTCTTCTTCTTCTGGGAGATCACTTGTGTTGAGTTTATTGACTGAGAGATATGATTTGATTTGTTCCGCAGAACTCATCCACTTCTCAAGCTACAAATAGAATGGATAAATAATTTACAAATAAAATTTATTTGTCAAGCTGATGTATAAAGCACAAGCCTGAGTTTAGTGCCTGTCATTTGCAGATTGAGGTCCCCAGAGGGTGAATTTAGTGACGCTATCCCGCATAGCTGGCTAGCATCACTATATTCACCAAACCATCTGATTCTGCTTAGGCCTCATCTTCTCTGGAAAGTTTCTTCATTATCAAATTTCTATAGGAACCTCTTCACATAGATTCTATTTCTTTTTTTAGTTTAGTGTCTCTATATCCCCAAATTGGCAGACGACACATTGCATAAACAAGGTTCCCAATGGGTGTACATCACAATTTTCACCATTTGGGAACATCAATCTGAGTCGATGTCTCCCATAGCTAGACCCCGAAGCCACGACAAATAGTTTTCATGGCTGGCTCAACCGATTTTTGTGGCTGGTTTGCTAGCTAAGCCGGCTCAGTCACGACGCTCGTGGCTGACGAAATATGGCGGCTCAGCCGGCTGAGATGTTATCATTCAGCGTATTTAAGTTTCCGAAATGTTCCTAATCCCATGTTACCGGTTATAGACGCCGTTTTTTTTAGCGTTGTGGTGAACCCGTAGAATTCCAGACCACACGTAATCTTTTGATGTTGGGCTTTTCCATTATGGCGAAAATTCACGATGGACTGGCATGGATATACTATGTAGTTTCCCATCTAATCGGTATAAGTAGTTACATTGGGACTTCTGTCGACTTCAGACTGCTATCATCACTGCCATCTTGCGATATATGCATGCATCATTGAATGATGAACCCGATAGTAATGATATATAATATTTCAAACTATTTTCTATTCTTATGTGTATATATTGACAAATGCCAGTGATGTCTGAGACTGGGTGTTGTCGATATAAACAATTTATATTTTAACCCTTTCAATACCGAATGGATGCGCCCATTCAGTTGAATGGATGCGCCCATTCAGTTATATGAAAGCATGCATTGGGATAGTCTATTCCACATTAATGGGCCAGGTGTTCTGATAAAATAACAACCATGCCGTGTCCATGCGAGTATGCCAATATTAGGCAATGCGGTTTAGTTCTTTGCGATTCACAGTACAGTTGTGCTTGACATATAAGCCCATGCACACGGCTCAGCCATTTTACAATTCCGGCGGTGGAGATTTTGAAATGTGGCTGGCGTTAGAAACAATATGGCTGGCGGCGGCTTGTGGCCAATATGGCTGGCGGCGTGCGATGGCGGCTTCGGGCTCTACCCATAGCAGATGAGGCCTAAGCAGAATGAGGTCCCCAGAGGGTGAATTTGGTGATGCTAGCCCACTGTGCTAGATCGCATCACTAAATTCACCATCTGGGGACGTCATTCTGCAAATCACAGGCACACTAAACGTATTTTGCAGAAGATAACAAGAGCTACGCTGGGCGTGCAAAATACGCCCTCTCTTGGGTCGGCGGAAACTGGTAAAAAAGGGGCATAACTTTGGTAAAAATTGGCGGACGGAACTCAAATTTGAACTTGACCTGTGTTTTGGTGGGAGAAAGTAATAAACCAAATTATCATTGAATCCGATAAGCTCTAGTAAAGTTATCATCCGGACAACAAATTTCAGGGATTTTCTATGTCAAATTACGTCAAATAAGGGGCATAACTCCGGTGAAAATTAGCAGACGGAACCCAAATTCGAACTGAGCTGTCTTTTCTCCTGATAAACCCACATACCAAATTTGATTGAAATCGGTTCACTCTAACTAAAGTTATCATCCGGACAACAAATTTCAGGGATTTTCTAAGTCAAATTACGTAAAAAAAGGGGCCATAACTCTCGCAAAAATTATCGGATTAAAACGAAATTCGGACTTGAGCTGTATTTCGATATATGTAATCCACAAAAAAACGGGTTTTGCGTATAAACATTCCAAATTCGAGTTATCATCCGGAAACCAAAAAACATAAGAAAAACTGAATTTTCTGAGTCGAAAAAGGGGCATAACTCTGCCAAAAATGGTCGGACAGAACCCAAGTTCGAACTTGACCTGTGTTTTGGTGGAAGAAAGTAATATACCAAATTTGGATTCATTCCGAAAAACTATACTAAAGTTATCATCCGGACAACAAATTTTAAGGATTTTCTAAGTCAAAAAACGTCAAATAAGGGGCATAACTCCGGTGAAAATTGGCGGGCGGAACCAAATTCGAACTTAAACTTACTTTTCGGCTAATAAACCCACATACCAAATTTTATTAAATTTGGTTCACTCTAACTAAAGTTATCATCCGGAAACCAGGTTAACGGACGGACGCCCGGCTCTACAGTTGAGACCTACCTTGTGCAAGTTTTTGTCCGACATCATTGCGGGGTTGCCTGTTTTTGTACAACTATACCATGTGGGGACCACATTGGCCCTACAGTTGAGGGCGACCTTGTGCAAGTTTTTGTCCAACATCAAAGCGGGGTTTTTGTACAAATATTCTAAGGGGTTCACTGCATTTTTTTGGAAAAGTTTTCCTAGTTTGTACCACGCTGAGAATTCCTTGATTTCATGTGGGGTTATTTGCCCACAGAACTGTGGGGTCGTTTGAGTTGTAATTGTATGCCACGGGACATTGACCTGTCCCCTATATAATGACATACTCCAGTACCCTACTAGTACAAAGCCAAGGAAACGCGACCCAATAATGACTTGTACAGTAATCAGACGGCAAACCAATAATGTGCAACATCACAGACAAACTGTACATGACATGTGGGGTTGTTAGCCCAAAGCATTGTGGGGTTGTTAGTCCAAAGCACTGTGGGGTTGTTAGCACAAAGCACTGTGGGGTTGTCAGCCCAAAGCACTGTGGGGTTGTTAGCCCAAAGCACTGTAAGATACTTAAAGTTAACTTTCGAATCATTCTCTATTTGTCATGGAGATGAGACAGGAACCCCTCAATGTGTCAGATCATAAGAAATATTTTAGAATTCATGTCGGGTTGTTTGCCTTGTTCTTACATTTGAGTTAAGATAAGGAAATTTTCTTTGTGTCATGCAAAATGATAGAGCACCGCACAATTAGTAAGATGGAACTGAAGATGTCATATGGGGTTGTTTGCAAACATTGAGAAACAAATTCGGCAAATTAAAAAAAAAATGGCATCAAGTCGAGAATTCATGAGGGATTGTTCGCCTAAAGCCTTGTCGGGTCGTTTTTTGCCTTAAATTATAAATTGTTCTACTTTTATATGACCTTGAACTGTCCATTGTAGTTGGATGACATACATGTGTACACACCGTGCCATGAACAAGCGACCCAACAATGACTCACCTTACATGTATGTCATGATACTGCAACCTTAAACTGCAAGAGCATGGACATATTGTGGATGTCAAGTGGGGTTGTTTGTCCACAGCCTTGTGGGGTCGTTTTGATTATAATTTGTTCTCCCGTAATTCACTAATGAAGCATGGCATGAACTTTGACTGCCTTCTGCGGTTAAACTCACAAGTGATTAACATAGAAATAACCCCATAACGTACCTTAACGTACTAATGAAGCATGCCATGAACTTTGATTTCTTGGGTTAACCCCACAAGACAAGAAAATAGAAATAACCCCATAAGATATACCGGTATAACATAATGAAGAACGGCATGAACTTTGACTGCCTTCTGGGGTTAACCCCACAAGTGATGAACGTATAAATAACCTAATAAGGTACCTTAAGTTACTAATAAAGCAGGACATGGAGTTTGCTTTCTGGTGTTAACCCCTCAAGTCAATAATATAATAAAGAACGTCATAAGGTATCTTAAGTGGTATGAAGCATGACATGAACTTTGACTGCTTTCTGGGGTTAAAGGTACTGTTGGCCTTGGCGGTGGGTATCCTGTGAAAATATTTCCATCCGTCAAAAACCACCACAAACAGAAAGAACATCAAAATGTAGACAGACTTTGTACGTATATAAATAAGAAATATCGCATAAACATTATGTTATTCTCATATGTTTAACCATTGTTATGTAAACAAAAGCATAAAAAGTTACTTTTCTGGTGTTTGTTTATATTATGATGGTAAACATAAAGAGCGTTCTTTGTTGGTGAATTCCTGATATGGAACTAATAAAGAGCGTTTATGCCATTTTTGTGTGATTAGCCAGTAGCATTGTGCTGTCCTCTGTAACCCAATCAGGCTCTTGCCTAGGTAAAATATAGTATGTATTTATGATAACATGCTGTTTACGCGATGGTCATGGTATATATGAACGAAATTGTATGCGTTTTAATGTTTTTCTGTTTACGGTGTTTGGAACAAATATGAATATTTTCGACAATTAAGGCCTCACGTGCCTTTAACCCCACAAGTTAAGAACATAGAAATAACCTCATAAAGCCTTAAGATAAATGAAGGGCAGCAAAAAACTTTGACTGACCCCACAAGTCAAGAACATAGAAATAACCTCATATGGTATTTTGAGTCTCAAAAACTACTGGGATTATAAAGATGTAACATATAATACATGTGATTTGTTGGAAAGTTGTTGCATAAGTCATATAAAATTATAAATGGCAACATGCCATATTTTGGACAAACAGCTGTATGGAGTGTAGGTATTATAATATTATGATATTCGGTCTTATAATCTCATTCATATTTACTCTGACAATTACTGTACGGTACCCAAGTATAATTATATTCAGTAAATTAGTATTTTGAGAAATGAGAAGTAAAAATGTCAGTCATGGTGTTGGCAGATAAATGCAGAGAATAATAATTGAATTCAGTTAACGGAACTTAGGTGAGTATATGTACACTTATTTATTTAATGGAATATATTAATATAGCTATAAAATGTCAAGTCTCATGTGTTTTTAGTCCCCAAAACTAAGTATTCCAGGTGAGAACGATGTTAGCAATTCATACTTCAACACAACGATTCAACTATCTCCTTTCCAGGTAATACCTGTATTCCTTGAGGACTATTGTTTTTTCTTCTTCCCTCATTTTGTCGTTTCATATCAGATGATGTCTCTTACATATATGCCAGGATTTTCAAGTTCTCGTATTACATCATTCGATTCGTCATCACTTTCACTGAAATTGTCATCAGAGGATTCAGATCAGTCCGAAAACATTAAATTAACATCCATTGCTGTTAACACTGGAAAGAACCCACTCATACCATCATCGCTTGCACTGTTTGGAACTGGCGAACGTTCAACTGACGAACACCTAACTGTTAAACACTTTTAGTTTTCATCACTATCACTGTCGGAAATCTTACGTTTTCATAATTTACTCTTTGTTTTTCATTTTGTAATGAACAAAGTCATCTGTTTCGGACGAACTGGAACTTAAACATAGTCAGAAGAAGAATCAACACTCATTTCGTGCGACAGATATGGCTCAATGTCTTCGATCATCGTCAAAGTCGGAGTAATCAACCCTGAAAAACAAAGACATAAATATTTATTATATGCTCTTCTATGAATTATCAATGAGGTCAAATAAAACTAATTGTTTTAAGTCTGCAACCGACCCTAAAATTGATATTGAATTGAATCCGGGGAATATAAGATTGTTAATGACATGTCGCCGCATGAGTCAATGACTATTCTTGTTTTAGAATAGAATAGAATAATTTTATTACTATAGCGGCATGTGTAATTTGCAATTATACAAATTATGTTACATAACATAAAGTTATAACACCTAGCCCATAGGATATATAAGTCACTTTATATACATGTATACATCAAATTAATAGATATAAGCGTATGCGGGGTAATGTTAACAAAGAACGTCTTAATAAAAAAAATGTATGTACATATCTAGCTGTTTGGCGTGGAAATGTGTTTTATATACCGGTAGTGTACACTGTAAATATGTTAGTTTGTTTTTCAAAAATAAGTTTCAGTGTTAAAACATCATTTATATCTTTAGGCCAAATAAAAAAAATCACTTGTTTCCAATTTGTTTCCCAAATAAATCCAACCAACCAGCCAGGGAAATGTATTGCAAATTTATAGCAGACCATTACCTTCATTGGATTCCTCGATGTCTTGCAGTGTGTCATTATCAGTATCATTGTATGTTGCTGAAGTTTTTTCTTCATTTAATGCATAACGTGTGAACGTGTCACCAAAGACCTTCGGTACTGCATCAGTCTTTCAGACTTCTCCTAGAAACAGAAAACATTAAATGTGAAATACATGTATAGATATACATCAGTTTTTAAAGAAATCATAGATTCAGTCAGAGTTGATGTCAATCTGTGCTAGAGTGATGATTTTCACTGGTAAATATTATGTCATACTCTTGGGCTCCAAATAAACATGCATGCACGTTTATTATTTTCTTGGAAATCCCCCCCCCCCCCCCCCCCCCCCCCCCCCCCCCCCTGCACAGTGCTTTAATATTTGGGTCTGCACGTTTATTAATTTTGAGGCTATGAAAATTTAAATCAGCACAAACTCAAGATTTATATATCAATATGGTGAGCTTATAGTTTTATACATGTACATATTCATGTATATGGCATACATGTGAATATTTAAATATTGAATAATACACCACATAGTATGTTGATTCCTATACTTGACATACTATAAAAATAGTTTGTTTAACCACAGTTATGTTGATGTTTTGCCACAGGGCCTGCACTTTTATTTGGAGCTTGAGAGTACTAAAGTGACAACTACTAGTACTACACGTGGTGGTATCAAGATACGTTTATGTCGCGGTAAGGGCTTGACTGTTGTATGAACAGAACACTGACAAATCATTAAATGTGCAGAATCTGAGAAAAATAATCAGCTATTTCTCACCTTATGTCATGAGACTGCAACCTTAACCTGCAAGATCATGGACATATTGTGGATGTCAAGTGGGGTTGTTTGTCCACAGCCCTGTGGGGTCGTTTGGATTATAATTTGTTCTCCCTACTCTCGGGCTCCAAATAAACGTGCATGCACGTTTATTATTTCAGGAGGAAAATTCCCCCCTGTACGCTGCTTATTTGGGTCTGCACGTTTATTTATTTTTCAGTAAAATAATTTGTACCAAAAGTGAACCGTCAAATTCATCAACAAAGTGAAAGTTATACCACCGTAAAACATGTTTTCACTTCAAATTTAGGTAAACAGTTTGACAGTTATTATAGTCAATACGTCACTCGCTTGAGAGGAATTCCCAAAAATGAAAATAGCAGGGTGAGCCATGCAGGTGTTTACCTCCCCACATTCATTTGAAAGTGGTCGCATCCGACTAGTAAGCCGAGTATCCATTACTTTCGCGCAAGTGATTGTTAGGATTATCTCATTATCAAGGGGACGCACCATGTTCTTCCAGAATACACATTTCCCCTCCCCGCATGCCTTTAAAAGTGGACCCATCGGTTTCCGATTAAGCCATGTATCCTTGACGTTTGCGCACGTTTTCATCAGGATGATCTCATTAGGGGGGACGCACCACGTGCTTACCAAAATTTTTACTGTGGCAGTGTGGGGCTCCATTTAGGCACCAGATATTTTCGTTTTAATGATCTCAATAAAACACTCAATACTGCCATAATCCAACAATTTTATGAGAGGTTTATAAAATATTTGGATCATTGAAAGTGTATAGTTGGGAAGCTTAGTCTATAATTAAAAATGGATGTAGAATAAAATATCGGGGCCTCTTTACGCACTGTCTTTAGGGAATTTCTGTGAAAAAAATTTTGTTTCCCCGTGAGAATTTAAACATGGCGGACACTTTTTGTCAAAAAAAAAATAAAATATAATCTTGCGGAGAAGAAAAAGCTTGCTGAGTTATGTATAAAATATAAAAATTTCACGTCCTCACTGTTAACTTTATAAACATTTGCTGGAAATTCCCCCCTGCACTATTATTTGGGTCTGCACGTTTATTAATTTTCAATGAAAGTTCCCCCCTGCACAATTATTTGGGTCTGCACGTTTATTTGGAGCCCGAGAGTATACTCATAGGACCTTGGGGTGACTTGGAATTGTATGCAACAGGACCTTGTCCTGTAGGCTGTACCCTATAGAATGACATACTTTCGTACCCTACAAAGCCAAGGAAAAGCGACCCAATAATGACTTGTACAGTAATGAGACAGCAACCCCACAACGTGCAACATCACGGACAAACTGTGCAGTACATGTGGGGTTGTTAGCCCAAATCACTGTGGGGTTGTAAGCTCAAAGCAATGTGGGATAATTAAAGTTGACTTTCGAATCATTCTATTTGTTATGGAGATGAGACAGGAACCCCTCAATGTGTCAAATCGAGAATTCATGAGGGATTGTTAGCCTGAAAGCCTTGTCAGGTCGATTTGCGTTAAATTATAAATTGTTCTTTTTTTCACATGACCTTGGACTGTCCTTTATAGTTGAATGGCATACACGAGCACACGCCGAGCCATGAACAAGCGACCCAACAATGACCCACCTTATGTCATGAGACTGCAACCGAAACCTGGAAGATCATGGACATATTGTGGATGTCAAGTGGGGTTGTTTGCCCACAGCCTTGTGGGGTCGTTTGATTATAGTTTGTTCTCCCTATTTTCATAGGACCTTGACCTGTCCGTTATATTCATGTGACACACATGAGAACCCCCTGAGCCATGGACGAGTACTAGTAACACAACGACTCACCATACGTCACATGGCTGTAAACCTAACATGCAAGATCACAGACATATTGTTAAGGTCATGTTGGGTTGTTTACCCACAAGCTTATGGGGTCTTATGATCAAATTATTAATTGTTCTCACTATGTCAAAGAACAAACGGAAGTGGTTAGTGCCACGTTATTTTTTTTATGTGGTTCTAACACTCAAAACTGGATCTGCGTTAACGCCGGGAAATAATGGCATCTGCTACATTGAAAGTCAGACTCTTTTGCCAAGTTTTGGGTCTCTTAAAGGACATAGATTCATGCACAATTTACATGTATGTCACTATGTGGCACCTGTTAAAACTGCTATAGTCACGAAATTGGTGTTAGCGGCTCAAATTCTCATGTTTGAAAGCCGGGAAATGTCGTGGTCGGGTGGGGGGGGGGGGCAGGGGAGTTCATCACCCGACTAAAAATAGTTCACTGTGAATAACAATTTACACCGAGCCATGTGTGCTCATCACTCATCTTGCGTCAAAATCACCAAAATTTATTGTTATGATCAATAGTTTCATTTTTGATGTACCCATTGGTGTTATACTTATAGAGTTTACCTTTGGCAAAACGTGATGAGAATGACTCAATGAGTCTTATTGACTCTTAGTCTTAATTCTTGAGATGTGACACTTGATTAAATATTTTCTTGTCACCTATTTTCACTATTTCCAATACTCAATAGACAAAAAATCTTTTTAATATCACCACTACTGCACTAGGCCTACCATCATCATGATTATAAACAATGACAGTGTCCATACCTTCGCTATTTCGGAAATATGCGAACATCGTCTCCGATGCTGACGATTCAGCGTCCTTGGATACGTGTTTACAATTCTCAGAATTTTCCGATTTCTCACGATCGCAGACTTCACTGTGTTCGCACTTCCACACTGCTCATTTGCGTTAAAACCCGTCGATTTTGGTTTCCTTCCACCGACCATACCTCTAGGTTTAACACCTTTTCTCTGTTTTACTAAATTGCTCAATGTTTTCGCTTTTATAGCAACCATTTTCTCATAAATATCAGAAAGAAATAGCGGAAATGTCAATTTATATTTTACGGGAAGTGTCCTCTGCGCATGCGCACACCTTGTCACTAATGCGATCAGCCAATCAGATTTATCCTTTCTTGTTCTGATCAATTGTCAATGTCATACGTAACAAAAACGGGACATCTGATAGATACATTTTTCACTGTTCTAGTTGTAATAAATAAATTTTGGTTGGGTTATTACAAGGGCTAAAACAGAATTAAAAACACAATTTTTTTTTATTATCACAATTTATTAATTAAATCCTGTACAAACGAAAAACTTACCCATCTCAAATTTTCAAAATCGAAAATTTATCGGAGAATTGATCATTTTTCACCCGCATCCTATCTTAAATTAACCATTCAATGATAAAAAAAAATGAAATTGTTACTCTTAGTCTTGGGTACCTTTTTTCAAACATCTCTAAAGTCAATTGTTTGCCATTATCGAAAATATTCTGAGGTGCATCCATTAATTATTCTTGACAATCATGACAATTGACATGTGATTTCGACGAACTCAGCGTGCTCAACTTTTGAACTTCGCCACGGCTATGCGAATTTTAAACAGCTCATCAAAAACATCGAATGAAAAACAGAATAATCATATATATTATATATAATGACCGGCTGCGACTTAGGCCCTGCCACTAAATCTGACAAAGACGGAGGAAAAATGTGCTTCACTCCTTCAGATTAAATATAGTTCCCACACCAGACGACGGAAGTTTGACAAAACGGCATTATAACTTCTCGGGATTGAACACCAAAACGAAATATAAATCGGGATATGTTCTGGAATTGTTATAATTGCGAAAATGGCACGATGATTATAGTATTTTAACTCATGGCTAGGATTTACACAAATTAAGATTCCCATTTGACTTACCTTCTATGTAGATCGTGGCGTCATGGCGGCCGACGTCTGAACAAAATGGCGGCGCAAATCTCGTCAAGTCTCGCGCAATCTCTTCTCATCCGATAATCAGCGATAGTGCTTCAAATTCGTGAGTTACGGTGTTGTCCATCGAAAACCATTTTGAAAGTGTCCATGGGCTTGGACAAAAACGTAATGGGGTTTATTTTTTTATTGATCCTGCAACCCCAGTACGTTGAAAAATACAGCAATCACGAACAGCATGTGGGGTCGACCCCACATGCTAAAACAACCCCACATTGTCTATATGGACACAAGGAAGACCCCACATTGTCGCTCCACTAAGAGCGGCTCGACGGACGCCTGGATGGATGGACCAATACTATAATACGGCCGTTTTTTTCAAACGGGCGTATAAAAATCATAAAATGCATAATTGAAGTGACTAATGGGTGAACATCACCAACTTTAACTGAGGAATTTCAATCTGATACTAGGTCTCCCATAGCAGTTGAGGCCAAAGCAGAATGAGGTTCCCTCAGTTGATGGCACTAATGACAGAGAACATATGTGTGGAACTGGACGTCACACGACATATATGATGTTCACCTCGACTGTGAAACCAGAACAATAACATTAACCCTTACGGTGCCAAGTCCGATTTTTGTATCAACCCATATTTCCTTGATCATTTTTCAAATTTATTGATTATAATAATGTGATACATCGATGACAAGAGCTCTAAGAGCTCTTTCCATCAATGTATCACATTATTATAATCAATAAATTTGAAAAATGATCAAGGAAATATGGGTTGATACAAAAATGATATTTTTAAAAATATAATATATATTTCCTTAAAGAAAGCCTGAACACTGAACTATATGGATAGATGTCCTGCGTTTGTAAACCATAGCAGAAAAGGGGTTAACTTTTTGGTGGTCGCCTACGGTCACTCACGGTCTTCACTCTTCAATGGCTTGCCTCGGAATCAGTCACGCATGCGCAGTCCCAATATAATTCACTGTACAGCTTGAATTAGCCAGTTTATTTTCAACTCAATCAGAAGATTGGCGAGTCGCGGGGTTGGGAATGGCACCGCCATGGGAGGGCCCTATGATAGTTCAGTGTTCAGGCTTTCTTTAAGGAAATATATATTATATTTTTTTAAATATCATATTTCCGCCAAAGGAAGCCCTCACACTGAACTATATGGATTAGAATGCAAGCCCAGGAGGAGGCACGAGCAATAAAGTTAATAGCCAAATTTTGAGTAAAGGTACTCTTCTAAAACAGATTGTACCATATATGAACACTTTAATGAATCTGTTAGGATTATTTACGTGAAATAACTCATATAGTTAGAGTGCTATATTGCTCAAATGTGTACCGCCCCCCTTGTTTTGAAACAAACATCCCATGAGGTGCCATCCAATGCATAGTTGCGAGCGAACCGAGCAAGTATAACGGAAGAAGAAACTCTTCGTTCTTCTCTGTGTCGTCTTCTTCAGCTGTCTATTCTAAGGTCCCACCCGTCAAGGTCCCATGATGCAGGATCATGAAGGAAGGAGACTAACTCACTCTCCGCCTTAGCGACAGAACGACCTGCACAGACGGAGGCCCACTCCGACGATGGCGAGACGACCAAAGTGAACTAACTGCTATTCGCCAAAGAAAAAGCCAGAGAACCTGATGCCAAATTTGTGGCACAGGGATTGAGTTGAGAACCCATTAGGCCAAACAGGTTGTACAACGATAATGGAGTCAAGCCATCTGAACAGAGGGAGCCCCCACCACCGCATCTTGCAAGGTGGTCATGCCCCCTGTCGTTCTTAGAACAGCTTCCTTGTTTTTCTTCTACTGATCACATGTCTCTGAGGTACCTATGCATCACAAGATATCTGTCAGAAATCCTGTGATACAAATCTTACGCGTATATAAATATATAAAAATGATATAAAAAATATATATCAAGGTGATCTATAAGTCAGCAATGAGATCATTGCAGAAGGCCCTTTGGCTCTTTGACAACTGAAATCAGTTCAAATGATGTACAATGTAATCAGATGATAACCACGGGTAAATTGTCACCATACGGAATATTCAGTTCTGAGCCTCTGCCCAGAACATCATGTCACTTTCCCCCCCCCCAAACATGCAGCAGAACGACCTAGGTGTGTGATAGGTATGTTAGTGTGAGGCATGCAGCAAACTAGGGGAAGACCCCCCCGAAAATGGCTCGCTGATTAAGGAAACAAATGAAATTATCATCCTCCTAGTAAAGGACACACATCCCTTTATAATGTTGTTACTTATTGAATTTTAAGAGCCATGATAGAGAGGAGCTCCCCCGACCTAAGTGGTCCTGTTGAAGGCATGTTTAAGGAAATACTGCCATTCTCAAAGCAACCGACCAGAAAAACGGGGTGACACCCCGGTCATGACCACGGTGATACCGGCAATAAACGGTAGCGGTATCGAGACGGTCACGGTGTGGAGTTATGGCACTGGGCGACAACGACACCGTGGCCCCTTAGCGGGCACCGCATTAATTTTGTCGAATACCGCGGTGATCTCCATGGAACCCCCTTAGGGGAGGCATTTACTCACACATACTTGTTCGCGTTAACAAGCGTTATCAGTACCGTGGTATTGGAGGATACCGCGGTATAGTACTGCCACACCAACGGGGTGACACTACGCTATTGGTGGTCAATTACTTTAAGCATAGCGGTAGGACAAATCCAGCATAGACCGAAGCGAGCAGAGTTGTCAGCATGGTTTCAACCCTTATGATTGGGCGGCTGGTGCCATGTGGTTGGGATCCCCTCATATGGGTTGGTCCCTGCCTGCAAGGAAAGGTCTGATGGCTAGTCAATGAGCTTCCTCGACAGCTGGACAGCGCAAACGTCTTTGCCTGTTTTATTGTCGAATGTTGATAGGACAAATCCGGCATATACCGAAGCGCGCAGAGTTGGCAGCATGGTTTCAGGCCCTTTTGATCGGGTGTCTGGTGCCATGGGGTTGGGATCCACTCGGACTGGGTGGTCCCCTGCCTGCAAGGAAAGGTCTATAACGCTAGTCAATGAGCTTCCTAGAAAGCTGAGCTGGACAGTGCAAACGTCTTTGCCCGCGTTATTGTCTATAGGCGTGCAGTGCCCTGTTCATTTTATTACCATGTGCCAGATAATCAAATTGATATTGGTAATAGGAGTATGAAGAGCCATGAGATGTACTCTTGTGTCTGTAATAAACGTACATGCACGTTTATTAAAATTTGGAAGATTTTCCACCCTGCACAAGGCTTTATATTCCAGTCTGTTAATTGTGTGCATTTTTGGAAGACATGTCTTGACAGGCCGATTTCCCCCCCCCCCCCCCACTTCAAATCTTAAGAGGGTGTTTATAAATTCCGAGTAAATGTCAGTATACTGTAACAATATATTGATATTGCACCACGTATCAGGTTTTAACGATTGCTGTTATATTATTAACTCACAATAGGCCATGCCAAATAGTTTATTGGTAAATAGAATAATAAATTTGTTTCGCCCTGTACTTATATTCCAGTCTGCACTTGTATTACATTAGGTCGGATTTTCAACCCTGTACTTATATTCCAGACTGCACTTTTATTCCGGACACGAGAGTACTCTGTCGGTCAGGCCATTGGCAGGGTCGTTGTGGCACGTGACAAGAGAAATGCTTTCCATGTAAATGTGCTTCATTCATGTGTGAAGTCTATTGACCAGTGTGTCAGTCGCGGGTCGTGTACCTTACCTATGAAATGTATATCACAGGTCGCCTCCCCACTAATTGATTGAATGCCGAGGCATAATCTGGGGAGCGTGAACTGTTCCTGCCCGAGAAGAGATCCGACCGAGAAATACTACCTGGGAAGGATCCAGAGATGGTGCAAATAAAGACTCTATATCTTATCCGATTTTCATGTTTAGTTGTTGAATTATAGAAAATTTCGTTGAAATAATGGAGAACCAACTTGAATAATTACTATCCCCAGGGTCTCCAGAGTTTGAGCGCCCAAACCTGTAACAGGTAGAAAAACATCACTGGATACTTCTCAGAAATTTACAAGCCCACCGGCTTGCTGAACCGGCTGGTGTATAATCGCAGCTATTGTTCATTAGACCTATATACAAGGTAGCTATTAATCGACATACATCTATGACATGGCTGAGATTTTATTCGTAGCACTACGGTACTACTGTCATATGAAGTTATTGTTATGGATGTGACATTGATAAACCAAGATCTAATCAACTGTCAGTATTCTTGTGTAGATTGTAATCAACTTCAAGGTCAAACGTGATTAACACATCTGGATCATTTGTATTGAAACATAAAACAACATAGTATTATGTGAAAGCACGTTGTTCATAACATGACGAGAGATAGCGTCAGTAGCGATGGAATTATTGCTAAATAAATTTCCACGCATTAAAACGTCAAAATAATTCCCACGAAATTAGGATACGTCCGGCGGCGAATCACGTGGCATTTTTGATATCTGACAAATTCTATCATACCTTATAGGTGCTATAATAATTCCATAGATGTATTTCTCACAATAATCTGTGCGCCTCGTAAGGCCTTGAAATGGCGGCTAATTATGGCGAAATGTTGATTTTCATATTCGATAAATTGTTTTTAAGTTCGCCGCCTGTTCGAAAAACAAGAACCATTATATGTTTGAAACGAAACGGTCCGTGAATTCGAAACGATAATTATAAAAACGAACGCGTAGGCGACCAGTAATTATTGTATCGATAAATTGAATTTGTCGCTATTGTTAAACGACAAATTCGGAAAAATACTCCCTTAGATCCGTTCGGTTGGTAGCAGAAAAATAAACTGGCTAATTCAAGCTGTACAGTGAATTATATTGGGACTGCGCATGCGTGACTGATTCCGAGGCAAGCCATTGAAGAGTGAAGACCGTGAGTGACCGTAGGCGACCACCAAAAAGTTAACCCCTTTTCTGCTATGGTTTACAAACGCAGGACATCTATCCATATAGTTCAGTGTGAGGGCTTCCTTTGGCGGAAATATCGGACTTGGCACTGAAAGGGTTAAAGCATCTGCACATGACAAAACAATTCCTGTCTGTTTCAGAATAAACCTTGTAAGTCTTTTTGTCCAATTAATGCAATCTAGAGCTAGTGGTGTGTAATAAACAAAGAACAACCGCGTGTTACTGGGTTTGTCAATATGGCACTTGAGCCATCATACGGATAGAACTCAAGGCCGCACCTCTCATTCTATCCCTCCGTGCTGTATTGACAAACCCATTACCACACTTCTGTCATTCTGTGTATATATTTCAACAAAATGATACCTGTTGTCTTAGAAGATCTTTCCTCTTGCCTTTTGGTTCCTCTGAAATGAGAGAATTATCAACGATAGAAATGGGTCAATTCTTAGCATCAACGATAGAAATGGGTCAATTCTTAACAGTGGTTAGTTGAAAGTCAGTTTAGCATACATCGTCGCATCACGTTTTTTTGGGCCAAATAATTACACATTAGCTTTAATTATTGAATTTCGTGAGATCAAAATTGAGTTTACCGGAAATCCATGTACTGACCAGAATATGTGCTTCCAATTGGTATCTTTTGGTCCAACACGGTTGCCGATTATCGTAATATGATAAGGGAACACTCCGACATTTGTACTCAGATGTTATCAATTTTTGTACATTGCTTTCCTGGCCTACGTGTCACAAAATAATTGCTATAAATTTGAATTTATTTGTCATCAGTGTTCGCGCTGTCGGTAGCCAAATTAGCCAATGGCTAATCTTTTTTGAATTTGGCTAATAAAAATTTCATTTGGCTAAACTTTTGGCTAAACCTTTTTTGACCCCAAATGGAGACTGAAAGCATGAATTTTTGGCAAGTGGGTTTTCAATTTTGTGATGTGAACGATCTAGTCCGAAAACATCGTAAGTGGGAATATATCGCCGACTGTACAAAGGGAAACCCGATCGCGGACAGTACAAAGGGAAACCCGTCACTCTGCACGAAACAGCAAAAAATCATTATTTTACATTTAATCCGCTAATCCCCCATTGTCTGTCTGGTCACTCACGGGACTCCTGCACAATGCATGTTTATGATGACATTGTATTTATGACGGCCAAGGTTTATGAGCACCAAGTGTAAGACAATAGCTTAATCAGCCAAATGTGAATCACGACAGATATTTTGTGGCTATTTGTCGTCAATACCGATACATTCAAAATAATATGCATGCTTTTATGACAGATTGCAATTTGATAATGGCGTAACAATATTAAGTTATTAGTTTCCAGATGTCACTTAAATATTTTCGCAAGGATAATTAACATTTAATGATTTAAAAAAAGATATTGATATAAAACCAAAAATTAATGACATTATAAGAAGGACAATCCCGGGTTACCCCCCCCCCCCCCCCCCCCCCAATCACTCTTTCACATAAAGATTGATAAATTTTTAATAAATGATAGATAAACAAATATTTCTAGTTCATCAAAATTAGTTAAATTATTGTGTATTTTACCTGTGCCTGTTAGATTTGACGTTTTAGTCATTAATTGTGAACCGACCAGAAAACGATGATTTAATTTGGCCATAGTTTTTTTTAATTTGGCTAAAAAACATTTGGCTAAAGTTTTTTTCATTTGGCTAATAAAATTTTCATTTGGCTAAACTTTTGGCTAAAGTTTTTTTCGGTCCAGCGCGAACACTGTTTGTCATTTTATATATGTTTGCCATGCCTTTTCTTATTCCTTTTAATGAAAATAAACAGTACCAAGTCGAAGATGTGATGTTTAAAATTCTTATGCATGAAATTGGAGTTAAGATGTTTCCAGAGTATGTTATACTTGTGACAGTGACTTCACAGACATGGTGTTCCCAATGGTATTGCAATAATCGCCATGGTCTGACACATTATTGTGAATTTTATCTTTCCATATTTTGACGTAGTTGTCTGAAATCGCACATATTAACAATCACAGTGCTCCTAAAACTTCACATACCGAACACATTTCGATCATTGCAACCTTGATTGCAGAATTACTGCCTTCATTTACAATCTCATCAATGTAGTTGTACAGTGCACGACCATGTTACAAAGTTCTATAGTCCTAGCAAGCTGCTTACTGAACACATGTTTGTGACTGTTTCGTGCTTAGTCGCACAAATACCACCTTGGGTTATGTTTATCTAGCCTCGCCAGTATGTCAGATGGGACATAGATCATTATGGATTGTATGGGTATTCTTTATATCTGGCTAACACCAGAATTAATGAGACATTGCTGGCTCAACTTATGTTTATTATGTTCAACATAAACGATTGTGTATATAATTGTAATGAGACAACCCTTTAACACAAACTTCCTGTGTGCACCTCACAGTATAAAATTACTATTAGTATTAACATGAAACTTTATTAAACATCACCAAGACATCCACTTGATCTAGCTATAACCTATGAATTACTAAATAATTCATGTTAATTTAAATTAAATTATCCTCATCCATTAGCATTAACATTGATGTACGCAACATTCATCAACGTGTTTATCAATTCGCTTTAAAATACAATTTATCAATCTTGAGAACCTGTAAGTTCTCCTATTGATGTACATGATCAAAGCCTTTTGAATGTAAAAGTGTTCACAAAATGTCTCTGAAATTGACATTTACCATTTTAAATCCAAGTTCAGACAACCGGTCATTATATGTATAAACTTAATTTGTCAATTTATCTTTGGCAGAACTGCCAGAAATTTTTGTTTTGTTTATATAGTGCTGTCAACTCGCAAGATTTGTTGTGGATTTGCATGGCAACGGGTCTCTAAGCACGCCCACAGTGAAACCTTGTGAATGCAGTTCTATAAAACATTGCATTAATACTTATGGTGCAAAACTGTTATTGGGTCTATACATCATCAATGACATATCTGAGGTAGAGTTGAGCTTTTGATGTAACTAAAGAGCTTTGACATAAAGTCGCCAGATTTTGATGTAAAATAAGCAGGCAACGAGAGTTGGAGTAAAATAAATGCCAGCTTTTGATGTAAAAGAGAACCATCACTGATGATCGAGAATATGAGTGTGATGTATGTCAGAAGGAATTTGGTCATATCTGGAGTCTGACAATGCATAAGAGGACCAACAACGGCGATCGCCCACACGAATGTATAAGACATTTAGTGATTCAGAAAACCTGGCAACACACAAGAGAATACACACGGCGATCGACCATACTAGTGGGGACCTCATTCTGCTTATATATTAGGCCTCATCTTCTGGGAAGTATCAATAGACTCAAATTAATATTGTTTTTAGTTACTTTTTCCCAGAGGGTGAATTTAGTGATGCTAACCCAACATGCGGGATAGCATCATTAATTCACCCTCTAGGGACCTCATTCTGCAAATGACAGACACACTATTTGCAGGCTTGGCAGCTGTAAGTAATGGAAATTGACTAATTGACTTTTGTTTTTATTGTTGCACAATTTATTGGAAAGTGTTTCAAAATGAATATGTTCTTGTTCTCACGGAAGATATATAGTCCACGACATATTTTGACTATGGACACTCTTAGATGTGTGTGTTTGTTTAATTACTTTTTGACAGATGTATATAACCAGTTGTGATTGACTCCCTCCCATGGTGCCTGATGCATGAAGATTACTATAGACGAGCATCATTTTGATCACGCAACAACCCAATTATTGAAAACTCCCAACCACAGTGACTGTCATTATATCGATACTCATCTCTTACATCCCTAACTCAATCTCAGTTATATATCTCCATTCATCCTAAAACCATTGTTTCCAAACCTTCCAATCTAACCTATAGTCCTCCCTCACTTATTGGGGATGGGGCATGTAGCCATAGAGGAAATGACTTCATATAAGCCCTCGGGCTTGTTGTCTGATACTCGTTTCCATACACTAATTCTCTATTTTGTTATTATGTTATTTGTTTGGATTTGGAAATAAAAATATGTTTACACTAGGTATTAGTAATAATACCTGGTAATAGTTTGAGCAGAGCTGATAAGCTGATCTCATAGTGATGCAAAGCCTGTTCATAGTTCTCTTTAGATTCCTGCAATAAATACAGCCAATCAGGTAAAAGCAAGCGGAATGAATGACCAATCAAGTCATGACTAAAGGAATGGATTACCAATCGGCTCAAAGCTAGAGAAATTGATGATCAATCAGGACCCAACTAGTGGATTATACAGTAATGCTCTAATTAATCGACCTCTTAACCACAGCAGAATTATGGGTAACTTTTCAGGATTTACTCGGAAATATGACTTGTTGCCATTCATCGGAAAGCTCTCGGCGAGAGCTTTCCAATGAATGGCAACAAGCCATATTTCGGACTAAATCCTGAAAAGTTACCCATAATTCTGCTGTGGTTAAGAGGTCGATTAATTAGAGCATTACTGTAGACATGTTACCGTTCTCTCAAGTATCATCACAGAGACATGTGACAGCACGAGAAGTTCAATCAAGACCCTACTTGCAGGGCTGGCGATCTAGAAAATCCAGGAGGGCTATTAATAGCCCTCCTAGATATGCCTAGGAGGGCTATAGCCCTCCTCAACTTTTAAAGTTATGATTTATTTTATCTGAGTTACTACTGCCGTTAGTTTGTCTATTTTTGATGTTGTATAACTCCATCTAAATAAATTTTTTGTATGTGGAAACAAAGTGTCCACAGAGTTGTGAATGTCAAAATCCCCCACAGTAATTATGGTATGGTGAATATTTAACTATGTTGTATATGTTATGATAATTTATATGAACAAGAAACAAAATGTAAGAGTGTTTGTACTCAACAATTTGTCAGTCGGTGTCCAACCCATGCAACGGAATTGGGTGAGTTTGTCAACGTTAAAAGCATTCTCCATGAAAGTGTAATTTTACATAAAATACACAATCAAGAACAATATTAAATCCAGTATATTTGCACTTGAATATTGACTGCTTTTTCTCTCAATGTAATCCATATTCCATTGCCGATCGCAGACTGCTGCTTGCAGCAGTCAAGTCGCTATCTATAGATTTACTGGGTGTTTGCAATTGGGGACATAGAAAATAGTTTCTGAACTTTAATAATTGAATAACAGTGTAAACTAGAATACGTGGATACATTTAGCTAATTATATTAAAATATTGTCAATCGAAGCGATAAAAGACAGCTGCAAGCTAAATACAATTTTCACTGATAGGAACCGGAAACGGAACGAACGGTTGAACTTAATTGGGACAGTGACATTTGGTTCTCACTATCCACAAACATGTGTTCATTTTATCCAGTGAAATATATTGTAAGCTCAATCTTATGAAGAGAAATAATTTATTTTGGTCATAAAATGTGTGAGAATCGATCAAAAGATCAGATTTACGAAACAGTTCGTTCCGGAATTTACTGATTCCGCTATAATTCCCATTTGACATTACCGCCAGGTCACGCATGCGCACAGTCCCCACACTGTACAATATAATTACGATTTCGATGCAGTATTTTACTCATTAAACACAATAAAATAACTAAATAATAAATGTCCTATCGTAGACGAGGCGGGCTATAAAAAGCCCGCCTTGGAAAATTCTAGGCGGGCTGTAGGCGGGCAGCCCGCCAGCCCGCCTTGAGATTTCCAGGCCTGTACTTGTGGATTATAAACAAGTTACTGTTCTCTCCAGTATCATCACAGTCATGTGACAGCAACATACACTTTATTACAGGCCGAGTGTGTGACATCATCTTGTATTGTTGGCGACAACAGCATATTGTGATGATTTAAATCATGCTTCGGCTTCATTTGTTTCAATACACCAACCTAATGTTTGATCCAAAGTGAATTTGAAACATCTACACTGATAACCTAACTAAAAAAACTTTGACATGATTAATCCATTAATTGTAACTAATTTGTGAATTTTCGTCATGCAAAATTTGTCTTTTATATAACTGTCTGTACAGGAATACCAGTCCAAGTCATCCCTGTGTGTTTGTTTGTATGATTAATACCACCCCAAGTCATCCCTATGTGTTTCCTGTAGAGATGAAAATATATTAGATCATGATGTAACCATAATTGGACTAGTCTGAGAAAGACAGGTGATTACCATAAGGCCAAATAAATACAAATTCTGTGTTCAAATACACCTTCTTTGTCACTGAAATTTTATTTTATTAACCCTTTGGCGAGTAGAATGACATATATGTCGTCTATCGGTTGAGGAGTAGAACAACATATATGTCGTTTCAGGAAGTGTTATTTTATGTAGACATAACTTAAGGGTTAAGCCTCATAATTTTTTTTTTCTTCCGATATTTTGTATTTGAACAAGGAAAATGAATTTTTGTTTGTTTCTGGAGGATGTTTTCCAGATTTTGAGAAAAATATAAATATATAATATACCTCCCTCATTTCAAAATTGAGATCTAAGGCCAAATAAAAAATATGATTTGAGTTTCAGACACCGCAGCATTGAAATAAATGGCCCACATTGGATGTTTTATTTCAATTTTTTATATTATGACCAAATAAAACAAAAATATTTCAAAATTATTTTGGTATGTTTTTACCAACATGTCCACACGTATTGAGCATTAATTGCAACATACTCTTAACATATCTCTGTGATTGATATCTTCCATCTAGAGGTAACACCAAAGAACCATATGAAGTTTGGATGAGGGATGAGGGATGTGGCAGGTAGGGTGCGCCAAAGTATTTAAAGAGTAAAATCCAAGATGGCCACTGGCAACTTTGTTTTTTTTAACAAAATTCAGAAAATATCGTTGTCTCCCATCTATTGGTCACCGTGAAGATCCTTATGAAGTTTGGTGATGATCGGATGAGGGATGTGGCTTGTAGGGTGTGCCGAAGGATTTAGTCATTCAAAGAGTAAAATCCAAGATGGCCACTGGCAGGCATGTTTTTCAATGAAAATCGTTCAAATTTGATAGCTCTCGTCTAGAGGTGAGCCTAATCATGCCTGTAAATTTCCAAAATATTTCTTAGATATATGCGGGCTGCAGGGTGGGTAAATGGATTCAAATTTGAAATCCAAGATGACTGCTGGCAGCCATGTTTTTTATCGAATTTCAGAAATAATCGATAGCTCCCATCTAGAGGTCACCACGAAGATTCATATTAAGTTTGATGACAATCGGATGATGGGTGAGGCCTGTAGTGTGTGCCAAAGGTTTTAGTCATGCAAAGAGTAAAATCCAAGATGGCTGCTGGTAGACATGTTTTTTAATGAATTTCGGAAATAATCGATGGCTCCCATCTAGAGATCCATATGAAGTTCGGTGGTGATTAGATGAGGAATGTGGTCTGCGGGGTGTGGCAAATGATTTAGTAATGCAAAGAGTAAAATTCAAGATGGCTACCGGTGGCCATGTTTTCATCGAAAATCGCTAAAATTTGATAGCTCCCATCTAGAGGTGATCCTAAACATGGCTGTAAATTTTCAAAAGATTTCTCCAATAAATGCGAGCTGCAGAGTGTGTAAATGGATTCAAATTTGAAATCCAAAATGGCTGCTAGTGGCCATGTTTTTTTATGAATTTTCAGAAAAAGTCGATGGCATATGAAGTTTGGTGATGATCGGGTGAGGGATGTGGGCCTGCTGATGGACGGATGGAAGCATGCACGCATGGACTCACGGACGCCAACCCACAAAGTAAAGTTGAGCTAAAAATGATTAGCTGATCATCATAGTCTGGTGTACTAATTTTAACCCCAGAACAATTGAAAGGCACTGGAGGAAATTTAGGATCACATGTTATAATGGAGAGGTGTCAATATATAGACAACGTTACAATAACAACTATGAATAGTCAGTTTCATTATAATATGATAGGTAATCCCTGTGTCATACATGTATACTACATGTAATTTTTATATCATATTAAATGAGTATATATGCAAATGAAAGTTCACTTTATATTTTCTCACTATTACTAGAAAAGAGAAGCTATCATATCCATGCTTACGATGTGCACAAAAAGAATAAAAAATAAAAATAAAGTCCAGAAAAAAAGTTCAGAAATTTTTTTATTGGAGACTCAAATAATGTTTTTGTTTTGGCCTAAGACAGTAATTAATAACTGACCTCTAACTCTGCTGCCCGAATCAGTTTGAGCGCTGCTAAATACTCATCCTTGTCAGCACATAATTCCACTGAAAATAAAATATTAATGTATCAACATTCCACTACACAATCATGACACACAATCAGAATATGCATATTTTACTGAGTTCTTCTTGTGAACACAACGCCAATCAGAACTCACTCTAAAATGAAAGTGTTCAATCGAAACGATAAATACATCACGGTATTGTTACCGGAACCAGACAGTACATAATTAGTTCGGACCCGAACAGTACATCCCTCGGAGACCTGGATGACAAAACCAGAAATGGAGTCATTGAGGAAATAAAGTCATGGAAGCCACAAGGGAAATAGTTTATAAGGTATATAATATCAAGTATGGAGTGATTTGAGGAAGCTTTAAATGACAAGCTTTAAGTCAACAAGACCACGATAAACTCAACATGTCAGTGCGACTCATAATTCAATGTTTATAATATGCATACTGATGAGGAGAATAAACATGCTTTATGCTACTGAGGTGGCATGCAGGCAGAATTTATGCTGTCGTTGGTCAATTTATTTTGAAAATGGCGAAAAAAAAATTCAAAATGATAGACGGTGGGTAGTGGTATATTGTCAAGTAACAATGGTGGGATTAAAGAAGTCTAGACACGGTATTTGAAGGTATGGACATAATTATATAGAATGCTAGATGTTAAAAAAAAATTAATGGTGAGACCAGAAAATCAGATTGGTCAAAAGATTTTTTGGCCCAGCTTGAACACTGTATGAAGGGTTACTGGGTAACTTACTGAGATGACTGAGATGACCGTCTGATCCTGAATTTGATCTGCTGACGATCACTCGTGTGTTTGGTTTGAGCATCTGTTTTAATTCCTCTGCCCTATCCATATATTCTTTGACCTGTAATACATCATGTATTGTAGTGTTAGCAATAACAAGGTTAACCTTTCATATTAATTATGATTTTCTACATGCGTTATAACTTCTATGCCCTATCCATATACTTTTTTATCTCGAACACATCATACATGCATGGTAGTGTTAGCAATATATATAGAATACACCTATAGTAGCAGAGAATAGCAAATTTTAACCACAAGTGGAATTTTGGTTTTAACTAAGAGCCTTTTGGTGACTGGTTAAAATCACAATACCATGAGTGGTGAAAATATTTTACTCTCGGCTACTATGCATGTATTTTGTTTATGCCATAATTATTAATTTTTATTTTTTCTGCAAATTCAACTACTCCACTGGTTTACTTTGAATGTGTATCCACACTGATTATGAGAGACACAAACAATACGGTATAAGGAATGTGAATCACATGTAGTGATGCATACATTTACGTCATGATGTCAGCCTGTTTCTGAGCGATCAGTCAGTCACTTGGAATTACCATTCATATGTTTCCTTGTTCATATAACACTAACAAGCTACATTTGATTGAAATGCAAGCAATTTTCTTCATATCTGATTGATATAATGACAACTTCCAATTTTACATGAATGTGACATAGGAACTATTTTACTAAATACGATGTAGTCCTATTATGGGTATAAACGTTTAACACATGAAATTACGTTTGAACATTTACACCCAGCTTTATACCCACAGTAGGGCGTAAAGATGAAGTTTACAAAATAGGTGTTAGACACACAAGAATTGACAATTATGGTATAAAACAAGGTTAACATTTCATATTATTTGTAATTTTTTACATGTGTTACAACTTCTCTGCCCTTGTGCCATTACTCTATTACCTGGAACACTGTGTGTTGTTTTGTGCTATATGCAGCAAGAGAGACTAACATCAGGGTTCGCGCTGCCACTTGCTAAATTTCCCAATGGCAAAAATAATTCACATTTGGTAAAAAATATTTCCATTTGGCAAAAGTTTTGGCAAGTCACTTTTTATTTCCTCAAGAAAGTTGAAAAATATTGGTCAATCAATAACTTTCAAGAAACTCTTACAATATAATTATATTAGTGGTGTTTTATATGGTTTAGGAAAAGTTAACATCCCTATAAAGATGCAATTAATCTGATATATAGCATTAATATTGATAGGGATGGATTACCAATAGTTAGTGTGGTGGTGTTTACATAGCTCATCCTCTTGTGATGTGCCCTTCTGATGAAGCAACCCTTCTACAATTTTATTGTATTCGGTGATAGGTTTATTGTTGTATGATAAACAACAATAGAGATATGAGTACAATATTAACTAACTGCGCTCCTATCAATATCAAAAGTCGTTCAAACCGTGAGTGTCTAAACGTAAGACTTTTAAGGTTGCAGAAAATGATACCAACAGGGATAGCATGTGGCAAAAAAAATAGTTTCATTTTGCAAAATATTTGGCAAAAGTAAATTTTGGTCCAGTGCAGACCCTGTCTAACATGAAGAAACACTCTTTTCACAGTATTTGTTATTAATGCTTTCATGACGGGAGTTGCGCTGATGTAGCATTAAAGATCCTGTGCCAGTTTATTCTCTTAGATATGCAAATCTCCCATAGGGAGCCTCACATATATAAGAGAATGCACTGGCTTTCAAGGTTTAGGAAATATTGTTAGCCCAATTATTAGCCCAATGCATTCTCTTATATATATGCAAGGCTCCCTACTGGAGACTTGCATATATAAGAGAATGCATTGACATAGGGTTTTCGCCAAATTTCAGGAATCTCCAGTCATGGAAGTCTTAATAGAGACTGGGTACGAATTATTGGGAACAATTTCTAGAACCAACATATTGGGAGACCTCAATAATACATTAGAAGTTTCATGTGTTCAAAGGACATTCACAATGTGCAATTACTTAAAAATAAACCAAAGAAATGAAATGGAAAAAATCTGTTACATGTGGATATTTTTCCCAAGCCTGATTTTAGTGTGTCTGCCATTTGCAGAATTAGGTCCCCCAGAGGATGAATTTAGTGATGCTAGTGGGCTAGCATCACTAAATTCACCCTCTGTGGAACTCATGCTATGGGAGACAGAGACTCAGATTGAAGTTCCCAAATGGTGAATATTGTGATGTACACCCATTGCGAACCTCAATTATGCAATGTGTCGTCTGCCAATTTGGGGATATAGTGAAACTAAACTAAAAAAGAAATAGAATCTATGTGAAGAAGTTTCTATAGAAATTTGATAATAAAGAAACTTTCCAGAGAAGATGAGGCCTAAGCAGAATGAGGTCCCCAGAGGATGAATTTAGTGATGCCAGACCGCTATGCGGGATAGAGTCACTAAATTGACCCTATGGGGATCTCATTCTGCAAATGACAGGCACACTAAACTCAGGCTTGATTGTTCCCTGCATATGCTGTCTCATGAGTATGCTAAACATATTTCAAACATGAGGTACAGGTATGCAAATTTGCCATGGGTGCATTTTTCACTCTAAAGGTCATATCTCGGCTATGTGATTATCAGATATTCCACATTTTAACTAAAACTTAACACTCTGTCAAAACTTCTTGGCATAAAAAAGTACATTATTTTGCTTTTATAAGCTGTTATAAGTATATCTTTTATCTGTACACTTCAGTTTTGTGTTGTATTTTTCATAGGAAGAACATACGAACATACGAAAAATGATAGTCATAACTGACAACCAGAAGAGGGATCCTATCCAAGCCTGAGTTTAGTGTGCCTGTCATTTGCAGAATGAGGTCCCCAGAGGGTGAATTTAGTGACGCTATCCCGCATAGCAGGCTAGCATTACTAAATTCACCCTCACAGGACCTCATTCTGCTTAGGCCTCATCTTCTCTGGAAAGTTTCTTTATTATCAAATTTCTATAGAAACTTAGTTTAGTTTCTCTGTATTCCAAAATTGGCAGAGGACACGTTGCATAATCGAGGTTCCCAATGGGTGTACATCACAATATTCACCATTTGGAAACTTCAATCTGAGTCTATGTCTCCCATAGCAGATGAGGCCATGCAGAATGAGGTCCCATGTGGGATAGCATCACTAAATTCACCCTCTGGGGACCTCATTCTGCAAATAACAGACACACTAAACTCAGGCTTGACCCTATATTATAATTACCTTTTTCCTCAGAATTTCTTTTTTCTTTTCACTCTGTTCATCTGTTAATAAAAAGTATGTTTAGTATGGTCGTCAGGCAGTTAGAAAATAATGTATGTTTACATGTTTAGTATGGTTGTCAGGCAGTTAGACCTGGAATAAAAAGTATGTTTACATGTTTAGTATGGGGTCGTCAGGCAGTTAGAAAATAATGTATGTTTACATGTTTAGTATGGTCGTCAGGCAGTTAGACCTGGAATAAAAGTATGTTTACATGTTTAGTATGGTCATCAGGTGGTTAGACCTGGAATAAATTGGTGAAGAAGCCGTTTTGGTCTCAAAATGTGTGAAATGGTTTGTTGAACATATACAAAATCCGCTAATATATGCTTTGGGGAAACATGGCATCCAAAATGGCTGTTGATATCGGAAAATGCTGAATTTCTTGGTAGGTGCACCAATTATTGCCAAATTTGTAACAAATTGGAATATAGACTAGTAATGTTTAGCCATAAACCATACCTGTAGAATTTCTGTCCCAAAATTGTCACCAAATTCAACAAAATAGAATGAAATTTACATTTTGTGCAACATTAAATAGCTTGTCTTATAAGAGTGAACAAATGCTCAAATTATGAGAAGAAGAATGATTGCATATAAGAGAAATTTTTTATCAGAGATATACAAATTCTCTCTAATGTATCTCACGAGAGAGCAAGCGCCAGTAGGGTCTCATACAGCGGTTATATCTGGACTTTTGGGCGCAAAGAAATGGAAAAATAATGCAGTTCTAACTGTACTGCTTATCTTGAATCGTATGATATATGTGTGTAATTAAACAGTTAATTGGGATTTAATAGTGATGTATTGATTCTGTGACATTTTCTAGAAGTAGAGATATATGTACTGAGTGCAATCTCATGAATTTGACCGATCACCGTTTATTGTTATATCTACAACAACAAACCATTCAAAATTCACTGCAAAAGAACAATTTGAGAGATATTCATAGAGTACTGGGTAAAATGGGTAGATCCTATTGTCCATGTCTGAAAATAGTAGTCATATTTGCCTCCGATCAAGTGATAAATACAAAAATATTTCCCTTTTATCACAAAAATGCATGGTGGTATACTATAAATGCAATTTATCAAAATACAAAGGAGTATCAGTCCTTCCCACGAGGAAAATACAGTGAGAGCACTTATTTGCTCTCACAATTTTGAGAAACCGGTGTAATTGCACCCGTAATATAATGGTACTTAGGGTTTTTCTCAAATAAAATGTCATTGTGGGATAGACCTATGTCTAGTTACACTTTCACATGCCCATAATTAACTGAGGTCGTCAAGGTTCTAAATATACCTTCAAATAGTTCAATCTTGAATCAATGATCACAGTGAACATAAACATTTTAACAAGAGGGATGAGTGAGAATTTTAGCACCCGTGTGCGAGAGCAATCGCTCCCGTCTCCTGGGAAGAACCGAAATATACATGTATTGCTATAATAAAAACAATGACTTGTTAAATGGCGATTTATTTATTTTTAGAAATCTATGTTGTCAAATTCGCCATAAAACTTTTGTCAGATGAATAGGGATTATTCGTATTTATATAATTTACTTATTTATGGCAGGTCAAAAATAGGAGGCGCAGGTTTTTTAGGGATGAGGAAACAAATTATTTTATTTATCTAGCCTTAACTTACAATGTATAGCAGGAACGAAGAATTCTAATGCTTCACAGTAGAGTTTAACAGCATCAGCAGGATCACCCTCGTTGTCCTTTTTGACTGCATCGTTAACGATCCTAGTCTGAAATTTATTATAATCAGGATTATCAGCGGTATGATAAAATTACTCTCACTGACTTGGGATTATTGAGATGATATAGTCCATATTTCCTCAATTTTGAAAAATGAAATTAATATATAAGGAACTGAGGATATATGATGGGTTTGTAATAAATAACACATACCGCATGTCCTAAGCTGACAGAGGTGGCTGCATGGTCCAAATCAACAAATGGATGTGTGAAAAATTCTTCAAATGATATCCTCTCATCAGGGTCTCGCTTCAGTAACCGTAGTACGAGGTCTCGGCATTCATCACAGACGTTAACGCCATAAGGCAGCTATAAAAAATATATAATTTAAAGGGGACTGTACACAAAATCAAGCAATTTATGGGACCATCTCCTATTATACTCAATAGAATATATGCAACAAATGAATGAATTTGAGCCAGGGATGAGTGCAAAATACACTCATGTGCTCTATGAACGATATAAACAACATGGTAATTATAACGAAAATGAGTTTATGGCTTGAGTCAAACTCTTTTTCATTATAACATGCAGTCGCAGACGGCGGTATCCCCCGCTGAATTGTGCAGTTGGGGAAGTGCATTCTCAATAATGTTGCGTTCTCAGTATGTGCTAAACAAGAGGTGGGATTTTGTCAAAAAGCCTGGCTTGCGAACTCGTTCTAGATACTGGTCAAGTGAACTCATATACCAAATATCATTGAAATCCGTTGACATTTGTGGAAATGAGCCCTGTGACATCGTCTATTTGCAATTTGGTAGATTCGACAAAAAATAATACACAAAGTCTGAAAATATCCGGCAGGATCTGGTTTGCGCACTCGTTCTAGATACTGGTCATGTGAACTCATATACCAAAAATCTGTAAAATTGGTTGACATTTGTGGAAATTAGCCATGTGACGTCGTCCATTTACACCAAAAATAATAAACAAAGTCCTGTAACTCTGCTGAAATATCCGGCCGGACCTGGTTTGTGAACTCATTCTAGACACTGGTCATGTGAACTAACAAACCAAAAATCTTTGAAATCCGTTGACATTTGTGGAAATGAGCCCTGTGAAGTTGTCTATTTGCTATTTGGTAAATTCGACAAAAATAAAAAACAAAGTCCAATAACTCCAGTAAAAATATCTGGCCGGACCTGGCTTGCAAACTCATTCTAGGTAATGGTCAGGTGAACTCATATACCAAAAATCTTTGAAATCTGTTGACATTTGTTCAAGTTATGACTTACAAATTCGGGACGGACGGTGCGACAGACGGAACCCATTCCTATATCCCCCGCAAATTTCATTTGGCGGGGTATAAATACCATAAATACCTGGATTATGTGTACAGTCCCCCTTTAACCCTTTCAATACTGAATGGATTTTCCCATTCAGTTCTAAAATTATACATTGGAATGGTCAATTATTCATTTAGAGAGGTGTTCAGGTAATACAAGAAGATGTCAGACAGGAAAACAGATAATACACTAGCAGAATGATTCATATTCATTGGTGGGGAAAGTTCAGATAATAAGTTCAACAAATGATCTTTGGTTGTTGGTTAAACCTTTACCCAACAGAAGGGCCCTGTGCCAATGCATTCTCTTATATATGCGAGTCGACCATAGGTCGCCTCGCATATATAAGAGAATGCATTGGCTTAACACATTAAAAATTATAAAATTGTTAAAGAATGTAAGAAAAAATGGTAAAAAGTGTTAAAAAAAGATTTGTTTAGGCCAATGCATTCTCTTATATATGCGAGGCGACCTATGGTCGACTCGCATATATAAGAGAATGCATTGGCACAGGGCATAACTGTAACTATCACAATGTGGTCAATGACCCGGTTCCAATGATATCCATATTTGTATGGTTTTATTGAGACAGACCGAAGATATTTTAGGCTGTTGAAGCTTTATTTGGCCGGTTTTGGCCGTTTTGTTGGGTAAAGGGTTAAACTGATAGACTGAATAGTTCCTAAGGGAACTACTCATTATTGATTATTTAGTATAGAAAGGGCTAAATACAATGAATAAGATAATATATCTATCCATTTATATAGAGCATTAATAAGATAATAAATCTATCATTTATATAGTGCATTAATAAGATAATAAATCTATCCATTTATATAGTGCATTAATAAGATAATAAATCTATCCATTTATATAGTGCATTAATAAGATAATAAATCTATACATTTATATGGCGCATTAATAAGATAATAAATCTATCCATTTATATAGTGCATTAATAAGATAATAAATCTATCCATTTATATAGTGCATTAATAAGATAATAAATCTATCCATTTATATAGTGCATTAATAAGATAATAAATCTATACATTTATATGGCGCATTAATAAGATAATAAATCTATCCATTTATATAGTGCATTAATAAGATAATAAATCTATACATTTATATAGCGCATTAATAAGATAATAAATCTATCCATTTATATCGCGCATTAATAAGATAATAAATCTATCCATTTATATAGTGCATTAATAAGATAATAAATCTATCATTTATATAGTGCATTAATAAGATAATAAATCTATCATTTATATAGTGCATTAATAAGATAATAAATCTATCCATTTATATAGTGCATTAATAAGATAATATATCTATCATTTATATAGCTCATTAATAAGATAATAAATCTATACATTTATATAGAGCATTAATAAGATAATAAATCTATACATTTATATAGAGCATTAATAAGATAATAAATCTATCCATTTATATAGTGCATTACACAGTGAATTACATCAATTATTGCCTGGGTCATAGGACACGTGACAGAGTTTGTCACTCGCTTCTCAAACATGGAAACAGTCTCAACTGCCACCAATAGAGCATATCAAGGTTATCATACTGACAAGATCTATCAGAATCAAACCTAGTACTCCCTTAATGCATAAGTGGTGCGAAACAGTCAGAGTACGAAAGGCCTTGCTCAAGGGTCTCCACTTGGTGCGATATTGAAAAACGTATAACTCTATATTCACTCCAAGCCACTGTTAGGAAACTCAGCACTCCACTGAAGAGTGTGCAACTCATATCGGTGTGTTGACAGCGACTACAAGCCTGTAGACCCCACTTCATGAGAATTATTCTTCACTGACGAGCGTGAAACTCATATCAGTGTATTGACAGCAACTACTTAATAAATAGAGCATGGCTTGGAGTGAAATACGCCGATATAGTGCATAGTGAAGTTGTGTAGTTCACGACGCGAAGCGGAGTGAACTACACAACCGCAATATGCACTATATCGGCGTATTTCACGACAAGTCATGCTCTAATTATTATATTGTATCGAACAAATGCAGAAATTACAAACCTCATTATAAATTACTGAATGTAAGTCTCTTAAAACCTCATTATAATTTACTGAATGTAAGTCTCTCTAAACCTCATTATAATTTACTGAATGTAAGTCTCTGTAAACATCATTATAATTTACAGAATGTAAGTCTCTACAAACCTCATTATAATTTACTGAATGTAAGTCTCTCTAAACCTCATTATAATTTACCTTTGTAATTTTGATTTAGCAGTAGGAAACTACTATTTTCAACTTTTACTAAGTTCAGACAATTGATGTTCGCCTTACTGAAGCTTTAATTTGGATCAGCGGCGAAATAACAAGTAGTTTCAGAACAAAGTTTGATGTAGTGTTCGTTACTATTTTTAGTAGTCAAAACTACATATGCATAGTGCACGATGGGAGAGACTTGAAGGCGTAGTATACAACTACGACTAATAGAGTCGAGTAGCCAACCAATCGGAAAGCTTGATTTCAATAACAAAGTCACGTGAGATACAATATAAGCCTGTAGACCCTACTTCATGATAATTATTCTTCACTGACGAGCATGGAACTCATATCGGTGTGTTGACAGCGACTACAAGTCTGTAGACCCTACTTCATGAGAATTATTCTGAAATGATGAGCGTGAAACTCATATCGGTGTGTTGACAGCGACTACAAGTCTGTAGACCCTACTTCATGAGAATTATTCTGAACTGACGAGCGTGAAACTCATATCGGTGTGTTGACAGCGACTACAAGTCTGTAGACCCTACTTCATGAGAATTATTCTGAAATGAAGAGTGTGCAACTCATATCGGTGTGTTGACAGCGACTACAAGTCTGTAGACCCCACTTCATGAGAATTATTCTGAAATGAAGAGTGTGCAACTCATATCGGTGTGATGACAGCGACTACAAGTCTGTAGACCCTACTTCATGAGAATTATTCTGAACTGACGAGCGTGAAACTCATATCGGTTTGTTGACAGCGACTACAAGCCTGTAGACCCCACTTCATGAGAATTATTCTGAAATGATGAGCGTGAAACTCATATCAGTGTATTGACAGCGACTACAAGCCTGTAGACCCTACTTCATGAGAATTATTCTGAAATGATGAGCGTGAAACTCATATCAGTGTATTGACAGCGACTACAAGCCTGTAGACCCTACTTCATGAGAATTATTCTGAAATGATGAGCGTGAAACTCATATCGGTGTGTTGACAGCGACTACAAGTCTGTAGACCCTACTTCATGAGAATTATTCTCCAAAACTTAAGTCCGTAAGTCAGTAAAACTTACTTCAACAGGCTTGGAATCCCATATCTTTGCACCCAGCTCTTTGAAGCTTTTTGATGCAAAAGGTGCTTTTCCAAAGAGGCATTCTAAAAGAAAATAACATATAATTAGATAAGATTCATGACAAAAGTTGATTTGTGCATTGCAAATTCAAGAGGAGTCGTCAGAAAGAATTGATGTAAAACTGTAATTTGGCTGCTGTGTGAAATGTATTTGGAACACAAAAATCTAAATTGTTGGACAGACTTTTCCTATATTAAGAATTTAAGAGTTTTGACAGTTTCAAAATGGCATTCCTATATGTAGCTATAGAGTAGCTATGTGTACACTTCAAAACAATTGCTAATCCAAAAATAAGACGAACATTTTAACTACTGAAATTGTTTATTTAGTTGCTGGCATACTAGTAGTTTATTCAGCAATAAATTAAAAACAAGGTGTCCGAAACACGTTCCCAAAAATGGAAGCTGACATTCTAAAAGATGTTCCCTGTTACAGAATAATTAATGCCACTACAACTACAGTGATAATTTAATCCAAGAGCATGAATTGATATTTTCAAAAACATATATAACTTTCATAAGGCAACAATACCAATTAAATTAGTTGGTAATTTATTGTTAAGTTAAACAAATTATAGACCGACAATGCAAAAATAAAAAAAATCTTTTTTATTCTCATGGTGTTCATAATAGCATGGAAAATAAGAGTAATTGAGATGTTAATGTGTTGGTTTTATTTATTTTTATTTGCAACAAAAGATTGCTAATAAATTATGAGATTTGCATTCACCAGTGATCGTGTGAAACAATCGCCAATCGGTATGTCATGACCTGCCTGTGTTTTACCCCCCCCCCCCCCCTCGGTATTGGTATGTCTTGATCTGCCTGGTGTTTTTTATATAATGTTTCTCTCCACCATCTCAAGATTTTTCCCCTGATGTTTGTAAACCATTAATAAAATTGCTGTGTCCAAACTAAATTTTGAGAAAAAAAGGTCTGGTGTAATGTGAGTATTGGTAATTAATAAGCATCAATACTGACCATATAAACTGTAATATTTACCATATAGAATGACTCCAATGGACCATAAGTCGACCCGTGAATCGTACGCTCCTTTGCATATGATTTCTGGAGCCATATATAACGGTGACCCTCTCATTTTATTCAGTTCATCACCTTCTATCAATGTTTTGGCAAAACCAAAATCTGTAATTAATAAAAGACAGTCTTGCAATTATTATTATTATTTATTAACATTTAAGAAACGCATTCTACATAATGTTCCAATGCGCTGTACAAGTAAATACAATAAAAACTATAAAAATACAAACAATAGGCCTACTACTATTAAATACAATTTTGTAAAGATAGATTAAGAAAAAATAAAAACTTAACTATGTTAAGAAAAAAATAATTTTAAATTAAATTTAACGAAAATTACTGTAAAATTAAAGCTAAAGAAAATTTATATTTCAGTAAAAAATGAAAAGTTTCATTTATAAAAAAAAATTAAGATAAAAGAATAAATTAAACTTTAACAACGGTGTGTATTGAAATAACAACTGCAATAAGATTTCCAAAAATAACGATCTATAAATTGAAACATTTTTTGAAAAGATGGGTTTTCAGTTTTTTCTTAAATTCGGAGGTTGTTTTTGAACGTCTAATCTTTAACGGTAGTCCATTCCAAATCTGGATAGATGTCTCTTGAAAGCATTTTTCACCATAACGTCCGTCTGGTTTCCTGATGTTGGTTAGGTCTAGACCACACGCACTTGAACGGGTAACTCTTGTCACACGATTTCAGGATAAACATGTCTGTTATGTATGACGGTACTTGTTTTCTGAGGGATTTAAAAACGATCACAGCACATTTAAACTGCATCCTGAATTCGAACGTCATTATGTGATTATGAATTAGAACTCGTGTTATGTGGTCAAACTTCGAAACGTTCCCAATAAGCCGAGCACAGTTATTCAATAACAGGTTGATTCTTTTAATGTTCCCTTTTGTCAAATTTGTAAGAAGTGAGTTGAGACTGTCCACGCGCGCTACCACTAAGGTAAGAACAGCATGCTTTATCGCCTTCGGGCTCAAAT
Organism: Siphonodentalium dalli; assembly: GCA_032622095.1. Lineage (NCBI taxonomy): Eukaryota > Metazoa > Mollusca > Scaphopoda > Gadilida > Siphonodentaliidae > Siphonodentalium > Siphonodentalium dalli. Next base: position 197,456,524 of record CP136063.1, read on the forward strand.
GACATTTAACTCTCCTTAGGCACCTTAGGTGAAAATAACACGACTTCAACAAATTGTTAACTGTCACGGTCATTGACATAGTATTATCAAAATAGGAGCCCAGGTTTCGAATTTCCGAACTTGAGTCAATTATAGAGTCAGCAAGCTGAATTTGAAATTTGGCGTCTCATACTAGTACATGTTCTATGGGAATATTTCAGAAAAGAAGAATTCAAATGGCAATGGAGATTATTCCTTATAAAAAGTATATAATTAAATAGAAATAATCTCACCCAAGCTTGTTTTGAGTAGAATTGTACATAGAAATAATTTCATGCCCAAGCGTGTTTTGAGTACAACTGTACACAGAATAATAATCTCACCTCCAAGCTTGTTTTGAGTAGTCCTGTACAGAAGTAAACTCACCCCAAGCTTGTTTTGAGTAGAACTGTACATAGAAATAATCTCACCTCCAAGCATGTTTTGAGCAGTACTGTACATATAAATAATCTCATACCCATGCATGTTTTGAGCAGTACTGTACATAGAAATAAACTCACCTCCAAGCTTGTTTTGAGTAGTACTGTACATAGAAATAATCTCACCTCCAAGCTTGTTTTGAGTAGTACTGTACTGTAAATAATCTCACCTCAAAGCATGTTTGAGCAATACTGTACAGATATAATCTCACCTCTAAGCCTGTTTTGAGCAATACTGTACTATAAATAATCTCACCTCCAAGCTTGTTTTGGGTAGTACTGTACTGTAAATAATCTCACCTCCAAGCTTGTTTTGGGAAGTACTGTACATAAATAATCTCACCTCCAAGCTTGTTTTGAGCAGTACTGTACATAGAAATAATCTCATCCCCATGCTTGTTTTGATTAGTACTGTACATATAAATAAACTAACCTCCAAGTTTCCTTTGAGTAGTACTGTACTGTAAATAATCTCACCTCCAAGCTTGTTTTGATTAGTACTGTACATACAAATAAAGTAACCTCCAAGTTTCTTTTGAGTATTACTGTACTGTAAATAATCTCACCTCCAAGCATGTTTGAGCAGTACTGTACATACAAATAATCTCACTTCCAAGCATGTTTGAGCAGTACTGTTCTATAAACAATCTCACCTCTAAGCCCGTTTTCAGTAGTACTGTACTGTAAATAATCTCACCTCCAAGCCTGTTTTGAGCAGTACTGTACTGTAAATAATCTCACCTCCAAGCTTGAGAACAGGACACGATGAAGACGTCAGAAGGACATTCTGTGGCTTCAGATCCATATGAGCGACATTGTTGTCATATAAATATTTAATGGCTAAACCTGGAATATATGTGCGACATTGTTCTCGTATAAATATTTAATGGAATATACATGTATGAGCGACATTGTTGTCGTATAAGTACTTAATGGATAAACCTGGAATATATAAGCGACATTGTTGTCATATAAATACTTAACGCTTAAAACTGGAATATATGAGCGACATTGTTGTTGTATACTTAGTAAACACTTAATGGCTAAACCTGGAATAATTAAGTGACATTGTTGTGGTAAAAATACTTAATAGCTAATCCTGGAATATATAAGCGACATTGTTGTCATACAAATACTTAATGGCTAATCTCGGAATATATAAGCGACAATATTGTTGTATAAATACTTAAAAGGGTACTGTACCCCAAACCCGGCCATTTATGGGACCATCTACTTTTATACTCAATAGCATATACCGGTATGCAACAAATGAATGAATTTGAGCCATGGGTTAGTGCAAAATCCACTCATGTGCTCTCTGAACGGTGTAAACAACATGATAATTATAATGAAAATGAATTTATGGCTGGAGTCATAAAATCATTTTCATTATAATTACCATGTTGTTTACACCGTTCATAGAGCACATGAGTATATTTTTAACTAATCCATGTCTCAAATGCATTCATTTGTTGCATATATTCTGTTGAGTATAAAAGGAGATGGTTCCATAAATGGCTGGATTTAGTGTACAGTACCCCCTTAATGGCTAAACCTGGAATATATAAGCGACATTGTTGTCGTATAAATACTTAATGGCTAAACCTGGAATATATGAGGGACATTGTTGTGATATAAATACTTAATGGCTAAACCTGGAATATATAAGTGACATTGTTGTTGTATAAATACTTAATGGCTAAACCTGGAATATATAAGCGACATTGTTGTCGTATAAATACTTAATGGCTAAACCTGGAATATCAGAGCGACACTGTTGTCATATAAATACTTAATGGCTAAATATGGAATATATGAGCCACATTGTTCTTGTATAAATACAAAACCTGGAATATCAGACATCTCATTTGAGTTGACGCACAGATGAGAGAAGTAGAAATATTAACAACTTCAGAATACCTTTAAAGACAAATACTATAACCAATCTTCAGTTATGTCAGTATTTTATTCCCAAATAGCTACATGTATTTGTAGTCTTGAAATCGGGATTTATAAAACTTAAGTTGTTGTTGAAATAGTGGCCGGAAGAGACAGACCATATTTAAACATGCAAAGGAAACACAATAAATCACAAATGCTTGATGGTGAATCGTGGGAGAAAAATATTGGATTACCATGGTAACATAAATGCTCAGGCTGATTCTCAAATGATACACCAATGCAAAAATACATGAGATGAAAAACAAACTTTAAATCACTATATCAGCAGTCAATCTAAAAGGTTGATAAATTTTTGACAGGAACATTCGCAAACTTTAATGCAATTATAATATAGACAAGCATTTTTAAACATTGACAAATTTGGTTCATCATAGATATTTAAAAAAGTTTTCTCTCCTTGAGCATAGAAAAGGTATATGTTATAGAAGGCTTGAAACCATGAGCATTTAAATAACTAAGAACTATAAAAAGCTGAAAGCATAAACAATTTTCTCCCTCAATAATCAAAATGAGATGCCCCCCTTGCAACCACCTCCCTCTACATGTAAAAACACAGAATCCAACATCCCCTGACCCTGAAGTAGTAGTGCATCTTAATACATGTATCAGGCATGTGACAAGCCCTTAATCAAATTAGCTGAAATCACCTGTTTTTCTTGAAACTCTGGGATAATTTTGCAATAAATTCACTGAATTTTTCATATGAAAATAGCTGGAGTCTCATCCCTGATGTATATAGTTGGGAGAATAGAAATTTAATTTAATTGCACCTGATAAACTTTGATCACTTACCGATTTGTTGAAGAAATCTCTTCACAATATGCTCTGGTAGTCTTCTGCGTGACTGAACAAACTTGGACAGATCACCACCATTGCAATACTCCATAACCAGGTATATATACTGGTCATCCCACTAAAATATACAAGTTAGCTTAAGATAGCCATGTTGATGTTGATAACAGAGTTCATTAATCAAGGCAGCTAAGTTGATTATTGAGGTAAAAGCGATGTGAAACACTCCGCTGAGGTGTTCCGAACGAAATAACGATTTAGCACAATAAAAATAACTTATTGTCATAAATTTGATATCCAAACAGTCAGAAACAGCGTCATTGTTATCAACGAATTACACATAGTGACCACTATTGTGCTATTTTTTATGCTCGATAATGTGTCCCGTAAAAAGTAATGAAGATTTACATTTGTGCGTAGTTCAACCGTTGTGTTCTCTGAAATGGTACAGTCGATGTGGTTGGAATTTTGGACAATCTTAGTTCATTACGACATCTTCCAATGGAGATAGTGTTTGGATACTAACTGATTGATTTTACTCAATGAAATAAGCCTGTAATATGTCTTTAATATAACTGTTGTTTAATGATGATGACAGCTACATTTAAGAATGAACCATTTTGCGGGAAAAGAATGTTTTACAGGACTACATACATCAACAATTATTACCTGGAAAGATATTAAAGCAGACATCACTAAAAGCAACGTGGTTGGTTCTGCCTAGTTACTTTGCGATTATGTTCTCAAAAACACACTATTCTGACGGGTTCTGATTTATGATTATGTAGACGAGGTCCATACATTAGCCATTGAAGGAATATCAGGAATATTTCATGGAATGACAATGGTATAACATGTTGTCAAGAATGTAGTGAAGTCGGGCATAGAAATAAATTGCGAATTTTAACAATTTCCTCTTTATTTTACCAGTTTTTATGTGAGAAATCCATATAACAATTTGAAAACAATCAGAAAATTATAACTAAAGTTATCGTCTGGACACCATCTGTAACAGACGGATGGACAATGTCGATTTCTATAGTCCCCCAATTTTTTTCCCGAGGGACAACAATAATACTTGAGTTCATCTGGATGAGCCAGACAGTTGTAACTTCATTAGGGACCTCCTATTTACCGAGAACAACCGAGAACAACCGAGAACAAGTCTAAAATTAATAATTAAGTCTTAATAATGTTCAATTATAGTGTACATAACAATCTTAAGTGAATATTATACCATATTTGACATTTTAAATGACATATACATGTATGTAGTTATTATGGGTATATACCGAGAAGATGAAACATGCTTGTTCTCGATTGGCGGTAACACAAAGGCATAAGCCGTGCCTCTAGAGGTGTTAATTAACTAAGTACTAGCTGCATGATGGGTCTGCGCGATGTTTCAACTTCTCGGTATATACCAATAATAACTACATATATGTCATTTAAAATGTCAAATATGGTATAATATTAACTTAAGATTGATATGTACGCTATAATTGAACATTATTAAGACTTAATTATTAATTTTAGACTTGTTCTCGGTTGTTCTCGGTAAATAGGAGGTCTGCTTCATTACAGTAAGAATATTCACTTACCACAAAATCTTTGAGTTGAACAATGTGTTCATGTTTGAGTTTTTTCAGTAAGCCAATTTCAGTGAGGAGGTTTTCTGTTGATGTCTTGTTTAAGCTGCTTTTCAGGACACACTTAATAGCAACAACGTCTCTTCTACCTGCCTAAGAAATGAGAAACAAAAATATTCATTTTACAGTACTGGGTAAGTAGAGTCAATCAAATCTTTGATATAAACAGAACAAAATGTCAGTCAGTATTAATTATTCCATACAAAAGGATTTTCAACCAAATCATTTGAATTAAAATTGAAAAAATTTCTGCAAAACAAGATATCTTGCTCCAGTTTAATCACAATGGGCAACCAATCATTACAAGTATGTGAAAATCAAGAAGCCGGAAATTTTCTAAAAAGATTCATCAATCTCAAAATGTGATATCAAAACACTGGCACCGGGATCGTATCAGGTTCGAAATGAGCTACCTGTATACATATATTTGCATATTAGTTTGTCCAGGTACATTCATTTTTTTAATTTATTTGGACATTTCTGTCAAAATTACAAGACTGGAGGTAAATATTATATAGAGAGTGCTTATAAATTTTTATCAATTTGTTAACTTTTAGGAAGGACTGTGGTTGTGGGCATGTACTCTAGTGTTCCAAATAAACGTACAGGGTGGAAATTCTGATAACATTTAATAACTGTGGAGACCCAAATACATTGCAGGGAGGTGCAGTTCATGATCCGCATCAAATTTTCACAGGACCAAGTGTACTAGTATACAAGCATGTGTGCAGATACATGTATAATGGTGGCATTTTCGATTCACTGAACGCAATTTACTAGTACCGGTATGTGGTTTGAACTTGAAGATCGCCAAGGGTTTTAAATTACATTTGTTTCCACTACTAGGGAGCTACAAACTGCGCCCATGTCATATCTACTACATGTAGTAATTATGGGATAGAGAAAATGCCCGCAATGGGCATAAACATATGGTACACCAGCATTACCACAAGGGTGCGTCTAGTCCACTCTGTCAGAATGATTATTGTTATTCCTGTTCTGATGTCCATCTTCCAATGCACAGTTGTCAAAACATAAACAAATGTGGCATCTTATATGGATGGAGTTAGATATAAAATCATGTGATATATCAATACTAGTCATGCAAATGGTGCATGATTATGTGTAGCTGGCATCTAAACATACAGATGGCATCAGCTGAGAAATAAGAAACAAGATTGTGTTAACCCTTTACCCAACAAACCGGCCAAATAAAGCTTCAACAGCCTAAAATATCTTCGGTCTGTCTCAATAGAACCATACAAATATGGATATCATTGGAACCGGCTCCTTGACCACATTGTGATAGTTACAGTTATGCCCTGTGCCAATGCATTCTCTTATATATGCGAGTCGACCATAGGTCGCCTCGCATATATAAGAGAATGCATTGGCCTAAAAAAAATCTTTTTTTAACACTTTTTACCATTTTTCCTTACATTCTTTAATAATTTTATAATTTTTAATGTGTTAAGCCAATGCATTCTCTTATATATGCGAGGCGACCTATGGTCGACTTGCATATATAAGAGAATGCATTGGCACAGGGCCCTTCTGTTGGGTAAAGGGTTAATAAAACATACTCAAGGTAGACTGGTAGTAGTCCCTTTTCACCACAGGTCCCCTGGTGTGACAACACTGCCATGAGTATATACCTTAAATTAATACAAGGTTTATATCTTTCGGACCTATATTGAGCATAGACTCACTTGTAATAAAAATTCATCAATATCCCCTGTGCATAAGATAATGCCACATACCCAGTTATTTAGACCATATTTGAACCAATAATTTAGTGTATAAATAAATGTGCCACAGATGTAAATAGTGTAAATGTAAATAAATGATCTACTTTCATATTCACTTTAATCGCAAGTTTCATATCATTGTTAAATTTGGTGGGAATTGAAAAAGACTGGGCTGTGTTTGTGTTATTCAATGATAAAAAATTTAAAGTACGAAATATTCTCTTTCCAAGGCAGTTTCGGACTCGTGCATATAGAAAGACCAAAAATGATCATTGAACATGTGGTAAAACTAAACACAACATCACAACAGAGACATTGTATTCAAATGGAGATCAAATGGTTGTTCGGTTATCCGTTTTACATGTCGGCTGTCGCGATATTATTGATATTGATATACCGTGAGGAAAAGAAAATGGACGGTGTAAGACGGTGTTTCTAGAGTCACAGAATCCACTCCAACGCGGGTTTACAAAAAACTCATCGCCTATGAACTGTTCACTGATTGTGGATGAATGGTGTCGCAATAACAGAGACCTCAACCGCCCATCATACATAACATTTCTGGATGCCAAATCTGCGTTCGATGTAGTTATACATGATAATCTTCTCAAGAAACTCTTTTATATTGGTATCAACGGCCATGAATGAATGATGATTAAGAAACTGTATGATAATGCAACTATTAAGTGGCAGAACCAACTTTCACAACGCTTCATCAATCACCAAGAGGTGCGTCAAGGCGGAGTGTTGAGTGCCGACCTCTACAAAGTGTATATCAATGACCTTCTGTACCATCTACTGTTATGCCCTAAGTAAATGGCCCATCTAACTGAAGTGGCACCCCAGTTTAACTGCGTTCCGTTTTAACCTAACCGCGGTTATAAGATGGTTTAAAACGCAAGAGAACCGAATAAATTGTGCGGTTAAAACGGATACGTCGCGGTTAAACCGGTATATGTCGCTCTTAATGACAGATACCATATGGCGTATCATGTTTTAGTTGCCATGCTCGTTAGACAAGTTAGCACAAATAACATGGCAGTGTCCCTTTCAATATCAATATTTTTTGTTGTGGATCTTCTATTTATTTTGGATAAATAGAACAGACATTCATATACCAATATTTTATGTTTTGGGTAAACGGAAGATTGTGATGTATGGTGTGAAAAAATAAAAGTGTTTTTGTGTGTTTTATTTATTTTTGGATTTCTTTTAATTATAATGTTGTATACTTTATAGTAGCCTTTTGGTGAAAATAACAGTTGGGCTAACCCCGACGGGTAATCGGAATTCTTATGGCCCATTTTCAACTTTAACCATCGATAAAATAAATATTTATATAATTATATATAAATATAATTATTCGACAATTTAGCTGACGAGTGCCGGTCACTTTCAATGTAAGGAAACGCGTTTAAAATGGAACAACCGCAAAACGGAAAAAACGCATTCAAACAGATCAAATGGCCACTGAATTTCAAACGGATTCAAGTGGATAATTATATAAAAATATAAAGTGGGGGTTAGAGTCCCACACATGCATCATAAATGTAAAGTGAGGGAAAGAAAAATGCGTTTAAACGGAACAACCGCACTCTTCAAATGTCGGGCATTAATCGGATATCGGAAACCGATATTTAAGTTTTCCGATCTTGCATTCGTTGCTATATAATCATAATTAACTACAAACGTGACACGCCAGCTAGATTCACGAATTGCGTATGTACTATTACTAGTATTAAATTCAGCACTCTACTTGCTTCAAACATAAGCATGTATTTTTTCTCAAGCCGAACAACGGACGTATACTAGAACATATACGTCAAAATTATAGTTTTCAACAAGTCGGGATTAAAACATAAAATATATCGTGTTGAGTACCGATGGTGATAACAAAAACATACAATCAACTCCTGGTCGATTATGAAGTTACCACTTTGCCGTGATCGCTAAAACACAAAACGATAACATACACTGGTAGATGCATGGGTAGTACCCCTCTCTTTCCCATTAAATATTCAAATACCAGAAGGTTAACGTTTACGTGCAGTGTAACCGCAGTTAAGGGTTATTAACTGCGGTAACCTAACCGCATGTAACTGCGATGCCACCGCAGTTACGGCAAATAACTGCGGTGCGGTTACGGTTTAACCGCAGTTGTAAACGGATTATAACTGCAGTTAATGGGTCATTTACTTAGGGCATAACAGTATCTCTTTCCGAGTGTACAACATGTATATCGGTCCAGCCAACGTTACCTCCCCAACATGTGCAGATGATGTACATGTAACTCTTCTCAGCAACTGTTCACTGAAACTTCAACATCTGGTTCACATCTGCTATGATTATAGCCGTAAGGAAGGCTATCTACTTCAAAAGAAAAAGAGCGTCATTCTTCAAGTAAAAACCTCCAATCAACCTGAAATAATTTGTCCACCTCTCAACATTAACGGTGCTGACATGCCAACAGTCGAGAGCACTTCGCATATGGTTATCACAAGAACATGGAATGATCAATTTCAGACAGCAGTGGACAAGAACATAAAGAGGGCTACAAAAGCTGCATATGTGCTGATGGGAGCAGGTCTCCATGGTGAAAATGGTGTCCAGTCAAACCATGCCAAGTACAACAACAATGAAGTGGCCCCTACTTGTCAGCTCTGTCGAAAAGCACCTGAGAGGATGGAACATTTTCTTATCAATTGACTGACGCATTATATGGAGCATGCAGAGCTGCCCTTTCAAAACTCGAGGATGCAGTACAAAAAGGACACCAGCTCGGCAACCGCATAACAAAGCACAGTCTGTTGCAGCTGATAATCGATCCTAGTGCAGCTGCCAATGATATCTCTAAAATTGGTCTTACCAATTTTCAATTTCACTCACGGAGACTGACATATAATCTGCACAGAGAGAGGTATTACAAACTTCAACTGATTTCGAAGAAGACGAAGTAACACCCCCAGATTGAAACTGATCTTTTATTCAGAATTTTTTTTAGAACTGATATACTGGCTTGCTGCCAATCATAAGTGTACATACCGGTACATACACAATGGTGATGGTTTTACGAATGTCATTTAACTACTGTACAAATAACCACGACAGACTGTTGGTGTCCCATTGAAGGCAGAATCTCCAGATAGGTAGGCTAACAGGTAACACTAACAGGTTGGTTTTTATACCGCGGCATTGACGATTAATCAAAATACAGACAGCTCTAGTATAGCACATATGATCTTTAGAGAGAGAGAGAGTATCTGGATATCCTGGAACCTCAGGCTGTTGTAGCGTGGATTATTCGTAGTCATCTTTGGAACATCGTAATAATGTGGAATATACATGTAAATCACTAAAAGTAAAATTGAAATTATCTGTGATTGTTTACTGCTTTGATTGGTCGAATCTGCACGTCAAATTTGAATCGCTGTCAAACCACTATAGAGTAATTCCATACATCACTTGGCACGATATTGCCCATCACTTTACATTTCATGCCATCATGGTTGACAGTGCAGATCGCTAAATTTCTTTCTTTTTTAATCGTAGTGGAACATTACTCATTAGGAAGAACTTATGGGAAGCCAAATTGACATTAATAAATAATTGAGCTTAAGCGTAATAAGGAATCCCTTATTGCGCAATAAGGGAAGATCTAATTGCGCTTAAGCCCAATAAGGAAATTCCTTATTGCGCTTAAGCGCAATAAGGAAGCGCAATAAGGAATCTCTTATTGCGCTTAAGCGCAATAAGGAAGCGCAATAAGGAATCTCTTATTGCGCTTAAGCGCAATAAGGAATCTTCTTATTGCGCTTTTAAAAACGCAATTAGATCTTCCCTTATTGCGCATAAGCGCAATAAGGGATTCCTTATTGTGCTTAAGCGCAATTAGTTCTTATTGCACTTAAGCGCAATAATCATGTGATAAGCGCAATAAGAAATTCCTTAAAGCGCAATAAGGAATTTACTTATTGCGCTTAACCGCAATTAGATCTTCCCTTATTAAGCGCAATAAGGGATTCCTTATTGCGCTTAAGCTCAATTATTTATTAAATGTCAATTTGGCTTCCCATAAGAACTAAGAGTAAGATTAAAGGGGTACTGTACACAGAGATAGGCAATTTTTTTATTTACTCCCATTGACATAACTTTCAAGTTAGATTGTGTTCGTGTTATATGAGTTTCGTATAAACCTAATTTAGGGACGAAAATATTGATCTTGGATATAAAAATATTACGATTTCAAACAACGCGCCATGTTATTGACCTTCACCGGAGTAGACACAGGTTGCAGGATGAACCGGAAGTTCAATTGATACCTGTAATCTCTTCCATCGAACAATCTCACCCCCTATGAAAATACTTGACGCTTTATGAATCTTGTTTCTTCTCTTTTTGTCCAAATTGATTATAGCGGGACTTCCTTTTGCATGTAACATGTTTTGCTCGCAACTCAATAATGTTCGTCGTAAACGGCCGTCGATAAAAGACACCCAACATGTGAGATTTCAAGAACGGTAACTCGTAATGGCATTTTTTTTTTTACCTTGAATTTACCTTGAATCTTCGGCCGAAGAAAGCGGTATGCTTGTATGGCCTCTTCGTTAGTTCCTCAACGTTTCGTATGTGTAACTATCAATGGTGCTTGTGGCATTATTAAAATCACAGTATTTACAGCCATTAAAAACATTGTATTTTAGTTAAATTTAAAATGAAACTTGTTTTCTCTTCCTCTCCAGGAGTCGTTAAGTGTTGATTTAAAAGTATTGACATCAGGTGCATCTACGCATAGTTCAGTGAGTTGATTCCACGTGTTTGTACAGCGTGGTATGAAGCTGTTTTTGGTTACTTTGTTGGTGTATAGGCGTTTCTGTATTTTCTTCTTGTGGCCTCTAGATTTGGTTCCTAGAGAAGGCTCCATGGATGTGAGTTTTACTTTGTCAGTTTCAGATTGAATTTTATACATTTGGATCATGTCACTTCTTTCTCTGCGGTATTCTAATGTTGGTAGTCCAAGTTTCTTTATACGTTCATCATATTCCAGTTCTTTAAATTCTTGGGTGGATACATAATTCGCCATTTTATGACTCCAGCCATAAATTCATATATATTAAATTATTCAATTTGACTTTTATGATAGCCTGTTAACCGGAACATTTTCAGTAGACATCGTCGACTCAAATACGTTATTTTACAATATAATATTGATATTAGATCGCAATTGTTACCGGGAATTTATTGAAATTGGCGTACAGTACCCCTTTAAAGTTTAAGAAGTACTCACGAACTTCTAACTTCTATCTCGACAAATATCCCAACATGTGTATTCGGATTTAGACTCTTTTGCTCATAAAATAATTTTATGTTCACTGATATTGATGATCGTTTATGTCAATCATTACTCAATGGGGAATGCTATTGCTAATCTGGATCTGTATCTGGAATGTACGGCGTATGATCCTCGCGGATGTGTAGAACGCCGGGAGAGAGAGAATTATGTTCTTTGCGGGTGTTACATATTGGGTCCCTGGTGTGATTGTCAGACATGTTAACAGCGACACAGTTTATAGCGAAAGAGATCAATTTATTCAATACAGCTCCTAAAATACAACCAGCTCGATGACGTCACAAACTCAGTACAAAAGTACGGAAGCCCAGATCAATACATGACAATTTCCTCTCTTTCCCCCACAACAAAACAAACATATATACAATACAAACAAACACACACACACATAATATATATTGCTAAGTATTACATTTCTACATCTGCTCAATTAATCTACTTGGTGGTCGAGTATTCCTCTTTGGATATTTTCTCTCTGAAACAGAACTTAACTCAGAAGTTAAAGGGATTCTATCCTGTAACTGTACAATACTACTTTGGTCAGAAATATGCCCAGAAACATTGGTTTCTGGCTCACTTTCTTTACCACTCAGTTTAGGATCCCTGGTCTCTGTAGTTACTACTGGTTCAGAGAGAGAGCTCTTTCACTCACCACTTCATTTGTCTTTGTGTTACACTGTTCATTTATTTGTTCATATATTTTATCATTATCCGCTGAATGCGTTACAACAGTTTCCACACATTTACCAGAACTACGTATTTGATCTGCATGACGCTTCCAAATTACATTGTTAGCCACTTCAACTTTATAAGTTACAGGCCCCAATTTCTTCACAATAACTCCATAAATCCACTTTTCAGCCTTTGGTGAATAGTTTCTTACTAAAACTTTATCCCCAACATTAAAAGAATAATTTCTCAATGTGTTTGATTTACTTAAGACTTGCTTCACAAGTGAACTATTTACAGTTTCTGCTACATTTGGCTTTACCAAATCCAATTTACAGCGTAGCTGACGATTCATCAGTAACTTTGCTGGACTTTCATTCGTACTTGGATGATCAGTGTTACGATAACTTAACAAAAAGTTACTTAAACTAGACTGAACTGACTTCCCTTCCTTTACAACTGCCTTAATAGAATTCTTAAACGTTTGCACAAAACGTTCAGCAAGGCCGTTAGACGCAGGGTGATATGGAGCAGATTTGACATGAACCACACCAAAACTTTGTAAGAATTCTTGAAATTCAACAGACGTAAATTGTGGCCCATTATCTGAAACCAAAATTTCTGGACAACCTTTCTGTGAGAAAAGTTAATGCAAAACAGAAATAGTTTTCTGAGAAGTTGTTTTCTTCATCATAATTACCTCCGGCCATTTGGAATGTGCATCCACAATTACTAAAAACATGAGTCCGAATAACGGACCAGCAAAATCCACATGAATCCTCTGCCAAGATTTTTCTGGCCACATCCATGGATGTAAAGGCACAGTTGCTACATTGTTTTGATTCTGTTGACATATATCACACTGTTTCACCATATTTTCAATATCATTATCTAATCCTGGCCACCATACGTATGATCTGGCCAAGGATTTCATTCTAACAATACCAACATAGCCTTGATGAAGTTCCGTCAATATCTTAGACTGTAATGACACAGGTAAAATAACTCTAATACCCCACATTAAACAACCCTGTTGTATGGTGATTTCATTTCGACGCAAATAATAAGGATTTAATTCACTTTCAGAATTATGAAACCACCCAGACAAAACTTTACCGAGAACCTTTGACAGAATTGGATCATTCTGTGTTTCCTTCTTTACAACTTTGGAAGTAACTGGTAAAACTTCCATTTGAGATAATGCAAAATTTTTATCCAATTGACCACATTCTTCGCCTTTAGAATCTGAACTTTCCAATGGCAACCTAGAAAGACCATCAGCATTACAATGCTGTTTAGTGTTTCTATATTGTATGGTATAATCATGTGCTGCCAAAAGCAAGGCCCATCTTTGCAATCTAGCTGCGGCTAATGAAGGAATGGCAGACTTTGAACCAAAAATGGATACTAACGGTTGATGATCTGTAATTAAAACCCATGATCTATTGTATAAATATTGATGGAACTTCTTTATGCCAAATATTATACTTAACGCTTCTTTTTCGATTTGTGCGTACTTGATTTCAGACACACTCAATGATCTGGATGCAAAGGCTATTGGGCGTTCATCGCCATTTGGCATAACATGTGAAATTACAGCGCCAACGCCATATGCACTCGCATCGGACGCCATTTTAAGTGGCAGATCTGTTTGATATGGTATCAACACATTTGACGACAAAATCAATGACTTTGCTGCTTTAAAAGCTTTGTCACATTCAGTACACCAATTCCACTCTACTTGTTTTGACAAGAGATGATTTAATGGAGCAATCACAGTTGACAAATTTGGCAGAAATTTACCATAATAATTCAACAATCCTAAGAAAGATCTTAGTTGTGCTACATTCTTTGGAATTGGTGCTTCATTTATAGCTCTTTCATTCTCTGGTGACTGATGTAATCCATTTTCGTCAATAATATGACCCAAATATTCCACTTGTTTCAAATTGAATTCACATTTTTTTTTTTTTAAACGGATCAATACATGTACATTCTCTAAATTTTCCCTGTGAAGAGAAGGGGTAGAACCTGTCACCAAGATATCATCCAAATAACACTGTACACCATTTAGCCCTTGCAACACTTGATCCATAGTCTTTTGCCAAATAGCTGGACTAGAAGCAACACCAAAAGCTAATCTATTAACTCTATATACACGTGTAGACCCTTGTGTGTATTGATTGTCAATAACTTACTACTCTCTACATCACATTTAAATTGAAGATACGCATTAGCCAGATCAATTTTTGTAAAAGTTTAACCTTTGTGACCTCCCTCTAATTGATTGAAAAGTTCCTCAATACGAGGAATTGGATACCTATCTACATTCAAAACTGGATTTACTGTAACTTTATAATCCCCACAAATTCTAATATCTTTACCATTCTTCTTCACCACTGGAACTATAGGGGTAGTCCATTCACTATGATCCACCGGAGTTAAAACACCATCTTTTACCATTTTCTCCAGTGATTGTTCTACTTGATCTCTAATTGAATACGGAACAGGGCGAGCTTTCAAAAATGTAGGCTTACAACCATCTTTAATACTCAATTTGGCTTCCATATCCTCAACAGTCCCTAATTTGCCATCAAACAATATTTCATATTTCTGTAATAATGTTTCAATATCAAAATCATTTTCAACATGTACAGGTGACATCACGTGTTGAATACCTGATTGCTCATCAGTGGATGCACAAGATTTCTTAGGTATTACCTTATTTTCTTTGGCCACAGAAAGACTATTTAGTTTGTGCCAAGGTAACCGAATCTTGTGTAACCACTGACGGCCAAACAGAGGGCGAACACCTGTCATGCTGTCAACAACATATAATTCTGCTTCACATTGTTGTTTGTTCATAAGCACATTCACCATAATTTTACCCTTAGGCTTAATAATTTCGCCTGTATATGTTGACATTTGTCTTCACTAAAGGAACATCATAAAATTCTTGTTCATATAATGTGTGCGGAATTATTGATAACGATGAACCGGTGTCCAGTTCCATTCTGAGTTGACGGTCTTGAACCATTGGTTTAACTATAATAGGTTTAATTGAACCCTGAGAATGTTCCATGGATAATACAGCCAAATTGTGACAGTCATATGTAAAATCATCGGATTCATCTGACGATAGACTTAAACATGAACTTTCCGAGTCTACTTTTGAAACTTTATGTATGTTCGGATATTTCTTCTTATTTCTACACATGCGAACGTGATGTCCGCGTTTTGAACATCCCACGCAATCCCGATCCTTGAAGAAGCATTTATCACTAGAATGATTGTTTTTACCACATCTGGAACACGATGGAAATTTACGGAATTTTCCAAAATTCTCCACTTTTCGAAATTTTTCAGAATTTATCGACATCGCTTGAACTTTTTCTGGAAAACTGTCATGAAGTTGCTGCGTATCTTTTGACGCTTTTTCCATTGCTACAGCAATCTTATTTGCTTTATCAAATGACAACTCAGCTTCAGTTAGTAATCGCTTTTGTACCGATACATCTTTTAACCCGCAAACAAAACGATCTCGTAAAGCATCGTTCAAATTTCCGCCAAATTCACAGTGTTGAGCACATTTCTTTAATGCACATATGTATTCAGAAACAGATTCATTTGACATTTGTCTTCGGTTGTGAAATCTAAATCGTTCAGCAATCAGTAGTGGTTTGGGAGAAAAGTAATTTTCTAATTTCGTTGTAATTTCGACAAAAGTTTTGTCTCCTGGTTTATCTGGAGTCAATAAAGTTTTCAACAAACTATATGTTTTTCCTCCAAGTGAACTCAAGAATATCGGAACGACTTTCTCGTCTTTGATTTCGTTAAACTTTATGAATTGTTCAAATCGTTCTTTATAAGACGAAAAATCTTCCACACGTTCCTCAAATTCTTCAATTTTGACAAAATAAGCAGCGACCATTTTTTTTTTTATTTCTTGATCAATTGTCAATTAATTCGGCCAACTAAATGCACATTCCGCTAGTATTCTGCTCGAACGACATTCAGCGAATACGTTCAATTAGCTCAAAAGTACGGAAGCCCAGATCAATACATGACAGCGGGACTGTTGAGTTGTCCGCTGCTGTTTTATTTTGAATTTCGCGTGCGTCCATCTCGTTTAGAATCTATGCCAATAATATTCTCCTTTTTTTTATAATTATATTGCCAATGGCAATGCCACGAAATTGGGAGAGTAATATCTATTTCATTTACAATACAAAAATGGATGAAACATATAAAAACCTTGCGATAAGCCTTATAAACTGTAGCATATGTCCCACTTCCAAGCTTTTCTGTAAATACGAAATCTCTCAATTTAGGAAAATTTGATGGTGCAGACGACGGGCGACTTGTTGCCATTTCCTCATTCAAACAGGTGCTTGCCGACTTTTACCGATTGGTTACGGAAACTGCCGAGAAATGAAGTAAGCAACCAGTTGTTTAAAAATGGCTGCCTCGTTGTTGACAAGTCGTCAGGTTCACGTAAATCACAAAATCGCATTCTTACCAGGTTATTATTGAACAAAATATATTTACATTAGAACAATATCTTGTCTAACCAAATGCATGTGTTTGACATTGTTAGTCATGCCATGAGTTCACATGTTTCCTTTCACTAGTTTCACTTCAGTTTGATAACTTTGAATGATCACAGATCAGATGATTTCGTTACCAACCAGGGCAGTTAAATGACATTCATAAAACCATCACCATTGTGACGATTGCCTATGTATGTACACTTAAGATTTGCAGCAAGCCACTATATCAGTTCTAAAAAAAACTTCGGAATAAAAGATCAGTTTCAATCTGGGGGTGACCACGCCAGAACTGGTTAATTCTTCTACGAGGTAATACGTTTGATTTTGAGTACCTACTACTAGTACTAGTATCTATGATCAGGATGTCCAAAATCTTGCTCAATAGACTACCCGTAAAACAAAATTGGGATTCCCGATCCAGTGCACCCATGTTTTCCGCTGCGGCAGAAAGTTTGCCATTTCGGATAATAAATTGTCTTTTAATTTTATACTATAGTTTTAAACGTATACAAATTTGGATTTGAGCATCGAACTGTGGTTGAGATGATAGAATAAATATTATATAAATGACAGAAGTGTAGCATGTTAACTCTGAACACAGTTACTGGACATTATGTCACATAACGTCCCAATATAAGGGTTTAATCGAGTTTATAAATCGGTGCCAGTATCCTAATATTAGGATACTGATTTATAAACTCGATTAAACCCTTATTTTGGGACTTTATGTCCAGTAACTGTGCTCTGTATGTAATAATACTAATATAAGGCTTTGGGCCAAAGAAAAAAATATATGTGGTTTGGGTTTCCCTACTGACCCTAAACCCTTATACCCCTACCCTAAAGTTTTTTCCATGGTTTTCAAGAAAATCTATTGAATTTTTTCTCCAAAAATTTCATAAAACACAAAAAACACATTTCAAGATCTCAGAATAGGTTGATTTCTTAGTAAAAGAATTGTGTAATATTAACATTTATACAATTATAATCAAAAGTAGTTTTATGTCAATCTTGCAGAGTAAAATATGCACATGAAAAGTAATAAGAATCTAGCTGTCAAAATAAAAAAATTAATTAAAAAAATAAAATTTCAAGCCTGCCTACTGACCCTGTTTTTTTCGGCTTGTAACTCAAACCAGACATTTAATTTTCTTTGCCCTTATAAGCTTCCGCCGCACTTTCAAATATTTGCCACACAGACAGAGATGGGTGATTCTTGAATGTAACACACATAGTTGAAATAAATAGACATGATGTCGATACTGGCATTTACAATGTACCCTACACATATTCTCAAAATAAGTGTCCCTCTCGACCCAGTTGGAACCGCAATGCGGCAGTGAGACCGCGTTGAAAAATCACCATCAATGCAGTTCTAGTGTTAACGGAACTCTGTCGTAACGCTACTTCAACACAGTTGTAGTTTCCTCAACTCGATGGAGATAACAGCCGATGCAATAAAACATGGTGGAGGTGGTAATAAACGAAATGGAAAGGTGCCTTGGATTCCACCAGTTATATGTCAGGACGTCTTTATGACGGGCCGACAGGCCTGTTTTGTCCGCGGAGCAATATGATGGGCAGATTTATTGTCATATACATGTAACAGCCGATTTTTAATCTGTTTTATTGGCTTATAAAATGCATTAGTTTATTAAGAAACTGGCCCCACATGTATGTTCATTTATCTTTGAGTAAGATTGTCCTCATTTGATTGAGGTCTTCCTGTAATTTCAAGTCGGTCAAGTAGCTTACATACAGGCTACAGCGATCTAATGTATTCCAAGAATCAATTGTGAGCCCAGAAAATGAGGATTTAATTTGGCCAAAGTTTTTTTTAATTTGGCCAATATATATTTTTTTATTTGGCCACTTTTTTGGCCAGAACATTTTTTGGTCCAGTGCGAGCACTGACTGCAGGTCTTATATGCATGCTTTTGTTAATATTTTTTATTGTGTATTGTATGTTATAGAACTATGTAGGTGTTATGTGTAGAACGCATTGAAACTAATTTACTGTATAATGCGTTTTTAAATGAATATATAATACAAATGTAATATAAAAAAATCTGCATTTTGCAAAAACTATTTGCGGCGAATCCCTCACAATGAGAAAATGGAAAATATTATTATGTGTACCCATACCATAGTATGGTACACATAGTGTCGACGTCTGGATTGACCACCAGACCTGTTAACCCTCCCGGATTGTGCTGGAGACTCCCGGATTTCAAGCACGATCTCCCGCACTCCCGGACAGGCATGACAATCTCCCGGATTCAGCTACTGTAGAAAATGACAAAAAATAATCTCTTTATTTTATCTATTTGACCAGTAGACAGGCTATCAACACATCCCTGATATCGGATTGCCACATCATTGTGGCAATTAACACCCATGATTAATCTGGGGTCATAAAATCAACATTGTTCGCACAGCAGGGGCACCGGACAATAAAACAACAAACACCTAAGTTCTATTGAACAGGATCACCAGACAGAACAAAGGTGACTGGTAACCCACTAGAGATAAGCCCTGAGGTTATATGAAACTACCATTAAAGTTTATTGGTCTGATAAAATTCAAAAGAAGCACATGTTCTGGCTTTAAACTTTTGGAATCCGTTCCTGAGTTGTACTTTTTAATGTGACATTTGAAATCTCGCGAGATATAAATAAAATCGAAAGTAGTTTACAGTTTAATATTGATATACGTAATCCGGTAGCTTATGATATTTCCTCTATAAATTAGACAATAAAAGTAAAAACTACACAGTAAATGTTTTTCTTAAGAATACTTGTTAATTTGCCTGTTAATATGTGTTATAGCTGATCATATTTTTTTAATTTTTGTTGTCAAAATTATGAAAATGCAAAAGGAATCTGTAGGAATAATTTTTTTTTAAATCTCCCGGATGATGACCACGATCTCACGGAAAATCGTGACCAATCTCCCGGAAAATATTTTGTGAGGTTAACAGGTCTGTTGACCACTCGTCGTTCTTCCGTCTGTCTGTCTGTAGACACTTTACATGTAATGCGATAACTCAAACATTTTCTATACGATCAGAACCAAATTTGGTGTATGAGTTTCGCCGCCAAAAATACAGATCGAGTTCGAATTTGAGTTTGATCCGAGTTTTTTTTTACAGAGTTATGGCCCTTTTTCAACTTAGAATTAACGCATGCTGCCATAACTCAAACATCTTTTATTTGATTGGACCAAAATTTGGTATGTGTTTCTCAGCCAAAAAGATCGAGTTTGAATTTATCTGATTTATTTTAAAGGAGTTATGACACTTTATTTATTTTTTTTACTTTTATAATAATAAAAAAAAAAAAAATAATAATAAAAAAAATTGTCATTGACACTTTCATTTATTTTAGTTTTATACGGTTAAATAGGTGTGATATCTTGTTTTGAAAATATGAAGATTTTATTGCAATAGTTGCATGTAATATAATGATATCAATAAATTACCATGTGAACATCCAATATCCAGAGTATATGAGAGTACATAGATGTTGTCATTCCAAGTGAAATCTATTATGAAATGAGTGGGTTGTTAGATGAAGTCAAAGATAAACAACACTGGTGGCTGGCTAATTGTTTATCCTATCTGTCAAATTGATTAATGGCAGCATAAGCATAAGTTTCTCCTATTCTTGAAATTTTATTACAGGGTGAGATAAGGGTCCCCTCACCTATATAAGTGTCTTCTGTATAATAATTAACCCTTTCCAAATTTATCATAGACACATGCTATAATGTACATGGACTCTTCTTCATATCTCTTATCTATGGTTATCTTTGCACACTATTCACTTCTATCGATTTTGGTATTGACTGATTAATTGATTTTTGAAAAATATATTAATCCTTCAGACACATGCTTTCAATTTGAAATTAAAATAATGGCTGATGATTTATCTATGCAATGGGTAACTCTACATGACTATTGTAGGTGATGCCTTGTTTTGAAAATCAAGATGGTAGATGTTGTTAATATTTCCAGGAACCTTATTTTCCCATTTGTTCATATGTCATGGTTGATTGAATTTTAGGGGCCACAGAACGCTTATAAGATTAACATTGAAGGTTGTGGCTATTAGTGTCCAAGCTACTTGTAAAACATTGTAATGTGTGAAACCATTTAATTGAGGGCTACCCCGGTACTTACTTTCTTTTATATGAACTATGGTTTCGATTTAGGGGTCATAGGGGCCAGCATCCTCATCATATTATGTCTGTATAACATTATATAGATAATAGGGGTGTAACGATACATCGATGTATCGATGCGACTGCAATACAGCACTGACGATACGGTCATCGATACGGGCGTCCAAACGATACATATCTCGATACACAAAATTGTATGTTGTTATTACCTATTCAGGTAAGTAAGCAGCGGTCGTCACGAACGAGACAGATCAATGTTGAATCAGTATCTAACAAAAAATTAAGGTAATCCCCCCACAATAAGTAATAAAAATGATAACCATTCCCTATTTATCATGGAGTAACAGTGAGGCCAACAGACCCTATTGTATCAATTTGCATGTGAAGACAATCCGATGCCACCTTCTTGAAACACGTTGTATTAATAGAACAATCAGTCGCATGTGGTCCACTGATCAAAGCACAGACCTGACCTGAGTGACCTCAATTTTAATGACCTATTCGAATAGTACACATCATGCAGCAAGTGAGCGACTTTGTCAATAACATGTCGTTTACAGCCGGCAGCAAACATTTTATGTCTGTCTTACTGCTATTGCTACAATTTTATTTCACTGTTAACCAGAGTGATGCAGCTGCTGTAGTCTCAACCTATCATATCAATCTACATGTATGCCTTTCCCATGTCACGTCAACACTGAACACTGCACTCTGTGCACTGGCCCATATGGTCGCTGAGCAATCGTTTAACTTCCGGGATTAAACATGTCAACAGACAATGAACCCTCCAAGTTCCCATTATAAAGTTGACAACTTGACATGAATAATTAACATAAAGCCCCTCCCATTTAACTGTCAATCTTGTGACATTGACTGAGAGATATACGAAGACGACACTCCTCATTGGTCAACAGGTAGTAATTGTATTCTCTAATTAATTTTGTTCAGACAACGCAGTGCAACAATGGGCTCAATGTCGGCATCTTTTTGCTTCCCGGTCAGATTGGATATCACTGATAGTCGATACATTGACGAGGTTTTAATTAATTTGTTTTTCTTCTTAGTCAATACAATACAAGTTGCAACAACAAACATTTTAGATGAACATTTAGTAGACACATTTTAGCGAGTTTGTGTACCTGTAGCCATGCAAGCACATACCCACCTTTCGTTATCACTATATGTCAGTGTATATACAGTCCGTATGAAGACTTGGCAATATCACTATAATTTTAGGTAAGTAAAATCGCGATACGTATCGTATCGTGACCTCTGTATCGCGATAAACATCGATACACCCCATACCCCGTATCGTTACACCCCTAATAGATAATATTTTTGTATTGTATAAACTACATATATTTTTGAAAACCATACACCCCTGTTATGAAACACTTAATCTTGCATGTACATGTACCTAACAATATAAGCATTCCTTATTTAATACACAGGTCAGATCTGATCTTATCTGTCCATGTTTGATAAACAAATAACAACTTATGGGGGGGTCTAATTAAAGTACAATTTAAATATGAGATGGAATCCCCTACATGTATGTTGTTCTCTAAGCAGTCTGGCTTGTCAACAAATTATTATGTCTCTTTAGAAGTGAAAATAAATTTTGAATATCTGGCATGTCAAAATTGGCAGAGATAGGGATTTATCACTTTTGCTTCCAATGAGTTAACTTAAACTCCTAAACATATCCTCCGAAATAACTAAATCGTTGGATCTCACAGTGAAAGGTCCTTGGGTGAATAGGGACAGAGTTAAGAGATTTAAAACTACTCCTCCCCCACCCCAAATACTTTAACCCTTTCTTAAGACAAATTATTTGAGCTTTTGATTTCAAGTTGGGTACTGATATATGGATTCTTGTGATCATATCTTTGACAAATTATCAGTTATATCTAATCGCCATCACCAAGGTATTGGTTAAACATCTGCCGATCATGATCGGCCTCTCGTTTTTGTTTTGTCATTCCGAGTTCACCTCAAATACCAGTGGAGCGAAGAATTTGGGCCACATTAAAAAATATCATTGTTTGTTTTCCCTGACGCTGCCTTAAATTTCAAGAAGGTCACCTGAGTAGGCAA
The DNA here is from genome assembly GCA_032622095.1 of Siphonodentalium dalli. Taxonomy (NCBI): domain Eukaryota; kingdom Metazoa; phylum Mollusca; class Scaphopoda; order Gadilida; family Siphonodentaliidae; genus Siphonodentalium; species Siphonodentalium dalli. The sequence goes on from CP136063.1 coordinate 197,479,978, forward strand.
TTACAAGAAGGTCACCTGAGTAGGCAATTACAAGAAGGTCACCTGAGTAGGCAATTACAAGAAGGTCACCTGAGTAGGCAATTACAAGAAGGTCATATCACCCGAGTAGGCAATTACAAGAAGGTCACCTGAGTAGGCAATTACAAGAAGATCACCTGAGTAGGCAATTACAAGAAGGTCACCTGAGTAGGCAATTACAAGAAGGTCACCTGAGTAGGCAATTACAAGAAGGTCACCTGAGTAGGCAATTACAAGAAGGTCACCTGAGTAGGCAATTACAATTATGCACTGGCTGGGTGATTAACTCTTTCTTTATTAAATACTCATTGACAAGTAATTCCCTTAGGAAATGTTCAGATAATAAGTTCAACAAATGACCTATTGTGAACTTATTATCTAAATATTGCTCCAATAACTAGGACCCCTTCTGTGTTTGCATTATCAGACGTCTGATTATTTTTCTTGAAAACCCCTGAATAGTAGACCATTCCAATGTATGCTTTTATAACTGAATGGGAGAATCCATTTATTAAAGAAAGGGTTAATGTATTTAGAGTTGGACAGCATCACTAAATTCACCCTCTGGGGACCTCATTCTGCAAATGTCAGACACACTATTTCCAGGCTTGTATGCCATGGACCATATATTTCTTTCTTTTGCAATTCAACAATTATTTCATAGAAGTTATAGTCAGCAATTTATAGATTTTTGGTCTCACAAACCCACTATATACATGTACATATCTGGATTTTTTCTGTGTGTGGAACAATTTTCATAGAATTTTATTGAAAACTAACCAAATTATCCACTTGGCTATTTATAATCCTGTTGTTTCAATAATTTATACATGTATCTAATTAATATACACATCAATACGGTCATTAGCCTTGGACCACAGGTACACTGTACAGTTAATTTCCATTGCAGACTCAGTACTACTAAAGTAATGTAATGCCCTAAATAATCGACTCCTTAACCACAGCAGAATTATGGGTAATTTTTCAGGATTTAGTTGGAAATATGGCTTGTTGCCATTCATCGGAAAGCTCTCACTGAGTGCTTTCTGATGAATGGCAACAAGCCATATTTCCAACTAAATCCTGAAAAATTACCCATAATTCTGCTGTGGTTAAGGAGTCGATTATTTAGGGCATTACTGTAGCTGCCCCATTGTGTTTCACAAAATGTTATATTACAATATATAATGTGATCTTTGTGTCTTATTTTAAATATTTACTCTAACAAAAATAAAACACAAGACAAATTATTTTCATTGAATAAAATAATATACATCATGATTCATAAGCACTATGAATGCAAACTGAGGTTTTGCATGTGGGGGGGGGGGGGGGTCCTCGAAGGTAAGCCCAGTCCCAAGTTTTTCTGTTAAATAATTCACAGGCCCCCGAGCTTACTAACCCTTGGAACAAACGTCGCACTACCGACGAATCTAATTCAATTAGAATTAGACTCGAGTTTAATTCATAATTCGTCTGTTGAAACAAACGTCGCATTTAATTCAAGACGAATCTAAATGATTTCTTAAAATGGCATAAAGCGTTCATAAGGGTTTTCGTCAAAACGGCTAAAATAGGAAGTTTTATATCAATTCTAAAACGTAAAATTTAGTGAGAAAATGTGGCTTTTGACTTCCAAGCGACGAAATTAATGTTACTATTCTGAGGATTGGAAATTGTTGGTTTTATATCGCTATTTCGTAGGTATTTGATACATATTTTAGGTCGGACATGATTCTTTAGGTGGTATTTTGCTTTGAACTTGTCTGAAAGAAATCAGGTCCAGTTTATTTTTATATGAAAACGTTGTACCGTTTTAACAATTTAATAGCAAGTTGAGGTCAACGCGCTATATCACTATATATTGCGTCAGTATGCCTATCTAAAACCACGTGGTAAAATAACCATGGCGGGCAGGGACGTACGGCTATAGGGTCTCGGTTGGGGGGGGCTAATAAATTTGCGTAATTCAATTTGCACCCCCTTGGCTGTTCCTTCACATGCCTGGATAATAGCCTATTCTGAATGGATCAGTAGACTTGTGATCATGCACTGGGCGGACCATGGTTCTGCCAGTAGAAGAAAAATCAGAGATCTGAACCTGAAAATCCGATCATAGTTTGGCACAGCGGGAGAAAACTTTGAACATGAAAACCGCAAAAACCTATATAGCATTAGACTGGCCTCAAGCATTCCAAGTGCTGACAATTTCCAACCTGACACCCCCACGAAGGTTGGAAAATTTCCAACTGATGACCATTTAAGTTTTTAATTTTGAACAGAAGCATAGGAAAATAATTAGCAGTTTTTTTGGCTGGTCACGAGGGACCAGGGCACAGGCCATTTCAGTCAAAATGTTGGACCAAAAGTAGGAAAATATGCAAATGTTGGTCTAAAAACAACAAATTCCCCAATAATTCATTGCTGGAAAATCAAATTACAAGAACAATTTCAACCCATCATTGATGTTAAATTTGCACAGTATAGTGTGTATATCCAAACGGAATAAATATTTATTTAGTGCGTCTACTCGCATTTAATTTGAAACAAACGTCGCACTTTCGTCGACTCGAATTCAAATACCACCAAATTACGTCATGCTCGTTGGTGTTTTCCAGTTTCAATTGGAATTCCCTCATTAGCATATCATTATGCAGCTCGTTTGCATGTCTCCGAATTAAATTCGAGTTGACGGTGATGCGACGTTTGTTTCAAACATGGATCTCAGACGCATCAGCAATTAAATTCGTGTTGACCACACGCATTCTTTGTCGGTAGTGCGTCTACTCGCATTTATTTGCAACAAACAAATAATTGAATTCGATTCGTCGGTAGTGCGACGTTTGTTCCAAGGGTAATGGGTGTATACAGTAATTCATTACCCTTCCATGACTGGCAGGGTTCGCGCTGGCCCAAAATTCACAGGTGCCAACACTGTTGCCAATTGCATTATTTTTAGAGCCACTTTATACTTTCTGTTGCCACTTTTTTCCGATTAATATTTTTTGGTGCCACTTTTGAATTTGGTTTTCCAAAAAACAAAAACAAGCAAATTACCTATTATATGTTTGCCTAATGTTTGTCAAATGGGAGTCAATAGCCGTACTCAGTGTTATAATCGAGTAGAAATTTGAAACCCATTCACACCAGCAATATAATAAGTCGATCTGACATAAGCCGTGAATCTATTATACGCTTTCAATTAGGACCCAATTAGCTATGTCGCGACCGGATATCAATGTGTGTTTTGACCGATTGACTGCAAGCTTTATTACATGCCCTATGGCTATCAATTGCCAAAAGCTAAAAAGCTAGGTGCCAATTTTTGTAGCCAATCAGGATTTTTTTGGAGCCATTTCATTTTGTTTATAGCAATTTGCTAAATTGGCCATAGGCAGCGCGAACCCTGATGACTGGAGCTACATGTACCTGAAATTTTGCAAAAACCCTGTTCCAATGCATTCTCTTATAATATATGCGAGCCTTGCGAATATACATGTACATGTAAGAGAATACATTGGCCTAACAATATTTTCCTTGCCCTTGTAAACCAGTGTATTATCTATGGGAGACTCACAAATATAAGAGAACGCACTGGCACAGGCTCTTTAATGCTGCACCAGCACAGCTCCCATCATGAAAGAGTTAATAAATTGTACATACATGTACATGTACATGATTGTGTAGGATATCTGATTGACAGCATGGTGATTCTGATATACATGTACATGTATGATTCAATATTGACATGTTTACCAAGCATGAGTTTAGTGTGCCTGTCATTTGCAGAAGGAGGTCCCCAGGGGTGAATTTAGTGAAGCTACCCTGCACAGCAGGCCAGCATCACCAAATTCACCCTCTAAAGACCTCATTCTGCCTACACCTCATCTTCTAGGAAATTTCTATAGTCTCAAATTAACATTGTTTTTTATTACTTTTTCCCTTCTGGGAAGTTTCTATATCCCCTAATTTGCAGAAGATAAATTGCATAAGCGATGTTACTAATGAGTGAACATCACCAACTTCAACCGGGGAACTTTAATATGATCATAGGTCTCAATAGCAGTTGAGGCCTAAGCAGAATGAGGTCCCCAGAGGGTAAATTTGGTGATTCTAGCCCGCTATGCAGGATAGCGTCACTAAATTCATCCTCTGGGGGACCTCATTCTACAAATGACAGACACACTAAACTCAGACTTGATGTTTACTTATTAACTATATATATTTTAATTGGCTATTCATATACCAGTAGTTAGTTCTGCATTGATTCAGAATTCAAGGTAAAGAGCCCCCACCCACAAATATTGCACACTATTTACGTACTGTATAGAGGCCCTATATAAGATTTATGGAGGCACTGACTCAGTATGAGTGTTCATTGCTTCAAATGTGCTTGAACAAACTATCATTTTTTATGTAGAAACTGCTGGGTTTATATTTGCAGGTTAGATCATGCCGTGAATATCTACTCTGGCTAACGCCCATAGAGATCATATTCTCCAATATAAAACTTGGAACTTTTTTAAGTTTTGACAGGGAACCTTATAAGTTGAAAAATAACACAAGGAATATATTTCTTAGTTATTATCTGTTCTTTATTATTGTACTTCACTGTATGTGAAGGTCTCAGCTCGAAATTACATGCTTTTCTGTGACTTTTGTGAGCCGATATCACAATAATCGTTGAATTAATTACACATGATAAATCCCATAATTTTAAGCAACGCAAAGAAACATCACTCACAAAGTCACTTAAATCGAGAAATTTATAGTTTGGACACCTTCATCTACAGTGAAGTACATTATTAATGAACAGATAATAACTTTATTTTATTTTTTAATGAGTTATTAACCCTTTACTACTTAGAAAATTTCAATATTTTTTTCAATTTCTTTAACAAAGCGGCATCAACTTGCCACGTTTTCGGGGGACACTGTAGTCGGCTGACCTTTTATTTGACTTTATAATGTTCCCTGTAAAAACTTCAAAAAGTTCCCAGGTTTTGTACTGGTGAAATATCATCTCCACGGGTTTAGCCTGAGTAGAGAATTCATGGCATGATCTAATTTTCAGGTAGCAGAAATATGCCTTCAGTCTTATTGTCTCATTTCTTATCTAGCAGGGTTTATACATATATTTGCAGGTAGCAGAAATATACCTTGACCTTCATTCTTCTTGTCTCATTTCTATTTTCACTAATTTTCACTTCAGAGTTATTGACTTTTTATAATTTTGCCAAATTGTACTTTCAAGCCTTCAAATAGCATGTCTGTTATTTGCAGAATTAGCGTCACCAAATTCACCCTCTGGGAACCGTATTCTGCTTAGGCCTCATTGCCGCCTCAACTGCTATGGGAGACCTGGGTTGAAGTTGGTGATGTTCACCCATTAGTCACTTCGATTATGCTTTTTATCTTCTTCAAATTAGGGGATATAGAAACTTCCCACAAGGGCAAGGCACACAAGGCAAACAGTAACTAAAAATAATGTTAATTTTAGACTATAGATACTTCCCAGAAGATGAGGCCTAAGCAGAATGAGGTCCCAGTGTGTGAATTTGGTGATGCTAGCCACTAATTTCGTCGTCTGGGGGACCTCATTCTCTACAAATGACAGACACACAAATTGCAAGCTTTGTACTTTGACAACTTGAGCTACAGTGTTAATGACACATACCTGGTATATGTTGTAATACTCTTTGGAGATTTTCATTAAGAATAATTAAACTGAGCCTAACTACCAGTAAATTATTGACAATATACATTGTATGTGTATCAGTGAACTTTATACATGTGACTCTTTATTGCCTATTCACAGGGCACTGTATTGATTCAAGATAAATGTAAATAGCCAGTTAACCCTTTACCCAACAAACCGGCCAAATAAAGCTTCAACAGCCTAAAATATCTTCGGTCTGTCTCAATAGAACCATACAAATATGGATATCATTGGAACCGGCTCCTTGACCACATTGTGATAGTTACAGTTATGCCCTGTGCCAATGCATTCTCTTATATATGCGAGTCGACCATAGGTCGCCTCGCATATATAAGAGAATGCATTGGCCTAAAAAAAAACTTTTTTTAACACTTTTTACCATTTTTTCTTACAATCTTTAACAATTTTATAATTTTTAATGTGTTAAGCCAATGCATTCTCTTATATATGCGAGTCGACCATAATGCGAGGCGACCTATGGTCGACTCGCATATATAAGAGAATGCATTGGCACAGGGCCATTCTGTTGGGTAAAGGGTTAAAATGTCAAAGAAAGGACCACCGTTTGTCACATTGTATGTTTGCAGAACAGAATGTAGATTGGCCTAACAATATTTACCTTGACACTGTAAGCCAGTGCATTCTCTTATATATGCGAGGCTCCCTATGGGAAGATCTTTAACACTGCATCAGCACAGATCCTGTCATGAAAGGGTTAAGTCAGTATTATTGTCACTTCATAGTTGCATGGGCTACTTCCGGTAAATTGTTATCCAAACATACGCGGCCGTCACGAGCAACTCATTAACTTTCAGTGAATTTAAGGGTTTTAGTGAGATTTGGTGATTTTCTGAGAGATAATTTGCTGGTATACCACAGTAATGCCCTAAGTAATCGACTCCTTAACCACAGCAGAATTATGGGTAACTTTTCAGGATTTAGTCGGAAATATGGCTTGTTGCCATTCATCGGAAAGCTCTCCCCAATTCTGCTGTGGTTAAGGAGTCGATTACTTAGAGCATTACTGTACCCTGTACGGTATTTGCTTGAAATGTTTTGGCCAAATCTAATTTTCTTTGGCCATTTTTAAAAACCTGGCCATTGGCCACCAACAGTATGAATACCTGAGCCCAGCTAGGGGTCGAAAAATGTTCAACTGTCCATCTGTCACTGACAGGTCAAAAGTTAAGGGTGACAAGTAGATTGTTGTGTTACCTGTCACCTATATGACAGGCTAACCCTAATGATATATGACATTGCTAATAGTCTATAGGCTTCTATTGAGATGATAATACCTACATTGTATATACCTGTAAATGTCAGTTTGAACTTTGAGACATCTCTTAGTCTGAGCATGAAAATTCCAGATCAATTAACATAAATTGTTGTCAACCAGCATCCCTAAAATTATAAGTGAGAAGGTGAGATTATTATATGCTCAGATTTTGGTGGATTATGGATAAATTGAGAATTTTAAGTACAGTACATGTATGTTATATAATATTGCATGATTGAATTATTTTGTGATTGAAAATTGAACATTAGATGAACAGAATGAAATAATCCTCAAAGGTATGACATCTTTAAATTATATAAGGGTGTGCACAGGAAAAATTTGGAGGTGACAGGTACACCTTTGACAAGTAGATATTTCAGAATATTCGAGCCCTGCCTGAGTTAGAGTGTTATTGTCACATATATGTGGTAATGATAAAGCTTTTCCTTATGTGGTAATGATTATAAGCTTTTCATTTTAACTACCGTAACATTATTGACAACATATGTTTACCTGTGCTCTTCCATATACATGTATAACATGTATAAATTTGGCCTATTCACAGGACACTGTATTGATTAAAGATAAATATAGCACCACAAGTATATACATGTATGTCAAAAAAACCAAGGATTTCTGGGTGTTATATTACATATGTTGGAAGTACATGTAGATCTCTCTTATTGTCAAGTTCCTATTTTCTTATTTCAGCTTCAATATTATCGAGACTTTCTAAATTTTCAAACTTGAGCTACAGTGTTATTGGCAATTTGGCATTTGCTAATGTGTGCTTTACCAACTTGAACTACAATATAATTCACACTTTCTCATTTACCAACTTGTACTTGGCCAATTCGTGCTACAGCTAGTGTATACGTAATTGACACTTTCTTATTTTTCCCACTTGAGCTACAGTGTTATTGTCATATATGTCGTAATAGACCTTAAAGCATTTCATTAATAACATACTTCGCCTAACTACCCGTTCCTTATTGACAATATAGGTTTACCTGTGAACTATATAATTCTTCATTGCCTATTCACAGGGAGATGTATTGATTAAAGATAAATAGCTCCACCACTATGTCAAAGAAAGCTAGGACTGCAGTGTGTTATATCTGCGGGCGTGAGTTCGGAACACAGTCAATATCCATTCATGAGCCTCAATGTATGAAGAAGTGGCATGTAGAGAATGACAACCTTCCTAAGAATCTTCGCAGAAAGGCGCCAAAGAAGCCTGAAATTCTGCCAGGTGTCGGCAAGACTAACATCGGAGACCAAGCAAGGCTTAATGAATTAGCATATCAGAGTGCACAGGATAATCTACTGTCATGTGATCGCTGTGGGCGGACCTTCCTGCCTGATCGGCTAATAGTTCATCAACGCAGCTGCAAGGGAAGTAACCGGCCAAAAACTTCTAAACTTTCCAAGGGAAAAGTTGCGAGTCCTGAAAAGAGTATCGATCTGACGTTGAGATCATCGAGGAATGGTACAGTAGATAGTAACTCACCAGACAGCTCACAGGGAAAGGACAGCAGCGGGTCGAGTTCGGCGAAAACTTATAGAAAATCTCTGTCATCCGGAGGGATTAAACGTGAAGGAACGTTTGAATTAAACAAGCCAACAATGCCGCCAAAAGGATTACCTGGTTATGTACTTTGTTACATATGTGGGAGAAAATACGGATCGCAATCGCTTAAAATACACGAGCCTCAATGTTTAGAGAAATGGAAAGCGGAGAATGCAAATTTACCAAAGCATCTACAGAGGCCTGCACCAACGAGCCCGAATGAGATGCTAAAGGGAGGCGGGAAATACAGTGTGGATGAAATAAATGCGGCCGCATGGGAGAGCGCCCAGAAGCTACTCATTCCATGTGATAACTGCGGGCGTACATTCTTCCCTGAGCGTCTGATCGTACATATGAGATCATGTAAGCCAGGAGCAAATAAGTCTGGGAAGCAATCAAGCGATGCAGGGTCGGGAGACAAGCCTAAGACTGAGGAGACGAAAGGAAAGTTCAATCCATCACAGGAACCTTCTGGCAGAGGAGGCGGGGCCTCACCAAAGAAAGCGGGTGGGCCTAGGACAGTCGTTTGCTATTTATGTGGGAGAGAGTTCGGAAGTAAATCATTGCCGATACACGAGCCACAGTGCCTTGAGAAATGGAAGATAGAGAATAAAAAGCTTCCTAAACATCTCCGTCGACCTGTACCGAGGAAACCTGACGTCCTAAGTGGTGGTAGCGTAACAAGGTGAGTGTAACATGTCTGTTGACCTGTTACGAAGAGAGAGTGTAATAATAACATCTGCGTCCACTGAAGAAAACTGCCACAGATATTTAACCAGGGTCCACTTTGGCCAAAGATTATTGATCGGTTGCCAATATTTTTGCCAAATGAAAATAATTTTCGTTTAGTAATTGCCAAATTTTATCTCATTTATCATTAATTCTTTCCTCTAATAACTTATATTATAGAACAATAAATCAATTACCGAACAATAACATTGTAGAAGGGCTGCTTCATCGAGAGAGAGAGCACGTGGAAAAAAGGGGATTAGCGCCATGCATAAACCATCTACCACTCAATACTGATGATATCAGATTAACCACATCATGAGAGAGGTGTTATCTTTTACTAACCTAAAACTTAGCAGTAATTATGAGACTTCCCTGGAATGAATCGTATGAGTAACCAATATGTTTAAAGACATAATATGTACTTGTTCGGGTGCGTGAAACTGATAAGTTAGTATGCAGGCGCTATGACAACTAGAGGAATGTAACATTCATTACATTCTACCAACATCGCCGAAAATTTGAAGCAAATCAACCGTACAACTCCACAGAAAATATTGTCAGAACTACGCTCAATTGTATATATTTACTACTCGATTCGGGATGCATCAATCGGCGATAAACTTAAGAAAACGATTTCGCCATCGAGAGTCTCTGCATTTAATTCATATATATATATAAGAATGACGTGTGTGTTAATTGTCAATTTGGAAATACTATTTGTAAAAATTACTTCTTTGAACAATATTATTATCCATTTCTATTTGATCACCATACCTGAGTGTTTCACATCACTTTAATAACTTTCTTGAGTAATTTATAAGTCCTGCCAAAAATAAATTGTCACATGAAAATGTTTTTTGCCAAATGTCAATTATTTTGGCATTTAGCAAGTGCCTGCGTATACCCTGTATTTAAAGATACATTATCTGAATTAACGCTCCTAAATTACTATTTCTTTGGCTTCAGGGTAAAAAATATTTTATTTGAGTTGAGGAACCCACCGATCGAAGCTCAGAGTGATCAGATATCAATTTTTTGAAGTTTGTTATTTCTCAAGATGTGTAATAATATGTGGCCCAGAAGCACATGGTCAAACGGAGGGTCTCGGACAAAAGTGTGGATGAAGATGGATAACCCTAAAATCAAGTGGTAATACGGCCAAATTTTCATATAATAAGTTCAGTGCATTGCCATTTGTTGAACTTATCTATGGTACATGTACATTTGTATTTGTACTGATGGTTGTTTGTTGAACTTATCAACAAGTATCTGAAAATTTCGTAAGGGAATTAATCATTAACCCTTTCAGTGCCAGGGGCCGATCTCATCGGCCCTAATTACGGTCTGTAAAATCGGCCCTAAAAAAAATTAGATTTGTTTGGGTTGAATTTTTTTTGGGTATGCTTAAGCATGCTATAGCGAATTTAAAAACAAACTGGATAAAACCTTAGGGGCATGTTATAACTCAAAACTATCACCAAGTATTCATAGTTATAATTTTGATGCCCATGAAAAACGTAAGATTCCCTGGCACTAAACCTACAAAATAAGTCTGTTAAAGAATATAAGAAAAATTATTAAAATTGTAAAAAATAATAACAAATGATGAAAAATTGTTAGGCCAATGCATTATGCATTCTCTTATAGATAAGTTCAACAAACGGCAATGGGCTGAACTTATGATATGAATATTTCCATCAAGCTTATCACACATTCTATAAATACCCATTAACCCTTTCAGTGCCAGGTCCAATTTTTGTATCAACCCATATACCCTGTGCCAATGCATTCTCTTATATACTTTTATCTTACAAATTATCTGTTTTTCCTCAATTTCACCGGAAGTGCCTAGGCGGCTTCATGTTCGTCGCCATCGTCATCATTATCACCATCATCATCATCGTCATCATATAAGAGAATGCATTGGCACAGGGTATATGGGTTGATACAAAAATCGGACCTGGCACTGAAAGGGTTAATGAGTATTTACTATAGAATGTGTGATAAGCTTGATGGAAATATTCATATCATAAGTTCAGCCCATTGCCGTTTGTTGAACTTATCTACATGTGTCTGTACTGATGAACATTACGTATGGAAACTAATTATCAATGAGTATTTAATAAAGAAAAGGATGGTGATAAGCTAATAAGCCTTAGAGTGTTTGTTAAACTTTTTAAATGAACAGATGCCTCCCAAAGCTCTGTTGAACTTATTATCCTACAAATGAATCAATGGGAATCCATGCAGGGATTCAGAACAATGCTTAAATTGCCTGTATTATCAGAACGCTGCTACACAATATTTTCATATAAAGATCATTTTTTAGATCATCAAAGCATATGCCTTAAATGGTTAAACCTTTAAGAAATGCTTTATTCTCAGCTATAAGGCATTTAACATGTTCACTGCCGACTATGAGTTATCTCATAGTTTTTGCATGTAATTTATAGGGCGTCGACAGTGAACTTGTTAAGAGAAGGTTCTGCATTTAATAAAATTTATCATTTTCAAATTTTATTCGACAACTTATAAAAAAAAAAGTTTACAGGTACAGTAATGCTCTAAGTAATCGACTTCTTAACCACAGCAGAATTATGGGTAACTCGGGGAGAGCTTTCCGATGAATGGCAGCAAGCCATATTTCCGACTAAATCCTGAAAAGTTACCCATAATTCTGCTGTGGTTAAGAAGTCGATTACTTAGAGCATTACTGTAATGAAATGCAGCAGTGATCTGAGTGTAATGCAGCCTTTATGAGGCCAAACTTGTACCAATATCACTATGACCAGCAAACCACAGCTGACAAATAATCTTCTAGAGGCATTTAAATCTGGCAGCCAATAAAGAATTGGTATTGATTGCATCGGCATTTAAATCTATTCTGAAGGTGTTATTAGCACTGCTATAGAAAATCATAATATGCTGTTCAATCAGTTTACTGGGCAATAGAAATGTTATTGAATACATACCGTATAACGCATGAATGCAGGTACATGTATATTCTAACAATAATGAACAGACTTACTCTGTTACCTAACTGTCGATGACATATGGTCTGTGGTTTAGTCGTCTTTGGTTTATTGCAAGATAATCAACAGACATTGCTCAGATATCATCAAAAATATGGCAAACATACTTACATATATGTAAATCAGATATTATCATGCAATTACATGTACATGTAACCTTTTTCTATACCACCCCCCTCACTTAAAGCAAAGTTATGGGGGTATATTGGAATCAAATTGTCTGTCTGTCCATATGTCTGTTTGTCAGTGGATGCAATTTTGTCAGAGTATTACAAAATTTTCCAGTTAATTTTTAAAAAACTTGGTACAGATAGTTACTGCCATGCATGGGAACCTGTGCACGTTTTTAGTTGAGTTATCCCCCTTTTTTGTGTTAGAAATATTTTCTACAACACGCATTATTTTGTCCAAGATTGTATTCCTAAATTTTCCATTTTTATTTTGGAAACTTGGTACAGATATTTAGTACCATGGGAACCTGTGCAGTTGCACCTGTGATTATGAGGTTCGTCTCTTTTTTTTAGTTCAGTTATCCCCATTTTTCGACTTAGAAATTTTTCCCAACGTGCATAATTTTGTCTGAGCTTGTATTTTTTTTTTTCGTAAAACAAATATTTGTTATATGGCTACACTTGGTGTAACCCAAATGCACTGCTGGGGTATCCTTAGTCTCATTTTGACAGTCTCACCTCTAGTTTAACCCTTTCTATTCTAAATACTCATTGACAAGTAGTTCCCTTAGGAGATGTTCAGATAATAAGTTCAACAAACGACCATAGGTATTATCGAAACATTTCCCTCAATAAATAGGACTCCTTCTGCTGTATATATCACCTGTATATCCCCTACAAGTCTTTAATAGACCATTATGTTATACACTTTTTTAAGATACATAATCCGAATTAACACTCCCAAATTACCATTTCTTTGGCTTCGGGGGTGAAAAATATTTGATTCGAGTCGAGGAAACACTCATCAAAGCTCAGAGTAATCAGATATCGATTTTGAAATGTGTTATTTGTCAAGATATGTACTTATTTGTCAAGAAATTGTTAAGTTGACGGTCTCGATAAAAATTGCAGATGAAGATGGATAACTCTAAAATCAAGTGTCTAAGAATATTAAAAATTGGAACATCCGGCCATATTTCGTTGAACAAAATATTGATAAATAACACGTTTTGGGCAATTTTATACTATAGTTGACTGTGGTTAACATTATTTTTGGGCAATTAATCGATTCTGATAAGTGAAGTGGCATTTCAAAAAATGTTGTTGTTGTAATCTGATTATATGGGGACCATCAAATCAGATTGAGTATCTTTAACTGACTGGGATAATCCATTTAGTATAGAAAGGGTTAAATAAGCCTTTCAACATCATTTTACATGTATGTCCTTATAAAAATTCTTGCAGATATATAAATAAAGTATTCCTAACATCTGTATTTAATTAACCCTTTCAGTGCCACGTCCGAATTTTGTATCAACCCATATACCCTGTGCCAATGCATTCTCTTATATATGCGAGTCGACCATAGGTCGCCTCACATATATAAGAGAATGCATTGGCCTAACAATTTTCATCATTTGTTATTATTTTTTACAATTTTTTACAATTTTAATAATTTTTTCTTATATTCTTTAACAGACTTATTTTGTAGGTTTAGTGCCAGGGAATCTTACGTTTTTCATGGGCATCAAAATTATGACTATGAATACTTGGTGATAGTTTTGAGTTATAACATGCCCCTAAGGTTTTATCCAGTTTGTTTTTAAATTCGCTATAGCATGCTTAAGCATACCCAAAATACCCAAAAACAATTCAACCCAATTAATTTTTTAATTTTTTAGGGCCGATTTTACAGACCGTAAATTAGGGCCGATGAGATCGGCCCCTGGCACTGAAAGGGTTAATGGGTAAAAAATAAAATTAAGATTTCCATTTCCATTTCATTCCTGATTCTTGATTCTGCTGCAGCTGAAAAATCATACAAAGATTTCAAACCATTTTATCGATAAGAACATAAACAGAATAGAACGAATTCGTTCTTTAACTTTCATTATCAATAATCCTCTGGTTCAAGATTCCAACATTGAAACCATTGTTTGTAAACTTACTATAAACAGTGCAGTCTGTGTTATTTTGTCTTCAATGAAAGATAACTCTAAAATACAGAAAATGTTGATAATGATCAGATGCGTATTTGCTCATTACCGGTAACTTATCAGCAGCAGCATTGGTTGCACTAAAGTCATTCTACATAGTTTTCTTGGTACATGTATTAAAAACAAAATAAAACATATTACTTGTAGCACTCTGACCTCTTCATATTTATTATTTGATCAACAGAATTTCAATCAGTTTCTATTCATGTACATGTAGGCTAAAATAAAATTAATCAGTGTTGTTGGTAACAGGTCCAAAATAAATTGGGGCTGGTGGATGGATTTTCATTTTATTTTTCAAATTATTTTACAAAATATCTTGCTAACTGGCATAAAGAACCCCTTGAACTCAGAAATTCAATAATATATCTATATTTCAATGAAATGCATAAATTGATTATAGACATACCGGTAGAACATTAGAGTATAAATTAGAGAGTATAGATAAAGATGGATTACCTCTTTAAATAACAAATTTGAAATAGTTGCTTGGGTATAAAATAATAAATATAAATTGAAGAAATGCTTCTATCAATTAATATTGATTTTATTTTGAATATTTTATTATAAAATGAGATGATTAAATGATACACTTTATTGTTCTATTTTTAGAACAGACCATTCAGGTGATACCATATAGTGATAGAGATCGTTAGGCTGTTCCCATAGCTATGTTCTGAACATCAAATATCCCAGATTGATTGTTTGTATTGTTTTATTCCATAGTTATAAGCGATAATGAGTCTAATTAACGTTAATTTGTGACAAAATTACACAATAAAATTTCTGGTCTCTGTTAAAAGTAACCACTATTTGTTAGCTAAACAACCACACATTTTTGGACCAGAAAATATTCGAAATATAATCAATATTAATCGATGGAAGCATTTCCGGACAGGAGTCTTCGATTCATATCTAATATGTTATACCGGTAACTATATAGTACAAGTTTACAAAGAGATAGACCATCTTTAACCATGATGATTAATGAAAAACAAAATGGCTAGCGATGAAAAATGGCAAAATCAAGAAAATTAGTTTTGGGCATTACCAGAAATACATGTATGCATACATTTTATTTTGGCCTTAGCTAATGCCTTGATGCCTTTAGTGCTATGCAGATAAACCTTCAAACAAGACTTTAAGTGTGTCTGTCATTTGCAGAATGGGGTCCCCAGAGGTTGAATTTATTGACACTAGTGGCATCACCAAATTTACCCTCTGGACCTCATTCTGCTTAGGCCTCATCTTCTGGGAAGTATCTTATATACAGTCTCAAAATAACATTGTTTTAGTTACTTCTGTTCAGTTTCTATATCCCCTAATTTGCAGAAGATAAAATGCATAATCCAAGTGACTAATGGGTGAACATCACTAGATTCAACTGGGGAACTTGAATCTGATGCAAGGTCTCCCATAGCAGTTGAGGCCTAAGCAGAATGAGGTTCCCTCTGGGGACCTCATTCTGCAAATGACAGACAAATTATTTCAAGGCTTGTATGCATATAAGTGATAAGGCCAAAACAAAATACCTGTATTTAGGGTTACATGGTCTAAAATAATTTTTGTAGGTACATTGTAGGTAGGGAATTGTTTTTGTTTTTCGTTTTTTTTAAATTCTGAATTCCATTGGGTCATTGGCAGTTCAATCTAGGAAGCTTCACATTTCAGATTAATTGACAGGTTCAATACTAACTATTGTTATCTTGAATTACATGTAGTCAAAGCACTAGAATAGCAAAACTTCTAAACATTTTTATAGGAGAGGTTTGAAAATGGGTAAGATACTTTTCGATGCCCTTCCCACTAAAAAAAATATATCTGTGTCTAAAGTCCAATAAAAACTTTTTGGTAGGTACCTTTTTCTAGGGTACGTAGGGAAACCATACATACAGGTATTTTTTTTTTGCCTAAGTACTGCATGAAACTAGCATTGTCTTTTTTATTTAGGGACCAGATGAATGAAGCAGCGTGGGCGACTGCTAAAGGTCAGCTGATAGCATGCCCTAACTGCAGCAGGAAGTTCGCACCTGATAGGTTACCTGTACATCAGAGGATCTGTAAGCCGAAGGATGGCAGCGCTCCTGTACCATTCGAACTGGCGGTAAGTTTCAGTAAACATAACCCCCATGTGGTCATCTCATACTGTGCCCTAACTGCAGCAGGAAGTTCGCACCTGATAGGTTACCTGTACATCAGAGGATCTGTAAGCCGAAGGATGGCAGCGCTCCTGTACCATTCGAACTGGTGGTAAGTTTCAGTAAACATAACCCCCATGTGGTCAGCTGACTGCAGCAGGATGTTCGCGCCTGATAGGTTACCTGTACATCAGAGGATCTGTAAGCCGAAGGATGGCAGCGCTCCTGTACCATTCGAACTGGCGGTAAGTTTCAGTAAACATAACCCCCATGTGGTCAGCTGACTGCAGCAGGAAGTTCGCGCCTGATAGGTTACTTGTACATCAGAGGATCTGTAAGCCGAAGGATGGCAGCGCTCCTGTACCATTCGAACTGGCGGTAAGTTTCAGTAAACATAACCCCCATGTGGTCATCTCATACTGTGCCCTAACTGCAGCAGGAAGTTCGCACCTGATAGGTTACCTGTACATCAGAGGATCTGTAAGCCGAAGGACTATGGCGTTCCTGTGCCATTCAATCCTGTGGTAAGTTTCATTAAACATAACCCCCATGTGTCAGCTCATACTGCGCCCTACCTGTAACTGCAGCAGGAAAATCATGCCCGACAGTTTCTTTGTACATCAGCGGATATGTAAGCCGAAGGACTGTGGCCCTCCTGTGCCATTCGATCTTGTGCCAAATTTTCATTAGATATAACCCCAGTGTTGTCAGCTCATACTGTGCTCTCATGTGGGTGAGCATGATTCATTAGACATACCCCCATCTGGTCAGCTCATACTGCGCTCTCATGTGGGTGATCATGATATCTACAGCAGGAAGTTTGGTAAAAATAACACATGATTCATGAAGACTTTGAAATATACCTGCCGCACATTGGTACTTAAAGATACAGATTGGTAGCTGCGCATTGGTACACTAAGATACAGATGCCGTTCCCTGCTGCGCTTTGGTACACTTAAAGATATGGATGGCGTTCCATGTCATGCTTTGGTACACTAAGATACAGATGGCGTTCCCTGTCATGCTTTGGTACACTTAAAGATACGGATGGCGTTCCCTGTCATGCTTTGGTACACTTAAAGATACGGATGGTGCTCCCTGTCATGCTTTGGTACACTTAAAGATATGGATGGTGTTCCCTGTCATGCTTTGGTACACTTAAAGATATGGATGGTGTTCCCTGTCATGCTTTGGTACACTTAAAGATATGGATGGTGTTCCCTGTCATGCTTTGGTACATTTAAAGATATGGATGGTGTTCCCTGTCATGCTTTGGTACACTTAAAGATACAGATGGCGTTCCCTGTCATGCTTTGGTACACTTAAAGATACAGATGGCGTTCCCTGTCATGCTTTGGTACACTTAAAGATATGGATGGTGTTCCCTGTCATGCTTTGGTACACTTAAAAGATACGGATGGTGTTCCCTGTCATGCTTTGGTACACTTAAAGATACGGATGGTGTTCCCTGTCATGCTTTGGTACACTTAAAGATACGGATGGTGTTCCCTGTCATGCTTTGGTACACTTAAAGATACGGATGGTGCTCCCTGTCATGCTTTGGTACACTTAAAGATACGGATGGTGTTCCCTGTCATGCTTTGGTACACTTAAAGATACGGATGGTGTTCCCTGTCATGCTTTGGTACATTTAAAGATACGGATAGCGTTCCCTGTCATGCTTTGGTACACTTAAAGATATGGATGGTGTTCCCTGTCATGCTTTGGTTCACTTAAAGATATGGATGGCGTTCCCTGTCATACTTTGGTACACTTAAAGATACGGGTGGTGTTCCCTGTCATACTTTGGTACACTTAGAGATACGGATGGCGTTCCCTGTCATACTTTGGTACACTTAAAGATACGGATGGCGTTCCCTGTCATACTTTGGTACACTTAGAGATATGGATGGTGCTCCCTGTCATGCTTTGGTACACTTAAAGATATGGATGGTGTTCCCTGTCATACTTTGGTACACTTAAAGATACAGATGGCGTTCCCTGTCATGCTTTGGTACACTTAAAGATACAGATGGCGTTCCCTGTCATGCTTTGGTACACTTAAAGATACGGATGGCGTTCCCTGTCATGCTTTGGTACACTTAAATATACGGATGGTGTTCCCTGCCACGATTTGGTACACTTAAAGATATGGATGGTGTTCCCTGTCATACTTTGGTACACTTAAAGATACGGATGGCGTTCCCTGTCATGCTTTGGTACACTTAAAGATATGGATGGTGTTCCCTGTCATGCTTTGGTACACTTAAAGATACGGATGGTGTTCCCTGTCATGCTTTGGTACACTTAGAGATACGGATGGTGCTCCCTGTCATGCTTTGGTACATTTAAAGATACGGATGGCGTTCCCTGTCATGCTTTGGTACATTTAAAGATACGGATGGTGTTCCCTGTCATGCTTTGGTACATTTAAAGATACGGATGGCGTTCCCTGTCATGCTTTGGTACATTTAAAGATACGGATGGTGTTCCCTGCCATGCTTTGGTACACTTAAAGATACGGATGGTGTTCCCTACCACACATTGGTACACTTAAAGATACGGATGGTGTTCCCTGTCATGCTTTGGTACACTTAAAGATATGGATGGTGTTCCCTGTCATGCTTTGGTACACTTAAAGATACGGATGGTGTTCCCTGCTGCACATTGGTACACTTAAAGATACGGATGGTGTTCCCTGCTGCACATTGGTACACTTAAAGATATGGATGGTGTTCCCTGTCCTGCTTTGGTACACTTAAAGATACGGATGGTGTTCCCTGTCATGCTTTGGTACACTTAAAGATATGGATGGTGCTCCCTGTCATGCTTTGGTACACTTAAAGATATGGATGGTGTTCCCTGCTGCACATTGGTACACTTAAAGATACGGATGGTGTTCCCTGTCATGCTTTGGTACACATAAAGATACGGATGGTGTTCCCTGTCATGCTTTGGTACACTTAAAGATACGGATGGTGTTCCCTGTCATGCTTTGGTACATTTAAAGATATGGATGGTGTTCCCTGTCATGCTTTGGTACACTTAAAGATACGGATGGTGTTCCCTGTCATGCTTTGGTACATTTAAAGATACGGATGGTGTTCCCTGTCATGCTTTGGTACATTTAAAGATACGGATGGTGTTCCCTGTCATGCTTTGGTACACTTAAAGATATGGATGGCGTACCCTGTCATGCTTTGGTACACTTAAAGATATGGATGGTGTTCCCTGTCATGCTTTGGTACACTTACAGATACAGATGGTGCTCCCTGCTGCACATTGGTACACTTAAAGATATGGATGGTGTTCCCTGTCAATCTTTGGTACACTTAAAGATACGGATGGTGTTCCCTGCTGCACATTGGTACACTTAAAGATATGGATGGTGTTCCCTGTCATGCTTTGGTACACTTAAAGATACGGATGGTGTTCCCTGCTGCACATTGGTACACTTAAAGATATGGATGGTGTTCCCTGTTATGCTTTGGTACACTTAAAGATATGGATGGTGTTCCCTGTCATGCTTTGGTACACTTAAAGATACAGATGGTGTTCCCTGCTGCACATTGGTACACTTAAAGATATGGATGGTGTTCCTTGTCATGCTTTGGTACACTTAAAGATACGGATGGTGTTCCCTGCTGCACATTGGTACACTTAAAGATATGGATGGTGTTCCCTGTCATGCTTTGGTACACTTAAAGATATGGATGGTGTTCCTTGTCATGCTTTGGTACACTTAAAGATACGGATGGTGTTCCTTGCTGCACATTGGTACACTTAAAGATACGGATGGTGTTCCCTGCTGCACATTGGTACACTTAAAGATATGGATGGTGTTCCCTGT
This sequence comes from Siphonodentalium dalli, assembly GCA_032622095.1. Taxonomy (NCBI): domain Eukaryota; kingdom Metazoa; phylum Mollusca; class Scaphopoda; order Gadilida; family Siphonodentaliidae; genus Siphonodentalium; species Siphonodentalium dalli. The sequence goes on from CP136063.1 coordinate 197,500,480, forward strand.
CATGCTTTGGTACACTTAAAGATATGGATGGTGTTCCCTGTCATGTTTTGGTATACTTAAAGATACGGATGGTGTTCCCTGTCATGCTTTGGTACACTTAAAGATACGGATAGCGTTCCCTGTCATGCTTTGGTACACTTAAAGATATGGATGTCGTTCCCTGCTGCTCATTGGTACACTTAAAGATATGGATGGTGTTCCCTGTCATGCTTTGGTACACTTAAAGATATGGATGGTGTTCCCTGTCGTGCTTTGGTACACTTAAAGATATGGATGGTGTTCCCTGTCATGCTTTGGTACACTTAAATATACGGATGGTGTTCCCTGTCATGCTTTGGTACACTTAAAGATACGGATGGTGTTCCCTGTCATGCTGTAGTACACTTAAAGATATGGATGGTGCTCCCTGTCATGCTTTGGTACACTTAAAGATACGGATGTTGTTCCCTGTCATGCTTTGGTACATTTAAAGATACGGATGGTGTTCCCTGTCATGCTTTGGTACATTTAAAGATACGGATGGTGTTCCCTGTCATGCTTTGGTACACTTAAAGATATGGATGGTGTTCCCTGTCATGCTTTGGTACATTTAAAGATACGGATGGTGTTCCCTGCTGCACATTGGTACGCTTAAAGATATGGATGGTGTTCCCTGTCATGCTTTGGTACACTTAAAGATGTGGATGGTGTTCCCTGTCATGCTTTGGTACACTTAAAGATATGGATGGTGTTCCCTGTCATGCTTTGGTACACTTAAAGATATGGATGGTGCTCCCTGTCATGCTTTGGTACACTTAAAGATATGGATGGTGTTCCCTGCTGCACATTGGTACACTTAAAGATACGGATGGTGTTCCCTGCTGCACATTGGTACACTTAAAGATATGGATGGTGTTCCTTGTCATGCTTTGGTACACTTAAAGATACGGATGGTGTTCCTTGCTGCACATTGGTACACTTAAAGATACGGATGGTGTTCCCTGCTGCACATTGGTACACTTAAAGATATGGATGGTGTTCCCTGTCATGCTTTGGTACACTTAAAGATATGGATGGTGTTCCCTGTCATGTTTTGGTATACTTAAAGATACGGATGGTGTTCCCTGTCATGCTTTGGTACACTTAAAGATACGGATAGCGTTCCCTGTCATGCTTTGGTACACTTAAAGATATGGATGGTGTTCCCTGTCATGCTTTGGTACACTTAAAGATACGGATGTCGTTCCCTGCTGCTCATTGGTACACTTAAAGATATGGATGGTGTTCCCTGTCATGCTTTGGTACACTTAAAGATATGGATGGTGTTCCCTGTCATGCTTTGGTACACTTAAATATACGGATGGTGTTCCCTGTCATGCTTTGGTACACTTAAAGATACGGATGGTGTTCCCTGTCATGCTGTGGTACACTTAAAGATATGGATGGTGCTCCCTGTCATGCTTTGGTACACTTAAAGATACGGATGTTGTTCCCTGTCATGCTTTGGTACATTTAAAGATACGGATGGTGTTCCCTGTCATGCTTTGGTACATTTAAAGATACGGATGGTGTTCCCTGTCATGCTTTTGTACACTTCAAGATATGGATGGTGTTCCCTGTCATGCTTTGGTACATTTAAAGATACGGATGGTGTTCCCTGCTGCACATTGGTACGCTTAAAGATATGGATGGTGTTCCCTGTCATGCTTTGGTACACTTAAAGATGTGGATGGTGTTCCCTGTCATGCTTTGGTACACTTAAAGATATGGATGGTGTTCCCTGTCATGCTTTGGTACACTTAAAGATATGGATGGTGCTCCCTGTCATGCTTTGGTACACTTAAAGATATGGATGGTGTTCCCTGCTGCACATTGGTACACTTAAAGATACGGATGGTGTTCCCTGCTGCACATTGGTACACTTAAAGATACGGATGGTGTTCCCTGTCATGCTTTGGTACACTTAAAGATACGGATGGTGTTCCCTGTCATGCTTTGGTACACTTAAAGATACGGATGGTGCTCCCTGTCATGCTTTGGTACACTTAAAGATACGGATGGTGTTCCCTGTCATGCTTTGGTACATTTAAAGATACGGATGGTGTTCCCTGTCATGCTTTGGTACACTTAAAGATACGGATGGTGTTCCCTGTCATGCTTTGGTACATTTAAAGATACGGATGGTGTTCCCTGTCATGCTTTGGTACATTTAAAGATACGGATGGTGTTCCTTGCTGCACATTGGTACACTTAAAGATACGGATGGTGTTCCCTGCTGCACATTGGTACACTTAAAGATATGGATGGTGTTCCCTGTCATGCTTTGGTACACTTAAAGATATGGATGGTGTTCCCTGTCATGTTTTGGTATACTTAAAGATACGGATGGTGTTCCCTGTCATGCTTTGGTACACTTAAAGATACGGATAGCGTTCCCTGTCATGCTTTGGTACACTTAAAGATATGGATGGTGTTCCCTGTCATGCTTTGGTACACTTAAAGATATGGATGGTGTTCCCTGTCATGCTTTGGTACACTTAAAGATATGGATGGTGTTCCCTGTCATGCTTTGGTACACTTAAAGATATGGATGGTGCTCCCTGTCATGCTTTGGTACACTTAAAGATATGGATGGTGTTCCCTGCTGCACATTGGTACACTTAAAGATACGGATGGTGTTCCCTGCTGCACATTGGTACACTTAAAGATATGGATGGTGTTCCTTGTCATGCTTTGGTACACTTAAAGATACGGATGGTGTTCCTTGCTGCACATTGGTACACTTAAAGATACGGATGGTGTTCCCTGCTGCACATTGGTACACTTAAAGATATGGATGGTGTTCCCTGTCATGCTTTGGTACACTTAAAGATATGGATGGTGTTCCCTGTCATGTTTTGGTATACTTAAAGATACGGATGGTGTTCCCTGTCATGCTTTGGTACACTTAAAGATACGGATAGCGTTCCCTGTCATGCTTTGGTACACTTAAAGATATGGATGGTGTTCCCTGTCATGCTTTGGTACACTTAAAGATACGGATGTCGTTCCCTGCTGCTCATTGGTACACTTAAAGATATGGATGGTGTTCCCTGTCATGCTTTGGTACACTTAAAGATATGGATGGTGTTCCCTGTCATGCTTTGGTACACTTAAATATACGGATGGTGTTCCCTGTCATGCTTTGGTACACTTAAAGATACGGATGGTGTTCCCTGTCATGCTGTGGTACACTTAAAGATATGGATGGTGCTCCCTGTCATGCTTTGGTACACTTAAAGATACGGATGTTGTTCCCTGTCATGCTTTGGTACATTTAAAGATACGGATGGTGTTCCCTGTCATGCTTTGGTACATTTAAAGATACGGATGGTGTTCCCTGTCATGCTTTGGTACACTTAAAGATATGGATGGTGTTCCCTGTCATGCTTTGGTACATTTAAAGATACGGATGGTTTTCCCTGCTGCACATTGGTACGCTTAAAGATATGGATGGTGTTCCCTGTCATGCTTTGGTACACTTAAAGATGTGGATGGTGTTCCCTGTCATGCTTTGGTACACTTAAAGATATGGATGGTGTTCCCTGTCATGCTTTGGTACACTTAAAGATATGGATGGTGCTCCCTGTCATGCTTTGGTACACTTAAAGATATGGATGGTGTTCCCTGCTGCACATTGGTACACTTAAAGATACGGATGGTGTTCCCTGCTGCACATTGGTACACTTAAAGATACGGATGGTGTTCCCTGTCATGCTTTGGTACACTTAAAGATACGGATGGTGTTCCCTGTCATGCTTTGGTACACTTAAAGATACGGATGGTGCTCCCTGTCATGCTTTGGTACACTTAAAGATACGGATGGTGTTCCCTGTCATGCTTTGGTACATTTAAAGATATGGATGGTGTTCCCTGTCATGCTTTGGTACACTTAAAGATACGGATGGTGTTCCCTGTCATGCTTTGGTACATTTAAAGATACGGATGGTGTTCCCTGTCATGCTTTGGTACATTTAAAGATACGGATGGTGTTCCCTGTCATGCTTTGGTACACTTAAAGATATGGATGGCGTACCCTGTCATGCTTTGGTACACTTAAAGATATGGATGGTGTTCCCTGTCATGCTTTGGTACACTTACAGATACAGATGGTGCTCCCTGCTGCACATTGGTACACTTAAAGATATGGATGGTACACTTAAAGATACAGATGGCGTTCCCTGTCATGCTTTGGTACACTTAAAGATACAGATGGCGTTCCCTGTCATGCTTTGGTACACTTAAAGATACGGATGGTGTTCCCTGCTGCACATTGGTACACTTAAAGATATGGATTGTGTTCCCTGTCATGCTTTGGTACACTTAAAGATACGGATGGTGTTCCCTGCTGCACATTGGTACACTTAAAGATATGGATGGTGTTCCCTGTCATGCTTTGGTACATTTAAAGATACGGATGGTGTTCCCTGTCATGCTTTGGTACACTTAAAGATATGGATGGTGTTCCCTGTCATGCTTTGGTACATTTAAAGATACGGATGGTGTTCCCTGCTGCACATTGGTACGCTTAAAGATATGGATGGTGTTCCCTGTCATGCTTTGGTACACTTAAAGATATGGATGGTGTTCCCTGTCATGCTTTGGTACACTTAAAGATATGGATGGTGTTCCCTGTCATGCTTTGGTACACTTAAAGATATGGATGGTGCTCCCTGTCATGCTTTGGTACACTTAAAGATATGGATGGTGTTCCCTGCTGCACATTGGTACACTTAAAGATACGGATGGTGTTCCCTGCTGCACATTTGTACACTTAAAGATACGGATGGTGTTCCCTGTCATGCTTTGGTACACTTAAAGATACGGATGGTGTTCCCTGTCATGCTTTGGTACACTTAAAGATACGGATGGTGCTCCCTGTCATGCTTTGGTACACTTAAAGATACGGATGGTGTTCCCTGTCATGCTTTGGTACATTTAAAGATATGGATGGTGTTCCCTGTCATGCTTTGGTACACTTAAAGATACGGATGGTGTTCCCTGTCATGCTTTGGTACATTTAAAGATACGGATGGTGTTCCCTGTCATGCTTTGGTACATTTAAAGATACGGATGGTGTTCCCTGTCATGCTTTGGTACACTTAAAGATATGGATGGCGTACCCTGTCATGCTTTGGTACACTTAAAGATATGGATGGTGTTCCCTGTCATGCTTTGGTACACTTACAGATACAGATGGTGCTCCCTGCTGCACATTGGTACACTTAAAGATATGGATGGTACACTTAAAGATACAGATGGCGTTCCCTGTCATGCTTTGGTACACTTAAAGATACAGATGGCGTTCCCTGTCATGCTTTGGTACACTTAAAGATACGGATGGTGTTCCCTGCTGCACATTGGTACACTTAAAGATATGGATTGTGTTCCCTGTCATGCTTTGGTACACTTAAAGATACGGATGGTGTTCCCTGCTGCACATTGGTACACTTAAAGATATGGATGGTGTTCCCTGTTATGCTTTGGTACACTTAAAGATATGGATGGTGTTCCCTGTCATGCTTTGGTACACTTAAAGATACGGATGGTGTTCCCTGCTGCACATTGGTACACTTAAAGATATGGATGGTGTTCCTTGTCATGCTTTGGTACACTTAAAGATACGGATGGTGTTCCCTGCTGCACATTGGTACACTTAAAGATATGGATGGTGTTCCCTGTCATGCTTTGGTACACTTAAAGATATGGATGGTGTTCCCTGTCATGCTTTGGTACACTTAAAGATATGGATGGTGTTCCCTGTCATGCTTTGGTACACTTAAAGATATGGATGGTGTTCCCTGTCATGCTTTGGTACACTTAAAGATATGGATGGTGCTCCCTGTCATGCTTTGGTACACTTAAAGATATGGATGGTGTTCCCTGCTGCACATTGGTACACTTAAAGATACGGATGGTGTTCCCTGCTGCACATTGGTACACTTAAAGATACGGATGGTGTTCCCTGTCATGCTTTGGTACACTTAAAGATACGGATGGTGTTCCCTGTCATGCTTTGGTACACTTAAAGATACGGATGGTGCTCCCTGTCATGCTTTGGTACACTTAAAGATACGGATGGTGTTCCCTGTCATGCTTTGGTACATTTAAAGATATGGATGGTGTTCCCTGTCATGCTTTGGTACACTTAAAGATACGGATGGTGTTCCCTGTCATGCTTTGGTACATTTAAAGATACGGATGGTGTTCCCTGTCATGCTTTGGTACATTTAAAGATACGGATGGTGTTCCCTGTCATGCTTTGGTACACTTAAAGATATGGATGGCGTACCCTGTCATGCTTTGGTACACTTAAAGATATGGATGGTGTTCCCTGTCATGCTTTGGTACACTTACAGATACAGATGGTGCTCCCTGCTGCACATTGGTACACTTAAAGATATGGATGGTACACTTAAAGATACAGATGGCGTTCCCTGTCATGCTTTGGTACACTTAAAGATACAGATGGCGTTCCCTGTCATGCTTTGGTACACTTAAAGATACGGATGGTGTTCCCTGCTGCACATTGGTACACTTAAAGATATGGATGGTGTTCCCTGTCATGCTTTGGTACACTTAAAGATACGGATGGTGTTTCCTGCTGCACATTGGTACACTTAAAGATATGGATGGTGTTCCCTGTTATGCTTTGGTACACTTAAAGATATGGATGGTGTTCCCTGTCATGCTTTGGTACACTTAAAGATACGGATGGTGTTCCCTGCCACGATTTGGTACACTTAAAGATATGGATGGTGTTCCTTGTCATGCTTTGGTACACTTAAAGATACGGATGGTGTTCCCTGCTGCACATTGGTACACTTAAAGATATGGATGGTGTTCCTTGTCATGCTTTGGTACACTTAAAGATATGGATGGTGTTCCCTGTCATGCTTTGGTACACTTAAAGATACGGATGGTGTTCCCTGCTGCACATTGGTACACTTAAAGATACGGATGGTGTTCCCTGCTGCACATTGGTACACTTAAAGATATGGATGGTGTTCCCTGTCATGCTTTGGTACACTTAAAGATATTGATGGTGTTCCCTGTCATGTTTTGGTATACTTAAAGATACGGATGGTGTTCCCTGTCATGCTTTGGTACACTTAAAGATACGGATGGTGTTCCCTGTCATGCTTTGGTACACTTAAAGATACGGATGGCATTCCCTGTCGTGCTTTGGTACACTTAAAGATACGGATGGTGTTCCCTGCTGCTCATTGGTACACTTAAAGATATGGATGGTGTTCCCTGTCATGCTTTGGTACACTTAAAGATAAGGATGGTGTTCCCTGTCATGCTTTGGTACACTTAAAGATACGGATGGTGTTCCCTGTCATGCTTTGGTACACTTAAAGATACGGATGGTGTTCCCTGTCATGCTGTGGTACACTTAAAGATATGGATGGTGCTCCCTGTCATGCTTTGGTACACTTAAAGATACGGATGTTGTTCCCTGTCATGCTTTGGTACATTTAAAGATATGGATGGTGTTCCCTGTCATGCTTTGGTACATTTAAAGATACGGATGGTGTTCCCTGTCATGCTTTGGTACACTTAAAGATATGGATGGTGTTCCCTGTCATGCTTTGGTACATTTAAAGATACGGATGGTGTTCCCTGCTGCACATTGGTACACTTAAAGATATGGATGGTGTTCCCTGTCATGCTTTGGTACACTTAAAGATATGGATGGTGTTCCCTGTCATGCTTTGGTACACTTAAAGATACGGATGGTGTTCCCTGTCATGCTTTGGTACACTTAAAGATATGGATGGTGTTCCCTGTCACGCTTTGGTACGCTTAAAGATACGGATGGTGTTCCCTGCCACGCTTTGGTACACTTAAAGATACGGATGGGGCTCCCTGCTGCACATTGGTACACTTAAAGATATGGATGGTGCTCCTTGACACACATTGGTACACTTAAAGATACGGATGGCGTTCCCTGACACACATTGGTACACTTAAAGATATGGATGGTGCTCCCTGACACACATTGGTACACTTAAAGATATGGATGGTGTTCCCTGACACACATTGGTACACTTAAAGATACGGATGGCGTTCCCTGACACACATTGGTACACTTAAAGATATGGATGGTGCTCCCTGCTGCACATTGGTACACTTAAAGATATGGATGGTGCTCCCTGCTGCACATTGGTACACTTAAAGATATGGATGGTGCTCCCTGACACACATTGGTACACTTAAAGATACGGATGGCGTTCCCTGACACACATTGGTACACTTAAAGATATGGATGGTGCTCCCTTCTGCACATTGGTACACTTAAAGATATGGATGGTGCTCCCTGCTGCACATTGGTACACTTAAAGATACGGATGGCGTTCCCTGCTGCACATTGGTACACTTAAAGATACGGATGGCATTCCCTGCTGCACATTGGTACACTTAAAGATACGGATGGCATTCCCTGCTGCACATTGGTACACTTAAAGATATGGATGGCGTTCTCTGCCGCGCTTTGGTACACTTAAAGATACGGATAGTGTTCCCTGCCGCACATTGTACACTGAAAGATACGGATGGCGTTCCCTGCTGCACATTGGTACACTTAAAGATTTGGACGGTGCTCCCTGCTGCACATTGGTACACTTAATGATATGGATAGCGTACGCAGTGGATAAAGCTGTAAAAATTATTCATAGCTTTTTAATCCATCATCAATAAGAAGAGCATGAATAATTAGATAGACTTTGTTCATACTTTTATTATCAATAATCCCTGGGTGATGAATACAGTGTGTTGAAATCTTTGCTTACATACACAACTGTAAGAGTGATAAATACAGCGTGTTGAAATCTTTGCTTACATACACAACTGTAAGAGTGATGAAATACACTGTGTGGAGATCTTTGTTCATATACTCTACTGTAATAGTGAAGAAATACAGCATGTTGAAATTAGTGTCGTGCGGTTAACCGAGAAAACAACTCGGTTTCGGTTTTAAAAAATACCGACCGAAACCGACCGACGCGATTCTGCCCAACCGACATTACGGTTTTTTTTGTGTATGTTTATTTTTCAATTGAATCGACTTGTTAGTTGATAGTGTTGTCAAATAATCGACCTCTCTGATCAATTATATGGGGCTCCCTGCTGCACATTGGTACACTTAAAGATATGGATGGTGCTCCCTGACACACATTGGTACACTTAAAGATACGGATGGCGTTCCCTGACACACATTGGTACACTTAAAGATATGTATGGTGCTCCCTGCTGCACATTGGTACACTTAAAGATATGGATGGCGTTCCCTGACACACATTGGTACACTTAAAGATACGGATGGTGCTCCCTGCTGCACATTGGTACACTTAAAGATATGGATGGTGCTCCCTGACACACATTGGTACACTTAAAGATACGGATGGCGTTCCCTGACACACATTGGTACACTTAAAGATATGGATGGTGCTCCCTGCTGCACATTGGTACACTTAAAGATATGGATGGCGTTCCCTGACACACATTGGTACACTTAAAGATATGGATGGTGCTCCCTGCTGCACATTGGTACACTTAAAGATATGGATGTTGCTCCCTGCCGCACATTGGTACACTTAAAGATACGGATGGCGTTCCCTGCTGCACATTGGTGCACTGAAAAATACGGATGGTGCTCCCTGCTGCACATTGGTACACTTAAAGATATGGATGGCGTTCCCTGACACACATTGGTACACTTACACATATGGATAGCATTCCCTGCCATGAATTAGTACACTTAAATATTTGGATGGTTTTCCCTGTCGCACCTTGGCACACTTAAAGACACGGATGGGCTGTCGCACCTTGGCACACTTAAAGACACGGATGGCATTCCCTGCCGCACTGTGTACATTTAAAGACACGGATGGCATTTCCTGCCGCGCTTTGGTACACTTAAAGATATGGATGGCGTTCTCTGTCGCACTTTGGTACACTTAAAGATACGGATAGTGTTCCCTGCCGCACATTTGTACACTGAAAGATACGGATGGCGTTCCCTGCTGCACATTGGTACACTTAAAGATTTGGACGGTGCTCCCTGCTGCACATTGGTACACTTAATGATATGGATAGCGTACGCAGTGGATAAAGCTGTAAAAATTATTCATAGCTTTTTAATCCATCATCAATAAGAAGAGCATGAATAATTAGATAGACTTTGTTCATACTTTTATTATCAATAATCCCTGGGTGATGAATACAGTGTGTTGAAATCTTTGCTTACATACACAACTGTAAGAGTGATAAATACAGCGTGTTGAAATCTTTGCTTACATACACAACTGTAAGAGTGATAAATACAGCGTGTTGAAATCTTTGCTTACATACACAACTGTAAGAGTGATGAAATACACTGTGTGGAGATCTTTGTTCATATACTCTACTGTAATAGTGAAGAAATACAGCATGTTGAAATTAGTGTTGTGCGGTTAACCGAGAAAACAACTCGGTTTCGGTTTTAAAAAATACCGACCGAAACCGACCGACGCGATTCTGCCCAACCGACATTACGGTTTTTTTTTGTATGTTTATTTTTCAATTGAATCGACTTGTTAGTTGATAGTGTTGTCAAATAATCGACCTCTCTGATCAATTATATATCGCGATGTGTCCATTTCGTCTCAGATATGTGTTGTTATAATATTGTAAGCGTCATTAAGTTGCCAAACAAAACTGAAATGAGGAAGCATGTCGTTGTAAAAATGAGAATGCGAACGAAAAGAAATGTTATACCACGTGGGAAATGGTCCAGTATGTCGTTGACTTTTGTCACCTTTATTTTCAACTGTCTTAGAATAAGTGTGCACTTTATTTGAATTGATGGCGTGTGCTTGACGTAACATTTCGTTCCGTGCGGAAATAAAGTCGGTAGTCAGAACTGCAATTTCTGAAACTTCATTCTCCCGGCTAATCGGTCAATAAAATTGAACTTTTATCTATAACGTTCAACGAAATATTACGAATTTGAGCCGGCCAATTGCCGTGTATACGTGCACTTATCAGCGTCTTGTTGATCGCGGCAGTTATTTTTGCGCGTAACGGTATCTCTAACCCACAAACTGAGCGGGAACATCAAACGCGTAATTACGTCATCATTGTCGAGGAACTGGGCACATGTCGCACTTGCTACACCGTAACTGATTGATTACCACGGCCTTGTCTTGAAACGATATCGGTACCAATATATAAGTCGCACAGGACTTCATCTTGTATGCATGAAACGTCGCTGTATTTGCGTTTCCCTTTTATGTTTTGATTTTGGTACGGTGGAAATATTTCTGTATAGTCGGAAAAAAGTTTGAGTCAGCGTCTGGAAATATGGTCAGTCGCCACTACTATTTTGTGTTTGCTTAAACTTTATGGTTCAATATATGACTTTTATCTCACATTCTCATTAAAGTTCATGATTTAGCAACAGAGCAAGCTGTTCCCGAACTTATTATGGCCCTCTGTAACTGGTAGTGCCTGTTTTGTCCAGTTGTGTTGGACTAATTGCTATTATGTTAAGTAATTGCTTACTAAAACCGAAACCGAAACCGAGGTTTTTTACCAAAAAAAAAACCAAAACCGAAACGTAAATTCTAAAACCTCACAACACTAGTTGAAATCTTTGTTTACATACACAACTGCAAGAGTCAAGAAACCCCAATATTTTTAAAGACATCCCATTTTGCTGCTAAACAAAGAACAAGAATTATATTTGATGAAAATCATGGGATTGCATTGATCATAATCAGACATGGAGAGATGCATATTCAGTTTAAATCAATACACATTTGTTCTGTTTGAAGATTATTTTTAGGTTTCAGTAATGCTTGTTGAATCATTTCAGTAACCATTCCAGACCAAATGGCAATCCAATTAAAAAGTATATGACATTGAGTGACTTCCTTGACGATGATTGGAAATATCAGAATGAAAATGTTGATATGTGATATTTTGTTTTTCCAACCAATATTTATGTGAAATATCATCTGCGCAATCTAAACCAAGAACTCGTCATTTTTATGAAAAATATACTTCCAGTAGAGAAGCATAGGCCTGTGGCTACGATCGTAATTGGTAGGCCTATTACTAAAAGCAGAATATAATTTGTTGATTGGGAATGTTGAGTGCCCAGGGATGCAGTCATACATGTTCAATATTTCAAAAAGCGATATATGAATATCTATTGAATGCAAATGCACTCATCAACATGTGACTCCACGATTGTCTTCCGTTGAATGACAAGTTGCAAACCAAGCCCATCGCAATTATGTTGAAGTAGTAGATATCCTGTTTTCAAGAAAAAATTTCAATCTTAATTTGCATTTTACAATATTTATATTCATGATTTGATATGAATTTCAACCAGAACATATTACGAAGACCTTTAATTTCCGGATGATAACTTTAGTGAGTCTGAACTGAACTGAATGGAAGGAAATTTGGTGTGTGAATTTACTAGCCCAAAATATAGGTCAAGTTCGAATTTGAGTTTCGCCCGCCAACACCTGAGTTATGGCCCATTATTGAAATTACCACGGGCGTATTTTTGCCACATCCTAGCCATGCTCTTAATATTTATTCTACAATGTATAATCCATTGGTGAGCGCATAATAATTCATAATCTTTGCTCAATTCACAGCCCGAACAGAAGGGAGCATTGAAACCCAGACCTACCATGGTTTGCTATTTATGCGGCCGAGAATTTGGATCCAAATCGATCAGCATTCATGAACCTCAGTGTCTGGAGAAATGGAAGATGGAAAACAGCAAATTACCATCTCATCTGAAGAGACAACTCCCTAAGAAACCCGAAGTTAGAGCAATCAATGGTAAGTTTACACGTTAAACATAACTCTCTGTAAGTTAGAGTAATCAATGGTAAGTTTACACGTTAAACATAACTCTCTGTAAGTTAGAGTAATCAATGGTAAGTTTACACGTTAAACATAACTCTTTGTAAGTTAGAGTAATCAATGGTAAGTTTACACATTAAACATAACTCTCTGTAAGTTAGAGTAATCAATGGTAAGTTTACACGTTAAACATAACTCTCTGTAAGTTAGAGTAATCAATGGTAAGTTTACACGTTAAACATACCATGCTGGACAAAACAAGTGTCCACTTAACCGCGGTGCGGTTTGTGTTGCCACCGCGGCTGAACTGCAACTACACCGCGGCTCCACTGGCTGACTGCAGTTCGGCCGCAGTGTACTTGCCGTTCGGCCGTGGTGTACTTGCCGTTCGGCCGCGGTGTAGTTGCCGTTTTTAGAATGATGTTGAAAAACACAAAGAGGGCACCATAAATGTGGTTTGAGAGCCCATTGTTTAAACACTGTCAGCCAGATGATCTATTATGTTTGAGATCTAATCCGTCTGGTGACAAGGTGTGATAATCTTATAAGTAGTCAACGTCCTACTGGTATACTGTCATAAATTCAAGGTGTCATAATCCATCCTGATTAGAAGAGGTCACCGCTATTAATTATTAGGTGACACGGAAGTGTGATGTTGCTGACAACAAGATCCCTCTAGATTTGGCAGCACGTGTCTATTTGAGAAGTAAGCATTGGAATGCTAGATTTCCACCAGAGCTCTGGCACTATATCTGAATCTTTCCACTGTCAGAATTATAATAGTGTGGTCGTAGGAGATTTGAACATGGAAGAAATTAGATACAAGCTTATTTTGGTGTCATTCGACACGGAAAAACATATCAAAAATCCGCTCATGGGAAAATTCAGGATCCAAGATGGCGTCCATAATGTCTGTTGTTATCGGAAAATACTGAAATTCTGCTGTTAGTGCTCCAATTAATGCCAAATTCATAATAAATTGAAATATACACAAACAATGCTTAGTCGTAAACAATATCTGTACATAGAGGATCTACAATGAGTCCCTAGTTTATAGCGGAATTTATTTACAAAACAAGTTCCTTAAATTAGGTCTGGACTGAGCCTTTGGCAAGGTCCTGATCTAATTTACTGGACGAGTATTGTAAATTTTGCTATAAACTGGGGACGAGTTGTAGATTCTATTCATTACATTTTCCAAAACCTCCACAAAACATACTTAAATCAACAAATGCAGCGCAAAACTAACATCGGCTTCTATAAGGCATGCGATGACGTTTTACATAACTATGCCTGTGTAAACAAATAGTCCTAGATAAATAAAAACCATTTGCCGTATTTAATGGTGTATATTTAATAAAAATAACTTTTCAAACTCTTCATTCAGTATAGTTTGTTGGAAAATATTGGAAGCCATAGTATTTTGAGACGTAGCTACGGAATGTAAATAGACGACAAACCGGAAGACAAAGGTCACCTGGCACTATTTCCTGTTATTAAACGAATGTTTAATATCACAATTTATAGAATGGGTTTATTGAATGGAATAAGAGTAGGATCATGTAATAAATGTCTTTCCCAAATGGCCGCCAAATTGGTGAACAAAATTGAATGAAATTTACATTTTGTGCAAAATTGAATAGCTAATCCTATAGGAGTGAACAAACGCTCAAATTATGATTGCAGAATATAAGAGAAACTTTTGATTAGAGATGTACGAATTCTCTCTAATGTATCTCATTAGAGATCAAGCGAAATGGTTAAATCTGGACCTTTGGGTGCCCTGAGAAAAAATAACGCAGTTTAATCTGTACTGCTTATCTTGAATCATGTGATATTGTATAATTAAACAGCTAAATGGGATTTAGTAGGGATGTATTGACTATGCGACCTTTTTTCTTGAAGCAGAAATAGTCTGGCTGTCGGAGCTGAATTATAGGACCTATCTGGAAAAAAATCTTAACAAGCTAAATTTGGTACCGTTGGAAAGAGGAGACCTTTGTGTATAACATATCCAAAATCTGCTAAAATCCGCTTTGGGGAAAAATTTCTACAGCACCCTGAATAGGGGAGGGGCCTGGCGCAATTTATGAAGGAAATTGTGACTACGAGACTCCGTATGTGCGCTAAGTGAGCTAGATAAAAGTTGTTTTCAGTACATATATTTATATAAAATGAGCGATTATATAATTGCAAGGTCGTCAGATAATATATTTACATAAATATGGACAATTGCAATCGTATTTCTTATATCATGGTGATAGTCCGTTTAATTAAACGCTCTTTAATAGCTTTCATTAAACTGCATATATAGTTAGTCTTGAGTTTATCATTCTTTCTTGAACGTGGCGATATACTGTGAAAAGACGAAGTGATGGGCCTACATGTAAATTAACGCTCTTTATTTTAACCATATTGGTGACTCGTGATGAACGCTCTTTAATGGTTCAAGACGATCTATTCAATGATTTATGTAATATAACTATCAAATATAACGTAGGGATTGTTTCTTCAAGTGTGTGGAGTGTGGTTGCAAATAATTTCTTGGTATAGTTGTTTGATAGGTGTTTTGTGTGACATTGTATTTATTTTTCGCCTTCTTTTGAAACCTAACGGTGCCAACATATGCAGAAGGCTAATAATTGTCTATTCAAACTGCATTGTTCTTGGTTGAGTTTTTTTTTTATCATACCAGAACCAACCTGGTATGTTGGGGCCAGCAAATTTCAAGAGAACTTGTCCGTCTTGTCCTTTCATAGCATGTGTCAATGTAATGTGGACACTAACGAAAATCCATTGGTAAAAGTTATGGAAAAAGGATTGGAGACTTTGATTGACTTCTCTGATAAGCGAAGATATAACCACTTATCTGAAAGGGGCAACAAATAACCACACCCATTGGTAAGTTCTTGGTCCATACAGACTGTAGGCGTGATTTCATTGATAGGAAAAGAATCTTCAGTGTCAATCCTGAGTGTATGGATACGGTTCCACTCTCTAAGAAAATAAGGTATAAACAAGACCCATTTAATTTCAAAGAAGACTGATTCATTTGTGGAAAGGGTACCATATCATTTCCCTGTCATCCCGGTAGAAGGCAAGTGCGAACAGTAGCAACTCTCCCTATTAGATACAAAGTTTTAGAACATTGCCGAATAAGAGAAGATTCGTGAGCACTGACGGTTCAGAGACTCAATCTAAGTTGCACTGATCTCGCAGAAGCTGTATATAATGCCTCTTGTTTCACCATGTTCTTGGGATAAGTAACTGAGGATCCATCTGAGAGAAAACCACAGGGCAGAACACCAAGTGTCGAAATGCAATGCTCATTTGATTAGTTGTGTGTATGGCTGGAGTCTGGGTGGTACAGAACTGTATACTCTGTCCGAGTTACATACTCAAATGGTAGAGCTAGCAATTGGGTCAGAATCTTAATTTAATAAAACGCATTAAACAGAAATTGGAAGAATGGTATGGAGAGTATATCTTGTTTGCTGAAATCGAAGGGCATAGCAACGACATTTGCTTCAAAGATATGGCTAAGTACTCGATAAATGACAAGTGGTATGCGGATAAGAAAGATGGCATAGAGGAGGAGGCATACACAGTTGTTGTGACTGCCACAAAGATGATTAGGGCAAAGTTGCTGGGAAATGACATATGATAAGAAAACCTACACCACCAGCGAGGAGATAGGGAATATTGACAACAGACATAAATGGATTCCTCCCATTTACAAATGTATCTGGAGATACTAGTTCCATCTGAAATAAAACAGAATAGCAATGGTCGCAGTATCGTGCAATCTGTTATTACCCCTTCCCTTTTTAGCTCACCTGAGACGAAGTCTCCGGTGGAGCTATAGTCATCACTCCTCGTCCGTCATCCGTCCGTCCGTCCATCCATCCATCCGTCTGTCAACAATTCTTTAAACATCTTCTCCTCTGGAACCATGAGACCAAATGGGTTCATATTTGGTGTGGATGGTCCCTAGATGACTGTCATTCAGATTTGTTCAAATGAGGTCACTGGGTCAAATAGTTGCGAAGCCAGGGCCATAACTCTGTAATTCTTACAACAACTTCTTCTCAAATTTCATTGGTCCGAATGGGTTCATATTTGGTACAATGGGTCTTTGGGGGACTGTTATTCAGATTTGTTCAAATGAGGTCACTGGGTCGAATGTAGGCGGAGCCAGTGACATAACTCAAACAAACATTTTTTTTGGTCAAATTCAGATTTTTGGAATTTTCACCTTACTCAATTTAACAAACAAAAAATTATTTTTTAAACATGTTATAAAATTTGAAAAAAGTGACACCATTATAACATCTGCAGAGTTATGAAACTTTAATCTTTAATCTTCTGAAATTACAGAAATATTCCATTACCCATCCCCCTCCCACATGGCCCAGACCCTGCAGTGGCCTACACCCAACCAACATCCCTTCCAACGGATATCATTTTCAGCTTCCAACATTAATACCTGTTCTATTAAAGTTACAGATATCTCTTTGTGGATAGACAGAGAGAAACACAGGTCATTAATCTAGATTAGAATAAAATGTCACTGACAGCTTGTATAAACATACTGCTAGCAATTTTAAACAAACTGCCTGAATTTAGTGTGTCTGACATTTGCAGGTCAGAGAATCATTAATAAGAGGCACAATCTATCATGTATTGTTCAACAGGGCAAATAGGATGTCTGTCATTTGCAGAATGAGGTCCCTAGAGGGTGAATTTAGTGATGCTATCCCACACAGTGGGCTAGCATCACCAAATTCACCCTCTGGAATCCTGGATACCTCATTCTGCTTAGGCCTCATCTTCTTGGAAGTACATGTATCTATAGTATCAAATTAACATTGTTGTTAGTTACATTTCCCTTCTAGGAAGTTTCTATATCCCCTAATTTGCAGAAGATAAAATTCTTAATTGAGGTGTCCAATGGGTGAACATCAACTTCAACTGGGGAACTTCAATCTTATCCTAGGTCTGCCATAGCAGTTGAGGGCCTTAGCAGAATGAGGTCCCAGAGGGTGAATTTAGTGATGCTAGCCCACTGTGCAGGATAGTGTCACTAAAGTCACCCTCTGGGGGACCTCATTCTGCAAATGACAGACACACTATCACACTATTTCAAGGCTTGATTGTATAATACATTGTGTTGCTTGAGGCCAGGCACATACAATGTAGGAATAGGCACACTATTTGCAGGCTTGCTCCTTTGTTGATTGTGGTTCAGATTTGTTCAGTCAGGGTCACCAGGTCAAGTAGGTGCAAGGCCAGCTACATTACTCTTTCTCTACATAGTAATTCATGATGTGTCTTCTATGCAAGAATCAAATGGCCTATTTTGCTTATATTTGGTATGAAATTACCTTGGGTGACAGATTTGTGAAAATGGGATCACAAAGTCAAATAAGGGCAGAGCCAGAGACTTAACTATTTCACTACATAGTAATTCTTAAAATATGTTTGCAAGAACTAGTTGGCTTATTTAGCATGGAATGTTCTTCCTTTACTGCAATTCAGATTTTATTTTAATGGGGTCACTTGGTCAAATAGGGGCCAAACGAAGGACAGTTTCCCTCTTAATATGCTTCCTTCACAAGGACCATCAGGTCTATTTTACGGATATTTATCATATGTATGAAGGGTTCTTAGGTGTCTGGGATTCAAATTTATTCAGATGGGGTCACCAGGTTAAATAGGGTGGGACCAGGGACATAACTATATGTCTCTATAGTAATTCTTAAAATGTCTTCTCAAGAGAGTTGGACTATTTAGCTTACATATAGTATGGAGCAATCAAGAGGATCCTTAAGTGACTGAGATTCAGATTTGTTAAAATGAGGTCAATTTGTCAAGAAATAGTGGGGCTATGGGGAGTTAACACTTTTGTGTCTAATAAAATCATTGAAATACCAAATTCATTAAAACATCTACCTTGGAACCACCTGACTGATTATTCTGACATACATGTATTGTGTTTTGGGTCCATGGATATTTGGGCTTCAAACATGTCTAAATGGTTTTGGAAAAAGGCGCTTGTGAGATTGGAAATTTCCAACAATTGAGAAAGTTTGAGGTGTCAGTTGTGAAATTCCAACCTAAGACTGGGAGTCTGTAGCTCGGTCAAAGGGGACTTGTTGAGCTGGAGGAGGAGGGGGTGATCAGTAATGTACAGTTGGTAATTTCAAGGTGGATTTTCACCAATCTACATACATGTATGTGAAGTCTCTCTAGCCACATATCCTGTTTAGAGCTATTTCTTTTAAAGTGATTATGAAAAGTTCTGACTGTTGTAGTCTCCAGAGTCCCAGTCTTATCCGTCTTTGCAGTCTGATGAGCGACCCCACAGTCATTGACTGTCTTGTTGGTATTGGGGTTGAAATGGATCGCGTGTTCGGGTCAAGGTGGCTTGTTGATGAACTGTCTAAATTGGGGTTTTCAATTACTTACGAAGTAAGCAGATACAAGCAATCAGTGATCTAGGTGGAAAGTCTTAAGAGTACACTAGTGGAGTATTTTCCATGTACCTGTAATCAGTGGGCAGCAGATAACGTCGACCACAACGTCGCTACTATTGATGGTAAAGGTTCATTTCGTGGTATGGGGATGATCGCAGTTTCAAGTCAGAAGGACGACACCCTGCTTACACCTATATCAAAGGTCATCACTCGTAGAAAACGTGTTATGGTTGAAGAACTAATCGAAGACATGGGTGTGCCTATCATACACTATTTGAAACCTACAAAGCTGGGATTATCCACAATAAAGTACCGACTCATGCTTGAGTTACAAAACCCACACACACTGCCTCCATGTTTGAACACTGATTGGCATTGTGGTTGTCCTTCAAATCGAGCAATGAAACAGACCGAACTGGTCTGGATTCATGGAACACATCTTTTCTTCAAACAACTCAGAACCTTCATCCAAGTTAGAAGTTCTTTTTCTACCGATAATAGACCTCAACTCATCTGGTGAGTCTTGTTTGTTTTCTATTTTGAGAATCACGCGACACAGTTTAGAATTGTGACTCCATGCTTGGTGTTTGACCAGTCACTCAAAGAGTTGAGATCATTGAAGCCAAGTCACTTGGAATAGTTTGTAGACTCGGCGGCTTCCATCTGATGAGTTTCATGGGTAGCATTTGTACCATAATGAATGGGTCAGGGTTAGATGAGGCTCTTGAAAACGCTTATGGCTCAAATGTAGTTGCCACAAAGCTTTCCTGGAAGGCATTCTCGCAAGCACTCATGTCATTTCCTTGTAGACGGAGCCTTTACTGTTAATAAGCTGTTGGATGAATTGATCTCTGAGGATTCAAATGAAATTTACAAGTGGACAGAATATGAAGCGGCATCAAACGCGACATCAGATACCGAATTATCTGCAAAATCAAATGTTGAAGTATCTTCAACGTTAAATATCGAAGTACCTTCGACATCAAGTGTTGAAGAATCGGCAATCGAAGAAACTGCTGCAACTGGTACTGACAGTTTCGAAGGGGAGAAGCTTAGACAGGCTGAAGTGAAAGCAATAATTGAGCTGTATGAAAAAGTTATTGATGGTTCCATACCAGTTTCAGCTGTTTCCGATTCAACAGAACTGCTCAAATTGAAGAAACTTATGTTATATTACAAGACATACCTTGGCGAGAAATACAGAACATCCAAACGTTGGTTACAGTATATGGAGAGTCTAGAAATGTTGAAAGATTTTATTCCAGCTGAGAGAACAGGAGATTGGAATCTCCATTTGGTAGTTGTGGGGAAAATGTTGAATTTGTTTGCCGTCACTGGGCACGTGCACTATGCATAGAGCTATCGCTTGTTTTTGCAACTGACGCTTGACTTACTCAAGAAATATCCGTGGTTATACAAGTGTTTATAGAGGATGGTGTTCATACTATTCGAAGGAGCAGCAACATCTTTCCACATAAATCAGCAATCGGACTGTGTGAGCCCAACAGGTAGGCGAGGCAGGTTCGTGGATTTTCATTCAAATGTACTCGGGCAAGGATGGAGAGTCCCTCGACCATCTAAGATACGCGAAGTTGATGACCATGATTTCCTCCGGCAGGTCTGCTATCGAACCTCAGAAATTGCCACATTCAGAGAGGGCAGCCTATTTCCATAGTCTCGGTGTTCACTTATAGGTTGTAATCTGGACATATCTCAGGAAAATAGATCTAGAACCAAAACATTGGGGATCGAAACTGCAGGGTCAATACTTATCACTGACCAAGAACCAGCACCAGAAATTCTTCTTAAATTCATTCGATGCAATTGAAAAACGTCGTCAAGAAATCCTTGTGGCACAATCCAATGTTTATGTCAGAATAAAATGGACTTAAGTGTGTCACTGCCTGTGGGGATTGTCGTGGTGAATTTGCACGATTTTTTCAACGGTTGTTAATCAGGAACTGGATTGAATGTGGCTTTATCGCCAGAAAGCAATCTCAACACTCAATAGATATATCTTTCTTTTGGGTGGGGGATTCAAAGTCAATACATTCATAATGTAGAAAATTAGTGGGAAAATAATGAAAAATTTACATATTTTCCGGTTTTGGCTGACATTTTGGCTGCCATGTTTAGGTCTTTTACCCGGAAACAACATAGTTTGTTCTGGAAATATATTGTATACACTGCAAAACGACTTTTGGTTATAACACGGGTTGATAGTTTTATATTGTGAGTCAAACAATATAATTCACAAAATTTTCAACTTTCAAGCGGCCATGTTGAATGCCATCTTGAATTAAAAAAATTCCCCAAGGCGGATTTTGGATATGTTCACTATGGGGTTATGCTCCATCGAATGACACCAAATTCAGCTTGTTAAGAATTTTTTCCGTGTTCAACCCTCAACAGCCAGACTAAAATATGTGTACTCAGAGTAGTCTCACGAATGTGACCGATAATAATTTATTTTTATATCTACAGCATAAAACCTTTCAAAATTAACTGCTGTAAAACGGTATGAAAGATATTCAAATATTACTGGGTAAAATGCATAGTCCTATTGTCCGTGTCTCAAAATAGTAGTCATAGTTGCCTCAGATCAAGTGATAAAATATAAATATTTTGCTTTTATCACAAGAATGCATGGTGGCCATGAACTAAATTTACTAAAACACAAAAGGAGTACCATATATACTATATTCAATAAATTCTAAACTAGACCAAAATTGCCTTCATACTCTGTGACATTGACTGTGTTTATAGCTGGAAATTAAATTTGGTTGAATTCACCAAGTCCACATCTATGCGAAACTTACTATGTTTTCTTCAACCGCATCACCACGTCTACTCCTTATACCTAATGTCACACATAGCTGCTGCACACAGAACCACAACTAACATTATTGCATGAATTCAATGTTGAAATAACATCTTAAAAGATGATCACCTGATATTTAGAACGATTACGTGGGTGGTAATGGTAAGATCTTTTCAAAAATATACTGAAAACTAATAGTGTGCATTGCGTGGTAGCATATTCCAGTTGTAAAGTGGCGACTGAAGTAATTTGAATAAAAATTTCTACTAAGAAGCTGGTGTGGTAGGAGTTTGAAAATTAGTCTTACATACAATGTACGATGTCTTTGTTCTGGTGAGATGCAGTGCTAATCTATTGAAAATATGACAATTCGGGAAATATAACTAGTATTTATACCGCTAGAGTATGCACTTACATTTCGGTGTTATATTCAAAAATTAATCATCATGCCGAATGAAAGTACCATGCACTGTGAGGCGACACATTAGTTTGTGTTTTGCATGCCCAAAATTATTACGTTTTGGCCCGACAATTGGATGTTGGATAAGCAGAACACCCAAACTTTAAAGATGTAAATCATTGGGGGTTTGACTTCCAGTGCAGTGGCTGATAAATCCTTCAGATGGATCTGTTTTTAAGGGTGTGTGTACCTTTAAAGATATATAACAATGGATTTGTATATATCCAATATGTTGCTTTCTTTCGGCACACCCTACAGTCCACCTCCCTCATCCAATCATTACCAAACTTCATATGAATCTTCAGGGTGACCTCTAGATGGGAGCCATAAATGTGTTTAACCCTTTCAGTGCCAGGGGCTGATCTCATCAGCCCTAATTTACGGTCTGTAAAATCGGCCCTAAAAAAATAAAAATATTTAAAAAAAAGTTTTTTTTTGTTTTTTTTGGGTTGAATTTTTTTGGGTATGCTTAAGCATGCTATAGCGAATTTAAAAACAAACTGGATAAAACCTTAGGGCATGTTATAACTCAAAACTATCACCAAGTATTCATAGTAATAATTTTGATGCCCATGAAAAATGTAAGATTCCCTGGCACTAAACCTACAAAATAATTCTGGCACTGAAAGAGTTAAAGAATATAAGAAAAAATTATTAAAATTGTAAAAAAAATGTAAAAAATAATAACAAATGATGAAAAATTGTTAGGCCAATGCATTCTCTTATATATGCAAGGCGACCTATGGTCGACTCGCATATATAAGAGAATGCATTGGCACAGGGTATATGGGTTGATACAAAAATCGGACCTGGTACTGAAAGGCTTAAATTCGTTTTGAATCCAACTGCATGCCATCATTGCCATGCATCCTGCCATTATTGCCATGCATCCTGCCATCATTGCCATGCATCCTGCCATCATTGCCATGCATCCTGCCATCATTGCCATGCATCCTGCCATCATTGCCATGCATCCTGCATTTACAGGCTTGTTTAGCATCACCTCTAGATGGGATCTCAAATTTCAAAAAAATTCGTTGAAACACATGATCACTAGCAGCCATCTTGTATTTTAATATTTGCATGACTAAATCTCTTGACACCCTACAGACCACATCCCTCATCTGTTCGTCACCAAGCTTCCTATTGATCTTGGGATGCCCACTAGATGGGAGCTATCAAGTGTTTTTGAATTTCATTGGAAAATATAGCCATCATGGATTTTACTTTATGTATCATCTCTTCATGTTGACATCTTGTATAACTTAGACATTTCAACTTTTCGCATTCCTAATTGCTCCATTGACTGTAGCACATGAGATTACCCCCCCCCCCCCCCTCCAAGTTGAGCTACACTGTCATTGACATTTTCATTATATGAACCAGTCATTCAATATGTGAGGTCTATTATCAAGGTGTGGAAACCAATATTTATTTGTAGGTATGTCTAATCTCAGTTATTGTCCCCCGTAAAATTTATTTTCGGGGGACTATTCACTATTGTAATCAGCTCCGTCCGTCCGTCTTCCGTCCGTACGTCCGTCCGGAGTTATAACTCCAGTAATGATCATCCGATTTGATTGAAACTTGGTATGTAGGTGTCTCAACCAAGAACACATGTGCTCTGCAATTCTGAGTTTGATCCGATGTTCTTTTATGGAGTTATTTCCCTTTTTTCAACTTTTTTTTTACTTAGAAAATTTCTCACTTTTTCGGTTTCCGGATGATATCACAAGTTTGGATCCTTTAATTGCAAATACCGTTTTTAAGTGGATCAGTCATATCAAAAAAAATTCTTTGGTTTCCGGATGATAACTCAAGTTTGGATTGTTTAATTGGAAATTCTATTTTTTTGTGGGTCGTTCATATCAAAATACAGGTCAAGTTCGAATTTGAGTTTGATCCAATGATTTTTCCCAGAGTTATGGGCCTTTCGACTTTGAATGTTTTTTTTTTATAATTTTCTGTATGAGGGTACCTTCATGGTGTTATCAACTCCTCCTACAGTTTTTATCGTAGATATTTGAACTTCAGAGTATTGTTACCCACAGATTGGAGATGTGCAACATGTATATAGATGACGGAAAAATTATTTTTTTACGGAATTATTAACCCTTTCGACTTAGGACATTTCATATAGATTAGTCATTCATTATGTGAGGTCTATTATCAGGACATGGAAAGCTACATTTATTGGTATGCCTAAACTCAGTTATATGGATCAGGCCAAAGAAAATAAATATTTGTGGTTCGGGTTTCCCCACCTACCCTATTTTAAACCTGCTACCCGAGTGTTTTTCATTGTTTTCGAGAATTGTTATGAAATTGATAATCTTCAATGTCTCAGAATGAGTTCTTATCTGTCATAGTATTGTATTTATTACAGTTTATACAAAGAAAATCAAAATTTATTTTATCAAAATCTTGCAGAAGACACAAAATGACATAAGAAAATGTCAAAATATATTTTTTTAAATTGACTTTTAAGCCTCAAATTTGCAAAATAATAAAGTATTAATACAGCTCTTGTTTCCTCTCTTTGCAGCGGCTGGAGGATACGACCGTGATGCAATGAATGAAGCGGCATATGAGAGTGCGAAGGAACAACTTCTTGCGTGTGAGAATTGCGGCCGCACCTTCTTGCCACATCGATTACCCGTTCATCAACGAGCCTGCAAGCCCAAACCCCCCAAAGATTGAATTATCGGATTCAACGCCCCTAATTTATTATTTCTTTGGTGTAAATGTAAAAAATATTTTAGTTGAGTCGAGGAACCCACCCTTCAAAGCTCAGAGTTATTAGAATTTTGACTTTTGAGATTTATTTATTTTCTCAACATTTAATAGTTTGTCAGTTGAGCAAAAATTCTACCAGAAATATATACGGACATGTGTGGATGCCGTAATAAGAGTTTGTGGGTGTCGCGCAAGGTTATGGTTTACAGCAGCTTTGGCAGATTGGAAATGATTTTTTGAATAAAAGACGATGAAAATTATCATCAGAAACAAATTTGACTGTATCATCTTGTTATACAGTAATGTCCAAAGAAATTGACCACTTAACCACAGCAGAATTATGGGTTATTTTTCAGGATTTAGTGAGAGCTTTCCGATGAATGGTAACAAGCCATATTTCCGACTAAATCCTGATAAATTACCCATAATTCTGCTGTGGTTAAGTGGTCAATTACTTTGGACATTACTGTAGTTGGCATGCATTTTCATATGTGTACTTATTCCCGATTCAGTAATAATGTTTTATTCATGAAAATGGACAAGTTATAATACCATGCCGAACACAAGTTTAACAAGATGTTTGTTTACATTTATGATGACACTTGCTGGGGAACTCCAGTTCAAACGAGGCATCACCATATATTGAATTCGAGGCAGAGAAAATAAATAGATTTCAACAATAAAAATCCCTCGTAACCTCGGTTACGCTGTTCATTTAAAGGTGGGTTCCTCGACTCAAATCAAATATTATTCACCTCTGAAGCCGACAAAATAATGATATAGGGATGTTAACCCTTTCTATACTAAATAATCGTTGACAAGTAATTCCCTTATGAAATGTTCAGATATTAAGTTCAACAAAATATGAATAATTTATTATCTGTTTTTCCATCTGTTCTGTCATCTGCTTTTATTACCTGAACATCCCTCCAAATGAATAATAGACTGTACCAATGTATACTGTTATAACTGCATGGAAGAATCCATTTAGTAAAGAAAGGGTTGATGGACATGGTAGCTTTAAAGTGACATCACTGATATGTTAAGGAGAGACACATAGGAGAATTTGACCTTCTGTGTTGACTTTTCTTTCAAATAAGTGTCAAAATTTTAAAGGCCATCAGACGGCCCTTCACAATCTTTATCAGTATTGATATAAAATATATGCTTTCAGGCCTTCCCACTTGATTCAATCGAGTGTGACTGAGTATGTTCAATATTTAGGCTAGACCAAATCTTCTTGGTCCACAACAGCTTGGGAAATTTTATACTATACATGTAGTTTGACAGTGGTTAGCAATATTTTTTGGTAATTAATCGATTATGATAACTGAAACGTCTTTTGAAGAGATATTGTTGTTGTTGGAATCTGATGATACGGGCAAGCCTTGAAATAGGGTGTCTGTCATTTGCAGAATGAGGTCCCCAGAGGGTGAATTTAGTGATGCTACCCCGCATAGCGGGCTAGCATCACCAAATTCACCCTCTGGGGACCTCATTCTGCTGAGATGTAAGCAGAATGAGGTCCCCAGAGGGTAAATTTGGTGATGCTAGCCCGCTATGCGGGGTAGCATCACTAAATTCACCCTCTGGGGACCTCATTCTGCAAATGACAGACACCCTATTTCAAGGCTTGGATACACATTCATCAATCCATTGGATCTGGAGCAGCAATTGTTTTGACAAGAACAAATATTTAGTTGTTGGCATGAATTGTAATATTTAATCAAACTATCAGTGCTATGAATGAAGGAAAAAAGACAATTGCTGCTTTGGGTCATATTACAAGTTTTCTCTTTGAAGCACCCATAATGTATTCAGCCCTGGGACTCGGAATTCTATTGTTTAGGTAAAGTGCAGTTACCTGAGTTACTAAGTCATCATTTCATCATGTTGTTAAAGAAAAACTAGCTGTTCCACTCTTTATATTTTCCTAAAAGTGATGTGATACACTCTGGTAGAATTATAAATTGAGAATAATCTTGCTCAAAGTAGCTATTTTTTATGACTATTAATCCAACACATCGTCATTCTTATATATTAATTAAATGCAGTGGCTCTCGATGGCAAAATCATTTGTGTTAGTTTATCGCCGATAGTTGCATCCAGAATCAAGATGTAAATATTTACAATTGAGCATAGCTCAGATGATGTTTTCTATGGAGTGGTATGGTCGATTTATTTGAAATTTTTGTCGATGTTAGTAGAATGCTACATTCCCCAGGTTGGCATAGTGCCTGAGTTTACTAACCTATGAATTTCATGCACGAACAAGTCCACGGGGGGAGAACTGCGACGTGAGGATCGGTGGCATATCGATAAAGAGACGGTGGAATTCCGATAAAGAGACGGTGGAAATCCGATAAACGAGACTGTTCGCTTTCGGCGACAAGCGAGATTTTCTTTGTGTTTGGGCATTCAAACGGAATTGCCGTGACAAATCAGGTTTCATATCATCATATCGTTATTTAAGTTACTAACATACATCAAAATCTAGACGATACAGTGACTAAAACCAAGAGAATAGCCATTTAAAAGTCACGCGACGGTTCGTTTTCCGATAAAAACAAACAAAACCGTCGCGTGACTTTTAAATGGCTATTCTATTGGTTTTACTCACTGTAGCGTCTAGATTTTGATGGATATTAGTAACTAAAATAACGATATGATGATATGAAACCTGATTTGTCACGGCAATTCCATTTGAATGCCCAAACACGAAGAAAATCTCGTTTGTCGCCGAAAGCGAACCGTCTCGTTTATCGGATTTCCACCGTCTCTTTATCGGAATGCCACCGATCCTCACGTCGCAGTTCTCCCCCCGTGGAGTCCATAATATCTTTAACTGGCACCTTGGAATATGGACACAATACTCTCCAAAGAGATGCACAGAAAGCAAATTCCATTAAAATAAGAAAGGATAATGATTGCATGAATCATTGAGTTGTGGTCGAAGTACCCTTTCATTCCTTTCCACTATCCGTGTCAACCTGTCATATCAGGGATCAGCGTAGAGGTTTTACATTGGGAGAAGTAACACATTGTCGAGTTGTGGTCGAGGTCGTAGTACCTTTTCATTCCTTTCCACTCTCTATATCAACCTGTCATGCTGAAGTACTCCCCAGGTTACAACATCGCGAACTGTCAATTGGTATATTTGTGGTTGCGGTATAACTGGCTCAAGGCTGGCAAATACAGTGATTACGGTCAAAGGAAACAACCCAACTAAAAGTTTTTGTTTTTGTTTTCAATTACTGATTCAATGACGGCAACCACTTCCATTGGAAAAGCCAATATTGTTTCAAAATCTCATACATATACATGGTATGCTGTTTTCAGTGTAGTCAAAAATATTGGCTACAGGCAAATTTGTTCTGAGTTCCCAGGGCTGATATATCTGTGATACACCAATTATACATACACTAATGTTCTGTGATGCGCACAATCTTATACTGTGATATTAATTCATTGCTTCTGTTTTTATTATCAATGTTTATAATGCTATTGTTATTTCATATTGAAGGTTCCGTCCATAAAATTACTTTAGTTTACTATTAAGTTTCCTAAAAAATTACATTTACTTCTATAATGTTCCTCATTATTTTGTTATCAAAGTTCTGTCCAAAAAAAATAATATATATTCAATCCATCATTAAGTCCCTCAATGCCTGAACAATGATATTTCAAATTTTAATGCAATATCTTCAAGCCTGAGTTTAGTGTACCTGTCATTCGCAGAATGAGGTCCCCAGGGGGTGGATTTAGTGATGCTATCCTGCATAGCAGGCTAGCTTCACCAAATTCACTCTCTGGGGACCTCATTCTGCATGGCCTCATCTGCTATGGGAGAGATACACTCAGATTGAAGTTCCCAAATGGTGAATATTGTGATGTACACCTATTGGGAACCTCATTTATGCAATGTGTCATCTGCCAATTTGAGGATATAGAGAAACTATTGGGGGATATCGAGAAACTAAGCTAAAATAGAAATAGAATCTAATTGAAGAAGTTTCTATAGAATTTGATAATAAAGAAACTTTCCAGATAAGATGAGGCCAAAGCAGAATGAGGTCCCCAGAGCTGTCCGCTATGTGGGATAGCATCACTAAATTCACCCTCTGGGGACCTCATTCTGCAAATGACAGGCATTCTAAACTCAGACTTGAATATCTTCAGGTTATCATCATCAGTCATTTGTAGATATATATATTCAGAATTAATTTATGGCTACACAGTATAACCACCAACTGTGTAGCATCAGATCATGCACTACTAATTCGCAATAGGATTCCATCATTAATCTATAGTTCATGGATGTGTAATCACTGGAGACAAATCGTCAATTGATGTTATTTACATGAAAATACCTTATATGTTAAGTAACAACAGTGAATCAGTGTCCGCATAGGACAAATCACCAATTGATGTTACTTATATACCTTATTATCTTACTAAGAACAGGGAATATTTTTCACAAAGTACTTGAAAACTTCGCTCAGGTATTCACCGATAATCTTGCTCAATGTAGTTTTTATGGCATGTAAAATGATATCCGGAGAAGTCTGGCAGGCCCTATGCAAAGATGGCCCCCAACAAAGATGGCCCCCTATGACGATGGCCCCATGCAAAGTTGTCCCCAGAGAAGTCGACCCCATGAATGTTAGAAAGATTTTGTATTGTCCACAGACATTCCATTTGAGGACTATAGTAATGACCCTCATGCATGTCCACAGACATTCCATTTGAGGACTATAGTAATGACCCTCATGCATGTGTGCTTGCATTTGTCCTGAACTTTGTCCGAGCCTGTATTCTGTCATTTTCTGGTCAATTTTTTCAAACTTGGCACATATATCAACCAGCAAGGGCACCTGTGATTTTGAGTTCAGTCGAACTCATTTCGGCAGAGTTATTGCCCTTTTTCGACATGGAATCATACATCCTGGGACGCACAGATGTCAACCTGCAATTATGAGTTCAGTCTGAGTCATTTTGGAAGAGTTATTGTCATTTTTCGACATTGAAATGTTTTATGTTTTTTATTATAGAGCTATTGACCCTTTCTCGATACATTGAAGATTTCGGGGAGACATTTTTATCAGCAACCTTTTATTTATTTATGGATATCAATAAGACAAAATAAGACAACACAGATATTATTGACAGCTATTATAACCTGAACACATATAGGGTTGATTTTGACATACATGTATTTTGCCTCTTTAAGTTGGTGTATCCTGAAATTTTGAGGCTAACTTCATTCAATAAGCTGCATGTGTTTTTGAGACAATGCGCATTTTTTGGATTGGATGGGATTCGAACCCTGGCCTGACTTCAATACCACATGGCAATTGAAGCGACCTTTTTTTAGCTCGACTCGACAAATTCAAGTTTGAGCTATTGCCATGGGTTGGCATTCGTTGTCATTTGGGGCATGCGTGCATCCATGAACAGTTTCCGTTAGCATACCATACATACTTCATATGGATCTTTGGGGTGACCTCTAGATGGGAGCCATCGATTTTTTTCTGAAATTCATTAAAAAACATGGCCACCAGCAGCCCGTATTTATTGGAGAATTGTTTTTAAAATTTACAGGCATGTTTAGGATCACCTCTAGATGGGAGCTCATGAATGTGCATTGTCTCAAAAACACATGCAGCGTCAATAAGTCGATGCATTGTGTGTTATATAGTCTCAGGCCTGTACCCAGCTTGGCTCAGCATGTCTCAGAGAAAAGTATATATAACATGCAGCTGAGCCAAAATCTATGTATTCATTCAATAATGCTGTTAAAATGTAGGTGTGTTAATATTGTGGAATAAGAAAAGATAGACCCTAAGATTCAAGTCACTTCTGAACGGTCCGCTAATCAGAACCCAATTGATGAAAACAGACCATATCAAGTTACGTCTGAAGAATACTGAGGCTTCCCTCAGAAAGCATTGTTTCTAAATATGTAGCTGCCTACACCTACTATCATTGTTTTTATAACTGAGCAGTAGTCGCTGTCTGGCAGACAGATGGACTGAAGTTCATTATATTTTTATAGTAAAGAAAATATTGCATGCTACATTAACCCTTTACCCAACAAACCGGCCAAAACCGGCCAAATAAAGCTTCAACAGCCTAAAATATCTTCGGTCTATCTCAATAGAACCATACAAATATGGATATCATTGGAACCGGCTCCTTGACCACATTGTGATAGTTACAGTTATGCCCTGTGCCAATCCATTCTCTTATATATGCGAGTCGACCATAGGTCCCCTCGCATATATAAGAGAATGCATTGGCCTAAAAAAAATCTTTTTTTAACACTTTTTACCATTTTTTCTTACATTCTTTAACAATTTTATAATTTTTAATGTGTTAAGCCAATGCATTCTCTTATATATGCGAGGTGACCTATGGTCGACTCGCATATATAAGAGAATGCATTGGCACAGGGCCCTTCTGTTGGGTAAAGGGTTAACCAATCCACTGACTTCACATTTAGCCTGCATAAACACAACCTTGTTTTTCTAAAATAGTCATATCTAATGATATTGTCAAATAAATTAAGGTTTCATACATTATCCAACTAATAAATTTACATCAATGTGGAGGACTTCCATTGGGCGACTTTGCGTGGGGCTATCTTCGAGGGGGCCGTCTTCATAGGGGTCCGTCTTTGCAGAGGGCCGTCTTTGTATTGATGTTTTTGCATGGGACTATCTTTTCTTGTAATTATGTAATAAATCTGTTGTGACTTAGTGCCAAAATCCATTCATTCGTTCAGCAGAGTATCTGAATGAAGAATAGATTAATGTTCATATTTTTGCATTGATCACGCTTGGCTTCTTTGGAATGTTGTAACATTCTTTACAGTGAGTATGCTTTTGGAACCTCAAGATGCAAATATATATGTCCAGATGTTTTATCCGAAATTTTCCCGAAAAAAGTACTTTAATCAGATTTTGCTTTATATTTATTTATCACTTTTTTCGCATGTTGATATTTATTATTTGAGCGACAAAATTTATATGTCTTTCTATTCACCAAGCTAGCGATGACTTAGATCAATATAACAAAATGCCAGATTCTCATCGACTTTGGTTTAAATATATAGACACTCAGTCTCATCCCCTCTGGTCCCCTTCTTACTCCGTCTCATCCCCTCTGGTCCCCTTCTCATTTTTTTTTTTTTTATTTGGATAATTTTTATGTGAACTGTTTTCTCATTTCATAACCTTCAGAGCACATTGCATTTGATAAAATTGGGCAACCTAAATCACCTTGTGATGAATAAGGTAGGATACTGCTTTAATTTCCAGAACTGACCATAACCATTTATGTTTGCATGAATAAAATATAAAAAATAAAATTCACCCGCCCACAGCCCCAATTTCCAAAGTTGGATGAGATGACAATATAGTAATTTATTTATACTGGCCTCGAGAGCAGTAACTATTATCTCATTAATGTATCAATGAAAACATGGCATTCATTGGTATTCATAAGTTTAGGTCACAATTGGTTTTTTATACTTCCATCCCAAAAGATATATATATATCTCAACCATGGGTGATCGGATGTCAATGAAATTTGGTTTTCAAAATAGGGTTCATTGACGTTGTTCACATTTTCCATTCAAGAGTTATCCCTCTTTGTTTATCTGAAAATGGTGGATTTCCACCCATTGTGGTTAGAATTGTCAAGTAATTTGTTTGTTCATCACTTTTTTTTCACAATTTGGTTTCCGACCTGCCCATATTTAAATTTTCACCATGGGGGTATCCCAGCACCCGTGGTGCAACCTATTTTTTTGTTTTGGTGGAACATATCGAAAAGGGATGTTAAATTAGATATTGAATGTTGTTGTTGTAACTGAATGTATGGAACCCTGAATACATCTTTCATTTTCAGAATTCTTGGATAATATAATTACATTAATAATTAGCCACTTTCTCATTCCAAATATAATATGACTGAAATATCTATTTTCAGAGATCTATGTTGATAGTTTTGCTACAGTAGTTTAATATTTATAGAAAATATGCGTTATTTATTATTTAGATTAAAATTTGTTATTTAATACACATATATATTTTTATGAAGCTAACTTATGTTTGAGACAAATTTAGCAGCACATTTTGGGGCTGCATTTGAATTTTTTTTTCTTGAGTTTCATGCGTGAGCAGGGGTCGCACTGGGGAAAAATTTCCTTTTGTCAAATTAAATTATTTTTGCATTGACTTACTGGAGTTTTCTTTCACACATGCAATGATAGCGATCGGGAAGCGGTATTACTAATTCCTTGCTCTTGTTTATATCATAGACAAGCCTTGAAATAGTGTGTCTGTCATTTGCAGAATGAGGTCCCCAGAGGGTGAATTTAGTGATGCTACCCCGCCTAGCAGGCTAGCATCACCAAATTCACCCTCTGGGGACCTCATTCTGCTTATACCTCAGCAGAATGAGGTTCCCAGAGGGTTAATTTGGTGATGCTAGCCCACTATGCGGGGTAGCATCACTAAATTCACCCTCTGGGGAACTCATTCTGCAAATGACAGACACACTATTTCAAGGCTTGATCATAGAACAAAAAACAATCACCAACAATACAATTGTAGAACGACTGCTTCATCAAGAGTGCGGACCAAAACAAAGAGGATTATTAAGCTATGTAAACACCACCACCATAAACCCTCCACCCCTATTGTAATCAGATTAACAACATCTTGATAGAGGCGTTAACATTTCCTAGCATTAGAAGCCAACGGTAATTGTGAGACTTCCCCGAAATAAATGTTATTGAACAACCAATATTTTCAACAACTTGAGAATTGATAGGTCCCTTACAAACAAGTTTTCCAATTGAATTTTTTTTTGCATTTGGCAAATTTAGCAAGTGACAGTGTGAACCCTGCGTGTGAGACGATGATGATATTGGGAATACAAATTTGTTTTTACCATCATGTTATAACACAGCTTCCCACAACTAACCAGTGGGCTTAAAGGGGTACTGTACACTAAATCCAGCTATTTATTGGACAATCTCCTTTTATACTCAGCAGAATTTATGCAACAAATGAATGAATTTTAGCCATGGAAGAGTGCAAAATACACTCATGTGCTCTGCGAACGATGCAAACAACATGGTAATTATAATGAAAATGATTTTATTACTCCAGCCATTTATTTAATGATTCAACCTCGTATAAACTCAACCGAGACTGCAATAATGATTCAACCTCATATAAATGCAACTGAGACTACACTAATGATTCAACCTCGTATAAACTCAACCGAGACTGCAATAATGATTCAACCGAGACTACAATAATGATTCAACCTCGTATAAACCGAACCGATACTACAATAATGATTCAACCTCGTATAAACCGAACCAAGACTACACTAATGATTCAACCTCGTATAAACCGAACCGAGACTACACTAATGATTCAACCTCGTATAAACTCAACCGAGACTACACTAATGATTCAACCTCATAAACGCAACCAAATATTGTGTTGAGTATTTTGTAGATGACTACATGTAACTAGTATGGAAACCAATCAGAAACAATTTTTTATACTAAAGAGTATATAATGCTGGTGTGTAATAAATACAGAACTGCAGACATAAGTGAAGGAGGTGAACTTTTATCGCACTTGTGTAACATTGTTCATCACTTTAACATGCCGTGTGGATCTGTCTATTTCCACATGGCGGATGAATCGAATCACATGACATCACCCATTTATGGTTTTGTGCAAAATTATTTGAGTCAGCTATATGTATATCCCATGTATTAACATATCAGTATATTTACATAGCCCATATGTTTTACACTACTCCTGTTCACTGATTGGTTAATTTCCAATTGGGTCATGTGTTTTATACCCCCATAACACACTCGAAAATGAACCAACATCACACCTTGTTGAAATAAAAGTTGATGGTATAAGAATAAGGCATGCTTTTTAACCCTTTCAGTGCCAAGTCCGATTTTTGTATCAACCCATATTTCCTTGATCATTTTTCAAATTTATTAATTATAATAATGTGATAAATTGATGGAAAGAGCTCTTAGAGCTCTTTCCATCAATGTATTACATTATTATAATAAATATTTGTATCAACCCATATTTCCTTGATCATTTTTCAAATTTATTAATTATAATAATGTGATAAATTGATGGAAAGAGCTCTTATGTATCACATTATTATAATCAATAAATTTGAAAAATGATCAAGGAAATATGGCTTGATACAAAAATCGGACTTGGCACTGAAAGGGTTAAAGGGCCAGCTGAATGACTCATGTATGCAAATACTTATCGTGTGGAAAAGCTTTAAGGGTGATAAATATTTAATGTCAAATCCCCAAGCCTTGAAATAGTGTGTCTGTCATTTGCAGAATGAGGATGAATTAAGTGATGCTACCCCGCACAGCGGGGAAACTCGTTCTGCTTAAGCCTCAACTGCTATGGCAAACCTAGGATAAGATTGAAGTTCCCCAGTTGAAGTTGGTGATGTTCACCTATTCAGTCACCTTAATTTGTGCAATTTATCTTTGCAAATTATTGGATATAGAAACTGAACAGAAGGGGAAAAGTAACTTAAAAACAATGTTAATTTGATACTTCCCAGAAGATGAGGCCCAAGTAGAATGAGACCCCCAAGAGAGTGAATTTAGCAATGCTAGCCCTCTGGGGACCTCATTCTGCAAATGACAGACCCACTATTTCAAGGCTTTCGAATGACATTATACCTTGAACATTCCACCTAATGTTATATGCTATGAATTTGTCTATGTTACTGTTATCACTGATACTGAATAAAGATCATTTTGTTCATAAGATTTTTAGTGTTAATACAGATGGCCATATTCAGAAGTTGGAGGCACATAATGCAGTGGGTATATATATAGTTGGAGGCACATAATGCAGTGGGTATATATATAGTTGGAGGCACATAATCCAGTGGGTATATATATAGTTGGAGGCACATAATGCAGTGGGTATATATATATAGTTGGAGGCACATAATACAGTGGGTATATATATAGTTGGAGGCACATAATCCAGTGGGTATATATATAGTTGGGGGCACATAATGCAGTGGGTATATATATAGTTGGAGGCACATAATACAGTGGGTATATATATAGTTGGAGGCACATAATACAGTGGGTATATATATAGTTGGAGGCACATAATGCAGTGGGTATATATATAGTTGGAGGCACATAATGCAGTGGGTATATATAGTTGGGGGCACATAATGCAGTGGGTATATATATAGTTGGAGGCACATAATGCAGTGGGTATATATAGTTGGGGGCACATAATGCAGTGGGTATATATATAGTTGGAGGCACATAATGCAGTGGGTATATATAGTTGGGGGGCACATAATGCAGTGGGTATATATATAGTTGGAGGCACATAATGCAGTGGGTATATATAGTTGGAGGCACATAATGCAGTGGGTATATATGAAAAACCATGTAAATCTATCATCACCAAAAAGTTCATTGACCGATAAACGCCCCAAAAAAGTAAGCCCCCCCCTCCCCATTTTAAACCCTGTATCTCCTATGCTATTTATCTGATATTTTGAACAAATTGAGAACATGATAAATGCAGCCAATTGTGAGAGTTAATTTTCACGAGGATTTTCTAACCGTTTTCTGAATTGGAAAAATTGCCATTTTCAAAAATCACTTTCAACTTATTTGACTCAAAAGAATTGTGTGTTGATGGGTTAACTCGGGTGACAAGTGTTGGTTTGTATCCCCAGCCTTATAACCACCCCCATATCTGATCCACTGCATTCCCCACATCGTGGAACAAGCAAGTGTTATTGCCATAGATTTGTTGGAGGCAGACACCTCTGAAACGCATGGTGCTTGTAGAATGGGCTTTTTCACTGAATGCGTTAAAAAAATTCATTATCAAGAAACTGCATGGCTATGTGAAAACTGCCCAATTTTGAAGCGGTCTTTCGCATAGGCAGTTTCTTATAATGTGGCTGAGTTTTCTGATCGCACTCGATGAGACATCCATTCTTCGAGCCACCTGGTAATTTTTTCAATCAAGGGACATCAAAAGAAGGTTATAAAATCCTTGGGAAATTTAAAGTGATGTGAAACACTCCAGTATGGTGATCCAATAGCAATGGAGAATAAACTTGCTTAAAGTAGTAATTTTTATAAATATTATATCCAAATTGACAACAAGCGCCGTCATTCCTATATATTAATTAAATACAGTGACTCTCGATGGCGAAATTGTTTTCGTTAGTTTATCGCAGATAGTTGCATCCCAAATTGAGAAGTAAATAGTTACAATTGTGCATAGTTCAGACGACGTTTTCTTTGGAGTGGTGAGGTCGATTTGTTTGAAATTTTCAGCGATTTTACTAGTTTGCTAATTCCCCCAGATGGCATAGTGCCTGAATACTAACGTATTACTTTCACGCACCTGAATAAGTACATAATATGTCTTTAACTCCCACAATGTGCTGCAATTACCATGTTGTAATTTCGTTCAAAATTTCAATACGATCAGATGAATAACATGAGATACCGGGTATTATATGAGGGGGTAATTAACTTTTTTGTTTTTGAGGTATTTAGATAATTGAATTTGTTCTTATATTTCTTGAATAATGAGATTTATTATGTAAACACTTGGTCTTAGTTTCGTCCAATCTTGAAGCAATACATAAGGTCATTGAAAAATGTTCTGCAAAACAGATTTTGAAACAATACATTTGATATTTGAATATAAATTGCCTTGGCGATTTTTGTTGATAAAATTACTGTCACTGTAACAGTAATGTTTACATAACAATGATTTCAACACGTCAAATTTTTTTATCGGAGAACTACAGTAATGCTCTTAACCACAGCAGAATTATGGGTAACTTGTCAGGATTTAGTCGGAAATATGGCTTGTTGCCATTCATCGGAAAGCTCTCAGCAATCCTGAAAAGTTACCCATAATTCTGCTGTGGTTAAGAAGTCGATTACTTAGAGCTTTACTGTATCAACGTTTATCTATTTCTCCATGTCCTTCTTAGTGATGTTTTTTTCAGACCTTTGTTTTTTATGTTTACCCATACCATAGTATGGTAAACATAGTGTCGTTGTCCGGATTGACCACTCGTCGTTAGTTCGTCTGTCTGTAGACACTTTACGCATGGTGCGATAACTCGAACATTTTCTATCTGATCGAAACCAAATTTTGTATATGAATTTCTCAGCACAAAAGACAGATCGAGTTCGAATATTCACTCTTAAAAAACGAAACAAAATAAATAAATAAATATTAACTAAAAAAAATAATAAAATTTTGTTTTTTTAAATAATTAAAAAAAAATAAAAAATTTAAGTTAACAAAATTTGAAAAACTAACACCATTAGAACTCCGACAAGGGTACCCCGAGTCAGCACACCAAATTTGGTTTAAATCGGTCCAAAATATTGTTATGTATTGGTAAATTTGTTTGGAGCGACATTCACTAATTCCATCCTATGCCTTTGGACTACTTAGCTATTAATATGGCTATATTATTTTCTGATGTCTCTTATGCCAATGTTCAGATAAAGAATGCTATATGGTATCTAATTTTTTAAAAAGTTTCAACAATACACATCACATGCCGTTAACAGTAGACTAGAACATCACTCTACAGATGGTCTGAGGTCATTATAAATGTTATTGGTTTCATAGAGATGCCAGCCTTTAACATAAACAATGCCTGTGATTTGTTGACAGCTCTGCTGTATAATTGATACTAATGGGTCAGCAGTGAGGTGTTTATCTTGATGGCTGTTGTGGGTAGAATTTGACACATTATCATTGTAAACTTAAATTGGAATCTCTTGACCAAGTACCGGGTACATGTATTCCATGTCCAGGTCACCTTTTCACATTT
This sequence comes from Siphonodentalium dalli, assembly GCA_032622095.1. Lineage (NCBI taxonomy): Eukaryota > Metazoa > Mollusca > Scaphopoda > Gadilida > Siphonodentaliidae > Siphonodentalium > Siphonodentalium dalli. Next base: position 197,539,799 of record CP136063.1, read on the forward strand.
AACCCAAGACTGTGGTGGTGCAGCATTTCAGATCCTGTTCCAGTGCATTCTCTTATATAAATGTGAGTGACCCATAAATTCCAATAATTTGTGTTATGTACATTGTCTACAATAGTACATAACAGTATACTGTATAATTCAACATCAAAACTCTCATTTATGATTCCGATCAGAGTAATTTACTATCGCCAAGGGATGGGTTAACATCTGCCGATCGTGATCGGCCTCTCGTTTGAACATGCAAATGCCGTACGCTGTTACAACATGCTAAACAGTCCACTACATGTAATTGATTATCAAGACCAAACAGAACAGACAGCGAGTGATGCAAATATTTTTTGTGACAAATTAGAACAAAGATAAAACATACATCCCCTTAACCCTTTACCCAACAAAACGGCCAAATAAAGCTTCAACAGCCTAAAATATCTTCGGTCTGTCTCAATAGAACCATACAAATATGGATATCATTAGAACCGGCTCCTTGACCACATTGTGATATTTACAGTTATGCCCTGTGCCAATGCATTCTCTTATATATGCGAATCGACCATAGGTCGCCTGGCATATATAAGAGAATGCATTGGCCTAAAAAAATCTTTTTTTAACACTTTTTACCATTTTTTCTTACATTCTTTAACAATTTTATAATTTTTAATGTGTTAAGCCAATGCATTCTCTTATATATGCGAGGCGACCTATGGTCGACTCGCATATATAAGAGAATGCATTGGCACAGGGCCCTTCTGTTGGGTAAAGGGTTAAATCAGAAATATGTATTTATCCAACTGTTATGACCAAGATGGAGAGATTATGCCGTCCGTATGTACATACATGTGAAGAGCCATAACTTTAAAAGTCACGAAACCTTGAATAATCAGCCCTGGGAATTAGTTGATCAATGATTAGTCTGTATCATGCTGTATCATGGAGGAAATTTGAATTGTTTTAGTCGATCAATGTTCAACGTTGGTAGGTTAGTCTGTATAGTGGAGGAAATCTGACTTCTTTTAGTCGATCATTGATGTCCACCCCACACAAGCTGATCAAATACAAAACGAGGATCCAGTACCAAGTTTTTAATCTATTTAAATAAAAAAAATGTTGAAGGTGTATAATCACGGGAATAATAAACAAATGACACAAACAGATACACGGTATTAATCCACACCCGTTGACGTCAGACACACGTATTCAACGGAATCTCAGCTTTATGTGACCCAACATGTGGGAAAAGGGGGATGCCCCGCATTCAATACATAGTTTTGTATACCATAAGTGGAATACAACTTGGACTGACTTCGAGTTTGATATTGTTGCTGACAGCTCTGCTTTCATGAAATATATCATTGTGCCGTCTGCAACTCATTCGATAACAGATTCTAGATAAACCCTTCCATGACTGGAGCTTCCTGAAATTTATCAAAACCCTTGCCAATGCATTCTCTTATATATGCAAGTCTCCCATAGGAAGCCTCGTATTTAATTTATATAAGAATAAATAATATATACCTTGACCTTGTAAGCCATTGCATTCTCTTATATATGCGAGGCTCCTTCTGGGAGACTCGCATATATAAGAGAATGCACTGGCGCATAATCTTTAATGCTGCACCAGTGCAGCCCCCCCCCCCCCATCATGAAAGGATTAAGATGTGCATTGTGTTCTGTCTACATCTCACATAACTTATTATATAGAAAAATAACCATATAATTTCCAACATAAAAATTGGTAAATAATTTATGATGGAGTCATTTCTAGTGAGAAACCATTCTGAAAACTTTGTATAATTCTTAAAGATTACAGTTTCTTCCACCACTCACACCTAAATTTATGATAACTCCACCCAACATGTGGGTTCATGATAACTCCACCCAACATATTGGTTCATAAGAGATTACATCTTATAAGATGTAATCTATCAGCCACTTAACCTGACCAGAAATATATTTTTTATTTCCTGTTCAAGTTGACATATTTGCATCCACAGCGATGATCACTTTCATCCTGTTTGGTTACAAAGATGTTCTGATGACAAGGACCAGCCTAGAGGGCGAGTTGGGAGAGGACCAGCCTAGAGGGTGAGTTGGGAGAGGACCAGCCTAGAGGGCGACGAGAGATTCTAACAAAATTGTGTCACTTCTCCCTATTTTTGTCCCAGGGAGAAATGACCTCTCTCTCATATAACATAAAATATATGTCCATACAGCCTGTATTTTCTTATAATGGTGTTCTTACTCAATATAGTTGTTTTATAAATGGGCTATTGCATTGCATAATACTTAATGTATTGGATATAAATTGTGATTTCGGGGTGTAAATAGAGCCATTGTGAATTATCCTTGATAACAGTTCATTTCTCCCTAAAAATGAAATGGGGAGAAGTAACTTCTCCCATTTTTAAACCTCTTGGCTGGTTCCTGTCTGATGCTAAATATTAAACCTCTAGGCTGGTTCCTGTCTGATGCTAAATATTAAACCTCTAGGCTGGTTCCTGTCTGATGCTAAATATTAAACCTCTAGGCTGGTTCCTGTCTGATGCTAAATATTAAACCTCTAGGCTGGTCCCTGTCTGATGCTAAATATTAAACCTCTAGTCTGGTCCCTGTCTGATGCTAAACATTAAACCTCTAGGCTGGTTCCTGTCTGACGCTAAATATTAAACCTCTAGGCTTAAACATATTAAACTATACGCTAAACATGAACTTAATTAACAATGGCCTTAGTCCAGGATTCCTTCCGCGTATAAACCAGCTTGTGATATTAGTTTTTCTAAATAATTAAAAGATCATGTCATTACTCATATATAGCAAGACTCATCTAATGAACCTATCCGTAGGTACCGCCCACCTATAGGCCACATGGTTACTATTACTAAGCACCACAAGCCATCTCAATCTCGCCACATATTCATTACTAAAATGGCTTCCGATGAGAACGGACTGTGTTTTTAAACGCCATCTAACACGATAATGTAGCTTCTTTCCGAGATTAACGATTTAAAGATGTCTATGTGTGTATATGAATCTTGTAAAAGTGACTGTCGTTAGATATAAACAAAACTACAACCAGATTTGAAGAAAAAAACAAAGAGTGATTTTTTTGGCCATTTCCGATAACCAACAAAGATCGATGTTTATGCTGAATCAAACTGTGTAAGAGAAGCCATTATAACTTCAATATCGAATAGAATATATAATATTGAAGCTATGCTAATAGTTCACACCTTGATGAAATAAGGCAACCGGAGGTGGTAATTAATCTATAATCCCTCTTTTGTCGGAATAAATATAATAATATCAGTTCCCGACAACTTTGCGACCTGATACAAAGGATTATCAATTCCACATCCTATTTGACTGTCACTAAAGCACTAAAATACATTAAAGATAACTCCGACTATCATGGAGTCAGATACTTGTCATGTGAAAATAATGGCACAAAATGAACTTGTTCGGTGAAGGTTGCGTGTATACACCGGAATGCAAGTGCAATGTGTGAAATTTTGTGTAATTCTCTTGGAAAACATTTGTTGATTCCCATTTACATGTACATTGTCGCATTAATATGGAGGAAGCTTTAGATTCTCAAATGGATTCAGCAAAACGTTCATAGAAGATCCTACAGGTTAGTGTGAATAGCAGACATTTGAACTCAATATTACCACGGTGTTAAAACAGCAATACATGTATACATATACAACGAAAAACACTTCACATAAAAAATACTCGCGGCGCGATCAATATTCATAACACAAAATCGATCGGGACTACTATTTCCACCTTTTAGTTTTAAATCTGTTATATTTACATCGGACTTTAAATAACATTAGGACCCGAGTGAGGTCGATGGCATCGTTTAAACCAGTGTAAACAGTTGTCTTTGTTACATTTTGGTTTAGGATACCAAACTAAAAACACTCTGGGATATTTGTATAGATATTGTTCGTCAACAGGACATGTTCCCCGTGCCCATTTCTGCACCTTTTGTAGATAAATGAAAGATATTTTGCTCTCGTGTTAGTAAACACCCTACTGCTTATACTGGTTGTTAGGGAGTCGCTTGTGGTGTTTTCCATATCGCTAAGACAGACACATGTCACATCGACGATTAAGCTATCAGCTCATTGGCTATAATTTTTAAAATGGGGCGGTACTTACTGATAGGTCCATTACACTCATGCAACAGCGAATCAGTTTCAATGCGTGGGGCAATTATTACCCCGATGAGTCTGAACACTCAGTAACCATCTACTGCTCCCCGGGGACAAGGGGAGGTACAGCCACAATGTGGCCAGTATACTGACAATATCTTTCACTGCTCATAATTAGGTACCCTTTTTTACGCATAGGTGGGTCGAAGCAGACACAGTACGAGCAGCCTTGCTCAAGGGTCACAACTTGGCACGAAATTCGAACAGCGTACGATCTCACAAATGTACGCTGATTCAATTCGGACAAGCCACTGCTGAGTGAAACTCGCATTAAACCAGCGACAGGCTACGAACTCGAATCGATGTGTTGACAGCGAAGACAAGTCCGATGTGCTAATCACTGGACCACAGAGCTATTACCCTATTTTCCATACAGAAACCTGAAGGCTAATCTCGCATGTCATAGAGCACCAAAATCTACTACTTGTCACCCGGTAACAGCGACCTGTCACTACCTGTCACCCGGTAACAGCGACCTGTCACTACCTGTCAGTGACAGGTGTACATTTAAAGTCCTGCCGATATCACAAGCTGGTTTACATTAACCCTTTACCCAACAGAACGGCCCTGTGCCAATGTATTCTCTTATATATGCGAGTCGACCATAGGTCGCCTCGCATATATAAGAGAATGCATTGGCTTAACACATTAAAAATTATAAAATTGTTAAAGAATGTAAGAAAAAAGGGTAAAAAGTGTTAAAAAAAAGATTTTGTTTAGGCCAATGCATTCTCTTATATATGCGAGGCGACCTATGGTCGACTCGCATATATAAGAGAATGCATTGGCACAGGGCATAACTGTAACTATCACAATCTGGTCAAGGAGCCGGTTCCAATGATATCCATATTTGTATGGTTCTATTGAGACAGACCGAAGATATTTTAGGCTGTTGAAGCTTTATTTGGCCGGTTTGTTGGGTAAAGGGTTAAAGGAAACTTGGACTATACATAGCTGAGAGAAGATTACCTAATGATACATGTAATGCCCTAAATAAATGACTCCTTAACCATAGAAGAATTATGGTTAATTTTTCATGATTTAGTCGGAAATATGGCTTGTTGCCATTCATTAGAAAGCTCGCAGTGAGTAAATCCTGAAAAATTACCCATAATTCTGATGTTGTTAAGGAGTCAATTATTTAGGGCATTACTGCATACTTAGCTGAGAGCAGATTAACTAATGATACATGTAACTACCATGGTGCATCAATTAAATATCACCACTTCTAATTATAACTACCATGGTGCATCAATTAAATATCATCACTTCTAATTATAACTACCATGGTTCATCAATTAATTAATAGTGGTTTAAATTTGGCAAAGCAGTCAAATGGGAACTATTAACCCCTCCCCTACCCTCCCCTCCATGACAGGATATGTAAAGGCCCAATTAATTTTCAAATGCCAAGATAACATTACACACAACCTATTCCACATTATATACCATTTGGAAAAGGAACCAAAAATATATATATTTCACCAGAATAGGGAACAGCTGTGGCCTGGGATTGTCCACCAAATGATAGAAATTCTCAGATTCACCCCAATACTTCCGCCATTGTCAACTCAGAATGAATCTGAATTCAAACTAAGAGATAGAGTTATTCCCCTTCTATTGAAAATAATAGACTTTACAGTACAGTCTGGATCAAAATTAAGCACAGAACACACCACGGTACCTCCACAAAAACAGTTAATAATACAATGTGTTGGAGCCTCCTCTTTCATATGGTATATAGTATGGCATATATTTTATATAATGTGATCTGGTGATTCAAAAACTAGGTGGGTCTTTAATGCTGCACCAGGGCAGATCCTGTCATGAAATGGTTAATAGACAACTGGGATGAGCCATACATACAATGAGAAACAAGCACGGATGCTGCATTGCAATAATAAATTAACTTTCGAGAGCAATTTTAGCCTCGGCCAGAATACTTGAAGCAGCTTTATATTCTTCGGTATCTTTTAAATCTTCTTCTTTTTGCTGCAACATAAGGAGAGTAGATTAGATACAAGCCTGGATTTAGTGTCTGAGATTTGCAGAATGAGGTCCCCAGAGGGTGAATTTAGTAATGCTATCCCGCATGGCAGGCTAGCATCACCAAATTCACCATCTGGGAACCTCATTCTGCTTAGGCCTCAACTGTTATGTGAGACCTGGGGTCAGATCGAAGTTCCCCTGTTGAAAGTTGGCGATGTTTACCCTTTATTCACCTCGATTATGCAATTTTATCTTCTGCAAATTAAGGGATATAGAAACTGAAGAGATGGGGAAAAAGTAACTAAAACAATATTAATTTGACACTATAGATACTTCCCAGAAGATGAGGCCTAAGCAGAAACAGGTTCCCGGAGGGTGAATTTGGTGATGCTAGTCCACCATGTGGGATAGCATCACTAAATTCACCCTCTGGGGACCCCTTCTACAAACAACACACACTATTTCAATGCTTGATCACCATAATTTTCACAGTATTTCACATCACTTTAATTCAAGTCACGCAGATTGTCTGTATGTGTCATCGACTCAACAGCTTTCAGAATTTGCCTCACACCAAAAACAAAGAGAACATTTAGCGAATTTCTTTGTAAAATGGAAACTTACACTCATTATTCAAAGACAAGTTCAGTGTTATCTTCGTTTGAAATACCTGTTTTGAAGTGTTTTTCTGTTAACCCTTTACCCAACAGAAGGGCCCTGTGCCAATGCATTCTCTTATATATGCGAGTCGACCATAGGTCGCCTCGCATATATAAGAGAATGCATTGGCTTAACACATTAAAAATTATAAAATTGTTAAAGAATGTAAGAAAAAATGGTAAAAAGTGTTAAAAAAAGATTATTTTAGGCCAATGCATTCTCTTATATATGCGAGGCGACCTATGGTCGACTCGCATATATAAGAGAATGCATTGGCACAGGGCATAACTGTAACTATCACAATGTGGTCAAGGAGCCGGTTCCAATGATATCCATATTTGTATGGTTCTATTGAGACAGACCGAAGATATTTTAGGCTGTTGAAGCTTTATTTGGCCGGTTTTGGCCGGTTTGTTGGGTAAAGGGTTAAGTTGAAAATAAATGATAAGCCTGTTGATTAGCAGAATTAATTATTTAAATTCTTTGAAATCCACATTGTCTTATCTACTTCTAGATCAACCTGTAATCGTACCTACCACGTTTTACATGTAACTTGCATAAATCTGATCGGTCACAGACGAAATCATCTCTTGCAACTATCATTACCGGAACCGCGGTAGCACCCCCTGAACCGTCCCAGTACCAATAGATCTGGAACCGTCGGTACTTTGAGAAGTCTGGTTCCAAGTCACATGTAGCAGGATAGGAAATATAAATATTATTTTTTATTTAATCAAGATGGTTCCTTGTACATACCAGAATTTGCTCCAATTCACCATAAGCCCCGTTAAGCCGCTTCTTTGAATCTCCAATCATCACTACGGACTCCTGGAGAACCTCCATCTATAATGCAGTAAGATGTAATGTATTCATTTAATGACATTAATGCATTCAATTTATTGTCATAAAAACCACATAATAATCCCTTGATTTATAAAATAATGTAATATAGGTTTCCGCTAGGATTAAAATGATGGGACCGCCCATATTGGCAAACTATGGTTCTGATCAAGTAATCCAAACTGGAGTTCTCGATTGGAAATCAAAATGGATGGCTAGACAGACAGATAGCCTGATAATATAATGCAACCTTTTTTTTCAAATTGGCAAATAATGAAAGAGTCAATGAAAATGAAGCTCAACTTGGAGAGATAATTAATTTACAGTCAATTGAGCAATCAGGAATGCAGAAAGTTGGTATGTCTATGTAATACTACATGTAAATGTCAACAAGCCAGCTGCCATGTTTTTCATTGAAAATCATTCAAATTCAATAGCTCCCATCTAGAGGTGATCGCAAACATGCCTGTAAATTTTCAAAACATGTTTGCCAATAATTGTGGGCTGCATGGTGTGTAGATGGATTCAAATGTGAAATCCAAGATGGTCCCTTGCAGCCATGTTTTTCAACAGAATTTTGAAAAAATGGTAAGCGCCCATCTAGAGATCACCCTGAAGATACATATGAAGTTTGGTGATGATCGGATGAGAGAAGTGTCCTGTAGGGTGTGCTAAATGATTTAATGATGCAAAATATCCATGATGGCTGCCAGCGGCCATGTTTTTCTTCGAAAATATTTCAAATTCAATAGCTCCCATCTAGAGGTTATCCCAAACATGTCTGTTAATTTTCAAAACATTTTGGCAATAATTGTGAGCTGCATGGTGTACTGATGGATTCAAATGTGAAATCCAAGATGGCCACTGGCGGCTATGTTTTTTAACAGAATTTGGAAACAAGAGGTGGCATCAGAGATGCTGTGTCTCGTTTTCGGTGGCTTACTGCCGGTGGCGGTAGCCACCGGTGGCTACCGCCAATTGGTGTGCATCAGTATCGGTAGACTAATTAATAGGTAAAATCGAAAAATGACTAATTAAGGGCCATAACTCTATCAAATTTTATCGGGCCAGGCTGGTTTTCGAACTCGTCCGAAATATTCTTGGCAAGTATGTCTATTTCAAATTTTAAACAAATCGGAGGACGTTTGTTGAAGTTATCGCGCTAACGAGCTAAAAATTCACGAAAAATGACTAATTAAGGGCCATAGCTCTATCAAATTTTTCGAACTCATCCATCATATTATTGGAAGACACTAATATACCAAATTTTAGTTGAATCGGATGACGTTTGTTGAAGTTATCGCGCTAACGAGCTCAAAATTCGTACAAAATGACTACTTAAGGACCATAACTCTATCAAATTTTATCGGACCAGGCCGGTTTTCGAACTCGACCGAGATATTCTTGGGAGACACCTATATACCAAATTTCAATCAAATCGGATAACGTTTGTTGAAGTTATCGCGCTAACGAGCTGAAAATTCGTGAAAAATGACTAATTAAGGGCCATAACTCTATCAAATTTTATCGGACCAGGCCGGTTTTCAAACTCGTCCGAGATATTCTTGGGAGACACCTATATACCAAATTTCAATCAAATAGGATAACGTTTGTTGAAGTTATCACGCCAACGAGCTGAAAATTCGTGAAAAATGACTAATTAAGGGCCATAACTCTATCAAATTTTATCGGACCAGGCCGGTTTTCGAACTCGTCCGAGATATTCTTGGGAGACACCTATATCCCAAATTTCAATCGAATCAGATAACGTTTGTTGAAGTTGTTGCGCTAACGAGCCTAAAATCAGTGAAAAATGGCAAAGGGCCATAACTCTGTAATAAATGTGCGGACGAACCCGATTTTTTGTCTGCAGCTTACGTGCATGGATATGTACTCACACACCAAAAATTTGAGTTATAAGCAAAACACGCCGCCCACCCGACCGCCCGCCCACCGTCCCTCATCAAACTATAAGTCGAGTTTTGGAAAAAAACTCGACTAAAAATGGTAAGCCCCCATCTAGAGGTCACCCTGAGAATCCTATAAAGTTTGGAGACAATCGGACGTAAGATTTTACATGTAGGGTGTGTCAAAGGAAATTGTTGATGGACACACTCACACACATGCATGGACGACCAACAAAGTTGAGCTAAAAATTGCTCCATTTCTGTATCACAATTTCATGTATAAAAAATTAAAATTAAAGATTTAATCACCTGTTTCCTCACATCGTACTCATCCTTGCCATTAACTTTCATCTTCTCGATGTGGGCTTCCTGTGTCACCACTTCCTTCTCATATGATGATTTATCTTTGGTTAGCCTTAATAATAGAAAATGGAAAGAGTCAATTAAATATTGCTTGTGCAGCTGTGCAGGGCTTACCGGTATAATTTGTACGCGAATCAGAATCGATTCTTGCAAATGATTCTCGCAAAGTGAAACATGCGAATCAGCTATGATTCCCGCAAACATATCTCTGTTTTGTCATAGAAAGATAGTCTTGGATGGGAACAGTACACAACGACTGCAGTAGACACCTTCCTTTTGTTTGGAATATCCTAGGAAGGGATACCAAGTAAACCAATCTAGTGAGCAATATCGCTTCATTAACCCATCTTTCTTCCGCTTGTCTTTGTAAATTCTATGGGGAAATTTGATGTTTGATTCTGGGATCCTGCCATTAATGATTTTCATTTTGGTGTCATCCAAGACACCATGCATGTCCTTAATGTCAACAAATTTGCATATATCATAAGGCCAAAAAAAATTACCTGTGTTTAGGGTTTCCCTACCTACCTTAGAAAAACTTGCCTACCCAAAACTTTTTATTGGACTGCAGATAAAAAAAATTTGGCTCAGTGGGAAGGGCATCGAAAGGTATCTTACCCATTTTCAAACCTCTCCTATAAAAAGATTTAGAAGTTTTTTTAGTCTATTGCTCTGATTAATTCAAGATTAACATTATTTAATATTGAACCTTTCAATTAATCTGAATTGTGAAGCTTTCTAGATTGAATTGTCAATGACCCAATGGATTCAAAATACAAAAAAAAAAAACCTACGTACCTACCCAAATTATTTTGGACCATGCAACCCTAAACACAGGTATAATTTGTTGGCCTAATTTGAAACCAATGAAGCATCAGCACATGCGTTCATACTCGATAACAGTTGTTGGACCTTTGTCACATTCGCTTGTTTTCTGCTTCTTTGCTTCAGGTTCGAAGAATGATTTTATTTGCGATTGTACCATCTTAACTTTTTTGCGTATGTATATTCATGGTATCTAAACGGTATACCATCAATTGGCTAAGCATTTCGATCAGTATTGGATACTTATTCATCAATACAGGGCACATACATTAATATGTAGTTATATATTCAACCAAATGACCACTTATTAGAATAATAGCTGTCTGAAATTTTTACTAGCATCATTTGATGCCATCATGGCACTATATTTCAATAACAAGTTCCGATGTAATTGGTATATAAAAAACAAACACTTTACTTATTCGAGAATTTATTATCAATGGGCCTGGCATCAATCGCGACGCCTTCAAACGCAGCACTTTTATACACAGCGTTAACGAAATGACGTCAAGTTAATGTCAACATAAAACCTACATTTTTTGTCGACGTAAATCCGAGTACAGTAAACGTAAACACTGTATTTTTAGTAAGCGAACAATGAATCGCGATGGAGTTTATGTTGCAGTTTGTTTGATCTACGATTATTTTTGACCGAACATGTGTGCTGGCGTGACACGCTAGCACACAGCATGCTGGCGTGACACGCTAGCACACAGCATATCCTCAGGTGCCCCTACTGGAACATAGCTTTGGCCAAAATAGCAGGGCCAGGGGAGCCCCCCCCCCCATTGGATCCGCGTCTGCTCGATATCACGGTGTACCAACAAGGTCAGGATTAAAATAATGTAATTCATTTTCTTTCAACAAGATGCCAGAGATGGCAACACCAGGGAAATTTCCAGGGCTGTTTTGATACCTGTTACAGGTACGGGCACCCAAACTCGAGAAACCTAAATTCCCCCAAATTCCTAGTGGACAGTATTGAGTCAACCCGAATTTTCAAGGCAATTCAACAATATGCGATGTACATATCATGTAAATAAAAAATCTGCAGTTGCAATACAGCCTTCATTTGCATGTTTAATTTTTAACTAAGAAATATTATGCCATATTTATAATATATGCGTCTGTATCTGTGTTGGTTCGGTGTAGAAGCCACATTTTGGGATACCGGTACAAATCCTCTGCTGGAAACAGGTGTCCCCAAATTATCTCTGGATTCTTCCCTGGGCAACACCGAACTTTAAACACAGGTGTCTCGTTGCAAAATTATAGAGAGGCCATTAAAAAGCTCCCCATATAGAATGGGGATGTGAGGAATGCCGACGTATGACCACTGTAGTCGTAACTAATACAACCCATCAATCGATCATCAGCACCACTAACATCATTTTTTATGGTAACAATTGTCTGCACTGAAATGGTACCAATCGTCCACAGGGTAGAAACGTCCAGATACCAATTGAACCATGTGTATAAAACGTCCAGGTACCAATCGTCCAAGGTACCAATTTTCTAGAACTTAGAAGCCCACGATAGTATGTTATTTCAGGGCAATGTCTGTATGGTATTATGAGAAGCGGCAGCACTTTGTCAGAGCAATAACGCCCTATACAACTGGGATCAGACTGTGACCTACAGTAATGCTCTAATTAATCGACCTCGGGGAGAGCTTTCCGATGAATGGCAACAAGCCATATTTCCGACTAAATCCTGAAAAGTTACCCATAATTCTGCTTTGGTTAAGAGGTCGATTATTTAGAGCATTACTGTAGCTGAATTCAGCAAGGCCCAAGGGTAGCTGTACCGGCATTGAATACAGGAGAAGTCAGCCCCGTGCGAAGTCGGCCCCATGCGAAGTCGGCCCCATAAATATGCGTACAGGATGGTGATGGGTTACAGTAGGGGTTGTAGTGCGAGTGGAATGTTCGCGTTCGATGGAGTGAGGTCGTTAACGGAGGTGAGAAGAAAGACAGTTTTCGGGTTTCGCGAGAGAGTAACTGACAGCGACAATACAATCGTCAAAGCAATATGCTATTTCAGTCTCATTATATCCTCAAAACTGATTCAACACTGGAATAGTCTTTTATATACATAATTTGTGTTTTATTTTGATTTATTGTTGTATTTATTTATGATATTTCTATAGGCAATCCTGCCTGAATTAAATAATAATAATATAACAGAACCATTGTTTAAAATCATTCTGTATTTATTTTATGATATGAAAGTGATAATAATATTGACAATATAATAATAACAAATTCAATTAACAAATTCAAACAATGTCGTCGTCGCTATCACTGTCGCTACACCGCCGGCTTTTCTGTTTAGTCTATGATGCCACTCTTCTGTGTCGTAGTTTGTCCAGATCGACATCAGGTAGTCTCATATACGTTTTACCACTGGCTCTACTTGCGCTGTCGCACTACTCTCTATTTTCATGAATGCCGGGTTAATGTGTTCGAGTGGTATAGTCTTGTCCCCTATTACCAGTGTATATCGTATTTTCGTGTTTTTTGTTGTTTACCGAGTACCAGCTTACCGGAAATCTTACCGGTGCTTTTCGCGTTCCCAGCCGATGTTTTTGCGGTACTTCTTTCGTCTGACGTAATTACGCCCCTTGACTGGTGCTTTGTATTAATGCTCTTTACAGTTACGGAGAAAAACGGATACTAGAGTGATACCAGAGTAAAGATTGAAAAGAATGCCTCCAATTAAGGTGAGTAAGTAGTCTAAATAAAAAAGTCCCATGACCAATATGTCCTAAATTTAACCACATTGTTAACTAGCAAGATCCCTTAGTTTGCCATGGGTATTTTTTTTTTGGTGTCCCATGTGGGGTGGGGCATGTTAACTGGCGTGTGCCTATGGGGAAGTTCTGCCCAATTTGTTTGGTGCCCTATGTGGGGGTGGGGCAAGTTAACTGGCATGTGCCTATGGGGAAGTTCTGACCAATTTTTTTTGGTGTCCCATGTGGGGGGTGGGGCAAGTTAACTGGCATGTGCCCATCTGGAAGTTCTGCCCAATTTTTTTTTGTGTCCTATGTGGGGGTGGGGCAAGTTAACTGACATGTGCCCATCTGGAAGTTCTGCCCATTTTTTTTTTGGTGTCCTATGTGGGGGTGGGCAAATTAACTGGCATGTGCCTATGGGGAAGTTCTGCCCAATTGTTTTTGGTGTTCTGCCCAATTTTTTGTTCTCATGAACTTTAGCTGTTGAACGTGGTAGTTATACCATTTCACTTTGTATTTCAGAATAAAACACATAAAGAATAGATCAGGAGAAGATATGACTTACAGAAGATTGATGCTGCATACGACATCGTGCAGAAGGAGGGTGTATTTGTCTACAGAGCCGCCAGGATGTACGGTATCCCAGAGAGTACGCTACTTGACAGGACATTAGGCCTGGTGAATGCCCATGAAGGTGTTAATCCGGGCCCAGTTCGCTTGTTTACAAACGTTGAAGAGGAGAAGCTATTTAACCATATTGTTTACATGGGAAATATAGGATATGGATATTCAAGGAAGGAAACTCTGTTAATTGCTTCGGATTATGCAGTTTCACTTGGGAAGTTATCATCGGACTCACTTATTGGAAAGAAATGGTTCTACAGTTATCTCAGCCGGTGGCCTGACTTAAAACTTAAAAAGCCACAGAGACTGACCATTTCTAGGGCAAAGAATTTGTCACCTGACTGTGTAGATAACTATTATAAAGAATTGGAGCAGGTCCTTGACAAATACAATTTTAAACAAAGACCACAGCACATCTATAATTTAGATGAAACAGGTACATATACCTATAATACTTGTCTGACCCAGTCAACATTCAATACCCCATCTGAACTAACACGCCATTTAGGTAGACACTAAAGTCTTGTAATAAAACAGTCTATCAGTATCTTCATACACTTTACCTTCACACAATAACAGTTCTTGTAACAACTAACGTTATAATTTTGATATGTCAATATATATATATGTTAAGAATGTTATCACGGCTGATTGCATTATTAGTTCTGACCTGTATGCTGTTTCTATTTTGCATCTTACTTTTCAGGTATAAATACAGAGCATCGTCCACTTAAGGTTCTCGGACACAAAGATACAGTGGCCCAATGTGTGACATCTCCAAGATCACAGAACATCACCATAATTGGTAGTGGTAATGCCATCGGGCATCATATTCCGGCGTTTTATGTATTCCCTGGACAACGGTAGAATGCTCAATTGTTAGATGGTGGTCCAAATGGTTCGGCTGGGTGTTGTTCAAAGAGTGGCTGGTCGAATGCCGAAGTGTTCAAGAATTATTTGACAAATCACTTTCTAAAATATGCCTGTCTCTGTACTGAGCCAACACTACTCTTATATGATGGTGCCACCTCCCATATCTCAATCACTTTGGTCGAATGGGCTCAAGAGAAAAACATCATTCTCTTTGTTCTGCCGCCGCATACCAGCCATATTTTGCAGCCACTTGATGTTGGATGTTTTGGTCCGTTGAAGAATGTTTACAACAAAGAATGTCAGTCGTTTTTACGGAAAAATCCAGGTCGTGTCATTACAAAATATGAAATTTGTAAACTCTCTGGGAAATCTTACATGAGAGGACTGTCTCCTGAGAACCTGCAGTCTGCTTTTAAAGCTACTGGAATTTATCCTTTTAATGCATCTTCAGTTTCACCAACAGCTGTAGCACCGTCACAAATATACTCCGCAGAAAATATTCATTCACCAGAATCAGATAGCTTCTTTAACTCTGTTACTGTCACAAAAGCCTTGTCTCCAAAACGAAAAGTTAACCGAAGACCTTCTGTTCATGGAAATTTGATGGAAAAAATGGTTGCAAGCTCTATTCAAAGTGAGCATGAGTATCTTGAGATTGAAGTTGATGTCCATGTACATGTAGCTGGCGACATTGAACAGGAACATGAAATAACATCAACCCCATTAAGTATGTACTCGGAGGATACCGACGTGATGGATGCAGATGAGCCAGCTTCAGAGAACTGCTGTGTTTGTGGGAAAGATTTTCCAGACTCATCCCCGGATTGCTTTTCGTTAGTTTATGTGAAATGGGCAAAATGTGACAAATGTGACCACTGGACACATCTAAAGTTTTGTTCACCAATTACGGTGGTAAGGCTGGGAGCTCAATTCCTTTACCCTCACTGCAGTACATAAGTTTAACTGCTGAAAAAATCAATGCAATCAATTTTATCATGTTTTCACAAAATTATTTTATATATTTATTTCAAGTTAAATTTTACATGTTAAATTGTTCCTTTGAGAATCCGTCTAAACCCATACTGTTGTTGCTGGTGATATTCATGACTGAGTTTTAAACATATTGGATCAGAAATGTGACAGCCTATTGCCTACCTACATGTAGCTAACACACGTAGACTGCAATTATATTACAGGTGAGTTTATCATCACGACCCGTTTTTTTCTACGAATCTGACAAACGTCAAACCGAGAATATTTTAATTTATAATTAGACATTTTCAATAGCACTAATTTAAGCACATCTAGATTCAAATGGGTGGTATAGCATGGTGTTATTTGTTCTTCTGGGTGATTGAGAATGTGTAGGTTTAGTCACTATATATATATATTCTCCCAAACCAGATTTCCTTCCGATTGAGTGTCCGCGCGATGTTTCACATGCATCGCGAACCGCATGTCAGATACAGTAAACCCGGGCATTTTTTATTTGCACTGGTAATAGGAGACTGGTCTACCAGTGACCTTCCGGGTGGGTGACCTACTTTTGTTATTTATATCAAGCGCAGACAGTTAGATCGGAGAATAAGTTTTAATGTATTTTGTACAAAAATAATCACTTTTAATAGTACTTTTAAAGACAAAAAATAATAGAAATTGCATATTTATGTGTCAAATATATGGTCAAAGTTAAGACCACCGGTAATAGGGGACCCCAGTATATGTAATACGGCAACGCGAAGATGAGTTTGAAAAAGTCATTGATAGGGCCAGACTCGTAATATGCTGTCGCCAGGCTTTGTTCACCAAGTAGCAATCAACAGTACTTAGCACTTTGTTTCAATGTCTGTCGGCAATTATCATTGTTTTTATAACGTACTGAACCGCTGTCATTGTGTCAGTGCCTGTACTGTAGTGTAGGCTCTATACTATAATATTGTAGCTGATTTTTCACAATCACATTTCCCAGACATGTCAAATCATCGGACTCAATGTGGAAAGTACAAATATGTGCTTGTGTAGAATAATCTCATCGCCCATAGTCGATAGGCCTACTGACAGTGACAGTCAAATAGTGATGCCAATCCCCCCCCCCCCCCCCCCCCCCCACCCCCACCGGATATAACAGTCGAAAAAATTTAGATCGAAATTAGGGATTGTATATTTCAAACATCAAAAATATGAACAACAATTGGTTAAAGATAATTATTCACCTTTTACAAATACCTGTCTTTATTTTCAACGTTTTAATACGTGGATCTGCCATGTTTTGTTCAAGTTTTATAAGATAGAAAATGCTGTGTAACCAACGTGACTCCAAAATATTTTTAGCGAACGAATCAAATTTGCGGAACAGAAAACAAACCGAAACGAAACACGGTCAGTTATACTTTTTTTTCCCGCCAGTAATTAAAGTGGCACATTAAGTTCGATCTTAAATTATATTATGCATAACTATCACATGATTCATATCACTGTGGATTACCACATGAAAGATATAACAAAAACTCTAATATTCAATCAACATAGTCAGGGACGTAGGCTACACCCTGCGGGGGGGGGGGGGGGGGGGGGGGGGGGCGAAAATTTCAAAAGTTGGTTTGTCTCACACAACATCAGTTGTTAATTTCAAGCCAACGATATGTTGAAATTGTCATCAAAGTTTGATTTCCCAACCAACATTTAGCGGGAAATGTGTTTTTTTGTCTTTAGACCAATATATATAATCGCACATTTTGCTACTTTCGGCCGGGTCAAATTTTACATTTTGGACTGCAACAAAAACTTCCAAAGGCGGTTTTATTTTTGGAAATTTCCAACAGAAACTGTTGGAAAGCTTGAGGTACCATTTGGAAAATTCCAACCCAAATGGGAAATTTCCACTATATACAGATCACCAGTCATACTTCCAAGCTGACTTATTAGCGCCGTGAAATGATCGGACAGTTCCATTTATGCGCATCTCTGACATAGCAATACCACAGTAATTAACACACGTTCCAAGTTACACATCCATGTGGCTGAACCTGACTAATATTTATAAATATATATAGGCCTACGGCTAATGAAGCCCCCCCCCCCCATTGGACCCGCCCTTGCCCCCTTGTGAACTGATAGCAATTTTAGACAAATATATTATTTGCTGAAAAAAACAAACAAACTGTTTGAGGCATGAAATTTCAAATTGTTAGACATTTTGACCAAAGTGGGAGAGGGAGTTAGAAACTCACACATTTTAGGGAGACGGCTGTATACACCCCAAACGCCCGATCGCCACTTCTCTGTGCCCTAAATAAACGCCGATTAAACCCACCCCTTAAAACAAAGGGATTAAGGGGAGGACCGTTTGGTCCTTCCGACAATCCCGGGCTAGCCCCCCACCCCCACCCCATGCATCCGGATATGCTCGTAGCGGAAGACATGCTCGTAGCGGAATAACCATATGGCCCGCGATTTGCACATCGTCTTTAGTTGTCGTAAGTTATTTCATAAAAACACGGTGTATTTTACCTTGATTTTTTTTTAACGTTAACAGCGATAATCGGTCTACAGAAATGAGCGGTTGTGGTTTCCGCAATTTGCATATTACTGTTCGATAATCGGCTTTTATACGAAAATTATGACCTAAAATACTTACTCAATATAAGTTTTATCAAATTTTAATGAATCTTTGTATTGACACATTATATAACATACAGTCTCTCAAAGTATGATATCTTATCTTCAAAATGAACTGGACATGTTTGCGATGGCAATCATATTTGTGCCCGAAAAATTTGTTTCCATGGAGGCACTCACTCGATTTTGGGGTATGTCTATAGTAAACACCATATGACATACCATATTTACTTGCTATGACCTGCATATACGGTTATTTTTTACTATGGAAAATGTAGATACATGACTGGAAATGTTGTCTATTTTATTAAGGGAATATCCGCGGAAATAGCAATGTATGCAAAGACTAGACTGTCTGGGCTGTTGCCACATAAATCGTAATTTTATGTAAGAAATGCAAATTTTGCCACAATTTTTGGCCTAACTTCCAGGTAAAATAGGATTAAACTGCGTCCATGTTTAAAGAAGTTTGATGTACAGTTGGGTAAAGTATAGCCACAAATAATACCACCACCTTAAACCACTGGTATGTGTTGGTTTCGGTGCAACATGTGTCTAACCGTGAACGGTGTGCAAATCGCGGGCCATGTGGTTATTCCGCTACGAGCATGTCTTCCGCTACGAGCATATCCGGATGCACGGGGTGCCCCCGAACCACTCATTCTCTCTCTTCCCATCTGTCTGTATCTGTAGTTGTTACGTCCTAGTGACCAAAGCTGGCTTTTACAGGACGGTGTGAGGAGCGCTATTTTTGTTCTCCCAGAGCCGCCTTGAATGTTTCTAGGTCGGCGGCATTGACTGTGCTGTTGTCCAGTTTGTTCCAGTCAAGTACAGCCCTCGGGAAGAAGGAATATCTGTATTGGTCTGTGTTTGTATGAATTGGTTCATAGGCACTTTCGTTATTTGTG
Organism: Siphonodentalium dalli; assembly: GCA_032622095.1. Classification (NCBI taxonomy): domain Eukaryota; kingdom Metazoa; phylum Mollusca; class Scaphopoda; order Gadilida; family Siphonodentaliidae; genus Siphonodentalium; species Siphonodentalium dalli. Next base: position 197,559,354 of record CP136063.1, read on the forward strand.
GTTAGTTTCTCCACGATGTTGTCACTAACAAAATCCTTGAATTTTGTGGGTTTCTTTTTCCTCTTTGGGCGGTAGTTTCTTAGGTAGTGTTCGGAGTTGATACCCGGGGCTGATCCCTTTACCACTTTGTAAAATAGTGTCAGTCTCTGTTCCTTTCTTCTTGCTTCCAGGGATGGTAGTTGAAGTTCACTCAGCATTGATGTTACACAGCCTTTCTCCCTCGTTCGGTAGTCCTGTTTTATAAATCTTGCTCCTTTGCATGCGTTGCACCTTCTCCAGCTTTGTCTTGTCCTTTTCATAGTGAGGATTCCAGATTGTTGCTGCATACTCTAGCTGAGGGCGGACTAATGCTATGTATGCCGTTTTTCTGAGATCCATCTGGCAGTACCTGAGATTACGCCGAAGGAAGCCGAGGGTGGAGTTTGCCTTCTTCGTGGTGGACTCGATGTGGTGATGCCACTGCATGTCATTGGAGAATTGGACGCCAAGGTACGGGTTGTTTGTGACTTCTTGGAGTATCTGCCCTGCCAGTTGGTAAAATCTTTGTGTCTTCTGCTTTAGGCTCATAATGTAGCACTTAGTTGGATTAAAGCGCATCCCCCATTTGGTGGCCCATTGTTCCAGTTTGCGTAGGTCTTGTTGCAATATTTCGTGGTCTTTGTAGGTGTTTATCTGGCGGTACAGGAGGCAGTCATCTGCGAATAGGCGGACTTGTGATGTTACTGTGTCCGGTAGGTCATTTATGTGACAGAGAAAGAGCAGCGGTCCCAATACTTTTCCCTGTGGTACTCCTGATAACACGTCAACTTCTTCTGAGTAGTATCCCTCGAGTGCAACTCTCATCTTTCTTTCTTTCAGAAAGGATGCTAGCCATCTGTTGACCGGGCCTGTGATACCGTAGTGATTTAGTTTGGTCAATAGGCTGTCGTGTGGTACAGTGTCGAAAGCTTTGGAGAAATCAAGGATGGCCACGTCGATCTGCTTCTTGTTGTCAAATGATTGTAGGATGTCTTGTGTTGTCACTGCTAGTTGTGTTTCGCAGGAATATCCCCTTCGAAACCCCGGTTCAGAGTACACCGATAAAGTAAAATATGTCACGCACTGGCACCCGGCTTCGGAAACTAGACGCGCGATGGGGGAGAACACAGAAATCATCGTGAAAAACGTGGCGTACAGTGTGGGGGAGGGGCCACATTGGGACGATCGTAACGACAGCCTGGTGTATGTTGATATCATGCTCGGACGAGTTCATCGATGGAATTCAATCACAAAAGAAAATCAAACTAATGAGTTCGGTAAGTTGTGCAGACGAGAATCGACATTGAAGGCTTGCGATTGTGACATTATGTACAATGTAGACTTTATGTAGTCTATTTATAGATAAGCCACATTCATTGTCGCTTGTCGCTGTGATAAACACACTTAAAGTGACATTCGCTTTTAAGAATATCGACAATCAATTAAGTTTAATTCACCAGGTTGTAGTTAACAACTTAACAAGACCCAGATGCACTTACATGTATACTGTATAGCAAACACAGGTATGTAACCAGGGGTCTTATATGGGTGGATATACCAAACACAGGGGGGTAACCAGGTGTCTTGTAGGTGTGGATATACCAAACACAGGAGTGTGACTAGGGGTCTTGTAGGGGTGGGTATATCAAATACAGGGGTGTAGATAACCAGGGGTCTGGTAGGTGTGGACATATCAAACACAGGAGTGTAACCAGGGATCTTGTATGGGTGGATATACCAAACACAGGGGTGTAACCAGGGGTCTTCTAGGGGTGTCAGCAGGTAGTTTACAGCTAGCAGTGGTGGATATATATATACCAAACACAGGGGGGTAACTGTAGGGGTCCATCGAAATTTAAAGATGGCCCATCAAATTAAAGAAAATATATTAAAGCCATTTTCCATCTTTTTAGACTATACAATATAAACATTTATGAATTAATTAATGAATGAAAATTAATGATAAAAATAACTGAAATCAACATCATTTGGAACACACAGGCAACCCCGCATGACATCCAAAATAATATTAACCTTAAATGGTTAAAGAAAGGATAAACGCTCTTTATCATAATTTTATTTTATTCTGCTGGACCACGATTGAAAACATGATAAAACTGCCTCTTTGAAGGTTGGTACCTTGACTTTCAAACCATCCCATGATAATTCAAGTAATGACTTTAATTCCCTAAGTAATCGACTCCTTAACCACAGAAGAATTATGGGTAACTTTTCAGGATTTAGTCGGAAATATGGCTTGTTGCCATTCATCGGAAAGCTGTCAATGGAGTCGATTATTTAGGGCATTACTGTAGCAGGCATGCACCTCATTTATTAGCTCAACTTTACTTTGTAAAGTTTGAGCTATTGCCATGGCTTTGTCGTCCGTGTGTGCGTGTGTACGTAAGGCGTCAACAATGCAGGCTACAGGTCGTACCTTTGGTCGGATCATTATGAAATTTGTCATAGCTGTTGACATCAACATTTAGACCAGAATGATTAATTTTGGGGTCATTCGGAAAAAAAACATGGCCGCCAGCGGCCATCTTTGATTTCAAAATTCAATCCATTAGCACGGGCTACATGCCGTACTGTTCGTCTGATCATCATGAAATTTGTCATGGATGTTAATATTGACATGTAGATAGGAACGAGTAATTTTGGGGTCATTCGGCCCAAAAACATGGCTGCCAGCAGCCATCTTGGATTTTACTCTTTGTATGACTAAATTCTTTAGCACGGGCTACAGCTCGTACTTTTATTCTGATCATCATAAAATTTGTCAAGAATGTTAATAATGACATGTAGATGGGAACGAGTCATTTTGGGGTCATTCGGTCAAAAAACATGGCCGCCAGCAGCCATCTTGGATTTTACTCTTTGTATGACTAAATCCTTTAGCACGGGCTACAGGTCGTACCTTTAGTCTGATCATCATAAAATTTGTCATGGCTGTTGAAATTGGAATGTAGATGGGAACGAGTCATTTTGGTGTCACTCGGACAAAAAACATGGCCGCCAGCGGCCATCTTGGATTTCAAAATTTAATCCATTAGCACGGGCCACAGGTCGTACTATTCGTCTGATCATCATGAAATTTGTCATGGATGATAATATTGACATGTAGATGGGAACGAGTAATTTTGGGGTCATTCAGCCAAAAAACATGGTCGCCAGCAGCCATCTTGGATTTTACTCTTTGTATGACTAAATCCTTTAGCACGGGCTACAGGTCCTACTTTTAGTCTGATCATCAATAAATTTGTCATGAATGTTAGTAATGACATGTAGATGGGAACGAGTCATTTTGGGGTCATTCGGCCAAAAAACATGGCCTCCTGCAGCCATCTTGGATTTTACTCTTTGTATGACTAAATCCTTTAGCACGGGCTACAGGTCGTACCTTTAGTCTGATCATCATAAAATTTGTCATGGCTGTTGAAATTGGAATGTAGATGGGAACGAGTCATTTTGGTGTCACTCGGACAAAAAACATGGCCGCCAGCGGCCATCTTGGATTTCAAAATTTAATCCATTAGCACGGGCCACAGGTCGTACTATTCGTCTGATCATCATGAAATTTGTCATGGATGATAATATTGACATGTAGATGGGAACGAGTCATTTTGGGGTCATTCGGCCAAAAAAACATGGCCTCCAGCAGCCATCTTGGATTTTACTCTTTGTATGACTAAATTCTTTAGCACGGGCTGCAGGTCGTACCTTTAGTCTGATCATCATAAAATTTGTCATGGATGTTAATATTGACATGTAGATGGGAACGAGTAATTTTGGGGTCATTCGGCCAAAAAACATGGTCGCCAGCAGCCATCTTGGATTTTACTCTTTGTATGACTAAATCCTTTAGCACGGGCTACAGGTTGTACCTTTAGTCTGATCATCATAAAATTTGTCATGAATGTTAATAATGACATGTAGATGGGAACGAGTCGTTTTGGGGTCATTCGGCCAAAAATATGGCCGCCAGCAGCCATCTTTGATTTTACTCTTTGTATGACTAAATCCTTTAGCACTGGCTACAGGTCGTACCTTTAGTCTGATCATCATAAAATTTGTCATGGCTGTTGAAATTGGAATGTAGATGGGAACGAGTCATTTTGGGGTCATTCAGACAAAAAACATGGCCGCCAGCGGCCATCTTGGATTTCAAAATTTAATCCATTAGCACAGGCCACATGTCGTACTGTTCGTCTGATCATCATGAAATTTGTCATGGATGTTAATATTGACATATAGATGGGAACGAGTAATTTTGGGGTCATTCGGCCAAAAAACATGGCCGCCAGCAGCCATCTCGGATTTTACTCTTTGTATGACTAAATTCTTTAGCACGGGCTACAGGTTGTACCTTTAGTCTGATCATCATAAAATTTGTCATGAATGTTAATAATGACATGTAGATGGGAACGAGTCGTTTTGGGGTCATTCGTCCGAAAACATGGCCGCCAGCAGCCATCTTGGATTTTACTCTTTGTATGACTAAATTCTTTAGCACGGGCTACATGTTGTACCTTTAGTCTGATCATCATAAAATTTGTCATGAATGTTAATAATGACATGTAGATGGGAACTAGTCATTTTGGGGTCATTCGGCCAAAAAACATGGCCGCCAGCAGCCATCTTGGATTTTACTCTTTGTATGACTAAATTCTTTAGCATGGGCTACAGGTCGTACCTTTAGTCTGATCGTCATAAAATTTGTCATGGATGTTAACGATGACATGTAGATGGGAACGACTCATTTTGGGGTCATTCGGCCGAAAACATGGCCGCCAGCAGCCATCTTGGATTTTACTTTTCTCTTCATGTCTATAAACTAGAATTAGACATTCAACTTTCCACATTCCTAATCGCTCCATTGACTGTAATAAATTAAATTATTCCCTTTCCAAGTTGACCTACAGTGTCATTGACACTTTCATTGCATTCAAGCTGATTAATCTCCCCATTTAATCCTCACCATGATCTCAATAGATGTGTATCAAATAAACTTTAGTGTTCATTTCACTGGTATCAATGCATATAAGAAATAAAAACAATTATTACATGAAATAAATAGACTTTATGAATGGTATGAACCATAAACATGATCTATTCATTCCTGATATTTTAGTGCAGAATTACATTATGAAACTTCATCAATAAATGTCAAAAGGGTTATTATATCCTCTTTAAAGGGGTACTGCATGTACACTAAATCTGGCCATTTATGGAACCATCTCCCTTTATAATCAACAAAATATATGCAACAAATGAATGAATTTGGTCCATGGACTAGTGCAAAATACACCTGTTTGCTCTATGAACAATGTAAACAGCATGGTAATTATAATGAAAATGAGTTTATGACTTGACTGGAGTCATAAACTCCTTTTCATTATGATTATACCATGTTGATTGTATGTTCATAGAGCACATGCGTGTATATTGCACTAATCCATGGCTCAAGCTCATTCATTTGAAGAAAATGGGGGGTATACTGGATTGACTGCGTCCGTCCGTCTGTCCGTCATGCTTTATCCCTCCGTGTGTCCGTCCATCCGTCTGACCGACCTCATAACTCGAACAACTATGAACCGATTTCAATAATTTTTTGTATGCAATCTCCTTAGGACGGTCTCTCCGCATGATGCTAATTCTGTCTGACTTAATAACTTTAACAAATATGAACCGATTTCAATAATTTTTGGTATACATGCTTCTCACAATACCCTCTCTACATGATGCGGCTAGGGATTGGCTCAGACTGTTTTTCGTAATATTACACTTCATTTTCGACCTATTTTGACTTAGAAAATTCTGTCTGACTTAATAACTTTAACAAATATGAACCGATTTGAATATTTTTTTTCTGTACAAGCTTCTTGTGACACCATATCGATATTAGTCCGAATTTTTCTTTAAAGTTAAAAATCTTTTTTGTTGAGTTTACGGATAATGCGGGTTGAATTTGCCACGGTGGGGGTATGCTAGCACTCGAGTGCACACCTCTTGTTTTAATTAGGCCTACGTACTGCCAATTACAATTACAAATTACAATTACCCCATTCCTTCTCTGATAACTGATTTCAGATGGACCCGTTGGCTTTGTGTTTCCTGGCCAGGGTCATTTTTTTTATCAATAACTAGCTTTCTTATCAAGATCAAAAGTCAGTCAAACAGCAACTGTCAACCTATAAGAATCAAATTCAATCAGTGTTGCAGAAACTGATAGCATTTGGCAACTTCTTAAAGAATTTAGAAAAAAATTGTTTTATTTGGCAAAAGAACATTTCGGGTCAGCGCGGAGCATGCGCATGACTTCGTTCCATAAAGCTGGATTAGCCCTCTTTCAATCATTTCTATAGGTACTATGGCTATTGATGTAAGGAACATGGAACTCCTCAAACAATTTGTCGGTGGTGTTTATTCGATGGATATAGATGGATCCTTCCAGCAGAAGAAAGACAGAGCCAGTATACCGAATGGAATTGCATGGACGAGAGACGACAAGACGATGTTCTTCATAGATTCCACACCAAAGACCCTCTATGCCTTCGATAACGACAGGAGACATGAGTGAGTAACAACCAACAGATTCCCATTCATTCATTTGTAGATAATAAAAGCTGTTTTTTTCTAAAAACAGTAACAGCGACATGTCCCAGTTTGTGGACAAAATTATTGTGTGGATACAGAAGCGTTGATCTAAAAAATATTATTTCATGGGCCTTACCTCTGAATCAATGCATAAATCTCAGGAAGAGATGCATAATCTTTCAATCTACATCACTATACAAAGCTTGAAAACAAGCCGTTTGCATTTAAAGTGATATGTAACACTCTGCTGGAGTGTTAGAGATAGATATACTTAAAGTGATATGTAACACTCCATGGACCTGGGTGATAGAATATACTTAAAGTGATATGTAACACTCCACCTGGGTGATAGAATATACTAAAGTGATATGTAACACTCCGCTGGGGTGATAGAATATACTTAAAGTGATATGTAACACTCCGCTGGGGTGATAGAATATACTAAAGTGATATGTAACACTCCACTGGGGTGATCTAATGCATTTAAAGTGATATGTAACACTCCGCTGGGGTGATAGAATATACTTAAAGTGATATGTAACACTCCGCTGGGGTGATCTAATGCATTTAAAGCGATATGTTACACTCCGCTGGGGTGATAGAATATACTTAAAGTAATATGTAACACTCCGCTGGGGTGATCTAATGCATTTAAATCGATATGTAACACTCCGATGGGGTGATCTAATGCATTTAAAGTGATATGTAACACTCCGCTGGGGTGATCTAATGCATTTAAAGTGATATGTAACACTCCCCTGGGGTGATCGAATGGGAATACAGAATATAATAGTTATTTTCATATATTTTATATCCAAATTAGCAGCACGTAACGTCATTCTTATAAATTATATGCAGTGACTCTCGATGGCGAAATCGTTTGCATTAATTTATCGCCGTTTATTAAATGGCGTAAATTATTTGTATCGATTTAATAAGCATATAATATGTTGAACACACATTTCGGCGATTCATCCATCCAGATTTGAGAAGTAAATAATAACAAATGTACAATTGACGTTCTGTTTTCTGAAATGGGAGGATTGTGTGGAGTTTTTCAGCAATATTAGCTGTTTGCCATATTTTTTTTGTTGGCATAGTGACTGTATACTCTCGTTTTTCCTGTTGGCATAGTGACTGTGTTTTCTCTCGTTCTTCCAGTTCACTCAAATGAGTGCACAATATGTCTTTAAGGTAACAAAAGAACAGTGTTTGATTTTGGCCTGGATGAGTCGAAGGCTGGTGGAGCACCGGATGGCATGACGATAGATGCGGACGATAAGCTGTGGGTCGCCTTCTTCAATCTGGGAAAAGTTATCAGACTCGATCCAGTAACAAGTATAAGTGTTTACTTCACAGGGAAATGTTTACTGTATTTTCAGGAATTAAAGGGGGACTGTACATAAACCCAATCATTTATAAGATGCCTTATAATACAGTAATGCCCTAAATGCACACACATATACAAATAACTTCATATAATAATATGATAATTATACCTAATACTAAATTTCCAGCTGTTCAGGCTGGTGGGTCTTATATGGCGCTGAAACACGTTACATCACCCACCAATGCCCTTGTAATGGCATACCCAAATTTGCCACATTATATCTCAATGAGAGTCGTTCTATTGATAGAATTCCTGTTTTGCTGCCGTACATAACATATATTTATTCCCGTCGAGATATGTTTGTTTTTGGCATTCTTGAAATGCACTTGCAGACTCAGAATGTTCATGATTTTCGTAACACAATTTGAAGGTGAGAAGATATTTCTAGATTTCCAGCTGTTTGCTGGTGGGTCTTATATGTTGAAACACTTTACATCACCCACCAATGCCCTTGTAATGGCATACCCAATTTTGCCACAGTACACACAGTAATACTGATGAATTGGACTTTATCCATGGTACCCAGGTCATGCATATAGGCCTATTCGATTTGATTCGCGAATCTCACCCAGATTCGATTAGACTGTAAACCCCTGATTTGCATGTCACCAGAGTGACCCCTTCAGCCTTAATGTGGCACAAGACATGCCCTGCCCCTTTTATGACCTGATGTTCAAAATTTATTTCAGAACAAGAGTTACGAGTGGTCAACATTCCCGGAGCGAGGCAGACGACATTGTGTTGTTTTGGAGGGAAGGACTATGAGGATTTATATGTTACGACCGGTCGTCACTCCTTAACGGATGATGATGTAGCGCGAGATCAACCTTCAGCCGGTTCAGTGTTCAGGGTCACGGGGCTGGGAGTCAAAGGTCGACCAAATCATTCCTACAAGGGCCCTTGTTCTTAATGTTTATCAGTTCATTCCTCATGATTATATTATGTTCTGATATAATCAGACAGAAAAGCTAGTGCTTCAGCACTAATTTATTTATTCAGAGTAAAGAATCCACGACCAGAAACGTATGTTAATTAAAGACCCTGTGCCAATGAATTCTCTTATATATGGCAGTCGACCATAGGTCACCTCACATATATAGGAGAATGCATTGGCCTTACAAATTCTATATTATTTTTTATAATTGTTAAAAAATTAAAGAAAAAATTAAAAAGATGATAACAAAAATTGTAAACAAATGTAAGAAAAAATTGTTAAAAAATGAAAAAATTATTAAAAAATGTAAGAATAAATTTTAAAAATTGTTTCGTCATTGCGATTTATTTTATAGCAGTATTGACTGAATATTTTTTATCATTTTTTCTAACATCATATAACAATTTTATCATGTTTTCCTACATTCTTTATTAATGTTTATCATTTTTTCTTACATTCTTTAACAATTTTTATCATTTTTTTTATAACTATTTCTTACATACTTTAGCAATTTTAATCATTCTTTTCATGTTTTCTTATATTCTTCAACAATAATAATTTTTTTTTTATAAAATTTGTTAAGCCATTACATTGTCTTTTATATGCGAGGTGTCCTATGGTCGACTCGCATATCTAAGAGAATGCATTGGCACATGGTTTTCGCTTCAGACATTCAGGAACCTACGTTACTAATGCAATATCTGAACCATCACTTTAGACGTTCGTATGACTTCTATCTGAAATTCATGCAGTGAATGAGTTATATATTTGTTGCAGGAGTTATTGTATTTACGAGTGAAAGGGATCATGTGCATTTTACGAACATCTATTAAATGGTTGAGGTGTTTTTGATGTACAAAATCAGGGCACAATCGATACCTATTTTCCTTGTAAATTTCAGTTATAAACATGACTTTAACCCTTTCAGTGCCAGGGGCCGATCTCATCGGCCCTAATTTACGGTCTGTAAAATCGGCCCTAAAAAATAAAAAAATTTTTTTTTTTTTTTTTTTTGGGTTGAATTTTTTTTGGGTATGCTTAAAGGGGTACTGTACACAGAGATAGGCAATTTTTTTATTTACTCCCATTGACATAACTTTCAAGTTAGATTGTGTTCGTGTTATATGAGTTTCGTATAAACCTAATTTAGCGACGAAAATATTGATCTTGGAAATAAAAATATTACGATTTCAAACTACGCGCCATGTTTTTGACCTTCACCGGAGAAGACGCAGGTTGCAGGATGAACCGGAAGTTCAATTGATGCCTGCAATCTCTTCCATCGAACAATCTCATCCCTATAAAAATACTTGACGCTTTATGAATCTTGTTTCTTCTCTTTTTTTCTAAATTGGTTATAGCGGGACTTCCTTTTGCATGTAACATGTTTTGTTCGCAACTCAATAATGTTCGTCGTAAACGGCCGTCGATTAAAGACACACAGCATGTGAGATTTCAAGAACGGTAACTCGTAATGGCATAATTCGCCATTTTATGACTCCAGTCATAAATTCATTTATATTAAATAATTCAATTTGACTTTTATGATAGCCTGTTAACCGGAATGTTTTCAGTAGACATCGTCGACTCAAATACGTTATTTTAAAATATAATATTGATATTAGATCGCAATTGTTACCGGGAATTTATTAAAATTGGCGTACAGTACCCCTTTAAGCATGCTGTAGCGAATTTAAAAACAAACTGGATAAAACCTTAGGGGCATGTTATAACTCAAAACTATCACCAAGTATTCATAGTAATAATTTTGATGCCCATGAAAAACGTAATATTCCCTGGCACTAAACCTACAAAATAAGTCTGTTAAAGAATATAAGAAAAAATTATTAAAATTGTAAAAAATTGTAAAATATAATAACAAATTATGAAAAATTGTTAGGCCAATGCATTCTCTTATATATGCGAGGCGACCTATGGTCGACTCGCATATATAAGAGAATGCATTGGCACAGGGTATATGGGTTGATACAAAAATCGGACCTGGCACTGAAAGGGTTAATGATTGCTGATTTTGGAATGTGCACTGTGAATTTCCACACCTCATGCACTAGTTTAAACAAATTTAAAATCAAAACTGCTTTGGTTTAGAGACTTGATTGGCGACGTAGGTTCCTAGCACTGGTAACTATTACTCCTATCTTTTCTGATTGACTGAGGGAATGTCACATGTCAAAGATCAAGGTTTCACAAAATCATGATTACAATTAAACCTTTCATGATGGAAGTTACGCTGGTGAACATTAAAGATCCTGTGCCAGTGCATTCTCTTATATTTGCGAATCTCCCATATGGACCAAGCACCGGATTACAAGGTCAAGGTTAATATTTTTAGGCCCATATATTATCTTAAATATGGGAGGCTCCCTATGGGAGACTCACATATACAAGCCTTAAAATAGGGTGTCTGTCATTTGCAGAATGAGGTCCCCCAGAGGGTGAATTTAGTGATACTACCCCGCATAGCGGGCTAGCATCACCAAATTCACCCTCTGGGGACCTCATTCTGCTTACACCTCAGCAGAATGAGGTTCCCAGAGGGTGAATTTGGTGATGCTAGCCCGCTATGTGGGGTAGCATCACTAAATTCACCCTCTGGGGACCTCATTCTGCAAATGACAGACACCCTATATCAAGGCTTGCGCATATATAAGAGAATGCATCGGCACAGCGTTTTCGCTAAAGTCCAGGAAGCTCCAGTCATGGAAGCTTTAATGGTTGCCTGCTCCACATATTTCCTGGGAGTTCAGAAACTTGCTTAAACGTACATTTAGGAAAATTGAATGCTCAACAGTGGTCATCATTTGGCGAGGAAGATTTTGATCATCATTTAACTATTTCATGGAAGAAGTCACATGCCTTCAATTGTTGGCTATTGAAGAAGTTTTTGATTTCTAGTGAATTGTGGGAGATCCAGTTAACCTAATTATGTTATCAGCAGGCTCAAAATATGGTGCCGGACATGTGCAGAATGAGGTCCACAGAGTGTGAATTTAGTGACACTATCCTGAGTTTAGTGTGTCTGACATTTGCAGAAGGTGGTTTCCAGAGGGTGAATTTAGATACGCTATCCCGTATAGCAGGCTAGCATCACTAAATTCACCCTCTGGGGACCTCATCTGCTTAGGCCTCATCTTCACTGGAAATTATCTTTATAATAGGTGAATATTGATATCGCCGTTTTGTGAATTCGATAAAAGAGGCATATTTAAACCCAATATAATATTTCACAAAAGTAATTCAAAAACAGTGTCATACTAAATCAGTACGATGTTTGTTTTTCTGACAATTTAAATGACATGTCTCAAACGTTATGAGATTTACGCGAAGTTCACATACATGTAGGCAAATATTACTGGGAAAACCCTAATAGAAATAAATTTCAATTGAAAATTTGAGCCTTCTAAAAAGTGCATAAGCATATTTATAAAGCTATTTCTAAAAAGGATACTGTGTTAGATGTTGCAATATACGGTGTATGTACATGTATTGATGCATTATTGCATATGCTCAGTAAATTTTAATGTGTATATTGTTATTGATTTGACTTGTATGTTATGGGTGACTTGTATATATTATGTATGCATGTTCCAACTTAACTGTTGGCTTTGCTAATAAACAATCAATAAAGAGCTTCCTTCCTTAGTTTTTACCTGATATTGCAATAACAGAGTGTTAGATTCTCTGCTGGCAGTAAAGTTATACGTATTTTTTTTATGATGTAAAGTAGTGTATGTTGCGTTGAAATTGGATTAAAGACAATAACGCTAAGGTGTTCAGAAGGCTGCATCTGTTAATGCACACAATGGAGAGATTTTATATATTTTCAATGCAACATAAGGTGTAACGTGGTATGTATTCACATCCGCAAATATTACTGGCAGAACCCTAATAGAAATAAATAACCTTGTTTACTGTCAATGAAAATTTGACAGATGACCAATCATATTATTTTGGTGTACGTCATGATAATTCTTGTTTTCAATTGATAAAAGATGTCGGCTGTCTTTGATGCGATGGCCAATCTTCTTGTATTTATGGCAATAAAGTGTTAGTCATTGGGATCAAGCCTTGAAATAGTGAGTCTGTCATTTGCAGAACGAGGTCCCCAGAGTGTGAATTCACCCTATGGGAACCTCATTCTGCTAAGGCCTAAGCAGAATGAGGTCCCCAGGGGGTGAATTTAGTGATGCTAGCCCGCTGTGCGGGGTAGCATCACTAAATTCACCCTCTGGGGACCTCATTCTGCAAATGACAGACACACTATTTCAAGGCTTGTTTATGGTAATAAAGTGTTAGTCATTGGGATTTGACAGGTTTGTCATTATCGTAAAATTAAATTGTTACATATCGATTGATTTGCAATATTACATTTATTCCAATATCAAACTTATTGGCTGCTATTATTAATCAATCATTGTTATAATGCGAAGTACGCACTTGTGTGAATGGTTTAGTGCAGACAACAAATCATCCGATCATCTCAACGCAATGGATTCATCTGAATTCTATTTAACCCTTTGAGTGCCAGGGGCCGATATTATCGGCCCTAAACCTACACAATAAGTCTGTTAAAGAATATAATAAAAAATATTAAAATTGTAAAAAATTGTAAAAAAAAAAATTGTTAAGCCAATGCATTCTCTTATATATGTGAGGCGACCTATGGTCGACTCGCATATATAAGAGAATGCATTGGCACAGGGTATATGGGTTGATACAAAAATCGGACCTGGCACTCAAAGGGTTAAGGAATATCAGAGTATATGAAGACCATGTTTTCTCAGTCCACACAGCTTGGGATACAAGTTGGGTTGATGCTGTCTTGGACAGAGTCTTGTCCCATTACTCTTCTATAACAGACTTTCATTGAAAAGGTGTACTACATTTACACATGGAGCCCAGGCATTCACGTGAACACCTGAATGTGATTAATCATCTGACATGTCCATGATTAAACTGTCTTCAAAATGATATATCATTTACCGTGATAGAAAAAGGTAAAGTGATGATAAAGATCATTTAATACATTGTTTACATACATTTTCTGATAGCGTAACAAATAACAAATCTCTGGAAACAAGGCTTTCTTTACTTATAAATCTTGTTGCTTTGACATTTAATGGACCTCTGATATTAACATGTTTTTTTATATCATCATGCTTGCGAAGTGCTGTCTTCTATGCTCATATACTAACTCAGCTAAAAAACTTGCTTCATCTCTGATTCTCAGTCGACTTGACTATTGCAACTCTCTTTTGGCTGGTATACCATCTATCCAAATTACCAGGCTTCATCAGCGTCTGCAACACACTGCTGCAAGGATAGTTCTGTGTCGTAAAAGATCTGACGACATAGATGAAATGTTGGAAGAATTACATTGGCTACCTGTGACAATAATCCTATCAAGCAACCCATGACTCAAAATCTCTTTCAGCATACTACAGTGATATCCTTGTTCCGTATGTCCCACACCGATCACTTCGTTCAGAGGACAAACTTCTTTTGACACCATCTGGTGCTAATTTGATAACGGTTGGCTACCGATCTTTCAAAGTAACATGCGCAAATGCATGGAATCCTCTGCCATTGAACATAAAAGAGTCACCATCTCTTGACGACTTTAAAAAGTCATTGAAAACTTACTTGTTTGCGCGGCGTTTCAGAAAGTGACTTTGATATTGTGTATATTCAAGTTTATGTCAAGCGCTTAGGGCCCGCTTATTGGGGATAAGCGCTATACAAATATTATTATTATTATTATTATTATACGCAAAATGTCCATATGACTGATCCAAAGACATACAAGTGAGGTAACTTCCATCTGCAATTCTGGATGTAAAGTCTGTTCTAGAAGAATAACATGATGGGAATCTGACCAGAAAAGCATCAACCCAACCTATATCCTAAGCTGTTGTGGACCAAGAAGACTTGGTCTTAAGTATACATGTATGAAACATAATTTTGATTATAATGGATATTCAGCAGACTATTTTGAACAGATAGCTGTGACATACAGGAGTATAATGTATATTTAGAAGCTTATTTTGAGCCATGACAAACTGGAACAAGTCTTAATGATATTCTATATCTTCCTGGCAATAATTTCAACAACCGCTTCGGCAGTTCACTGCCAAAAACCAATGGGTAATTCCATCCTGTATACCACTATGCATTGCATGTTTTGCCGATAGTAGTTGATGTATTACATATGTAGGAGTGATGGTTCCACCAATATCAGGTTACAGTATATGATGTTGAAACATAACCTAAGGCTACCATGAGATAACTTGTAGTCGGCAACTGGGACAGAATTTACAATTAGCAGTCTGTCATTACTGGTGCCAGCACGAGTCATCTCGTAGATAAATAAATATTACACTTTTGATGACTTAGATAATGTAGAGAGCTATGTAGGTGCAAGAAAATTGTGTATAAGACACAGTAAACGTATTTATATATAAACCCTGGTACAATCTACATCATCTAAGAAATTGCAAACATAATATTTATTTACCTACAAGATAACTCATAGCTGGCACCAGCGATGAAAACTGGTAAATACTGTCCAGGTGCTGACTACGAGTTATCTCGTAGTACCTTTATAACACGTTTCAGCATCGTATAACACGATTTTGGTCGACTAAAATGATATAAGACGTCATAAATACATTTATCACTCATTGCCAGGGAATCAAACTTGCATGCATGGGTAAACAGGCCACAATTATTTACTTGTTCATAAATTTGATGCAGGGCTGTAAACCCCCACCCATGATCAGGATACGAGAAGCATTGTATCTGAAGCCATTCTAATAAAGGGTCAGCTGACCACAGTGTCCCCCGAAAACGTGGCAAGTCGATGCCGCTTTGTTGAAGAAATTAAAAAAATGTTGCAATTTTCTAAGTCGAAAAGGGTTAATAACTCCGTAAAAAAATATTTTTTTCGTCATCTATATACATGTTGCACATCTCCAATATGTGGGTAACAATACTCTGAAGTTTCAAATATCTAC
Source organism: Siphonodentalium dalli (assembly GCA_032622095.1). NCBI lineage: Eukaryota > Metazoa > Mollusca > Scaphopoda > Gadilida > Siphonodentaliidae > Siphonodentalium > Siphonodentalium dalli. The sequence continues at coordinate 197,575,330 of CP136063.1, forward strand.
GATCAAAACTGTAGGAGGAGTTGATTACACCACGAAGGTACCCTCATACAGAAGATTATAAAAAAATGTTGAACTTTTCTAAATCTAAAAGGGTTAATAACTCTGTCAAAAATATGTTTTCCGTCATCTATATACATGCTGCACATCTTCAATATATGGGCAACCATATTCTGAAGTTTCAAATTTCTAGGATGAAAACTGTAGGAGGAGTTGATTACACCATGAAGGTACCCTCATACAGAAAATTATAAAAAATGTTGAAATTTTTAAAGTCGAAAAGGGTTAATAACTCCGTAAAAAAAAAAAAAAATTCCGTCATCCATATACATGTTGCACATCTTCAATATATGGGCAACAATATTCTGAAGTTTCAAATCTCTGGGATGAAATCTGTAGGAGGAGATGATTACACCATGAAGGTACTCAAAAGTGTGATGGACGATCGGACAGACGGACGGAGCCCGTTTCTATAGTCCCGAAAAATTTCCAATTATTCATATACGATCGATAAATGGGATCATTGCACTTACCGAAATCATTAGCCATCTGTTAGCCATTCTTTAGCACTCGGAAGAGAAGGACTGATGGCTTACTGATGGCTAGTAGTTTTCAGAGGATATGGATGGCTAATGCAAAATTTAGCCATCGAGGCTAGGCGATGGCTAGATGATGGCTTATTAGCCATCGCTTAGCCCTCCTATAGGCCGAAATATTTAAATGAGCTAAGCCATCGCTTAGCCCTCGATGGATGGATGGCTAGTAGGCCGATGGCTAGTAAGCCACGGATGGCTAGTACACTACTGATGGCTTGTAAGCTGATGGCTAGTAGGCCGATGGCTAGTAGGCCGATGGCTAGTAAGCCGATGGCTAGTAGGCCGATGGCTAGTAGGCTGATGGCTAGTAAGCCGATGGCTAGTAAGCCATCGGATTATTAGCCCTGGACATTTAGTGATGGCTTAGGATTGCTATGTTATATAACTTGCTTCAGGAGGGATAACTCTTTGGCATCATCTATTTGAGAATGAATTATCTTTAAAATAATATGTTATATCATAAAAATAATTTTTAACTACATATTTAACAATGTCCATTATTTTTGTTATCTTTTGCCAAGTTTTCATCATAAATACAGTGGAAACGATTTACAATTGTATCACTGCATGGACACACGTACTGCATGGTATCTGGAATCATGCAACATCTTCACATTAGGCTGGGCCAGCCAAAGATTTCTGCAGCTTTTTGTCAAAATTCAAAAGAAAATAGTCTGGTCAAGATAGAGCTTTTAACCCTTCCAATATGAGAAATACATGTATATATGCTGGTACCTGGTTCCAGCTAAATTCTCTTATATTTGCGAGTTTCCCATCTGTAGGATCAAGCCTCGCATATATAAGAGAATGTGCTGGCTAGCTAGAGAATTGCATTGGTACAGGATTTTCAAAAAATTTCAAGAAGCTCCCATCGGAATGGTTAATGAAAGTGTCAATGACACTGTAGCTCAACTTGGAAAGGGAATAATTTAATGTATTACAGTCAATGGAGCGATTACGAATGTGGAAAGTTGAATGTCTAATACTAGTTTATAGACATGAAGAGAAAAGTAAAATCCATAATGGCTGCTGGTGGCCATGTTTTCGGCCGAATGACCCCAAAATGAGTCGTTCCCATCTACATGTCATCGTTAACATCCATGACAAATTTTATAATGATCAGACTATTAAAAGGTACAACCTGTAGCCCGTGCTAAAGGATTTAGTCATACAAAGAGTAAAATCCAAGATGGCTGCTGGCGGCAATGTTTTTTAGCCGAATGACCCCAAAATTACTCGTTCCCATCAGGCATCTACATGTCAATATTATCATCCATGACAAATTTCATGATGATCAGACGAACAGTACGACCTGTAGCCCGTGCTAATGGATTAAATTTTGAAATCCAAGATGGCCACTGGTGGCTATGTTTTTTGTCCGAATGACCCCAAAATGAGTCGTTCCCATCTACATGCCATTATTAACATTCATGACAAATTTTATGATGATCAGACTAAAGGTACAACCTGTAGCCCGTGCTAAAGGATTTAGTCATACAAAGAGTAAAATCCAAGATGGCTGCTGGCGACCATGTTTTTTGGTCGAATGACCCCAAAATGACTTGTTCCCATCTACATGTCATTATTATCATCCATGACAAATTTCATGATGATCAGACGAACATTACGACCTGTGGCCGGTGCTAATGGATTAAATTTTAATATCCAAGATGGCCGCTGGTGGCCATGTTTTTTGTCCGAATGACCCCAAAATGACTCGTTCCCATCTACATTCCAATTTCAACAGCCATGACAAATTTTATGATGATCAGAATAAAGGTACGACCTGTAGCCCGTGCTAAAGGATTTAGTCTTACAAAGAGTAAAATCCAAGATGGCTGCTGGCGGCCATGTTTTTTGGTCGAATGACCCCAAAATGACTTGTTCCCATCTACATGTCATTATTAACATTCATGACAGATGATTTTATGATGATCAGACTAAAAGTAGGACCTGTAGCCCGTGCTAAAGGATTTAGTCATACAAAGAGTAAAATCCAAGATGACTGCTGGCGACCATGTGTTTTGGCCGAATGACCCCAAAATTACTCGTTCCCATCTACATGTAATTGTTAACATCCATGACAAATTTGATGATGATCAGAATAAACGTACGACCTGCAGCCCGTGCTAAAGAATTTAGTCATACAAAGAGTAAAATCCAGAAGGCTGCTGGCGGCCATGTTTTTTGGTCGAATGACCCCAAAATTACTCGTTCCCATCTACATGTCAATATTATCATCCATGACAAATTTCATGATGATCAGACGAACAGTACGACCTGTGGCCCGTGCTAATGGATTAAATTTTGAAATCCAAGATGGTCACTGGCGCGCGCGCGCATGGGTATGTATTGACACGTAAATCTATGTTGAACATGTTAAAGGTCTACTGTACACTAAATCCGACCATTTATGGGACCATCTCCTTTTATACTCAACAGATTAGTGCAAAATGGACTCATTTGCTCTATGAACGATGCATACAACATGGTAATTATAATGAAAATGAATTATTGACTATAGTCATTTATTCATTTTCATTATAATTATCATGTTATAAAAGGAGATGGTCCCATACATGACAGGATTTAGGGTACAGTCCCCCTTTAAATTAAATATTTTGTACCAAAATGGAGGAGGGGGAACTGGGAACAAGCAATACAAATTATACCAAATTATACCAGAAATGAATGTGTATGCAAGATCATGGTTTTATTATCTGTATCATAATGTTGATTATTGGTGAAAAATCATTAACAAAACATATACTTAACAAGTCATTCACTATCGGTCAGATGCTGGTAGCCTGTTAATGTATATACATGGGAATATGCGAAATATACACAAGGAAAACACATTCCATAGTTTGCATCAATAAGTCCTGCCATGTGTATTTTGATGTCGATTGGTCGTCAGTATTATTTCGACAACACAATCATCTATATATTGGGCTGCATGACATTACGGCATGTGATCGCCACTAAATCGTTTTAATTGGGTGTATGGTCCATATGTAGCTGTTGTGCAGTTTATTCTCAGACAGCAGGAGAAAACAATATGCAGGAGTCTCAGTAACGAGTGTTACTTATTTCAACAATCGATATCGCTGCAGGAAATCGTCATCTAAATTTTTCCAATGAATTAGGTCGGTATCTAAAATCCCTTAACCATTTCAGTGCCAGGTCCGATTTTTGTATCAACCCATATACCATGTGCCAATGCATTCTCTTATATATGCGAGTCGACCATAGGTCGCCTCGCATATATAAGAGAATGCATTGGCCTAACAATTTTTCATCATTTGTTATTATTTTTACAATTTTTCCTCGCACTCCTGTTGCACAAATTCTAGTATAAAAAGTGCGTCTATTTCAGAGATAATTGAAACATACAATCTGACAAGATATAGAAACTGCTAATCCCACTGCCAATCTAACAACACTAGTCGAACATAAATACACGGTCAAAATGCACGCCATTTTTTGTACGGTTCTATTTTGTGAATACACGAGTGTATATCTAAACGGGCTACAAGCATCTGGCCATATATGTGTTTTTGGTTTATTATTGGAATCACAATGTTGATTAATGGTTGATATTAACAAAACATATGAAAGAAGTTATTCATAATATGTGTCACATGTGGAAAATAAAATATAAGCTATGTAAGTCATAAATGAAATAACACTTACCTGTATTGCACTCTCACAACTGAGAATAGGGTACCAGATATTTGCATGATATCCCCAGGATGAATTTAGTGATGCTACCCCAAACAGTGGGCTAGCATTGTTATATTCACCCTCTGTGGACCTCATTCTGCATGGCCTCATCTGCTATGGGATACCCAGACTTATATGGGTGAATATTGTGATGTGCAGACAGTGGGCACCTCGATTATGCAATGTGTCTTCTGCCAATTTGGGGATATAGAGAAACGAAACCAAATGAAAGTGTCAATGACACTGTAGCTCAATGTGGAGATAGGATAATTTCATGTGTTACAGTCAATTGAGCGATTACATATGCGGAAAGTTGAAATGTCTACATAATACTAGGGTGGCCATGTTTTTCAATGAAATTCATAACATTTGATAGCTCCCATCTATTGGTCACCCCGAAGATCAACATGAAGTTTTGTCACGATCAGATGAGGGATGTGCTAAAGGATTTAGTCATGCAAAGAGTAAAATCCAAAATGGCTTGACAAAAGAGCCAATGACAAATTTCAAAATGATCTGACCAAAGGTACGACTTGAAGCCCATGCCTTTACAAGTAAAGTTGAGCTAAAAACTTGTTAATTTAAATTTTATAATAATGATCCTTTGTATAGAAGATGAGACCTAATCAGAATGAGGTACAGTAATGCTCTAATTAATCGACTCCTTAAACACAGCAGAATTATGGGTAACTTTTCAGGATTTAGTTGGAAATATGGCTTGTTGCCATTCATCTGAAAGCTCTCGGGGAGAGCTTTCCGATGAATGGCAACAAGCCATATTTCCGACTAAATCCTGAAAAATTACCCATAATTCTGCTGTGTTTAAGGAGTCGATTAATTAGAGCATTACTGTACTTGGGGTAGCGTCACTAAATTTAACCTCTGGTGTCCTCATTCTGGAAATGTCCAGCACCATATATAACCCACAGGGAGCCTGCCCCAGATGGAAGCATGCACTACACAGTGTCGTCTGCTCCAGTCTATGTGGGGCTCTCTATGGGTTAATGTCCAGCACCAAGGCACTCGAAGTGGGTAAATGTGCAAAAAATATAAAAGTCAGTAAAAACATCAACTAAAAAGAACATAAAGAAATAAATAACATTTGTTTTTATATTCATTATTGAGAGTTCACACGGGGTATCTGGATGGCTCGTCCCAGACAAATGATAGGACGTCCAGATGGCAATTATTAATTGGACGCATTTAAAAAAAAAATTTGCCACAAAGGGCAATGTTGGCAGCAAATACTGGTGGCACTGGGTTGGTAAGTGCATATTTTATACATTTGTTGTCCATTTTTCGGAATTTTATTGCATATTAGTTAATTATTCTTCCAATGATTGTCAACATTTGCAATTTCAGGCAAAATATTTCACTTTAGGCCTCGTGTTTAGTAATTTTTGATGATATGTTGCTCCATACCCATATATCCCACTTATCTACAGACTATATTCATCAATTTCCATCATAAACCTTGTAAATATTTGCATTTTTCTCAAGGTGGTGAAAAATAATAAGGATAGGACGTCCACATTGAAAATTATTGAGGGGCTAGGTCGTCCACATTAAAATGATGGAGCATCCATAAAATCACCATATAAATTTTTGCATTTATTTGTGCGATATCTGGTCAAAAGTTAGCCATAGTGTCAATTTAACCGTACCTTCAGTGAGTTTCTACTCATGTTGGGGCTACAATAAACAAGTACTTGTAAAGCATTTTAGAAAATGTCGGAAGGCCTGTTGTCACTAGGTAAGCAGAAAATGGACAACACGTGTATAAAATATGCACTCACCGACATAGTGCCACCGGTATTTGCTGCCAACATTGCCCTTTGTAGCTAAATTTTTTTTATAAATCTGTCCAGTAAACACTGTTTGTGTCGAAAATTGGCATCTGGATGTCCTATCATTTGTCTGGACGAGTCATCTGAATCCAATAAAACAAATTTCGTGTTGAAACCATTGTTATGTAAAAAATACAGTGATTTGTCAACAAACATTGCTAATAGCATACGTAACATTGAGTTCAAATATTTAGTCTGAATATGATTTTCAGAATATTTTTCAATGCTTTGACCTTGTCAAATGTTTACCGTCAAGTTTTGATTAAACTTTGGTATCTTTTTGGACTAATTGGACATTTATTGGTAATTCCACTGTATAACATTAATTTTTACATAACAATGGCTTTGAAATACAAAATCACATTATTGGAGAGTTATTAATAATGAAAATAAGAACAAATCAATCTTTTTTCCAAAAGGTGTAAGCAGAATGAGGTCCCCAGATGGTGAATTTGGTGATGCTAGCCCGCTATGCGGGGTAGCATCACTAAATGCACCCTCTGGGGACCTCATTCTGCAAATGACAGACACCCTATTTCAAGGCTTGTGAAGCACTATCATGATACATAATTAAACTTTTTAGCACCACCAATATGTACATACTATAAAATTCAATTTATGAAAAAAAATTATCATTAACAAAAAATTTGATGAAATATAGTACACAAATAGGGTGTGATAAGCTGAACACTCAACACCGCTAAACCCCATTAAACTCACTGTGGTTTGTGCAACACCAGGATCTGCAGTTATCCACTGTGAATTTACGTGGAACAGATTAATATGAATCGACAGAATTCCTGAAGACTGACCAGCTGTGAATTTAATGATGCTATCCCACACAGCAAGCTAGTGTCACCAAATTCACCCTCTGGGGAACTCATTGTACTATGTGCGACCTAGGATCAGATTGAAGTTCCCCAGGTGAATTAGGTGATGTTATGGTAATGAAATTTATCTTCTGCAAATTAGTGGATTTAGAAACTGAACAGAACGGATAAAGTAACTAAAACAATGTTAATATGGGACTATAGATACTTCCCAGAAGATGAGGCCTAAGCAGAATGAGATCCCCAGAGGGTGAATTTGGTGATGCGAGCCCACTATGGGGGATAGCGTCACTAAATTCACTCTCTGGGACCTCATTCTGCAAATGTCAGACACACGATAGTCAGAGTTGACCACGCACTGTGAATCACTCTCGCAAAATAATTGCCATGGTGTTGAGTGTTTTTGTTAATATTTAATTAATTTACGTACTTACGTATGTATGATTAACATTTAAAACAGAAGAAACATACCAGTACTCAGATTGTATAAACAAATAGCAAAATATTTTAAAATCACAAGTCGCAAATACAGAATTTCAATGATAAAAAAAGCTAAATATAAATCACATTCGACGGGATAGTTTGACATATCGTTGGCGGGCTTCTAAAATGTTGTATATGATGTTTAGGACTGAAAGCAGTTTTTTGCATATTTATAATATATAGGTTCTATTACATAAGTTCCTCAGATAACTGGTCATTTTTTCAAGTATAAAAGAGAAGGGCGGCCTTCGCTGTAGGTTATAATTTAGAAATAATATTTATCAAATTATGATAATTTCCTCAAGAATATACTAATAGTATAGCATAATGATGATATGGACGCAATATTATTCACAAAACACATTTTGTGTCAGAGAAAATTCAGCTCATGCATTGTTTAGTTTCTCGCAAAAAGTGAATTGTTATAAGCAGAGATATCACATCATTTCCTTATTTAGATTTGCACGCATTATATGTAGGTTGTAAATCACCTAATTTGGTGCGTCTACAACTTACAACTCACAATATTATTATAGTAAATTCCTTATTTGGTATGTGACCTACAAGCCTTGAAATAGTGTGTCTGTCATTTGCAGAATGAGGTCCCCAGAGGGTGAATTTAGTGATGCTACCCTGCATAGCGGGCTAGCATGACCAAATTCACCCTCTGGGAACCTCATTCTGATGAGGTGTAAGCAGAATGAGGTCCCCAGAGGGTGAATTTGGTGATGCTAGCCCATTAGCCCACTAGCCCACTAAGGAAACGTTCAGATAATAAGTTTAACCCTGTCTATACTAAAGCATTATTGATTAGTAGTTATCCCAAGGAAATGTTCAGATAATAAGTTCAACCCTTTCTGTATTAAATCATCATTGATGATTAGTTATCCCAAGGAAATGTTCAGATAATAAGTTTAACCCTTTCTATATACTAAAGCATCATTGATGAGTAGTTATCCCATTGGAAATGTTCAGATAATAAGTTTAACCCTCTCTATACTAAAGCATCATTGATGAGTAGTTATCCCAAGTGTAACCGTGAGGTAAGTGGACATATCTTGTGTAAAACCAGAAGGGTTTTACATACAAGTTATGACCACTTACCTCACAGTTACATCTCCATAAAATAGTCCACATGACAGTTAATCCTTATATTTATATACATTTAGCGAAAAAGCCACTTTTGTAAATGTATTTAAATCGAAAAGTGTATCGTGACAAAAACAGCCCAAAATACCCAATAACACCCTTGGCAAAAGTTAATAGGAACAATTTCTCTTCATATTGAAACCCGATGATGTATTAAGTCAATCCTGAGCGAGTCCAAATGCGCCCAAAACATTACGCGTTCGTCTTTCCAAACCTAATGACGTATCGATGGTGTTATGAGCTTGGTGTTATGAGCCGTTGCGCATTCACCGAGAAATAACTGCAACTAGCCATGTGGGCGCCGACCAATCAGAATGCTGGATTTAGTGATGACAACACTTAGTATGTAAATATATAGATAACAAGCCTGATTATAGTGTGTGTCATTTGCAGAATGAGGTCCCCAGATGGTGAATTTAGTGACGCTATCCCACACAGTGGGCTACCATTACCAAATTCACCCACTGGGAACCTCATTCTGTTTAGGCCCCATCTTCTCTGAAACTTTATTTATTATCAAATTTCTACAGAAACTTCTTCATAAAGATTCTATTTCTTTTTTAGTTTAGTTTTTCTATATCCCCATAGTGGCAGGTGACACATTGCATAATCAAGGTTCCCAATGGGTGTATGTCACAATATTCACCGTTTGGGGACTTCAAACTGAGGTCTATGTCTCCCATAGCAAATGAGACCATGCAGAATGAGGTCCCCACAGGGTGAATTTGGTGATTCTAGTCTGCTGTGTTGGGTAGCATCACTGAATTCACCCTCTATGGACCTCATCCTGCAATTGGCAGACACACTATTATATATAAAACTCAGGCTTGATGATAGTTGATGTAGTTTTACATTTACTTGTTGATTATAGTTATTCTACAGATGACTATGTCCCTTTAAAGCCAAGCCTTGAAATAGTGTGTCTGTCATTGGCAGAATGAGGTCCCCAGAGGGTGAATTTAGCGATGCTACCCCACATAGCAGGCTAGCATCACCAAATTCACCCTTTGGGGACCTCATTCTGCTTACACTTCAGACACACTATTTCAAGGCTTGTTTAAAACAATTAACAGATTAGTAGCTTGCCTCTCAGAATGATTATATCATGCTGCCATAAATTTATCATACTGTGAGTACAGACAATAATGTGTCATAATATGAGTACAAATAATAATGTATCATACTATAAGTACACACAATAATGTGTCATACCATGAATACAAATAAAATAATGTATCATACTATAAGTACAAATAATAATGTATCATACTATAAGTACAAATAATAATGTATCATACTATAAGTACAAATAATAATGTATCATACTATAAGTACAAATAATAATGTATCATACTATAAGTACAAATAATAATGTATCATACTATAAGTACAAATAATAATGTATCATACTATAAGTACAAATAATAATGTATCATACTATAAGTACAAATAATAATGTATCATACTATAAGTACAAATAATAATGTATCATACTATAAGTACACACAATAATGTGTCATACCATGAATACAAATAAAATAATGTATCATACTATAAGTACAAATAATAATGTATCATACTATAAGTACAGACAATAATGTGTCATAATATGAGTACAAATAATAATGTATCATACTATAAGTACACACAATAATGTATCATACTATGAGTACGAACAATAATGTATCATACTATAAGTATAAATAATAATGTACAAAAAATCATAAATTCTAGGATGAAAAACTCAAATTACAGTGCATTAGCTTCAAATTATAACATCGTTTTGAAAGCAGTCATGATGGAAAACATCCATATCAAATTTCATTGAGCTATGACAGATATCGGTGCAGACGATGGCCATACAGACAGATGGACAGACAGACAAAGTCAATCTAGTATACCATACCAGTGTAGTTGTATATGATCGGTTTGGGTGTATTATATTATATACACAGGGGAGAGTTCACAGGCTTCTCTCCACACAGAATGTGAGCATTCTGAAATCTGTAACAATTTTCTTGAATAAAGCATTCAGAGAATTAAGTAAAATCGTCTTTTAATATGAATAACACCTTACCCAATTGTGCCTCTTTAACCCTTTACCCAACAGAAGGGCCCTGTGCCAATGCATTCTCTTATATATGCGAGTCGACCATAGGTCGCCTCGCATATATAAGAGAATGCATTGGCTTAACACATTAAAAATTATAAAATTGTTAAAGAATGTAAGAAAAAATGGTAAAAAGTGTTAAAAAAAGATTTTTTTTAGGCCAATGCATTCTCTTATATATGCGATGCGACCTATGGTCGACTCGCATATATAAGAGAATGCATTGGCACAGGGCATAACTGTAACTATCCCAATGTGGTCAAGGAGCCGGTTCCAATGATATCCATATTTGTATGGAATTTCTATTGAGACAGACCGAAGATATTTTAGGCTGTTGAAGCTTTATTTGGCCGGTTTTGGCCGGTTTGTTGGGTAAAGGGTTAACCACACCCTTCTTGTTTGCACAGAGGGACACAATTTATTCTCCTTTGAATTTCAAGTACAGATGGTGCGAGATCAAGATCTGTTCATAACTGTGAGTAGCGGTGTTGAGTTACCGGTATATATATATCAATATACTTGGTGATTTTGTATATATGTTTGTGGCTAGCAATAAAACATTCTGCATGTCCTCATCTGCTATGGGAGACCTAGACACAGATTAAAGTTCCCAGATGGTGAAGATGGGGATACGCGCCCATTGAGCACCTCGACAATTCACTGTGTCGTCTGCCAATTTGGTTGATGCTAGTCCGCTGTGCAAATGACAGGCACACTAAACTCAAGCTTGCATATGTCAAGCTTTTGCAGGTTATATCATGTGGTGCTTTTCAATAGCAACCCAAGTCACAAGTGTCTCCGTTTTACAATATAATCCTAACCAGTATCAGTGTTAACCCAACCCATTAAGAGCCCCACATAGACTGGACCAGACAAAACTCTGTAGTGCATGCTTCCATCTGTGTGAGGCTACCTGTGGGTTAAACAATAAACTATATACATTGCTTCTGTTAATAGAGAGCCCTGCATATACTGCAGCAGACGACACTCCATAGTGCATGCTTTCATCCATGTGAGGCTTTGTGAGAACTTTAATATTTGAGGCGATATATAAAGTTTAACGTTTAACCCGCAGGGAGCCTCACATAGATGGATGCATGTTGTCTGCTCCAGTCTATGTGGGGCTCTCTGTGGGTTATGAAAGTGTTTAGAGTTTAAAGGGACTCTCTATTAACAGAAGCGATGTATAAAGTTTAACATTTAACCCAAAGGAAGCCTCACAGGGATAGAAGCATGCACTACAGAGTGTCGTCTGCTCCAATCTGTGGGGCTCTATATGGGTTAATAATGTCCGACATATTTTCAGGCCTGGAAACAAGAATTTATAAATTTGAATGTTTGATATGCACCTGTCTCCATATCAGGAAATGATGACTATTCTTGAAGTATAACTCAAATAAATTTGTTTGAGACATAACCTACATTAGACGAGACAGCTGTCAATTGGTGTTCTTCTGTTGGCGAAGCACATTCACTCGATGAAGTGGACATAATTAAATCCTGCATCTCAAACCCATCGTTATTGAAGTGAAAATGAGACGTTTTAGAATCATTCACAGCAGGGGAGTCAGCTAAAAACTGTTCAAATTCACCTGTCTCCATGGCAAGATTACCACCAATGGCAATACATGATTTATCATCCTCCTTCCCAGAATTGTCAAAATGTTCATCTGCAGCCTCGTTTTGAATATTAGCTTCATTTTTAATTTCAGCCTCATTTTCAATTTCAGCCTCAACTTGCCTTTCATCTTCTGCAATTGATTCGATAGATGAAGATGTTATTCCCTCATTAATTAAAAAAAATTCCATCTCCTTGATGAATAATTGATCACTGATCGGTTTGTCTGTTGGCCGTCTCATGTTATCCTCTGTACTTGGTTCGACACCTAGCTCACCTGGCTGATGTGTTGTCACTTTTGAGTAACCTTCGACAATTCTTAAATTATTCTCATCTTTGATTGGATGCCCAGAAGGTAAACGAGAAGGCAGTAATGGTGGCTGGATTGTTCGCTCAAGTGGTAAAGAAGCAGGTGGGTATGGTTGTCTGATTGGTTGTTCAGATGATAAAGTAGAAGGTGAGTCTGGATGCAATGGTTGCTGATCACCACCGGATGGCGAGGTATGTAAGCTGGAAACAGAGGATGATGTAGAACTTGATATGCTCTTGTATGTCCTCTCAGTAACAGGAGACGTATTGGAGGTCGGAGTTGGTGTCGCAGGAGATGTATTGGAGGTCAGAGTCAGTGAAATATTTCCAGGAAGATTCTGAAATAAAAATAGACTGTTTATTTACTTTATTTTAATATATTATACTTTATTTTTATGTAATTGCACCTCAATTCTGATTGGGCAAGTCCTAACAACACCTCAGCTACTTGTTACTTGTATTTCACTATAAAGATGTAAGTGGCCAAATCACCGGCATAGGAAATCGGGAAGGGTTAACATTCGTGAGAGTCGACAAGGTAGTCGCAGTGGGTAATTGTGCAAAAAGTACATAAGTCTGTAAAAACATCACCACCAAGAAGAACGTGGAGAAATAGAGCAACTTTGTTCTTATATTAATTATTGATATTTCTCCGATAATCTCCGTTATTTAGTTAATAAAAATAATTTCTTATTTCATAATTCGCGCTATTTCGTCATTTCGATGCATTTTTTATTCCGCAATTTCGCTGTATTTTCCTATTTCGCTTTTTCGTGGTATTTCATATTTCGATAATTCGCTATATTTGACATATTATGGGATATTGGCATGCCTCAACGGCTGGCGTGGCATGCCACATACCCTTTATCACTGAGGAATTTTAACTAATAGTTTTGTATTACTACAGAGTAACATTGGTCTGTATCAGGTGCCTTTTCCAATGTTTACCGTCAAGTTTTCATTAAACTTTGTTTTCTAATTGCACTTGATCGGTAATGGCACTTTAAAGATACTCAATCCGATTCGATGGTCCCCATATAATCAAATTCCAACAACAACAATGTTTTTTAGAAATACCGCTTCAGTTATCAGAATCGATTAATTTCCCAAAAATAATGCTAACCACTGTCAACTATAGTATAAAATTGCCCGAAACGTGTTATTTGTCAACATATTGTTCGACGAAATTTGGCCTTATTATAAACAGAAAGCCTCTTGATTTTAGAGTTATCCATCTTCATCCGGAATTTGGTCCGAGACCGTCGACTGTTTACTGGGCCACTAAATAATTATCGATGGTGAAAAATAATATCTAATAACTCTGAGCTTTGATAGATGGGTTCCTCGACTCAAATCAATTAATTTTTACCCCTGAATCCAAATAAATAGTAATTGAGTGGTGATTAATCGGATTATGCATCTTTAACAGTAACGTTTACATAACAATGGTTTTGACATTCGAAATCTCATTATTGAACTGTTATTAATAATGAAAATAAGACTGAAATTGATTTACATGTACCTGTCGACGATAGTTGTTATACTTATGTTATTTTGCGAAAGACTTATGTCCCTTTAACCTTTTCTCTAAATACTCATTGATGACTAGTGACCTTGGGAAATGTTCAGATAGTAAGTTCAACAAACGACCATTTGTTGAACTTATTAACTGAATATTTCCCACCAATGAAAATTAATCATTCTGTTCTTGTATTATCTGTTTTTCTATCTGTCAGTTCTGATTAAAACCATACTCAAGACTCTAAAAGTACTTTTAGAGTCTGAGTATGGTTTTAATCAGAACTGTTTTTCTATTTGTCGTCTGCTCATATATCCTTAATACCCCTCCTAATGAATAATAGATCATTCCAACGTAAACTTTTATAACTGAATGGGAGAATCTATTTAGTAAAAAATAGAAGTTGACTCACCGAAGGAGAATACACATCATTTGGCTCTGCATATTCCTCACTCTGAAAAAGAGACAACAGGTGCATATAGAATGGCTCACAGTTTGGTTTATTGCATTTTTCATCATTTCAGTTGTAAGGCTATATTGCGACTTCAGTTTTACGATATGGAGGAAAGGCCATGTTAATTTCATCAGAAAATTGGCATTAATTAAGAAATTAATGTACATTAATTTCTTAATTAATGCCAATTTTCTGATGAAATTAACATGGCCTTTCCTCCATATCATAAAACTGAAGTCGCAATATAGCCTTACAACTGAAATGATGAAAAATGCAATAAACCAAACTGTGGGGGGGGGGGGGGGGCAAATTACAATAGCAGGGGGTCCCAGAATTTTTCCCTCAGGAAATATTTTATTTGGCCTTGCAACATCAGTTTTACGATATGGTGGAAAGACAGTGCAGAGTGTTAATCTCACCAGGACATTGCTCCACTGCAAGTATAAACCACCGACCCCCTGAAAACAATGGACAAACTTGACCAGATACACGAATACATGGATAAAAATAACATAACCAAAATGACATAGGCCATTAATGATAATTAAGAAATGAATGTAGTGGGTGTTATTGGGGGATATATGCAGCACTGTGGTTCTCACTAAATTTGCCCCCCCCCCCCACAATGCCCAGAGCACTGTGTCCATCCAATAACACACACACTCACTACATTCATTTCTTATATTTATATAGCTTTTTGATGATTTATTCCCATAAATGAAAGTGTCAATGACACTTGGGAAGGGAATAATTTCCTGTCAATGGAGCAATTAGGAATATGGAAAGTTGAAATGTCTAAGTAATACTAGATTATCAACATGAAGAGATATATATAAAGTAAAATCCAAGATGACCGCAGACGTCTATGTTTTCCAATGAAATTCAAAAACATTTGATAGCTCCCATCTAAAAGTTGGTGACGATCGTATGAGGGAAGTGGACTGTAGCGTGTGCCAAAGGATTTAGTCATGCATAGAGTAAAATCCAAGATGGCTGCTGTCAATAATAAAATCCGTGACAAATTTCATGATGATCAGATGAACAGTACAGCCTGTAGCCCGCGCTAATGCATTGAATTCTGAAATCCAAGATGGCTGTTGGAGGCCATGTTTTTTTGCCGAATGACCCCAAAATTACTCATTCCCATCTACATGTCAATGTCAACAGCCATGACAAATTTTATAACGATCTGACCAAAGGTACGACATGTAGCCCGTGCCAAAGGATTTAGCCATGCAAAGAGTAAAATCCAAGATGGCTGCCAGTGGCCATGTTTTATGGCCGAATGACTCGTTCCCATCTACATGTCAATGTCAACAGCCATGACAAATTTCATGATGATCAGACCAAAGGTACGACCTGTGGCCATGCTAATGGAAATTGTTGACAGATGTCTCCACACACACACGCATGCACACATGGACAACGGATACCAAGCCATGGCAATAGCTCAAACTTAACAAGTGAAGTTGAGCTAAAAATAATCGATTTTTTTTGTCTTCAGAATAACTATAAATTTCCCTTAATAAACAGCTAAAGTGGTCGATGGTGTGTAATATTTAAGGTTTGCAGAATCAATATTCTAAACACTTTGTGCAGCTTTAATTGATTACATTCTGTGTTTACCATAAAATATATAATTAGTAGATTTAACCATATTGAGACCGTAATAATTATAGTAAATATTGTAAATATTGTTTCGACAGTAATCGGGACTTTCCAAACGTAATGAACGAAATTACACAATCTTTGTTAGATATTTTGTGTGCTTGATAAGGGCAACACCTGGCTGTGTTCGCTTAGTCCACAAAATGTTAAAATGTCTCCAGTGACAGCGGTCTTATCGAGTCGTAAAGGGAAATAAACCATTTTTTTAACCCTGTGCCAATGCATTCTCTTATATATGCGAGTCGACCATAGGTCGCCTCGCATATATAAGAGAATGCATTGGCTTAACAATTTTTTATCATTTTTTTTAAATGAATGTTTCTTACAATTTTTAGGACATAAAATAAAAAAACACGAATTACCCTGCAGGGAGCCCCACACATATATAGAAGCACATAGAAGAGTGTGGTCTGCTCATGTTTGTCTGGGGCTCTGTATGGGTGAAATTATAAAATTGTTAAAGAATACAAGAAAAAATTATTAAAATTGTAAAAAATTGTTAGGCCAATGGTCGACTCGCATATATAAGAGAATCCATTGGCACAGGGTAAACAAAATCCCGAGTTTCGTATATTATGCTAACCGTGTCATTTCCAATGTCGACATCGATCGATTCTATCTTCAGTTTTCCTTTCTTCTTGATCCTCCTGTAATACATTATAAATATCAATTATTCATTACTAGAGCCCGAAGCCGCCATCGCATGCCGCCGCCAGCCATATTGGCCACAAGCCGCCACCATCCATATTATCTTGACGTCAGCCACATGAAAAAAAAACTCTGCCATCTGAATTGCAAAATGGCTGAGCCGTGTGCATGGGCTTATATGTCAAGCACAACTGTACTTTGAATCGCAAAGAACTAAACCGCATTGCCTAATATTGGCATACATGCATGGACACTACTTGGTTGTTATATGGTCAGAACACCTGTGCCTCTCAATGTGGAATAGTCTATTCCCATGCATGCTTTCATATAACTGAATGGGAGCATCCATTCAGTATTGAAACTTGAAAGGGTTAAAATATATAATGTTTATTTCGACACGACTCACTCTCAGACATTGCTGGAATTTGTCAATATATGCACATAACCTGTAGACTAGAATAGAAAATAGTTTGAAATATTATATATCATTACTATCGGATTCATCCTTGAATGATGCATGCATATATCGCAATATGCCAGGGATGATAGCAGTCTATAGTCGACAGAAGTCCCAATGTAACTTATACCGAATAGGTGGGAAACTACATAGTACATCCACGTGTTTTTTTTTTGCATTTGTGGTGAACCCGTAGAATTCCACACCACACATGTTCTTTTGGTGTTGGGCTTTTCCATAATGGCAAAAATAAACAAAGGACTTGGGGTCTATGACTGGGTATTAGGACAATTTCGGAAACGAAAATATGCTGAATGATAACGTCTCAGCCGGCTGAGCTGCCATATTTCGTCAGCCACGAACATCGCGACTGAGCCGGCTTAGCTAGCTAACCAGCCACGAAAACTATTTGTTGTTGCTTCGAGGTCTATTCATTTCCCACATTATATTTGAATACCGTATAGAGATGCTCATGGGGTGCGAGTTTTTTTAGTGCCAAAAAACTATAGGTGAGCCTAAGGCCCTTCCTAAAAATAAATTTCTTGACAGAAGACCGACATGTGGGAAAAAGAGACGACATTTACCCTTATTTTCTGTCAGCTTTGAGTTGAGGAAGTTCCATTTTTATACCATGAAATTAGCTCAATATGGTTCTATCACCATATATCCGTTAAAATACATATTCCCTAATAAGATACTTACACACTGAACTCACATGTCCCTCCCAAATTGGGATTTTCCCTCCCCGCTGCTCGGTCACACCCCTCGAATCTTGTCACAAGAGAAAAAGAGAGGCCGATTACTGTGGGTCCACTTGCTTATACATAACGAGTGGACAAATGACCTTGACCTGCTACGTCATAATAATAATGATTCAAAAGGTGCTATTTCGTACCAAAATAATAAATTTTAAACGGATCTCATAGAATCCTTTCTTGTGAATAAAGATGAATATACCATGTAGTTCAGTGTGTAACGTATCTTTGACGGGAATACACTATCTCCAGAAGAATATAATATTTCACTCAGATCAGAGAATCCATGGCAGAGATCCATAATATGTCTTTAGCATTGTTTCAGTTACTTTTTCCCTTCTGTTCAGTTTTAGAGTATAACGGTAAGTACCCACCCACCACCCCATCCCACCACCCATAGTATCTTATGCGCCGCAGGCGCCCCTATAGAGGCTACTGCCCACATAAATAATATGTATAAGTATCTTATGCGCCACAGGCGCCCCTCGATGATTAGAGTATAACGGTAAGTACCCACCCACCACCCCATCCCACCATTAACATTGTTTTTAGTTACATTTCCCTTCTAGGAAGTTTCTATATCCCCTAATTTGCAGAAGATAAATTGCATAATCGAGGTGACTAATGGGTGAACATTACAACTTCAACTGATGAACTTCAATCTGATCCTAGATCTCTCATAGCAGTTGAGGCCTAAGCAGAATAAGGTTCCCAGAGGGTGAATTTGGTGATGCTAGTCTGCTGTGTGGGAGAGTGTCACTAAATTCACCCTCTGGGGACCTCATTCTGCAAATGTCAGACACACTAATTCAGGCTTGAATACTGAATACTGAATATTGGAGTGGATATTGCAACCTAATGAGAAAAGGCAGTATGTCACTGTCATAATTTGAAATAGTTCTCATAATTCGAAATAACACTATTAAAGAGTGATTAATTAGCAATGACCTGATTATATACAAGTAAATGTATTGGGTAACAAAGCAATTATTTCATGTGTCTTTTGGGAACAGGCAAAATTGTTGTCCCTCGGTATTAGGAATGACTATCGAACTGTTGCCCTCGGTCTTGGGCCTTGGGCAACAGTTCGATAGTCATTCCTGATACCTCGGGACAACAATTTTGACTGTTCCCAAAAGACACATGAAATAATTGCTTACTAATGAATTCTAAGCTGACAGGTTGGGATTGGGATTGGGATTCTGTATATGGGCTCTATAAAATAATAATAATTTATTAGTAGTGTCGAAACGACATGTAAATATCAGTAATTTATTAACTCACCGCCATGAACAGAAAATGAAGCACCCTATACCAATGATAACGGGTATAGTGTCGAAACGACATGTAAATATCAGTAATTTATTAACTCACCGCCATGAACAGAAAATGAAGCACCCTATACCAATGATAACGGGTATAGTGTCGAAACGACATGTAAATATCAGTAATTTATTAACTCACCGCCATGAACAGAAAATGAAGCACCCTATACCAATGATAACAGGTATAGTGTCGAAACGACATGTAAATATCAGTAATTTATTAACTCACCGCCATGAACAGAAAATGAAGCACCCTATACCAATGATAACGGGTATAGTGTCGAAACGACATGTAAATATCAGTAATTTATTAACTCACCGCCATGAACAGAAAATGAAGCACCCTATACCAATGATAACGGGTATAGTGTCGAAACGACATGTAAATATCAGTAATTTATTAACTCACCGCCATGAACAGAAAATGAAGCACCCTATACCAATGATAACAGGTATAGTGTCGAAACGACATGTAAATATCAGTAATTTATTAACTCACCGCCATGAACAGAAAATGAAGCACCCTATACCAATGATAACGGGTATAGTGTCGAAACGACATGTAAATATCAGTAATTTATTAACTCACCGCCATGAACAGAAAATGAAGCACCCTATACCAATGATAACGGGTATAGTGTCGAAACGACATGTAAATATCAGTAATTTATTAACTCACCGCCATGAACAGAAAATGAAGCACCCTATACCAATGATAACGGGTATAGTGTCGAAACGACATGTAAATATCAGTAATTTATTAACTCACCGCCATGAACAGAAAATGAAGCACCCTATACCAATGATAACGGGTATAGTGTCGAAACGACATGTAAATATCAGTAATTTATTAACTCACCGCCATGAACAGAAAATGAAGCACCCTATACCAATGATAACGGGTATAGTGTCGAAACGACATGTAAATATCAGTAATTTATTAACTCACCGCCATGAACAGAAAATGAAGCACCCTATACCAATGATAACGGGTATAGTGTCGAAACGACATGTAAATATCAGTAATTTATTAACTCACCGCCATGAACAGAAAATGAAGCACCCTATACCAATGATAACGGGTATAGTGTCGAAACGACATGTAAATATCAGTAATTTATTAACTCACCGCCATGAACAGAAAATGAAGCACCCTATACCAATGATAACGGGTATAGTGTCGAAACGACATGTAAATATCAGTAATTTATTAACTCACCGCCATGAACAGAAAATGAAGCACCCTATACCAATGATAACGGGTATAGTGTCGAAACGACATGTAAATATCAGTAATTTATTAACTCACCGCCATGAACAGAAAATGAAGCACCCTATACCAATGATAACGGGTATAGTGTCGAAACGACATGTAAATATCAGTAATTTATTAACTCACCGCCATGAACAGAAAATGAAGCACCCTATACCAATGATAACGGGTATAGTGTCGAAACGACATGTAAATATCAGTAATTTATTAACTCACCGCCATGAACAGAAAATGAAGCACCCTATACCAATGATAACGGGTAGTAGTGTCGAAACGACAACAGCAGCGATTACTGAGGCTGACAACGATGAATCTACAAAAGAAATTGCGATACATATAATTTTTAAAATTAAAATTAGTTTTTCCTCAAGGGAAGCCCGAAACTGAACTATATGGATTATTATCCTCGGCCTTGTGTTATCAGGAGGGTTAAAATTTATTGTCCGTTTATTTGCCTACTCCGGTCAATCAGCGACTCCGGTCAATCAGCACTCGGATTAGCCCCCGCATGAATGAATCCCGTGCAAATCCCGCACTCTTAACAATTCATCTAGCCAGTTTTATTTCCGACTTTTAATAATAAGATTTGCGAGTCGCGGGGTTGGGAATGGCACCGCCATGGGAGGGATCTATGATAGTTCAGTTTTGGGCTTCCCTTGAGGAAAAACTAATTTTAATTTAAAAAATTATATTTTTCCGCCAAGGAGAAGCCCTTCAACTGAACTATATGGATTAGAATGCAAGCCCAGGAGGAGGCAACGAGCAATAAATTTAATATTCCAAACAGATTTCATGTAAATGTGATTTAGTCATGAATCAGCTTTGATATGTTATGTGAAAGAGCTCATAAATTCAGATTCCAGCATTGCTCAAGCTTGTACTAGTACCCCTTTAATTTCCCTTGTTTTAATTTTTATTGTGATATTAAAGTTAATGTCACAGATACAACAGAGTGTATTTGACTATTTTCTCTCAAAATCTATTCAAAATTTTCGAACTACAACTAGGTTTACTGGAAACGACTTTGGTTTCATTAGGTGACATCATTTATGAAATTACAACATGCGAGTAATATGGCCGATTAGGGAGTTCTCTAATAAATTAGTAATTATTACCACACAAATAATATGGTGTACCGTATATCCATACAAGCCTACAAATGTTATCCGGCCCAGTAGTCAAACATACATGTCTACAATCGTTCCACTCTGTATTCTGTCTTATAAACAATATATAAATACTGTCATTATATTGTGTCAAGGATACCAATGCTTGTCTGCTACAGGTAACAATGATATAGCCATGGCAAGAAACCGGCATGTGCATCTATGTAACGAATCCGGACACACTGGAGGCAGGTCCCAAATGAGAGGCTGCCAGAGAACTTTGATTACTGTCCTCTCCATGGAGGAGGTGTTTTGTCTTCCTGATATGGGGGCCCCCACCAGTCCTTCGATAGTGAAAAAAGAATGCAAACTGCCGATTGTTTGGCACATTGGAAGTTTTTGAGTACTGTTGATGAAGTTAAATTAAATAAAAGGCCGTCTGGCCACAGTGTCCCCCGAAAAAGTGGCTTCATTGGGGGCATTCTGAAAGAAATAAAAAGGACCCTAAATCCGATACTAAATTTCAGAACAAAATGGGTGGATCGTACCCATATTCGAACTTGATCTGAATTTCGAGCTGATAAACTCATATACCAAATTTGATTCAGATATGATCATACAAACTAAAGTTATCATCCGGAAACCAGAAATTGACAGGATTCTAAGTCGTAAAAGGGCCACAACTCTCGCAAAAATTGGCAGAGCACACCCATATTCGAACTTGACCTGTATATAGGGCTGATAAACTGACATACCAAATTTGGTTCAGATATGATCACACAAACTGAAGTTATCATCCGGAAACCAGAAAATTACAAGATTCTAAGTAAAAAAAGGGCCATAACTCTCGCAAAAATGGGTGGAGCAAACCCATATTCGAACTTGACCTGTATTTTGGTCTGGGGGACAATAACAGTGACCCCAGAGCCTGAGAGGGACATCCGTGATGAGAGATAATACAACATTATCACAAACGAAACCAATTTGTTTAATCAACCATAGCATTAAGCCACTCTAATAGATGTACTTGCTGGCACAGAAAATATATGTAAAACTGAATGAAATGTATTTAAATCCTTCAACGCAATGCATGTACGATACATGCTAGAATTTCGGCAAATTATTAATCAGACTCTGGGTCAATGTAGCCGACATTTGGCTCAAGATAAGTGAATGTAATGGTATTAGAACAAGTTTAACCCTTTACCCAACAGAACGGCCCTGTGCCAATGCATTCTCTTATATATGCGAGTCGACCATAGGTCGCCTCGCATATATAAGAGAATGCATTGGCTTAACACATTAAAAATTATAAAATTGTTAAAGAATGTAAGAAAAAATGGTAAAACGTGTTAAAAAAAGATTTTTTTTAGGCCAATGCATTCTCTTATATATGCGAGGCGACCTATGGTCGACTCGCATATATAAGAGAATGCATTGGCACAGGGCATAACTGTAACTATCACAATGTGGTCAAGGAGCCGGTTCCAATGATATCCATATTTGTATGGTTCTATTGAGACAGACCGAAGATATTTTAGGCTGTTGAAGCTTTATTTGGCCGGTTTTGGCCGGTTTGTTGGGTAAAGGGTTAAGGATCAGAAGACCTCAACTGGTATCAAACAGGAAAAAAGTTTGTATAACAAAGACAAGAGATTTACCTGGAATAATTAACTGCAAAATTTCATATTTCTGGATTTTACTGTAAACATGTGATCAGATGAAATTTTAAAATAATTATCAAATGTGCTATTCTGCCACTAACATTATTATTAGCCATTAAACCAATAAAAGTAATAAGGAATGTTAATCCAAAACATTATTGTGCAATGATGTGGCAGCGCGCATGTTTTCCAAGGTAAGCTGTCATATGCGGTTCCACGTGCATCTCAAAATCGAAGGACTGACCAATCCGAAAATGTTCCCACCTTGGAGCAGCTCCCGGATGGAAAAGGCGAAATCGGACACGCATTGAACGCTTCCGAATCTAGGGTATGAAGTGACAGCACGCACTCATTTCCAGGAGGCACCGTTTATCGAGGAGATTGAGAAGAAAGGCAATTATCCTGATGCCTCATTCTATGATGAACAAATTCTGGTGCCTCAGTATTTATGTTATAAGCCTGTGTAGGTTCTGGCCTAGGTGCCGAAGAAGGTCATGAAGCAGAAGGCCAAGGTCACACTGGAGGTGCAGAGATGAACACAGGTGTATAACAGGGATTAAAGCTTGCCACCAAAATCTGGAGGGACGGAAGCAAGAAAAGACACAAACTGAGGACAGGTTGAACATTGTGCAGCAAGTTCCCCTGGAATGGAGGCGGTATCAGGTGACACATTGTACTGTGATGGCAGACAATGTGTCAATAGTACTGGGGCTTGCCAGCTACATGTAACAATGTAGTAGCCATGGAAAAAGACTGGTGTGCAGCAATGGAACGGACCCGAAACACCCTGGAGGCAGTTCTCGAATGGGAGACAGGCCAAAACAGGGAGAATTTCCACTACTGCTCCTCTCTGCAATGGATGTGGAGGCTGCGACTATGAACATAGAGGAGGCATGAACACCAAACTCCAAACCTTCAGACCCATGGGTCATACAGAGGTGGCAGAAGAAGGAGCCACATCAGAGGGAAAAGCAGAGGCTGCCTTTCTTCCTGCCACAGAAGCTACTCTAGTCAAGAAGGAAGGCAATCAGCTGGGGCAGATTCAGTCGTCGAAATTGGTCACGGCAATAAGCAATGTCGCGGAAAACACCATGGGAATATGTGAAATCGAAATTGTCGCAGAATCAAATTTTCTGTGTGTCATGTTTGCTAATTTCGAGGGCTGCATATTCTACAAGAGGAATCCGAAACATATCCAGTTCAAACCATTCATAGATATGGGCTTAACCCTTTACCCAACAAACCGGCCAAAACCGGCCAAATAAAGCTTCAACAGCCTAAAATATCTTCGGTCTGTCTCAATAGAACCATACAAATATGGATATCATTGGAACCGGCTCCTTGACCACATTGTGATAGTTACAGTTATGCCCTGTGCCAATGCATTCTCTTATATATGCGAGTCGACCATAGGTCGCCTCGCATATATAAGAGAATGCATTGGCCTAAAAAAGATCTTTTTTTAACACTTTTTACCATTTTTTCTTACATTCTTTAACAATTTTATAATTTGTAATGTGTTAAGCCAATGCATTCTCTTATATATGCGAGGCGACCTATGGTCGACTCGCATATATAAGAGAATGCATTGGCACAGGGCCCTTCTGTTGGGTAAAGGGTTAAAACCAAACAATAAATGGAATCATGATACAAAGTTTATATTGCATTATAAGCTGATCCAGTATAAAAATGGTGTGATGCTAGCAAAACATTTGGCATGGTGCATGGTCGTCAAATCCCGGTTTATCAAAACAACACAGTAAACAATAGCTTTTAGACATTATTGTTGTTATTGATAAGCATTGAAAAGGGAATAAGAATAAACTAAGCGATGTATCTTTAGTGGGGAGTGCAGAAGAGAAAAAGAAAGCTTGACTCACCTGAGCAAGTATTTATAGAGATCGACCACAAGGTCATTTACGGGTGACAACTGAACAAGAATAAACGTACCATAGATATCTACCTATCTCCCCATCTACCCATCTCCCCATCTCCCGGCAACCCATCTGCCTGTCTCCCCATCTACCTATTTCCCCACGTACCCATCTCACCATCTACATGTCTCCCCATCTACAGTAATGCCCTAATTAATCAACTTCTTAACCACATCATAATTATGGGTAACTTTTCAGGATTTAGTCGGAAATATGGCTTGTTGCCATTCATCGGAAAGCTCTCTCCGAGGGAAAGAGCTTTCCGATGAATGGCAACAAGCCATATTTCCGACTAAATCCTGAAAAGTTACCCATAATTCTGCTATGGTTAAGAAGTCGATTAATTAGGGTATTACTGTACCTGTCTCAAAATCACCCCATCTCACCATATACCCATCTGCCAGTTTCCCCATCTCCCCATCTACCCATCTCAACCCATAGACTTACCAGGTTCCATTAGTTCAGCGAATACTGGGTCAGTCTCGGGACTCATAGCTGCATCAGCTTCCGCGACCATCGTGATTCGATATCGAGCGCCGGTCTGAAGATTTTCCAATCGATGACTGTAATTTGTATCGTCGGCGTCAACAGAGTTAGTCAGCATAACTCCTGTGAAGTAAGATATATGAAGCTTTACGAGGTTAAATTACTAACTTACTTCGAATCGGACGACTGTTTAACAGTGGGCAAGCACCTAGCTGTTTATCATTGTTACATGCAGTTTATACAATAATGCCCTAAATAATCGACTCCTTAACCACAGCATAATTATGGGTAATTTTTCAGGATTTAGTCGGAAATACGGCTTGTTGTCATTCATCGGAAAGCTCTCAGTGAGAGCTTTGCGATGAATGGCAATCACCTCTCATCCTCTCCTCTCATGGTGTAGTAGGTAGGTGTACGTAATGTCTGATAAATGAAATACTGTGTTAACTATCAGTGTAAAATCGTGCATGCATGTTGAGTTTACAGTTTAGCATAATTATCGTGGCGAATGGAAAAAATACCATGAACAAATTTGCCAACTTTGGAATGCAAGTCTGTGGTATGTATTTGCCTCAAATCTCATATATCATGTGTCTTGACATCTTGCTGGCGACAAACCCCACTGGTGATTGTCATTATTGTCTTCATTGATTTATTATTTCGCTAATTCGGGAATCAAATCAGTTAGACAAATGTCAAGTTACTCAGAATTGAGCTTTATACACGAACAATAATGATACAAGTAAATGCGATTTTGTATTTACAAGTTCCTCATTTCTTTTGCAGGAATTTCGAAGTAAATATTGATGATTTCAACATTTGGATTTCGGGGATTACAGATTCAATATTCGATTTGATTAAAAAAATTTAGATTCAAGATTCAATTCAAACCAAAATCTAAGATCTGCAGGCCGCTAATTGACATTAAAACTGATTAAAAGTTTCTGTTGATGTATCACGCCATGATAGAAAGTCTTACCAGAACATGTATTATTGCCATTAACTTCAAAGAACTTCACTCTATACCTGAACATTTTGAGAGAACTGCTTGAGTATGAGTATAGAAAGGGTTAGTTTATATAATACTCCCATATCGAGCCTCACATGGACCAAGCAGATGGCAGTCATCAGGTCATCGTTCTCTCTGTTTGAGGCTCCATAGAGGTGTCATCAATGAGTATTTCGTATAGAAAGGGTTAGTTTATATAACACTCCCGTATCGAGCCTCACATGGACCAAGCAGATGGCAGTCATCAGGTCATCGTTCTCTCTGTTTGAGGCTCCATAGAGGTGTCATCAATGAGAATTTAGTATAGAAAGGGTTAATGTATATAACACTCCCATGTGGACCCTCACACAGACCAAGCAGATGACAGTCATCAGGGCATCGTTCTCTGTTTGAGGCTCCATGGAGGTGTAATCAATGAGTCTTTAGTAAAGAAAGGGTCAATTTATATAACACTCCCATGTGGAGCCTCACACAGACCAAGCAGACGACAGTCATCAGGGTATCGTTCTCTCTGTTTGAGGCTCCATGGAGGTGTCTTCAATGAGTATAGAAAGTGTTAACTTACCAGAACAAGTATCATTGCCATTAACTTCACAGAAGTTCACTCTATAAATTCTAACATAAGCTTTAGAGTCTGTGCAGTCTGGTGGCTGCCACGTGATCATCAGCATGGTTTGCTGAGGATCGAGACCTGCAGCATGCAGGTTACGTGGAGGTTTCACATCAGCTAAAATAGATACAAGATTATCAGCACTCGCTGCATTTCGAGTGATGCAACTAACACGGTTATGAGGTGGCTAGAAAGACATGATATTATTATGCCAAAAGTTGAAAGTAATTGGCTGGTAAAGAATGTGATATCATTAGAGCTTAGCATGGTGAGAACAAGCCTTGAAATAGTGTCTGTCATTTGCAGAATGAGGTCCCCAGAGGGGGAATTTAGTGACGCTATCCACATATCGGGCTATCATCACCAAATTCACTCTATGTGAACCTCATTCTCCTATGGCCTCAACTGTTATGGGAGACCTGGGATCAGGTTGAAGTTCCCCAGTTTGAGATGGTGATGTTCACCTATCAGTCACCTTGATTATGCAATTATCTTCTGCAAATTGGAGGATATAGAAACACAACAGAAGGGAAAAAGCAACTAAAAACAATGTTAATTTGAGACTATAGATAGATACTTCCCAGATGATGATGACTAAGCAGAATGAAGTTCCCAGAGGGTGAATTTGGTGATGCTATCCCAATGTGTGGAGTAACATCACTAAATTCACCCTCTGTGGACCTCATTCTGCAAATGACAGACACACTATATCGAGGCTTGTGTGAGAAAGGTGCAGTACAATGATTTTGTGGTAGTTTCACATCAATTGAAAAAGATACGTGATTATAAGAACTTAACCCTTTCGGTGCCAAGTCCTATTTTTGTATCAACCCATATTTCCTTAATCATTTTTCAGAGCTCTTTCCATCAATGTATCACATTATTATAATCAATAAATTTGAAAAATGATCCCAAGAAAATATGGGTTGATACAAAAATCGGACTTGGCACTGAAAGGGTTAATGCAGAAAACAGGTTTCTTCGTATTTTAATCCTTTCATGGTTGGAGCTGTGCTGGTGCAGCATTAATGACCCTGTGCCAGTGCATTCTCTTATATTTGCATATACACCCCATGCATCCGGACATGCTCGTAGCGGAAAACATGCTCGTAGCGGAATAACCACATGGCCCGCGATTTGCACACCGTTCGCGGTTAGACACATGTTGCACCGAAACTAACACATACCAGTGGTTGACGGTGGTGGTACTATTTGTGGCTATAATTTACCCAACTGTACGTCAAACTTCTTTAAACATGGATGCAGTTTAATCCTATTTTACCGGGAAGTTAGGCCAAAAATTGTGGCAAAATTTGCATTTCTTACATAAAATTACGATTTCTGTGGTAACAGCCCAGACAATATAGTCTTGGCATACATTGCTATTTCTGCGGATATTCCCTTAATATAATAGACAACATTTTCAGTCATGTTTCTACATTTTCCATCGTAAAAAATTACCATATATGCAGGTCATAGCAAGAGAATATGGTATGTCCATAGCAGTGGTTTTACGTTTGCTATAGACATACCCCAAAATCAAGTGAGTGCCTCCATGGAAACTAATTTTTCGGGCACTAATATGATTGACATCGCAAACATGTCATTTTGAAGCTAAGATATCATACTTTGAGAGACTGTATGTTATATAATGGGTCAATGCAAAGATTCATTAAAATTTGATAAAACTTATATCGAGTAAGTATTTCAGGTCATAATTTTCGTATAAAACCCGATTATCGAACAGTAATATGCAAATTGCGGAAACCACAACCGCTCATTTCTGTAGACCGAATATCGCTGTTAACCTATAAAAAAATCAAGGTAAAATAAACCGTGTTTTTATGAAATAACTTACGACAACTAAAGACGATGTGCAAATCGCGGGCCATGTGGTTATTCCGCTACGATCATGTCTTCCGCTACGAGCATATCCGGATGCATGGGGTGATATATAAGAGAATGGCTTACAATGTCAAGGTATCATAAAATTTCAGGATGCTTCAGATATGGAAGGGTTAAATATGATGGGCATAAGACTTTTATCATGGCGTGATACATCAGCAGAAACTAAAAGAAATTTTAATCAGTTTTTATGCCAATTAGCGGCCTGCAGATCTTAGATTTTGGTTTGAATCGAATTTCGATTTGAAATTTTTTGAATCGAATCGAATTGAATATCGAATCTGTAATCCCCGAAATCCAAATGTTGAAATCATCAATATTTACTTCAAAATTCCCGCACAAGAAACGAGGAACTTGTAAAAACAAAATCGCATTTACTTGTATCATGTATAATGCTAAATTCTGAGTAACTTGACATTTGTCTAACTGATTTGATTCCAGAATTAGCGAAATAATCAATCAATAATGACAATAATGACAATCACCAGTGGGGTTTGTCATCAGTAAGTATACTGTAAGATGTGAAGTTTGAAATCTGTATGAATCTTCCACAATGAATGAGCCATCACATACACAACAGCATACATAGTTGACTTTAGACCAGAAAGTTATTAAAGATATCAACTCAACACCTAAGCCGACATACAAAGAACTAAGCATTAATTATGGCATCAACAAGTCAACAATCAGCGACATCTTCAAGAACCGAGAAAAGATAATTCAACTTCACAACGACAACATCACCGGCAACAGATAAAGAGCAATTATCATCAAGTCGGCATGTTCACATACACAGTCGATAGCTTCTTTGTGAAGTTGTACTAATCAGACGCACCATAAACTTGATTCATGTTTTATATGTCTAAAGTTATGTGTTATGTTTATATCATGTTTTATATCACTTGTTATTTTATATTTGTATTTGATTTTATTAATTATTCAACAATAAAGTAATATTAATCAATAATGTAGCGTTTGTGTCTTGGTCACTCTTGGTATTAAAATGGCGGCATTATATTCCGATGTAGACATGATTTTCTATAAACCGAACACCTCTCTAAACTGAACAGAAGGGCCGGTCCAAAGGGTGTTCATATTTGAGAGGTTTCACTGTACTAAGTAAAATGTGTGATAAATACGACACTCACTTTTGTTTTATATGTAAATAGATTTCGCCCAGATAATCCCACTAAAAAGATGAGATGTCTCTCAGGGAATAAGTAAGTTATTATTGAATGAAATGTGTAATAAATACAACACTCACTCTCGTTTTTATGTAAATACACTTCGCAGATAATCCCACTATAACGATGCAATGTTACTCGAACCATTCCATAGTTTTCACTAAAATAAATTCATAATAAATACAACACTCGCTCTCTTTTTTTATGTTATACACTTCGGCCAGATAATCCCACTATAACGATGCAATGTTTCTCGAACCATTCCATAGTTATCACTAAAATAAATAAATAATAAATACAACACTCACTCTCGTTTTTTATGTAAATACACGTCACCCAGTTAATCCCACTGGAACAATGTGATGTTACACGAACCATTCCATAGTTATAACTAAATCAAATGCGTAATAAATACAATGGTCACTGTCATTTTTTTATGTAAATATACTTCGCGAAGATAATCCCACTATAACGATGCAATGTTACTCGAACCATTCCATAGTTATCACTAAATTAAATGCGTAATAAATACAACACTCACTCTTGTTTTTTTTATGTAAATACACTTCGTCCAGTTAATCCCACTAGAACAATATGATGTTACACGAACAATTCCATAGTTATAACTAAATCAAATGCGTAATAAATACAATGCTCACTGTCATTTTTTTTATGTAAATATACTTCGCGCAGATGATCCCACTATAATGATGCAATGTTACTCGAACCATTCCATAGTTATCACTACATTAAATGCGTAATAAATACAACACTCACTCTCGTTTTTTATGTAAATACACTTCGTCCAGTTAATCCCACTAGAACCGTGTGATGTTACTCGAACTATTCCATAGTTATAACTGAACGGCTGATCCATTCTCATCTCTATTGTTTGCATGATGTTGTCCTGCATGGTAATGTTTCTCCAATAGATTTCACCCTGAAAGAAGAAATGTCAAAGGTCGTACATTACTGATAAAGGTCGTATGGTGCTGATAAAGGTCGTATGGTGCTGATAAAGGTTGTATAGTGCTGATAAAACTGTAATTTTCACAGATATGTTCTGCGCTAATTTCAGTAAACTGATTTTTTAAACTGATTTTTTACCTGCTTGAACAAATTCATATTCAACTCTCGATGTCAAAATATGGCAAATAATTTAATGTTCATGAGACATGATATTATCGCATGCATTTATATTTTGTAAATGTTTTTATTATGTCAGGGCCTACAGGAGAGGGTAATTTAAATGTCCAAATATTTAATTTATATGGCATGACAGGGCCTACAGGGAAAATAATTTAATTTATATGACAGGGCCTACAGGGGAGGGGAGGTTTGGGGGCTGGGAATGGGGAGGGTGAATTTAATTGATATGTCAGGGCCTACATGGGGGTGGTGTGGTAAAATGAATTTAATTGATATGAAAGGGCCTACACAGTGGTAGGGGGGATTTTAATTGTATAAGCTAATTGCAAATGAAAGTGTCAATGACACTGTAGCTCAACTTGGAAAGGGAATAGTTTCATGTGTTACAGTCAATGGAGTGATTAGGAATGTGGAAAGTTAACAGGCCTAGTTATGCAAAGAGTTAAATCCAAGATGGCCACTGGCAGCCATGTTTTTTTTCCGAATGACCCCAAAAAGACTTGTTCCCATTTACATGTCATTGTTAACATCCATTACAAATGTCATGATAATTCGACAAAAGATACGACCTGTAGCCTGTGCCAAAGGATTTAGTCATGCAAAGAGTAAAATCCAAGATGGCTGCTGGCAGACATGTTTTTTGGCCAAACAACCCCAAAATTCCCATCTACATGTCAATATTAACATCCATGACAAATATCATGATGATCAGACGAACAGTACAACCCGTACCCCGTGCAAATGGATTGACTTTTAAAATCCAAGATGGCCACTGGCGGCCATGTTTTTTACCGAATGACCCCAAAATGACTCATTCCCATCTACATGTCAATGTCAACAGCCATGACAAATTTCATAATGATCCGACCAAAGGTACGACCTGTAGCCCGTGCTAAAGGAAATTGTTGATGGATCATGCACACACACACGCACACACACACACACGGACGACGGACGACAAAGCCATGGCAACAGCTCAAACTTTACAAAGTAAATTTGAGCTAAAAAGCAAAGGTTTTATCTAACTGCTGCTGGGGAAATTTTTAATAGCCAACAGCTAGGATTTAAGAAACATTTACAATTTACTGTAATGTTTATTGTTATCCTTCATCACATTTCATCCCATTTTCCTCTCTTCTGATTGGCTGAGAGTGCATCACATGGCGGGCCGTAAATCACCTTATTACCCTCGAGGGTAACATTGTCTCAGTTATTGACCGCTCAGCTATTACCAGTAAACATAGAACAACGAAGAACTCAACGTGCAGAGACACTCTCACAGCTCTCTAACAATTTTCGAAAACTTTAGTTGCAATTAAAGCACGCTATGTATACACGGTGTTATCGCGTACACAAATCCGTTATAATGTGTAATGTTCCTATTGGACCTTTTTATATCAATAATAAAGACCGTGGGACAAATAGATAAACCTTATTATGCAGTTGGTGTGTGCTGCAGGCAATCGCACATACGATGTACATACGTTACAAATACGTTTATGTACTAGTTCAAATAGCCACTCTTTACTGTTTATCAATTGACTATTTCTTTTCTTCAATACATTCCTCAGACTTCAGAGAATAGCCGTATGTTGCGTAACAATCTGTGACATATGTCAATTTCTTTTTTCACTAATACAACGTGTTAGTTTCACATTTTAGCAATCTGGAAATGAACACGTCTGTCGGCGTCTTCACGGCCATTTGAAACGAAACCGAACATTTCGCTGCATGGCTACTCAACTTCGAAATTGCTTTACTCCTGTTTCCGTGAACCGATTTCCACCATGCAACCAGCAAACTGACCGGAGAATAGCTGCGCAAATGACGGGTCTGTTAATTGATCCAGATTATGAATGTTTTATGTTCTAAATAGCGATGATTCCAACATAAAATTTACTTTTTGATCTGGATTAAAGAATTTATGTGCGCATTTATGCCTGCTGTACTCCTTTGTCAGATAACAAAACAGTTATCACCCTTGTTTTCGTGAGACACAGGGATTTGTCGCTGCTCTCGACCTGGAATGTCCAGGTCTCAAGCGGGCGACAAATCCCCGTGTCTCACTCAATCGCGGGCGATAACCCTATAATAACACATGGTTACAATTTACAGTAATGATTTTATAATACATAGTTACAAATTACAGTAATGTTTAACACATGGTTACAAATTACAGTAATATTTAATAACACAAGGTTACAAATTACAGTAATATTTAATAACACAAGGTTACAAATTACAGTAATGTTTAATAACACAAGGTTACAAATTACAGTAATGTTTAACACATGGTTACAAATTATAGTAATGTTTAACACATGGTTACAAATTATAGTAATGTTTAACACATGGTTACAAATTACAGAAATGTTTAACACATGGTTACAAATTACAGTAATGTTTAACACATGGTCACAAATTATAGTAATGTTTAACACATTGGTTACAAATTACAGTAATGTTTAACACATGGTTACAAATTATAGTAATGTTTAACAAATTTGTTACAAATTATAGTAATGTTTAACACATGGTTACAAATTATAGTAATGTTAACACATGGTTACAAATTATAGTAATGTTTAACAAATTTGTTACAAATTATAGTAATGTTTAACACATGGTTACAAATTACAGTAATGTTAACACATGGTTACAAATTACAGTAATGTTTAACACAAGGTTACAAATTACAGTAATGTTTAACACATGGTTATAAATTACAGTAATGTTTAACACATGGTTACAAATTACAGTAATGTTTAACACATGGTTACAAATGACAGTAATGTTTAACACATGGTTATAAATTATAGTAATGTTTAACACATGGTTATACATTACAGTAATGTTTAACACATGGTTACAAATTACAGTAATGTTTAACACATGGTTACAAATTACAGTAATGTTTAACACATGGTTACAAATTACAGTAATGTTTAACACATGGTTACAAATTACAGTAATGTTTAACACATGGTTACAAATTACAGTAATGTTTAACACATGGTTACAAATTACAGTAATGTTTAACACATGGTTACAAATTATAGTAATGTTTAACACATGGTTACAAATTACAGTAATGTTTAACACATGGTTACAAATTACAGTAATGTTTAACACTTGGTTATAAATTACAGTAATGTTTAACACATGGTTACAAATTACAGTAATGTTTAATACATGGTTATAAATTACAGTAATGTTTAACACATGGTTATAAATTACAGTAATGTTTAACACATGGTTACAAATTACAGTAATGTTTAACACATGGTTATAAATTACAGTAATGTTTAACACATGGTTACAAATTACAGTAATGTTTAACACATGGTTACAAATTATAGTAATGTTTAACACATGGTTATAAATTACAGTAATGTTTAACACATGGTTATAAATTACAGTAATGTTTAACACATGGTTACAAATTATAGTAATGTTTAACACATGGTTACAAATTATAGTAATGTTTAACACATGGTTACAAATTACAGTAATGTTTAACACATGGTTACAAATTATAGTAATGTTTAACACATGGTTATAAATTATAGTAATGTTTAACACATGGTTACAAATTATAGTATGTTTAATACATGGTTACAAATTACAGTAATGTTTAACACATGGTTACAAATTACAGTAATGTTTAACACATGGTTACAAATTATAGTAATGTTTAACACATGGTTACAAATTACAGTAATGTTTAACACATGGTTACAAATTACAGTAATGTTTAACACAAGGTTACAAATTACAGTAATGTTTAACACATGGTTACAAATTACAGTAATGTTTAACACATGGTTACAAATTACAGTAATGTTTAACACATGGTTACAAATTATAGTAATGTTTAACACATGGTTACAAATTATAGTAATGTTTAACACATGGTTACAAATTACAGTAATGTAGTAATGTTTAACACATGGTTACAAATTACAGTAATGTTTAACACTTGGTTATAAATTACAGTAATGTTTAACACATGGTTACAAATTACAGTAATGTTTAACACATGGTTATAAATTACAGTAATGTTTAACACATGGTTACAAATTATAGTAATGTTTAACACATGGTTACAAATTACAGTAATGTTAACACATGGTTACAAATTATAGTAATGTTTAACACATGGTTACAAATTATAGTAATGTTTAACACATGGTTACAAATTATAGTAATGTTTAACACATGGTTACAAATTACAGTTATGTTTAACACATGGTTACAAATTACAGTTATGTTTAACACATGGTTACAAATTACAGTTATGTTTAACACATGGTTACAAATTACAGTAATGTTTAACACTTGGTTATAAATTACAGTAATGTTTAACACATGGTTACAAATTACAGTAATGTTTAACACTTGGTTATAAATTACAGTAATGTTTAACACATGGTTACAAATTACAGTAATGTTTAACACTTGGTTACAAATTACAGTAATGTTTAACACATGGTTACAAATTATAGTAATGTTTAACACATGGTTATAAATTACAGTAATGTTTAACACCTGGTTACACATCATAGTAATGTTTAACACATGGTTATAAATTATAGTAATATTTAACACATGGTTACAAATTATAGTAATGTTTAACACATGGTTACAAATTATAGTAATATTTAACACATGGTTACAAATTAAAGTAATGTTTAACACATGGTTACAAATTACAGTAATGTTAACACATGGTTACACATTATAGTAATGTTTAACACATGGTTACAAATTACAGTAATGTTTAACACATGGTTATACATTACAGTAATGTTTAACACATGGTTACAAATTACAGTAATGTTTAACACATGGTTATACATTACAGTAATGTTTAACACATGGTTACAAATTATAGTAATGTTTAACACATGGTTACAAATTATAGTAATGTTTAACACATGGTTACAAATTACAGTAATGTTTAACACATGGTTACAAATTACAGTAATGTTTAACACATGGTTACAAATTACAGTAATGTTTAACACATGGTTATAAATTACAGTAATGTTTAACACTTGGTTATAAATTACAGTAATGTTTAACACATGGTTATAAATTATAGTAATGTTTAGCACATGGTTACAAATTACAGTAATGTTTAACACATGGTTACAAATTATAGTAATGTTTAACACATGGTTACAAATTACAGTAATGTTTAACACATGGTTACAAATTACAGTAATGTTTAACACATGGTTACAAATTATAGTAATGTTTAATAACACATGGTTACAAATTACAGTAATGTTTAACACATGGTTACAAATTATAGTAATGTTTAACACATGGTTACAAATTACAGTAATGTTTAACACATGGTCAGACCTGTTTACTTTCAAAATTGGAAATAGGGAGATTTGTCCTCAGAAATAGGGAGATTTAGTAAAAAATAGGGAGATTTTTTTCAATATCCATATCATGGAAAAAACATCATATTTTTCATTTAAATGTCATATAGACTGTTTGTTGCATTTGGTTTGCATCTGCCACAGTTAAGGCCTTGATACCGAGTGTCTCTAAAATCTCTGAATCATTGGGAATAAAATTACGATTTTCCGGTTATGGATCACGTTTTATTTCGTACAAGGCAATACAACGATTAAAACTTTATTTGCACACTATAAAATGGTGCTCTCTGATAATTTTGTCGCCAAATATATTCAGTAACATCAGGTAACATTGGTGAATTTAAAGAGAGCACGTATTGACAGAATTGTTTGAGGTCCGTTCGAATCGCGTTCTGTTATTGTGTATACAAAACACGGAATACCACAAAGACGGAAATGGAACTAAAACAAACAAAAAGTTTAAATCGGCAATATAATAATAATTTGAGTCGGCAGTTTTAAAGCGGTCGGTTGGGACGAGAAGAAACCAACCCTTTATTAAGTGTGGCCAAAAAGGAAGGCTTCTTGTTTGTTATATTATAATCCTTGTCTGGACATTGAAGACCGCATTTACTTACTCAACGCTGTTAAATAAAAGAGAGTCGACCTTGTGTCAACATTTTGTCACTGTTTGACTCGCAGGCGATATATTGTAACACTATAGCATGCATGGCTTATCGCTTGCTACAGCCATAGGCTAATTTTTTGTTTTATCTTTTGAATTGGGAGATTTTGTTTCCCGATCGGGAGCACAGGAGAAATTACACAAAATCAGGAGACTCCCGCCGAAATCGGGAAAGTAAACAGGTCTGCACATGGTTACAAATTATAGTAATGCTTAACACATGGTTACAAATTACAGAAATTTGAATCAAGAAACAGGTCTTATTTCCATGCAGTTTGTATAAAAACGTAATGCAGTTGTTTCGTATAGATTATAATTTTTTCCAACATATAAAAGGCGGATATAAAGTTTGCATGTCCAGGTTTCAAGATAATGAGCATGGGCCCGAGAAATGGGAAATTGACTTTTCATGGCCAAAGAGCACTATGAACTAACCTGACATTCGTCGTTAGTGTTGCCACGGCGACAATAGACAATATAATCTCTGCACTCATCGGGGCACACATCGGTCACTTTATTCAGGGTAACCACACTCATGGATGATGGATCAGTGAAGTTGGAAACCTCCACTTGAAATCTCTTCAAAAATGGTGTTGCTACAACAAGAAAATAAACAGAGAATTACTAAATGCAATAAATTAAGTTATTGGTGCAACAAACAAAAAACAATCTATGCTGAAAAGGGCCATAACTCTAGCTGAAAATGATGTTTCACAACCGTATTTGAAATTGACAATTGACTTTCACCTGATATCTCATCTCATAAATTTGTTTTGCAATATACTATTGATTAGCGGTGGGAGCGTGTCATTCTGTCAACATAGCATTGTGAGTTCGCCTCAAGCCGATGCATATTGAGTCTCCCACATTGGGCTGCAATGTTACACTTGTTCATGATACGATACAAATCATGATACATGATCAATGATACAATCAGAGACGTGGTGACAGGGAGGTTTGGGGGTGTATCACCCCCCACCCCAACTTTGGTCAAAATTTTCATCAGTTGGAAATTTCATACCTGCCAAAACATTAGTTGGAAATTTCACACCAACAATAGGTTGAAAATGTTCTTGTTTTTTATTTTCAAACAATTTATTGGGGGAATTAATTGTTTTTGGACCAGTAGTTGCATATTTTCCTATTTTTGGTCAAAATTTTGGATTGAAATGGTCATCAGTTGGAAATTTTCCAACATTAGGGGGGGTGACAGGTTGGAAATTTCCAACACTTGGAAAGCTTGTGTCCTGGTCCCTCCCCCGTGGCCAATACAAAACTGCTAATTAGTTTAACAAAACAATATTTACTACATTTGGTCAAACTTGTGGACTTAAATGGTCATCAGTTGGAGAATTTTCCAATTTTCAGTTGAGGCCAGTCAAGATTCTAGGATTTGCGATTTTCTTGTACAGTTTTAAAACTGGCCCGAACAACCATGGTCAGCCCAGTGTATCCTGGTCTCTTGCCCATAGCCGTGTGCATTTGTCTGGAGTTAGACCATTAGATGTTAGGATATATGCAATTTTTCATGTTAAAATATCTGAATGTTCTCATACCGGGAATATAGAACCATGGTTTATGGATGGATATTAGGCCTGAGTACTGAGGTGCAAGGGGGGAGGGTGCAAATGGAATTATGCAAAACCTGTGTTTGGTCTGATTCTGATTCAAGGGGGAGGGTTACAGTTGGAATTTCCCAAGGTGGACACCCGCCCAACGGAGAACTCTAGCCACGTCCCTGGATACGATACATATCGCGATGCACTAAATTAGTGTTTCCAAATGAAAACCACCTGAATTATCAGAAACAACAAGTTTATAACTGGAGGTAGAATTGTTGGCTAGATGAGTCAAATATACATAGTATACATGTAAACTTGAGAGATAATTGCAGGTTTTGCTTTTTTATACAAGCCCATCTTCAGACATTACTTGATTACCTGTATCATGATACACATGACATGATATGATACGCGTAAACATTGTGAATTCAGCCCTACTCCCACAGCAGTGACTTGGTAGGTTTATGTGCTGTGTGATTGCAAAGTTGTACACTGTTCAAATCTCACTCCAATGTGTGACTTGAGCGAGGTCACTTGTACAGTGATTGCTTTGTCATTCCTAGGTGTGAAATAGTTACCTGCATGATGGGCATGCGTAAGTTTGCGTGGATGTTTGTGTATGTGCATGTGCATGTCTCGCCACTCTAGCCAAGCGCCTGTAAAATGGCAGCACGCATTAGAGTCAGCATTGCTCAACATCTAGGATAATAATGTAACTGTTAACCCTTTCATGATGGAGCTGCGCTGGAGCAGCATTAAAGATCCTGTGCCAGTGCATTCTCTTATATATGCCAGTCTCCCATAGAGAGCCTCGCATACTTAATAGAATGCATGGGCTTACAAGATCATGGTAAATATTGTTAGGCCAATGTATTCTCTTATATATGCGAGGCTCCCTATGGGAGACTCGCATATATAAGATAATGCATTGGCACAGGATTTTCGCAAAATTACAGGAAGATTCATGTAGTCAAGTCATGGAAGGGTAAAAGTGCTTAGAAACTCATGTGATTAAGCACTATAAAAACTATCAATTATTATTATTATTATCTAAACTGAAGTTGTCAGTCAGACAGCACATATCGGCATATTTAAAGTGAAACAAGAATTCCAGATCAACAAAGAAAGATAACTCTAGAATGGAAAATGTGAATTAAAAGAAAGGCCGATCACATTCGGCAGATGTTTAGCCCATACCTTGGCGATAGTGATTAGCTATTTTCAGCTTGGAATCTAAAATCCATAACATTCGTTGTTAATCTTCAAAGATTAGAATTATTTTTTTTTAAATAACTGTTAAAAAAATCGGATCAAACCCATATTCGAATACTATCTGTATTTTGTGCTGAGAAACTCACATACCAAATTTGATGTCAGATATATATTTTTTTAGTTATGGCAGCATGCGTGAATTCTAAGTCCATAAAAAAAAATTTGGATCAAACCCATATTTTAACTCGATCTGTATTTTGGGCTGAGAAACAGATATACAAAATTTGGTTCCAATCGAACAATTTTTTTTTTGAGTTATTGCACCATGTGTAAAGTGTTGACCGACAGATGGACAGACGACGAGTGGTCAATCCGGACGTCGACAATATGTGTACCATACTATGGTATGGGTACACATAAAAATCAAAATAAATTAATCAACCAATAGGGGCAAACTTTCCTTCCAACTTCCCATATATGTTGTTATTAT
The DNA here is from genome assembly GCA_032622095.1 of Siphonodentalium dalli. Lineage (NCBI taxonomy): Eukaryota > Metazoa > Mollusca > Scaphopoda > Gadilida > Siphonodentaliidae > Siphonodentalium > Siphonodentalium dalli. Next base: position 197,616,459 of record CP136063.1, read on the forward strand.
TAACACCCCTATTTGTATTTGTTAGACACCATGCAGAATAATAAATAAATTGTAAGTCAAAATCGATGCGTATTATAGCACACATCTCTTGTTAAACGAGAGGCCGATCACAATCAGCAGATGTTTAACCCATACCATGGCGATAGTGATATTAAGCTATTTTCAGTTTGGACGCGAAAATCCATAAGCCATAACTCCGATTAAAAAAATGGATCAAACCCAAATTCGAACTATCTGTATTTTGGGCTGAGAAACTCACATACCAAATTTACATACATCTCAATAAAATGAGATATATCAGATGAAAGGTATTTCTACTAATTATCAGGAATGTTGAGAATGGTTCATTTTAACTACAAAAAAATCCATACAAGTGAAGGGGATATAATAGGTGAATGATTACATGAAAAATATACAAAAGCATAAAATTGATGACCAGGGTTAACAATTTTAACTCTATAACATTAGGGGACTGTACCAAGTGTGTCAAAATAAACCAATATAAAATGAGACATATGGTATCAGATGAAAGTATCAGGAATGTTGAGAATTAGTGTTAAATTTTAACAACAGAAATCCATGCAAGTGAATGAGGAGAAACCTGGAGATTAACAGAAGAATGATTAATTGAAAATTATGAGAACATCCCTACAAATGAACAATAGACTATTCCAATTAAAACTTTTAGAACTGAATGGAAGAGTCTATTGAAACATAAATGGGTTACAGCTTCACTGCTATGTGGTATATATGGTGGCTAAAAATAACTCTAATTCAATAAGACAACATTATGACTGGTCTCTCTCTATTGCAGTTAAGCTTGCATTATTGGTAGTTAATTGTAAGCTACTTGGGTTATCAAAACCTCAAATCTGTTCAATTCTTAGTTGAAAAAGGGACATAACTCTGGTATAACAAATCAGATCTAACCCATATTCAAACTCGATCTGTATTTTGTGTTTAGAAACTCACATACCAAATTTGGTTCCTATCAGATGAAAAAAAAATGGTTGATTTATCGAAGCATGTGTGAATTGTATGTCAAAGGACCATAACTCCGTTTAATGGTTTCCATCAGATAAAAAATGTTCGAAAAAGGGCCATAACTCTGTTAAAAACACTCGGATCAACCCATATTTGAACTCAAAATTTGGTTCCGACCGGATAGAAAATGTTTGAGTTATCGCATTATGCATAAAGTGTCTATGGACAGACCGACAGACAGACGGACAAATGACGAGTAGTCATTCCGGACGTCGACACTATATGTACCATACTATGGTATGGGTACACATAAAAACGTCAATGGCCCCTATTTTGAAATCACTCCTGATGCCAAACATCCATATCAAATTTAGTTTAGATCTGATAACACATGGCTGGACAGATGGACAAACAAAGTCAATCCATTATACCTCCCCCCCCCCACATTTTTTCTTCAAAAATAAAATCTAATAAAATCTTCCTGAGCACAGAACAATACAATGATAGAGAATGATTCACTGTAACGATATATCAATGGATGATATACAAAGAGTAAAATCCAAGATGGCTGCCAGAAGCCATGTTTAATGGCAGATTGACCCCAAAATGACTCATTCCCATCTACATAATATTATGTTAAAATCCATGACAAATTTCATAATGATCCGACGAAAGGTACGACCTGTAGCCCATGCCAAAGGATTCAGTCATGCAAAGAGTAATATCCAAGATGGCTGTCGGCGGCCATGTTTTATGGCTGAATTACCCCAAAATGATTCGTTCCCATCTAGATGTCATTATTAACATCCACGACAAATTTCGTGATGGTCAGACGAACACTCCGGCCTGTAGCCCATGCTAATGGATTGAATTTTGAAATCCAAGATGACCGCTAGCGGCCATGTTTTTTTGCCGAATGACCCCAAAATGACTCGTTCTGATCAAAATGTCAATGTCAACAGCCATGACAAATTTCATAATAATCGTTGATTCCATATTAAATTATTTGAAGGTATATTGAAAACCGTTCCCATCTCAGTTAAATAATGGAAATGTGAAAGTGCAACTGAACATATCTAGGTCTATCCCCCACTGACATTTTATTTCAGAAAAACCCAACGATTATATTATGTGCGCAATTACATCCATCTTCTGAATTGCGAGAGCAAATAAGTGCTCTTGCTGTGTTTCCTCATCGGAAGAACTGAAGTCTGGTCGGCTGGTGTGCTGTTGGCGGCACACGACGAGTCTTCCCCACCCAAATGCTTAGGTGCTGGGGCGTTCGCCCTTGAGGATTGGCTTTCCGAATCAACGATGCCAGCACCCCACCAGTCACTGCTACTGGGCAGTGGTCGTGCACAATTTAAAGGCTTCTTGCGGAACGGCGCTTTATGTTTGTGATGATACAAATGCTTTCATTTCTGGTATTCTGTTAGGTATTCTATCTGCCAGATAATCATTGGATATGTAGCAATAGAAGGAGAAGAACCATGTTTTGGACTCTTTGAAATTGGCATCGGTCGTACACAATATAAAGGCTTTTGATGTAACTGCGCTTTTTATGCGAGACAATACAAACGCTGTACTGTCTGTTATTTGCCAGATAATCAATTGGATATGCGGCAATAGAAGGAAAAGAGCCATGTTTTGTACTCTGTTGGAATTTATATTGGCAGAGGCCAGGCGCAGTATAAATGTATGTCCTGTAACCGTGCTTTATATGTGAGTGAAGTCTATTTGTCATATGATTGGATCAATATATGTAAATAGAAGGCAAAGAGCCAAGTGATGGACTCTGTTGGAAAGGCTATTGGAAGTGCATCTGGGGCACGTGACAATATACATGTGTACTAGTTCGCCTTTACTATTCACGGTTGAAAAGCGTGGAAGTATGGAAGTATCGGTGAAACTGGTTGTTTCTTCTATATTGCAGTTCTTACGCCATTGGTATGGTATTGTGGCGATGAGGCACTAATACCGTAATATTTCCTTATTATTGGACCCAATTAATTTGAGTATGTCGACAAACACTAATGTCTGAGGATAAGAGGTCAGATGTTGTCTATTTGGTTACGTTGATCACATGCAGTACCTCACAAATATAGACAATTTTAATTGAGAACCTGTGGATGTGAAATCATCTGCCCGATAAGAATAAGTATAAACATTGATTTACTTGAAATTTGTCATCACACTGGCTAGCCAACGAATCAGTTCAATACTTCGACCATGTTCTGTCAAGAATAAGGCGCGCGCATTGGGAGACACAGTATGCTTTGTCGTACCAAGTTCACATTGGATATGATGACTTGGCACAAGTAGACCAGAGGGCTCTCGTCAAGGCCCTCATCCCAGATGTCTCCTCCAACGATTTCTTACCACGGACGGAATTATCAGCGGATAGTTAAGCAAACTGTAGCTGAAAAACGGTCAGGTTAACCCTTTACCCAACAAACCGGCCAAAACCGGCCAAATAAAGCTTCAACAGCCTAAAATATCTTGGGTCTGTCTCAATAAAACCATACAAATATGGATATCATTGGAACCGGCTCATTGACCACATTGTGATGGTTATAGTTATGCCCTGTGCCAATGCATTCTCTTATATATGCGAGTCGACCATAGGTCGCCTCGCATATATAAGAGAATGCATTGGCCTAAAAACAATCTGTTTTTAACACTTTTTACGATTTTTTTCTTACATTATTTAACAATTTTATAATGTTTAATGTGTTAAGCCAATGCATTCTCTTATATATGCGAGGCGACCTATGGTCGACTCGCATATATAAGAGAATGCATTGGCACAGGGCCCTTCTGTTGGGTAAAGGGTTAATATGCTGACGTATCTTTGCAGACTGGGATCAGGGAATTCCATGCAGCCAAGCTGTCAGCCAAGCTGAATGGAGTGATTGCAGAGAAACAGACACAAGTGTCACCGAAAAATGACAGATTATGATTGATGGAGATTTCCTTTCGATAATTGAAATGAAATTCCTTTGTCGCCAAATCGTGTGTATCATATTATCCTAGGCCCCAATCAAACCATGATTCACACGATGCATAACAACCTGACTCTGTCAGTCATACTGTATATGCATGTAAAGAATGAGACACTATTTATTATAGCGACACATCATTATATGAACAGAGGTCATATAATACTCTTACGTATTATAATGTACATAATCGCCTTGTTACTAACGATTGTTCCGATACAATGAGGTATGGAATATGGAATCGCAAGAAACGAGTCATGATGTTCCAATAAATACCTTGAAGTCGCAGTAACATTTGCGATAATGTTGCAAGTATCCAAATACAAACAATAACAAATACAAGCCTGCATGATCATACATTTTTGGCTAGCTTAGATTTGTAGGTATTAATCGTGAAAACACAATTAAAGATAACGACCTGTTGGATATCGATAATCATGTCCCAAATGTCAGTTGAGTTCCGGTTGCTAAACGGCAACATTGCAGTTTGTTCAAGCAAAAGAAATGTCATTGGACTAGCTTTTTTATTCAGTCATGTATATTATTGCCAAAGGAGACATTTCTGTCCTGAGAAACTTACTGTGAACGAACAGGGCTGTGACATGTATGATTTAGCAGTATACATGATATGAATTTAGCGATGAGTCGACTTCGTGAAAATGGAAACAGAACATGTGTAGCACGAAATTAGGAGACTTCACATACCGTTCCACGTGGACGAGTTATTCCAGCGTATATGTTGCACAATAATGCAATATATGTGTTCCACAAGTAAATTATGTGAGGCTGTAGTCATTGCCAAAATGGCTAGCTATGTCGAATTTTGTAAAGCGATTCCAATTTAAGAGTCGACATTTAGTTAATAAAAAACACATATTTTTTAACAAATGATGTAACGCATACTATGAAATGAAAAGTTTCTGTGCGTGTATATAATATTAACGACCGGTAGGCAACGGATAAATTGCAAGTTTGTTATTAACAATAAATATTGAGTTGATAAACTCGCAATGCAAAAAGATACTCCCTTTAGTAAAACACATCTGATCGACACAGGAGGAAAATAAAACTGACTAGATTGCATTGTTAGAATGCGGGAGTTACACGAGACGCATTCATGCGTGGCTAATCCGAGCGCTGATCGACCCCAGTTGTAGGCGATAGGCGGACAATAAATTTTAACCCTCCTGATGACACAAGGCCGGACATATAATCCATATAGTTCAGTGAGGGCTTTCCTTGGCGGAAAAAGACACTCTATACTTCTTATCAATATGAACTTACCTTCTCTTTGGCTATAAACAGTAATAGTAGAATCTTTAGCAGAGATTCCAGCTGAGTTCCATCCCCTAACAGACACTCTGTACCTCCTATCACAGAAGAGCTCGTTAATCTCAACAGTAAATTGTGTCGAACTGACATTAAAATTAAAGCAGCTTTCAGATCTCTCGTCGCAGGTCTGTACAACATACCCGGTAATCTCTCCATTGGTAAAATTCAGATCTATAGACTGCAAGAAGAAAATGATTAAATTAACTGTCATCACAGGTCTTTACAATGAACCCGGTAATCTCTCCATTACGTTATTTTTTGCACATTTGCCCACTGGGAGTGCCTTGGGTCCTTTTATCTCAACAATATTCACTATGAGAAAAGTTTAACTGTTAAATTACTCACCGACCAATAAACCCTAACATTTCTTCTGTTGTTTGAACATCTGTCAGCTGAGAAAAAACTCGCAAGAGTTATTGGCCCCGCAGACGGTGCTGAAACGAAATCAAATGACACTGTTACAAAACAAAAGGTCACAAAATGATTGTCACTAAATGATTGTCACCGAATTTCTTAGACGTCAGTCATCTAGTCGATACTATGGAATCCTATTAGGGCCACTTGCTAATGGCGCTTTCGGAGTGCCGAAAGCCACAAAAATTGCGCCATTAGTAACGCGACAAAATGTGTGCCATTACGGCGCACTTTTTGTTGCTTTCGGTGTGCCGAAACATGCGCTAATATCGCACTTTTTGGCGCGCCGAAAGTGACAAAAAATGCGCCATTAGTAACGCGCCGAAAGCACCAAAAAGTGCGACATTATGGGGCACATTTTGTCGCTTTCGGCGCGTTACTAATGGCGCACTTTTTGTCGCTTTCGGCGCATGCCGAAAGCGCCATTAGCAAGTGGCCCTAATAGGATTCTATACGATACCAATCATATGTAGAAACCGAAAATCCCACCCATGATTATACCAGCAGTGCTGGCTTTGGATGAAAAATCAGTGAGAGCTAAAAAGAAAATTGCCCTCAACAGAGGGCTTTGTGAGAGCTTAATGCTCTCACATGGACATTCCTGTTTTTTGATGATTTTTCACTGGAGTTTGTTCTATTGCTTTCAGCTTTTTTGATTAGCACTGCTATAACACACTTTAACACTGAGATGAACAGTGCATTATGTTATAACACACTTTAACACTGAGATGAACAGTGCATTATGTTATGAATGCTTGGCTCATCGCCGATGATAGAACAGTGATATGTTACACGTCTCGAGCAGGATATAGATATCTTTTATAACAACAAGACCACTGAGCATACGAATCGTGTTATATGTGCGCATATGTATAGTACTGAACCGATGCTATCTTATAGAATTTAAAGATGCATAATACAAATTAACCCTTTACCCAACAGAAGGGCCCTGTGCCAATGCATTCTCTTATATATGCGAGTCGACCATAGGTCGCCTCGCATATATAAGAGATTGCATTGGCTTAACACATTAAAAATGATAAAATTGTTAAAGAATGTAAGAAAAAATGTTAAAAAAAGATTTTTTTTAGGCCAATGCATTCTCTTATATATGCGAGGCAACCTATGGTCGACTCGCATATATAAGAGAATGCATTGGCACAGGGCATAACTGTAACTATCACAATGTGGTCAAGGAGCCGGTTCCAATGATATCCATATTTGTATGGTTCTATTGAGACAGACCGAAGATATTTTAGGCTGTTTGAAGCTTTATTTGGCCGGTTTTGGCCGGTTTGTTGGGTAAAGGGTTAACACTGGCAAATTACTATTTCCGTGGCTTCGGGGGTAAAATATATTTGATTCAAGTCGAGGAACCCACCCATCAAAGCTCATGTGATCAGATATCAATTTTTGAAATCTATTATTTTTCACCACCGATACTTTCAAGTGACCAACTAAAAATTCGATGAGAAGACGATCTCGGACCAATTGCGGATGAAGATGGATAACTCTAAAATTATGTGGCTTTTTTGTGTCAGATATTTGACAAACTGGCAAAATTTCGTTGAACAAAATGTTGATAAATAACATGTTTAGGGCAGTTTTATACTATAGTTGACTGTGGTTAGCTTTATTTTGGGCAATTGATCTACATGTATTCTGATAAATGAAGCAACATTTCAAAAAATGTTGTTATACTCTGAGTATATGGGGACCATTGAATCGGATTGAGCACCTTTAAACATATATAGCACTTGAATCGTGTTATATGCAGACATATGTAACAGTATAGAACTAACTGTATGTCAAATATGAAACATTGATCTCCTGAGCGGTGGATATACAACATTATGAACCTGACTTTTGGGTATTAATATGTTATATACCATTCCGTATTTGCTCAATAGCTTCACTGCAATTGGCCCAGTTATCTAGCATTCTCACCCAACATGAAGTTCATGTCTTGACAATCCCAACTCGATTGAAACAAAAATGGCACTTGGGACGTTACAATTCACAGGCGACGAAATGGGCTCTTTTTAGTTTAGTTTCTCTATGTCCCCAAATTGGCAGACGACACATTGCATAATCAAGGTTCCCAATGGGTATACATCACAATATTCACCATTTGGGAACTTCAATCTGAGTCTATGTCTCCCATAGCAGATGAGGCCATGCAGAGTGAGGTCCCCAGAGGGTCAATTTGGTGATGCTTGCCCTCTATGCGGGATAGCATCACTAAATTCGCCCTCTGGGGACCACATTCTGCAAATGACAGGCACACTAAACTCAGGCTTGTTCTAGACTGGTCCCCTGGTCCTTTGGTCGAGAATGAAGCGGAATCTCACAGAGAAATGACAATAAGGAATCACGTTCTCTCAAGCAATCAGTCACGATGTAGCAAATGAAGTTGATGGCTACAAAGTCTGCATGTCGCAACTCCTGAATAATGCTAACATAATTTGCATAATTTGATGTAACCACATGGTGCGATTGGTCAGAGATACAGTCTGTCATTTGCATAAAAATAACTGCCATGATCAGAAAGATGCAAAATAACCACATGTGCATTAACCCTTTCAGTGCCAAGTCCGATTTTTGTATCAACCCATATTTCCTTGATCATTTTTCAAATTTGAAAAATGATCAAGGCAATATGGGTTGATACAAAAATCGGACTTGGCACCGAAAGGATTAAACGGCTCAAAATTGTAATATTTCATATATGATGGCATGGTTTTGTTGTCTCAGTTGGACCTTTTCTCCAATGGACTTTTTCACTCTCAAATGTGTTGTGAACTTTCACTAGTTTGGAAAAGTTAATGAATTGAGTGCAAGTTATAGATAAGAGTTCACTTTTATTGACCCACTCACTGGGGTACCCAGCATTGCACAGGTAAAGAATGAGTAAATTATATGTGCCCCTTCATGTCATTTACATTAATTATTACTCACCTGAGCTAAACATCACCTATTTCATGACACTCTCGGATAAAGTTACCTCTATCTTTTAGTTGATAATAAACACTCTTTTTTGCTATTGAGGTCAATGGCAATCCCATAACACGTACTCCCCGTGTCAAATTTCCAAAGGGTCAATGGCACCTATCCAATTGTACTCTCCAGGTCAATTTACTCCTGTATACCAATTTCCAGCATCCAACCATTTTGGGTATATGATTAATTATTTAATTAAAATGGTCTATTAGAGCCCCTTTTAAGTCATCTTGAGGTCAGCTATCCCATGACACTCCTCGGGTCAACTTACCTCTGTGAATCAATTGTCAATGACCAGATTCCAGAGGTAGAGAGATAGAGAGAGAGAGAAATAGAGAGAGATAGAGATAGAGAGTGAGATAGAGAGAAACAGAGATAGATAGAGAGAGAGATAGATAGAGATAGAGAGTGAGATAGAGAGAGAGAGAGAGAGATATATATATAAAGAGAGATAGATAGAGATAGATAGAGTAAGATAGAGACATAGAGAGAGAGAGAGATTTTCGAATCAGTGTAAAATTTATCGTTTACAGTCTTATCTATAAACAAGTACATGTATTATGTCTTATTAATATACCATGTTTTAATTCTTATTTTTTATCTATGTTATTTATATTTTATTCTGTACTTTATTGAATAAAGTTAAATTCAATAGAGAGTTGGTTGTGCTTTGACAACTCTTTATAGTAATAACGTCAATACATTCCGATCATAGTGCAATTTTTCTATTAACCGAACACCTCTCTAAAGCAAACAGAAGGGCTGGTCAGAAGGGTGTTCAGTTTTTAGAGGTTTCACTGTACAATATTTAGGTGTTAGGACAATTTATAAAACCATTATAATGAGTAAGAACACCATTTAACCCTTTACCCAACAGAACGGCCCTGTGCCAATGCATTATCTTATATATGCGAGTCGACCATAGGTCGCCTCGCATATATAAGAGAATGCATTGGCTTAACACATTAAAAATTTTAAAATTGTTAAAGAATGTAAGAAAAAATGGTAAAAAGTGTTGAAAAAAGATTTTTTTTAGGCCAATGCATTCTCTTATATATGCGAGGCGACCTATGGTCGATTCGCATATATAAGAGAATGCATTGGCACAGGGCATAACTGTAACTATCACAATGTGGGCAAGGAGCCGATTCCAATGATATCCATATTTGTATGGTTCTATTGAGACAGACCGAAGATATTTTAGGCTGTTGAAGCTTTATTTGGCCGGTTTTGGCTGGTTTGTTGGGTAAAGGGTTAATCAGTCAATAAACTTCATATATCTTATTTTTAAATATGAATACTGGTATATGAGAGAGAAGTCACTTCTCCCTAGGACAAAAATAGGAAGAAGTGGCATATTTTAGGGAGAAGATATCTCCCAAGTCGCCCTCTTGGTGGTCCATGAAGGACATGTTCTGTGGCTTAATTTGTCTTTAACTATTCAAAAGCCTTTTTCCAGTTGCTTATCTTGTATATATTCATTTTCATGTGACAAAATATTTGGAAAATTCTCAAAACTGTGCTAACTACTCAACATTTTGGGGTACCCAATAAAAATAGTTCTATTTGGAATTTCTACACCATTTTTCCTTTCAGTATGTAGAGTAGAGTAAATATCGAACTGAATTACCATGTGTTGGGATTAATTAACCCCCAGACAGCCGGAACCGCCAACTAAAAATTTGCTATTTGCACCTCCGAATAATCGGTGTTTCCAACGAAAACGAAACTTTTTCATGTTGATTGGTCATAGAAATCCCATTTAGAAAGTGTATGGATAAATTATGACACTTAATCAGATTTAATTTACTTAAATCCGCAGCTATAAACATGTGTTTTGACAACAGTTTATTTGAGACACCAATTACTGCACATGTGCCAATCGGTGATAAACAAATAATCGATGGGCATCATGGTTCCCTAAAATATGTAGGTAATTACCATTCCATCGCACCCATATTTTATGATTCTAAAGGCATATTGTGGACTTGTTCAGTGTGTGAAACTGATAAGTTAGTATTCAGGCGCTATGCCAACTGGAGGAATGTAACATTCAACTAACATCACCGAAAATCTGAAACATATCGACCGTACCACGTACTCCATAGAGAACATCTTATGAACTACGCTCATTTGTAAATATTTACTACTTGATTCAGATGCATATATCGGCGATAAACTAACGAAAATGATTTCACCATCAAGGGTCACTGCATTTAATTAATATATAAGAACGACGATATGTATTGTCAATTTAATTAATATATAAGAACGACGATATGTATTGTCAATTTAATTAATATATAAGAACGACGATATGTATTGTCAATTTGGATATAATATATGTCAAAAGATTATTCTCCATTTCTATTTGATCACCCTACCGGAGTGTTTCACATCACTCTAACCCTTTGAGTGCCAGGGGCCGATCTCATCGGCCCTAAACCTACAAAATAAGTCTCTTAAAGAATATAAGAATAAATTATTAAAATTGCAACAAAAAAATTGTTAGGCCAATGCATTCTCTTATATATGCGAGGCGACCTATGGTCGACTCGCATATATAAGAGAATGCATTGGCACAGGGTATATGGGTTGATACAAAAATCGATCTGACACTCAAAGGGTTAATGACAGTGAACATGAAAAGAAAGATATAAAGATTAAGGTTTCTCAGGGACTATACACTTAATGTTAAATATGCCACTCATTGATGGTGATTACAGATCATTTGTTACTTTCATAGGGAAAGAAAGAAAAAAGTAGCTGTGAAAATTAATATTGAATATCAAATTACTCATGGTCAGAAATAAAGTCTGGTAATATGGGGGAAATTTATAGCTGTATTATCCCAGACATCTGTAATTTTGTCCAGGTCAATGACTCATTCCCATCTACATGTCAATATTAACATAAATGATAAATTTCATGATGATCAGGCAAACAGTATGGCCTGTCCCCCGTGCTAATGGATTGAATTTTAAAATCCAAGATGGCTGCTGGCAGCCATGTTTTTTTGCCGAATGTCCCTAAAATGACTCGTTCCCATACATACCAACGTTAACATCCATGACAAATTTCATGATGATCCGACCAAAGATACGACCTGTAGTCTGTGTCAAAGAATTTAGTCCTACAAAGAGTGAAATCCAAGATGGCTGTCGGTGGCCATGTTTTATGGTTGAAGGACCCCAAAATGACTCGTTCCCATCTACATGTCAATATTAATTTCCACGACAAATTTCATGATGATCAGACGAATACTCTGGCCTGTAGCCTGTGCTAAAGGATTGAAATTTAAAATCCAAGATGGCCACTGGCGGCCATGTTTTTTTTACCGAATGACCCCAAAATGACTCGTTCCCATCTACATGTCAATGTCAACAGCTATGACAAATTTTATAATGATCCGACCAAAGGTATGACCTGTAGCTCGTGCCAAAGGATTTAGTCATGCAAGAGTAAAATACAAGATGGCTGCCGGCCAATTTATGGCCCAAAATTACTCGTTCCCATCTACATGTCATTGTTAACATCCATGACAAATTTCATTATGATCCAACCAAAGGTACGACCTGTAGCCTGTGCCAAACAATTTAGTCATGCAACGAGTAAAATCCCAGATGGCTGCCAGCGGCCATGTTTTATGGCTGATCAAACCAAAATTACTGGTTCCCATCTACATGTCAATATTAACATCCATGACAAATTTCATGATGATCAGACGAACAGTAGGACCTGTAGCCCATGCTAATGGATTGAATTTTGAAATCCAAGATGGCCACCGACGTTTTTTTTGCCAATGTCAACAGCTATGACAAATTTTATAATGATCCGACCAAAGGTACGACCTGTAGCCCGTGCTAAAGGAAATTGTTGACGAATCACGCACACATCCTCGGACGACAGATACCAAGCCTAATGGCAATAGCTCAAACTTTACAAAGTAAAGTTGAGCTAATAATGCATGACCCCACGCAGACATAACTTCGGTTTTCTGTTGATCATCTGCTGACTTAATCACTGGAAGTTTCTGCCAACTCAACTAGGTAAACTTTTCTCATCTTTTTTTCTCCGTCTAGTAAATGAACACCATGGTCGCTTAGCAATTTTTTTATTTCGCTGGCTGTAAATAGGTTGAAGTTCCTTTTGATTTAATCTCGTCATGAACCGCTTTATTGGTGTGTTGGGGTATGGATCCGGCAGGATTTGAAAGGGACGTTTCCCTCTCCTACAGTAATGCCCTAATTAATCGACTCCATAACCACAGCAGAATTATGGGTAACTTTTCAGGATTTAGTCCCCGAGAGCTTTCCGATGAATGGCCACAAGCCATATTTCCGACTAAATCCTGAAAAGTTACCCATAATTCTGCTGTGGTTAAGGGGTTGATTACTTAGGGCATTACTGTACAACCCAATTTTGGATTGGGTTTTGAGTTGTTATAAACATATACAAAACATGAAATTAATATTTATAAATTTTAATTTTCTTTTTCTTGTCTGCTGACGTAGTTGTTGCTGTTGATATATGGGAGTCGATGGTCGCGATTACTTCTTCCATGGCTGTTTGCCTCTTGTAGGACTACATCTGCTTGGGCTGTTAAAGTTTACTTTCTGTCATATATTTTTGTCAGCCTAAAAAAACATTAAATGATCACTTCCAATTAAGAGCGTTCATGCTACCCTTGCCCCAAAATATAAAATTAAAAATTGTAATTAATTTTCCCTTAAGGGAAGCCCGAAACTAACTATTTGGATTATATCTCCGGCCTTGTGTCATCAGGAGGGTTAAAATTTATTGCCCGTTTATTGTCTACTCCCAGTCAATCAGCGCTCGGATTAGCCACGATGAATGCGCCCCGTGTAACTCCCGCGTTCTAACAATGCAATCTAGTCAGTTTATTTTCCGACTCAATCATAAGGTTTGTGAGTCGCAGGGTTGGGAATGGCATCACCATGGGAGGGATCCTTGATAAATTTTTTAATTATATTTTTCCGCAAAGGCAAGCCGGGCCTTCAACTGAACTATTTGGATTAGAATACAAGACCAGGAGGAGACACGGGCAATAAATTAATATCCAAATTTGATGGGAATGTACTCTTCCGAAACAGATTTCATGTAAATAAGATTTAGTCATGAATAAGCTTTGATATGTTATGTGAAAGAGCTCATAAATTCAGATTCCAGCATTGCTCAAGCTTGGACTCCCCCCCTCTTGTTTTTTGGAAGAAACGTCCCAGGTAGTGCCATACCATTCGTGTCAGCGAGAAACCGAGCAATTAGAGACTTCTTCTCCTGCTCTACTTTCTGCCCGTCATCTTCTTCTCGTTTTCATGTGATGAGATTGATTTCTGTATATATATATCTTTCCAAAAATAGAGAGCGCTATAGATGGCACGCAACAGGAAGTCTTCCCCCACACAGAACAGCCATCAAAGACTCAGGTGCTCATCATCGTCAAAGCCATCCGACGCCATGAGAAGCAGAGAAAGCATGTCAGGATCGACGCCAGCAACAGAACAGCCTGCATCAAGTCGAGATAAGGTACTAGAGGGAGGCCCACTCTGAGAATGGCTCGAACGAGGAACAAATTCTCTCGCATTAGGATTTAAGGTTCTATAGCCTGCCTAATTTGCCCCCGGAAATCCTGGTGCACAATTAGGTGCCCAAGGAGAATAAGTGGCGCCCCAAGGCCAGAAGGGCAGAGAGAAACAGTTGGGAGGAGCCATTTGACCAGAGGAAGCCCCCAAATGAAGCTGGTCCTGTCCAAGCTGGCATAAATGATGATGACATACCATAGGATCCCATGACGCGGAGGAGCAGGCCTGGATGTATCATGAGGGATGAAGTTTCCAGGGGGACAAGACCCACCCTCATAATGGAGTGGGCCATGGCGCAGTGGGGAAGCGTCAGAAGGCCAGTTGGCTGGTGGGCTTTGTGCGGCACGGGACATCGAGGCTTCCCCACCCAGAACAGCCTCCAAAGGCGTGGGTGCTTGTGTCCTGGAGGATTGGTTGCCCGAATCTCCGAGAACGGCACTCTGCCTCCCACAGTCTGCTGAAGCATGACTTGGGGGGGGGGGGCGAACTGGTCCTGCCCGAGGTAAAGACTGGTACGGTTTGCTCACATTGTTTAATCATGGACCAACGGGCCCTCACCCAACTATGACAAGACAGCATATTACAGCGTTTATTTCTTGAGCAACCCACACAGTGTGTGGCCATCAAAGTCGAACCAGACAAGCAAGACAAGACATTGTGTTAGTTATTAGCAAGCAAGCGTAATATACAAAACATTTGGTTAGTTATTGCAAAAACAAGGTAAATGAAAGTGTCAATGACACTGTAGCTCAACTTAGGTAGGGGAATAATTTAATGGTCTGTAGGGTGTGTCAAAGGATTTAGTGATCCTAAGAGTAAAATGCAAGATGGCCGAATGACCCTAAAATCACTCCTTCCCATCTTCATCTCAATGTCAACATCCATGATAATTTTTATGAAGATCAGACAAACAGTACGGCCTATAGCCCGCATCAACGGATTCAATTTTGAAAGATGGCCATCAGCGGCCATGACCCCCTAAATGACTCGTTCCCATCTACATGTCAATATCAACATTCATGACAAGTTTCATAATGATCGGATCAGGGATGTGGTCAAAGGATCTAGTGATGCAAAGAGTAAATTCTAAAATGGACACTGGCGTCCATGTTTTTTTCCGAATGACCCCAAAATGACTCGTTCCCATCTCCATGTCAATGTCAAAATCCATGACAAATTTCATGAAGATTAAACAAACAGATCGGTCTATAACCCATGCTAATGGATTTTGTAGAAATATTTAGTCATACAACGAGTAAAATCCAACATGGCCATTGGAGGCCATATTTTTTTGCCGAATGACCCCAAAATGACTCGTTCCCATCAAGAGGTCACCCCGATGATCCATATAAAGTTTGGTGATGATCAGATCAGGGATGTGGTATGTAGGGTGTGTCAAAGCAGATAGTGATGCAAAGAGTAAAATCCAATATGGCTGCCGGCGGCCATGTTTTTTAGCCAAATGACCCCAAAATGACTCGTTCCCATCTAGAGGTCACCCCGATGATCCATATGAAGTTTGGTGATGATCGGATCAGCGATGTGGTCTGTAGGATGTGTCAAAGGATTTAGTGATGCAAACAGTATAATCCAAGATGGCCACCAGCAGCCATGTTTTTTGGCTGATTGATCCTAAAATGACTCATTCCCATCTACTTGTAAATGTCAACATTCATGACAAATTTTATGATAATCAGACAAAAGTACGGCCTGTAACCCGCGCCAATGGATTCAATTTTGAAATCCAAGATGGCCACCAGCGGCCATGTATTTTGGCCGAATTACACCAAAATGAATCGTGGCCAACTAGGAGCCACCCCAATGATGAATATGAAGTTTGGTGATGATCGCATCAGGGTTGTGGTCTGTATGGTGTGTGATAGTATTTAGAGATGCAAAGAGTAAAATCCAAGATGGCTGATGGCGGCCATGTTTTTTGGCCCCCAAAATGACTAGTTCCCATCTAGAGGTCACCCCGATGTTCCATATGAAGTTTGGTGATGATCGGATCAGAGATGTGGTCTGTAGGATGTGTCAAAGGATTTAGTGATGCAAAGAGTAAAATCCAAGATGGCCACCAGTGGTCATGTTTTTTGGCCGAATGATCCTAAAATGACTCGTTCCCATCTACATGTAAATGTCAACATTCATGAAAGTATTTAGTGATGCAAAGAGTAAAATCCAAGATGGCTGACGGTGGCCATGTTTTTTTACCAAATGACCCCAAAAGGACTCGTTCCCATATAGAGGTCACCCCGATTCTCCATATAAAGTTTGGTAATGATCGGATCAGAGATGTAGTCTGCAGGATGTGTCAAAGGATTTAGTGATGCAAAGGGTAAAATCCAAGATGGCCACCAGCGGCCATGTTTTTTGGCCGAATGATCCTAAAATGACTCGATTCCATCTACATGTAAATGTCAACATTCATGACAAATTTCATAAAGATCAGACCAAAGATACGACCTGTAGCCCGCGCCAAAGGAAATTGTTGACGGACACATGGATGCCAACCCATGGCAATAGCTCAAACTTACAAAGTAAGTTGAGCTAATAAGGCAAATTTCCTTCAGTTACTTGGCCACATGATCTTACCTGCTATAAGTTGAACCACAGGTAAGATACTGTCTCTTCTCGTCTAAGAGGACGATGAGTTCCGATTTTGCATGTGCAAGAACATAGCAGTGTCCTTGCTTACGGGGAGGAGAATGTTTTATACACTTTCGAAAAGTCCGCCGATGGTGGGCCGTGGAGGAGCAGGCCTGGCCATATCCCGAGGGTGTATGATTCCAGGGGGACAAGACCCATTCTCATAATGGAGTGAGCCACGGACCGTGGGGAAGAGTCAGAAGTCTCAGTCCTTCCCAGGAGATGGGAGCAATTGCTCTCACAACCGTATGCACTTGCAATTTTTTAATTCATTGGTGCTAAACTTTGCACTCGTCCCTCTTGTCAAAATGTTCATGGTCACTGTAATCGTTGATTCAATAATCAATATTAAACTATTTGAAGGTATATTTAAAACCTTTCCCATCTCAGTTAAATTATGGGAATGTGAAAGTGCATCTGGACATATCTAGGTCTATCCCACAATGACATTTTATTTGAGCAAAAACCCAACGATTATACTACGGGCGCAATTACATCCATCTTCTGAATTGCGAGAGCAAATAAGTGCTCCAGCTGTGTTTTCTCGTGGGAAGGACTGAAGTCTGGTTGGCTGGTGCGCTGTTGGAGGCACACAACAAGTCTTCCCCACCCAGGAAGACTCAGGTGCTCAGGTGCTGGGCATTTGCCATTGAAGATTGGTTTTCCGAATCAACGATGTCAGCACCCCGCCAGTCACTGGTACTGGGCAGTGGTCGTGCACAATATAAAGGCTTCTTGCGGAACAGCGCTTTATGATGATACAAATGCTTTCATTTGTGTTATTATTTTAGGTATTCTATTTGCCAGATAATCATATGGATATGTAGTAATAGAAGGAGAAGAGCCATGTTTTGGACTCTTTGGGAATTGGCAGTGTTCGTGACAATATAAATGCTTTACACATAACTGTGCTTTATATGTGGGACAATACAAATGCTGTCTTTACTGTTATTTGCCAGACAATCAATTGGATATGAGGCAATAGTAAGGAAAAGAGCAATGTTTTGGACTCTGCTGGAAATTATATTTGCAGAGGCCATGCGCAATATAAATGTATTTCATGTAACCGTGCTTTACACGTGAGTTGATTGTTTCGATATATGGAAATAGAAGATAAAGAGCCAAGTGATGGACTCTGTTGGAAGGGCTATTGGCAGTGCATCTGGGGCATGTGACAATATATATGCATACTAGTACGCCTTTACTATTCCCAAGTGAAAGCGTAGAAGTATGACAATATCTGAAAACTTGTCACCATATTGATGCATAGTCAGTTCTTATTCCACACCCATTGACGTGAGTCACATGTATTCAACGGAATCCCAGCCATTGAATACATATTAGTGTATACCTCTAGTGGAATACAAGCCGGAACTATTCTTGTTGACGTTGTCGCCAAGAAAGATGACGTACATTACGTCGATCATCCGCTTCCGGTGACCCCCCATAATTACTGGTTATTTGTCAGACTTAAATCACAATAAAGGTAGCAATAGTAACAATGCAAGTGACATTCATGGATTGAACTTATCTGACTGAACGGTGTAGAATAAATACAGAACACAACTTGCATCATAATCTCGAATCTTTTATCGAACTCGTTGCGGACGGTGCAAAGTTATATTTCGCTCGAGCTACGCTCTCGCGAAATATATCCTTGCGCCATCCGCAACTCATTCGATAAAAGAGTCTCGATTAAGATGCGCGTTGTGTTCTGTCTATTTACGTCATTATGCCTTTGAGTGATACCATTGGTATGGAAATATTACTGCTGGCCATACATGTTGCATGCTCACCATTTTATATGTATATGACATTCGTACAGTATTGTGGCGATGAGGCACTGATACCTTTATATGTCCTTATTAATGGACCAATGAATTTGAATGTATCGACAAACACTCATGTCTGAGGATAAGTGGTCAGATGTTTGGTCTATTTGGTTACATTGATCACATGGAATTGTGAAATCATCTGCCCGATCAGAAGAAGTATAAACATTGATTGACTGGAAACTATATGGTGACTTGCCACAAGTAGGCAAGTGGGCTCTCACCAAAATGTCTCCCAATAGTTCTGACTACGGAAGGAATTATCATTGGATAGTTAAGCAAACCATAGCTGAAGGTTCAGGCTACTGGGCTTGCATATCTGTGCATTCTTTTATCAGGGAAGCCCATTCAGCAAGATACATTGAGTGATTGCAAAGAAACAGACCCAAGTGTCGCCGAAATAACGACAGATTATGATTTGATGTAGATCGCCATTCTATAATGGGAACTTGAAATGAAAATCCTTGTTGCCAAATCTTGTGTGTCAGATTATCCTAGTCCCCAATCAAACCAGTTGCCTGATTCATAGTAACAAGACTCTGTCAGTCATACTGTACATGCATGTAAAGAATGAGACACTATCTATTATAGCGGCGCAGTATTATTTGAACAGAGGTCATATAATATTATATAAGTTATAACGAACATAATTTCCTTGTTTCTAACTATTGTTCTGATGATACAATGAGGTATAGGATATGGAATCGCAAGAACCAATAAATATTTTGAAGTCGCTATAATGTTCACAACAACAGTCCAAGTATCCAAATACAAGACCTCATGTTAATACATTTTGGCTAGCTAGGATTAGCAGGTATTAATCATAAAGCACAATTAATGATAACGACATGTTGGCTATACAACGTTCCAATTATCCGAATACAAGCCCCAACATTCATACATTCTGGCTAGCTTAAGATTCACAGGTATTAATCGTTAAAGCACAATTAATGATAATGACATGTTGTATATGTACAATGATAACAAGGACTATCTTTTTTATTTAGTCATGCCAAAGGAGACATTTCTGCCCTGGCAACTTTCTGCGAACTAACAGAGCTGTTTCATGTATGATTTGGCAGTATACATGATATGAACTTAGCGATGAGTCAACTTCATGAAATAGAACATGTGTAGCACGAAATTAGGACACTTCGCATACCATACCACCTGGCGTCCGAAATCAGACAAGTCATCCCACCATATGTGTGGCACAATAATGAAATATAGGTTTGCCACATTAGTAAACTATGTGCTTCTGTAGTCATTGTCAAAATGGCCAGCTATGGCAAATTTTCCAATGTGATTTGTTGATTCCCATACCGGAATTCGAGACGACATTGTGTTGATAAAAAACTTGGATTTTTTAACAAATTGCCTTGCTCATTCTATGAAACGAAAAGTTCTGTGCGTACGTAAGAAATATTAAACGACCGGGTAAGCAACGGATAAATTGCAAGTTTGTTATCAACAATAAATATTGAGGTGATAAACATGCAATTCAGAAAAATACTCCCTTTAGTTAACCACGTCCTGACAGCTCCGATGAGGGAAATAAACTGACTAGATTGCATTGTTAGAATGCGGGAGTTACACAGGGCGGATTCAAGCGTTGCTAATCCGAGCGCTGATTGACTGGGAGTAGGCAATAAAAGGGCAATAAATTTTAACCCGCTAGATGACACAAGGTCAGAGATATAATCCAAATAGTTCAGTTGAAGGGCTTGCCTTAGCAGAAAAAGCAGTACATGATACAGAGCGTTCTCAATATATTTATGATAGTTTTTATTGGTTTTCAACATAAAACTGAGGTAAAGTTTTGTGGATGTTCGCATTGCCTGTGTCGACATGCTAGTGTTATTTGGCGTAGTTTTTTTTATTACTATTTGCTTGGTACGTAAGCTGAGCATTAACTTGGGCATTTTTGACAAATATGATGTTAAATCGGACAGTCGATCTTTAAAGTCATATTAACTTTTAAAAATTTAAAAACAAATTTCATGTTAAATGTTAAATCATACAGCGGATCTTTAAAGTCATAAGGATAGGGGAGAAGGAATGGTCACTACATATATCTTAGTGAACCAAGATGCCAATAGCGACTTTGATGAGGGCCGACTGATACGAGTACAGGAGTTTGTGTCTCAAATAAATTGTTATCAAAACACAGGTTTATGACTGCAGAAATATGTGGATTAAGTGTGATATAATTTATCCAAATTATTTGACAAATGGGGTTTCTATCACCATGCGACACGAAAACGGCACATTTAAACAGATAAGTTTCATTTTCGTCAGACATGACGACAAAGCCCGAGGTGTGAAGAGCGAATTTAATGTCAGTGGTTTCGGCTGTCTGAGGGTTAATAACACGATGAGCAACAAGAAATGTTTTTAAAGAAGTATTGTCCCTGATATATTATTAAAATTTAATGCAAAAATTATAACGAACTAAGGCCGACGCTTTATATATAGACTATATCTGATTTTGTGAAGTCACAAATTATTATTTAATACAAAGCTGTTGTTTTGAATTTATGCGACCCTGTTTGTCGCACAGTAGATCGGTGGGTGTAAAGCATAAATGTCGTAATCAGAATTTTTTTTTACTGTATCTATCGATTACTAGTATTTCAAAATAAGGGGAATTACTGTCGGTATTATGAACAATTGAAGTATTTATTTATAACATTTATTATCAATAAATTTGTTCATATTAGATCAATTTCCTATGTTTGTTAGCAGAAATTCAGTTACTACATCGTGACGTCATTTGTCTTGGCAGGCCAGGGTGCAATTGTCATGTCATATCCGGACAACTGATTTTGCCTCACTAGACTAGACCTATATATAAGTTTATGCAGGCACACCTCAATACATGGGTTATTGATAATATGGTATACCAGATCTGTGGCCTTGTGAACCCTCACTTCTAGTTGTGAATCTCAGATTTCTCATATACCCAGATATATGATTGACCTAATTTATACACTAAATTGCTATCTGGGCCCCCTCTTGCGATGAGCCCTTGTGTCCAGAGTGTATTTAATAATAATCAACCAACAGAGTAAAGCCTAAGTGAATCTTATTTGATGGGAATACATAGACAGAACATAATGCGCATCTTAATCGAGAATCTTTTATCGAATGAGTTGCGGGTGGCGTAAGGATATATTTAACAATGCGCCGTCTGCAACGAGTTCGATAAAAGAATCGAGATTATGATGCAAGTTGTGTTCTGTATTTATTCTACACCGTTCAGTCAGATCCATGAATGTCACCTTCATTGTTACTATAGCTACCTTTATTGTGATTTAAGTCTGACAAATAACCAGTAATTATGGGGGGGATCACCGGAAGCGGATGATTGACGTAATGTACATCATCTTTCTTGACGACAACGTCAACACGAATAGTTCCGGCTTGTATTCCACTAGAGGTATACACTAATATGTATTCAATGGCTGGGATTCCGTTGAATACATGTGACTCATGTCAATGGGTGTGGAATAAATATCAATGAACTTATTTTATAACATTAAAAAAGCCACATATATACCTTATGCGTGTGATTTAGCTCTGCTAGTGTATATGGTCACATTAAGAGATAACAAAGTTACAATTAGTATAATAGACGTACTCTGAATCTCCCATAGTAAATGCATGCGATTTCCAACACATGGCAATGATTGGACAGTTACCTTCCTATAATGCATTTGTCAAAAATAGTTCTCCGTAAAGTAGTCTATTGAAAAATATTCTGAAAATCATATTCAGACTAAATTATTTGAAATTACTACATTATTAGCTATGTTTGTTGACACATCACTGTAACAGTTTTGTTTTCATAGCAATGGTTTCAACACATTGAATGTCATTATTGGAGAACCAGTTTATCTATTTCTCCATGTTCTTCTTAATTAGGGGTGATATTTTCATAGACAATTTTTTTGCATATTTACCCGCTGCGAGACCAGCCGAGGGGGCGACATAGGCGAAATAGTTGCCCTAGAGCCGCCAATTTCGCCCTAATAAGGCTCTAGGGCGAAGTTGAAGTCTCCTTTTTTTTTTAATATAATAATAGTTATAGTATAATATAGGACCATGACGTAGGAGTATACATTTGGCACTTAGAATGCCATATGATGAATATATTGTCCAACTTGGTTTTGTCTTAATTAGTGTATTGACACCTGTTATTCAATCCATTAGTGGCCATAGTGGGGCCCTAGTTATCACACCTGTGTACCACCTACTGAAGCCTGTTGTATTGCTGGTGGATTAAGCTGAGAGTTTATTTGTGGTGTAAATGATCATAATATAGGATCAATACTTATTTTGCTATAATCAATAATTTTGTGTTTACTATTACAAATTATTTACCAAGTACATTCACATATTAAGAGGATAACTTTTTGATTATCAATATATGTTTGTTATTAATAATTATTATTCATTCAAATTCATTGACAAAACAGCCTAGTTTTAACCCCCAAAAAAGAAAACAATCCGGTAATATAATTGATAATTGAGACTTTGAGTCTCCCCACTTCTCCCTATTTTCCCCTGACTTCTCCCTAAAATCTCCAGAGGGAGAAGTCACTTCTCCCTAAAATTTGACCCCTGGCTGGTCCCTGGCTGCGAGTGACAATTAACCAATTCTCATTGTCACGGATGAGTAGTTCCCTTAGAAAATGTTCAAACATCTGCCAACAATGAACATGAATTCTTCTGGCTGGCTGTAATCTGTTCATATATGAATATCCTTAAAGTGATGTGAAACTCTCCGGTTGGGTGATCAAATAGAAATGGAGAATAATCTTGCTCAAAGTAGTTATTTGTACAAATATTAATCCAAATTTCCAGCACAAACACAGTCGTTCTTATGTATTAATTAAATGCAATGACTCCCGGTGGCGAAATAATTTGCGTTAGTTTATTGCCGATTGTAGCGTCCTGAATCGAGATGTAAATATTTACAATTATCCGTTGTTCAGACGATGATATCTATGGAGTGATATGGTCGATTTCTTTGAGATTTTCGAAGATGTTAGTAGAATGCTACATTCCCACAGTTGGCATAGCAACTGGGTACTAACTTATCAGTTTCACGCACCCCTTATAAGTCCATAATATGTCTTTAACCCTTTTATGACAGGAGCTGTGCTCAAGCCTGAGTTTAGTGTGACTGTCATTTGCAGTATATGGGAAGCATCGCTAAATTCACCCTATGGGGACCTCATTCTACATGGCCTCATCTGCTATGAGAGACATAGACTCAGATTGAGTTCCCAAATGGTGAACATTGTGATGTACACCCATTGGAAAGCTCGATTATACAATGTGCCATCTGCCAATTTGGGGATATAGAGAAACTAAATTAAAAATAAAAATCTATGTGACAAAGTTTCTATGGAAATTTGATAACAAAGAACTTTCCGGAAAAGATAAGGCCTAAGCAGAATGAGGTCCACAGAGGGTGAATTTAGTGATGCTAGCCCACTATGCGGGATAGCTTCACTAAATTCACCCTCTGGGGACCTCATTCTGCAAATGACAGGCAGACTAAGCTCAGGTTTGGCTGCGCTGGTGCAACATTTAAGACCCAGTGCGTTCACTTATATATGGAAGTCTCCCATAGGGAGCCTCGCAAATATAAGAGAATGCACTGGCTTACAAGGTCAAGGTTAATATTTTTAGGCCAATGTATTCTCTTATATATGACAGGCTCCCTATCAGTGACTCACATATATAAGAGAATGCATTAGCACAGGGTTTTCACAAAATTTTAGGAGCTCCAGTCATGGGAGGGTTAACATCCCTCAAAATGAATAATAGACCATTCCAATATAATGTTTTAACTGAATAGAAGAACCCATTTAGTGAAAAAAGGGTTGAATGTGTTAAATATTACTGTATAATAAAGTAACTCACGAGCTTCTAAAGTTTTCACTGCGAGGGTCTTCATGTCACTCCAGTATCCCATGGCTTCCTGCCTATCATACGACATACATGTAATACTGAATGTATAGACATCAGCCGGATGAAGATCACAAACTCTCAACGTGATGTTACCATTAGACAATGATGATGTTGTATTCACCTCATACCCCTAAAAAGACAAGAGGTCAATCATGGTCACCCCATATGTTACCCATACCATGATAATAACATCCTCCTAATACGTGTGACAGCTAGATGGAGAACACATACTCCAAGTGATGTCACCAGTAGACGATGATGATTTTGTATTAACTTCATACTCCTAATAAAACAAGAGGTCAATCATGGTCAGCACATGTGTTACCCATACCATGATTGTAACATATTCCTAATGCATGTAACAGTTAGATGGAGATCACAAACTTATTGCAGTACGTATATGTCTATTCCTGACAGATGTATACTATTATTGTTAGATTTATATCACTACAAACCTGTATATTCCTCTCTGATGTATACCATATACTGTAAAGCAGTTACAAACCTGTATACTCCTCTCCGACATATACTATTTGGTAAAGCAGTCACATACCTGTCTGTACCTGTCCCGATGTATACTGTATTCGGTAAAGCAATGATTGTCAGATTTATTGCATTACATACCTGTCTATACCTTTCCAATGTGTACAATATTTGTTAAAGCAGTGATTATGAGATTTATTGCATTACATACCTGTCTATACCTGTCCGATGTATACAGTGTTTGTTAAAGCAGTGATTATGAGAATGATAGCATTAAATACCTGTCTATACCCGCCTGACGTATACAGTGTTCAGTAAAGCAGTGATTGTGAGATTTATTGCATTACATACCTGTCTATACCTGTCCGATGTATACAGTGTTTGTTAAAGCAGTGATTATGAGAATGATAGCATTAAATACCTGTCTATACCCGCCTGACGTATACAGTGTTCAGTAAAGCAGTGATTGTGAGATTTATTGCATTACATACCTGTCTATACCTGTCCGATGTATACAGTGTTTGTTAAAGCAGTGATTATGAGAATGATAGCATTAAATACCTGTCTATACCCGGCGGTCGGTATTCGCGTAAAAATAATTGTATGCCCAGATATTGGTACATAAGTGTGGTTATTGTGGTGAATCTGATACTCGTTCACCATGTTCAACACAATTCTGCCTATAAAACATATCATAAACCGTAGTTTTCCAATATACTTGTTCTTCGTTATTGCCAAAAATTGACAACGCCCAGATCGGGGTTTGACAACGCTGTGAATTGAAACGTTATTTTTATAATTTGTCCAATTTCGTGTTCAGGACAGGTATAAGTGCATTTGTTTTTGCCGGTGTATTCTAACACCATTGCCCAACCTCATCACATACCTATCCAAATACTAGTAACCGAACCACATAATGCTGCAATTAATAAATTAATGTTCGCATGTTTAATATAATAATTATTTTTATCCCATGTGTATCAAGGATAATTTCCCCGTACTCCACAACAATGTTCTCCCAGTACGCTGTACACAACCTTGTATGGCCATATAATAATGGAACATTCCAATTAATGTGGTGTCGCTAACATGTTGCTAAACATGATTCTTATAATTGAGGCCCGCGAATTACATACAATAAGTTACAAAAAACATTCATCAAATGTGTTTTATTAAAATGTACAACAAACTTCAATACATATGTCATCAAAAACTAAAATAAGTTCCCGAAAATCTTTCATCTAATATTTTGTATATAAATTAATAACAAAAATTAAAGTTAGCGATTGTTCTTCTAATGATGTTGAATAATACACGTGTATACAGTTTAAACATCTACATGTTGATAAAGACCACTCGAAATAACCCCACCACCACGGGGGGAGAACAGCGACGTGAGGATCGGTTGCATTCCGATAAAGAGACGGTGGAAATCCGATAAACGAGACGGTTCGCTTTCGGCGACAAATGAGATTTCTTCGTGTTTGGGCATTCAAACGGAATTGCCATGACAAATCAGGTTTCATATCATGATATCGTTATTGTAGTTAGTAATATCCATCAATATCTAGACGCTACGGTGAGTAAAACCAATAGCATCGCCACTATGATTTAAAAGTCAGGCGACGGTTCGTTTTTCGATAAAAAACGAACAGTCGCGTGTCTTTTATCGGAAAACGAACCATCGCGTGACTTTAAAATAGCTATTCTCTTGATCTTAGTCACTGTAGCGTCTAGATTTTGATGGATATTAGTAACTTAAATAACGATATGATGATATGAAACCTGAGGGGTCACCGAAATTCCATTTGAATGCCTGAACACGAAGAAAATCTCATTTGTCGCCGAAAACGAACCGTCTCAGATCGAATAGCCACCGTCTCGTTTATCGGAATTCCACTGTCTCTTTATCGGAATACAACCGATCCTCACGCAAACATTAATTTATCAATTACAGCATTATGTGGTTCGGTTACTTTGGATAGGTATGTGATGAGATTGGGCAATGGGGTTAGAATATACAGGCAAAAACAAATACACTTACCTGTCCTGAACACGAAATTGGACAGATTATAAAAATAACGTTTCAATTCACAGCGTTGTCAAACCCCGATCTGGGCGTTGTCAATTTTTGCCAATAACGAGGAACAAATATATTGGAAAACTACGGTTTATAATATGTTTTATAGGCAGAATTATGTCGGACATGGTGAACGAGTATCAGATTCACCACAATAACCACACTTATGTACCAATATCCGGGCATACAATTATTTTTACGCGAATACCAACCGCGTTTTTGGCATATATTTTGCCGTTTTATTTAAGAATATCATTTTGTGTTCAACTAACTACTGTTTCACATAATTGGTATCGAGTTCCATATCTTCATTAAATACCATTCTACTTGATAAAAAAGTTAAATTATTATTAAACATAATACTTATTCAGTTACTTTTCTAATACTATCCGCCATGTAGACTTTGGGTTGGATTAAATGCCGGGAAACAGAGCTGGAACCGCCGCATAGCAGATTTAACGCCGATCCGGCCCATATTGATTACACGGTGTGATTACATACCTGTCTATACCTGTCCGATGTATACAGTGTTCGTTAAAGCAGTGATTGTGAGATTTATTGATTTACATACCTGTCTATACCTGACCGATGTATACAGTGTTCATTAAAGCAGTGATTGTGAGATTTATTGCATTACTTATAAACCTGTTCACACCCCTCGGCCAATCAAATTGCTCCAATTCATAAACAATATTTCTTGTATGAATCTGTAAATTGACATTAATTAGATAGTAAGCTGAAAGGAGATCAGAGCGGTAGGTGTGAAATTCTAACAATGCACCATGATCGCACCAGTCACTCAGGAAGATAAAACACGGATCATTCCATTATTAGCGGACATACATGTATAGGGGTGGTCTGCATGGGTGAGGGCCCAACACTTTCGGTTGAATATGTTTTGGTTTGTCGGGAGGGGCGGGTGATTGGAAGTAAACTGAACGAGGTCCAAACCTGTTTCGAATGTAAAATCCACAATAATCACGTAATGATCTTTAGAATGATACATTGAGAACATTTCACAAACTGTTAACATATACATGCATGTGCGCGGAAAATACAGGCACTATACACAGGTTTGATTACGTCTTTTGTTATGAATGCCGGTGATATTTCATCACACAAACTTCATGCAATGTGGAATAGTTTCACTTCCGAGTCCGAACACTACCGGCACATTAATTGTCTCCTGTGTTCTGAAAGATAATTCCATTGTGGCAACAAGGTGAAAAATAACCTAAACAGCTGAAACAGTTTATTGTCACAAGGAGGAATCTGTTTTATCAAGAAACACGTTATCAGTATAAAACGTTCTCAAATTCGGACACAAAATGGTTTATCAATGCTGACGCAAGTGAGCCGATTGTCAACAAACATTTGACTAATTATTCAACAGGAATAGGTAACACCATAATCCATTCAATTAACTTTTGATTGAATGGTAATTGATAGGTAATCGTCGAATAGAATGAGACTCAATTGTGTTTGCCTTGGGGTGTGAACCGTTTTATAAATATGTCATAACCCCCTTGGGTATCTATACAAGAAATATAGACCGCGGCCGCTTTGCGGCCTTGGTCTATATTTCTTGTACAGATACCCAAGGGGGTTATAACCTATACATACCTGTCTATACCTGTCTGATGTATACAGTGTTCAGTAAAGAAGTGATTGTGAGATTTATTGCATTACATACCTGTCTATACCTGTCCGACGTATACAGTGTTCGTTAAAGCAGTGATTGTGAGATTTATTGATTTACATACCTGTCTATACTCGCCTGACGTATACAGTGTTCAGTAAAGCAGTGATTGTGAGATTTATTGATTTACACACCTGTCTATACCTGTCCGACATATACTGTGTTCGTTAAAGCAGTGATTGTGAGATTTATTGATTTACATACCTGTCTATACCTGTCCGACATATAGAGTGTTCGTTAAAGCAGTGATTGTGAGATTTATTGCATTACATACCTGTCTATACCTGTCCGACATATACAGTGTTCGTTAAAGCAGTGATTGTGAGATTTATTGATTTACATACCTGTCTATACATGTCAGACGTATAGAGTGTTCGTTAAAGCAGTGATTATGAGATTTATTGCATTACATACCTGTAAAATAAGCTGTTAAATACCTGTCTATACCTGTCACACATATCCTGTATATTTGGTAAATCAGTTACATACCTCTCTACTTCTGTCCGACGTATACTGTATTCGGTAAAGCAGAGAGTGTGAAATTTGCTTGGAGTGTCTCCATGACAACCGCACACATTCCGAACTCTCAGGAGTCGCATGGAATTGAACAACTGGACTTGGCTTCACTGAAAACAAAATAATTTAATTTCTATACCAATGGACGAGAGAAAAAAAAGAAAGATAATACCAAGCCTTGAAATAGGGTGTCTGTCATTTGCAGAATGAGGTCCCCAGAGGGTGAATTTAGTGATGCTACCCCGCATAGTGGGCTAGCATCACCAAATTCACCCTCTGGGAACCTCATTCTGCTGAGGTGTAAGCAGAATGAGGTCCCCAGAGAGTGAATTTGGTGATGCTAGCCCGCTATGCGGGGTAGCATCACTAAATTCACCCTCTGGGGAGCTCATTCTGCAAATGACAGACACACTATTTCAAGGCTTGGATAATACAGGAGCAGAATGATTCATATTCATTGGTGAGAAATGTTCAGATAATAAGTTCAAAATGGTCATTTGTTGAACTTATTATGAAGAAATGAAATTTAAGCTAACAACTCAGTGTTACAGCTGAGATGTGTGAGGAACATGTAAAGAACACTCACCATTGCATGATCACTTGCCGCTAGCCAATAAATTAAAGTGTCAATGACACTGTAGCTCAACTTGGAGAGGCGATAATTTCATGGGTTACAGTCCATGGAGCGATTAGGAATGCGGAAAGTTGAAATGTCTAAGTAATACTAGATCAACATAAACAGCCATTCAAAATGGCTTCTGGAAGCCATATTTTCCAATGAAACATTTCATAGCTCCCACCTAGTGGTTAATATAAGGTAACAATGTGGTTGTGCCCAAGGATTTAATTATGCAAAGAGTAAAATCCAAGATGGCTGCCAGCAGCCATGTTTTAGGGCCAAATGACCCCAAAATGACTCGTTCCCATCTACATGTCAATGTCATCAACAGCCATGACAAATTTCATAATGATCTGACTAGAGGTACAACCTGTAGCCCGTGCCAAAGGATTTAGTCATGCAAAGAGTAAAATCCAAGATGGCTGCCGGTGGCCATGTTTTATGGCCAAATAACCCCAAAATGACTTGTTCGCATCTATGTGTCAATATTAACATCCACAGCAAATTTCATGATGATCAGACGAACACTCGGGTCTGTAGCCCTTGCTAATAGATTGAATTTTGAAATCCAAGATGGTCGCCGGTGGCCATGTATTTTTGCTGAATGACCCTAAAATGACTCGTTTCCCATCTACATGCCAATGTCAACAGCAACAACAAATTTCCTAATGATCCAACCAAAGGTACGACCTGTAGATAGACCATGCTAATGGAATTTGTTGGACATTTCCACGCACGATGCACAAGCGGACGACATATACCAAGCCATATAAAACATGTATGCTTTGAAGAGAGTTGTCATCAGTGAGCACAATGAATAGGTGATTAACTAGTGATACCGCTGCTGTTTTAAGGTGTTTTTGTAATGTCCAATAAATAGGCGGATCGGAATAGTATCCATCATTCACAATTTCCACAATGAGTAATAAACGCAAGCTACCGAATGCCACATCAGAACGCCCGGCGAAGACAAAAAAAACTGACTGACTTTTTCAGACAAAGACAGACATTGCCTTCTATACCACAGACTGAGTGTCCTCTAACTGACATACGAAATGATGTTAGTAGATGTGAGGAAGTTACTGAACAGACGAACGAACCTGACGAAGCACTACTGAATACGACGAGACCGAATGACATTAATTTACTGACGCCTAAAAAGACTTCTGATGTTCAGACATTGGGATCTCCGTTGACAAAACGTGCTTTTAGAGACGTGTGGACGATGAATAGACCTTGGTTGACGTATTACAATGGGAAGGGTGTGATGTTCTGTAGTGTGTGCATTCAGGCTGGCGTGAGTAATCTTTTCGTGGCTGGCTGCACAACATTGAAACTGCACGTGATCAAACTTCACGAGACAGCAAAAGGTAAGCTCTAACATTTAGTGTAAACATATTTTTATTTTCAAATCTAACATAATATACAGATGATACAAATATATATAGAAGAGATAATGTATGGAAATGAGAATCAGACATTTAACATTTAGCCTAATCATCAAAACGTATAAGCTGTATACTGGTTATGTAATTAATTAAGCTGTCTGCTTTGTTCGTGATAGAAGAGCAGTTCTTAACTCAGTGGTTATGCAATGTGTGTCATTAAATGTATCCCTGGCTTAACTTCATAAAAGATTTGAATACAATAGATATTCACCAGTTAACACCTTACTATAATAAGCCATTGTTAGCGGCCGTCATGCTATGGTGTCAATAATGTCGACATAGGGTTATTACAATTAGTTTGGCGGATTTATGTGATTATAATTATATAGAATGTTAATGTTAGTTTAATGTTTGCGAATTATGTTTTCATTCTGAGTATAACAAATAAAGTTTAAAACAAATATTTTAGTCATTAATTGTGAACCGACCAGAAAACGATGATTTAATTTGGCCAAATTGTTTTTAATTTGGCCAAAAAACATTTGGCTAAAGTTTTTTTCATTTGGCTAATAAAATTTTCATTTGGCTAAACTTTTGGCTAAGGTTTTTTCGGTCCAGCGTGAACACTGTTGACAACCGAATAAAATATAGACTTGCTACATTCGGCTATCGATATATGGATTCACGTACCATCCTTCAAACCTATATAATTAGTATTCTGGATAAATATACACCTCAACTGAACCTAAGGTCAAAGAAGAAGAAACAATTTGTTGTTCCCAAGAATAATTTTAAAACAGTCAGTGACTGCTCTTACTCCTACCAAGTGCCCATTGTATGGAATTCCCTGTGAAACAATCCCCATCATTTTCGAGGTTCAGAAATAAATTGAAAATGTACTACTTCAAACCCAGCTACATTAGGTCAAAGAATCCGACCTATTTACATTAGTTACAACAAGAAAGTATTTCCAATCCTGTAAACATTCACCTCTAACATTATGATAGTGAACTGTTTTGTTGTGCATGTTACTTGTATATATGTAAAGCGTCTTGAGCCAACTGGGATTCGGCTCTATATTAGAAACCTGTTTATTTTTCTTCTTCGGAAAGTTTTCGCTCATTTTACTTCTTCCTTCTACTTATGGTTGTTCTCCAGTGAAATGACGAATAAAATTATAAGAAACAACTCGTTTTGATTAAGGTTATGAGTTATAACCAAAAACTACAAGGGTTATATAATTTGTCTTCAAACTTGTTAGTTATAACCGCATAACCATCATTGAAACAATAGTTATTTCTTAAATAATTTAATCCATGGAATACTGTAAAACAATTGGCAGACACACACTCACTTAGCCATTACTAGTTATTTCTCATTAACCTAAATTTCTTGATTACCTTCGCTCTACAGAATTGACAGCAGGGTCGAGTGACCATACCTATATAGATCACATGCTTACAGAATGTACACGAAAACTTTTCAAAACTTCCTACTATTTAAAATGAAATTTCGTTGCTACATTATAATATCTTATGCCAGGTTGTGACCCTTGGGCAAGGTCACTTGTACTGTGCTCGCTTTGTCATACGAGAAATAGGGACCTGGTTGTTCAGTCAGTGTAAGCCAAGAGCAATCTTGTGAAGTGCCATTATGGCAGCATGCAGAAGACTTGGCATTACTCAACAGCTGGGGTAATAATGTGAAGCGCTTAGAGCCCTCATGGGGATATGCGCTATATAAGCTCCATCATTATCATTATTATAAATAAGTACATTTTTTTAGTGACAGGAGTCCCTTTGAACTTCGTCGGAAATAATCTAAAAATTGTTTGCTCCTTATATTTCTACCTTCTACTTATGCTGGTTATCCTATGAAATGACTGTGTTTTGATAAAGGTTATGAGTTGAAGACAAATTTACAATGAAAGTGTCAATGACACTGTAGCTCAACTTAGGTAAGGGAATAATTTTATGGTTGACAGTAAATGGAGGAATAGGAAAGGTGCTAATTGAAATTTCTAACCTACATGTAGTTGTGCCAAAGGATTTAGTCATGCAAAGAGTAAAATCCAAGATGGCTGCTGGCGGCCATGTTATTTTGGCTGAATGACCTCAAAATGACTCGTTCCCATCTACATGTCATTGTTAACATCCATGACAAATTTCATGATTATCAGTCGAATAGTACGACCTGTAGCCCGCACCAATGGATTTAATTTTGAAATCCAAGATGGCCTCCAGCGGCCATGAGTTTTGGCTGGTTCCCGTCTACATGTCATTGTTAACATCCATGACAAATTTGATGAAGATCCGACTAAATCTATGACCTGTAGCCAGCGCCAAAGGATTTAGTCATGCAAAGAGTAAAATCCAAGATGGCTGCTGGCGGCCATGTTTTTTGGCGAACGACCCCAAAATGACTCGTTCCAATCTACATGTCATTGTTAACATCCATGACAAATGTCATGAAGTTCCGACCAAAGCTACGACTTGTAGCCCGCGCCAAAGGATTTAGTCATGTAAAGAGTAAAATCCAAGATGGCTGCTGGCGGCCATGTTTTTTGGCCGAACAACCCCAAAATCACACGAACAGTACGACCTGTAGCCCGCGCCAATGGATTGAATTTTGAAATCTAAGATGGCCGCCAGTGGCCATGTTTTTTGGCCGAATGACCCCACAATGATTCGTTCCCATCTACATGTCAATGTCAACATTCATGACAAATTTCATAAAGATTAGACCAAAGGTACAACCTGTAGCCCGCGCCAAAGGATTTAGTCATGCAAAGAGTAAAATCCAAGATGGCTGCTGGCGGCCATGTTTTTTGGCCAAACAACTCCAAAATCACTCGTTCCCATCTACATGACAGTGTTAACATCCATGACAAATTTCATAAACTTCCGACCAAAACAACGACCTGTAGCCCACGCCAAAGGATTTAGTCATGCAAAGAGTAAAATCCAAGATGGCTGCTGGCAGCCATGTTTTTTGGCCGAACGACCCCAAAATCACTCGTTCCCATCTACATGTCATTGTTAACATCAATGACAAATTTCATGATGATCAGATGAACAGTACGACCTGTAGGCTGCGCCAATGGATTGAATCTTGAAATCCAAGATGGCTGCCAGCGGCCATGTTTTTTGGCCGAATGACCCCAAAATGACTCGTTCCCATCTACATGTCAATGTCAACATTCATGACAAATTTCATAAAGATCAGACCAAAGGTACAACCTGTAGCCCGCGCCAAAGGAAATTGTTGACGGACACACGCACACACGGACGACGGACGCCAAACCATGGCAATAGCTCAAACTTACAAAAGTAAGTTGAGCTAAAAATGAATAATATATATAAATTTTACAGATTTGTTTTTAAATATTAAGTTAAGTTGATGTTCAAAATAAAATTGTATAATATATACGAGTACTAACCTTCACATTGAATACCTTGTTGATGCGGACGAACCTCTCTGGAACAGTCTATACAATTAACGTCGGAGAGAAAGTCAGACATGATTGTGAGATGAATGATGAAATGATGGGGGATCTCATGTTACTTATATGATTCCAACAAAAACAACTCACGAAAAGGTGTGATCAAGAAGCCAGGTGGTAATTAGTGGTAATCAGTAAGAGCTCACCTCTCGTTTATACAGCGCGATTAGTATTAACACTTGTTGTAAAAACATCTCATAAGATCTTTCCCGCAGTCAATCAGATGAATACTATTGTCAGCGTGATTGTTATTCACATTCGATGTAAGCAAATCTCATAAGATCTTTCGCCGCATTCCAAAACATGAATAATTATACAATTATATAAAACTAGAAGGTGACCTGACTTCGTCCGGGCTTTGACCTTGAATTGTCCATTTTGAAGGTCAAGGTCAAGTGGGGTCACGATTTGACCAGTCCAAAAACACTGCCCGGACAAAAGTCTGTGCCAATTCTTTGACCTGGATAGAATTTCTAGCTGGGCGGATGTTGCAAAAATCTGATGCCTTTGGCCGTCAAAATGGATGTCGTCTTGAAGAAAGTCTTTTGGCAGAAATCCAGTGTCGGTGACGAAGTTGTTGTCGTGTGGTGGTTTCAGCTTCACCTTCTGTCGCCTTCGATTAGCCTGGCGTATCAAATTATCGGGCTTTGGCAGGTTGGCGCTTGGGTTCTGGTCGAACTCATCCCGCATTAAATCTTCAGCCAGAGTTGACGCAGTGACGAAAATCTGTTCTGTTCTGACGGCCAATTGTCGCAGACGCGATGAAATCTCAATGCCGGTCACATTATCAGGTTGATGGTTATGGAGTTTTGGGCCTGCTGTGAAGACATCATCTTTCTCTGTGATGGTAGCTGGACAAGCTCCAGTCTTTTGGCGATGAGAACACCACCAATGTGTCGCCTTGCTGGTCTGTCTTTTCACGGTAAAGCTAAATCCGTCGCTGGACACTAGCTTTGGCTTGCCTCTTTTTGTTCCGTTGTCAATCCTTCTGAAAGTCGATGGTGAATCGTCGGTTTCCATCAGCTGAGGTTCTGGGAGCAGTATTGAAGATTCATCGTGGTCGTTGTGGCCGGTTGAACGTTTCGTCGATGTCGAATGGTCTATTCTGGTTGGAGGTGGAGTCGTCGTTGTCATTTCAATGTCGAAGATTGCGATCGCCGTATCTTCTACCGTCTGCTCAACTGTCGTGGTTTGGCTGCATGCGGTGCAGACCCAATCTATTGGCGTCGCTGTCTTTATGGCATATCGGTAAACTTCTAGAT
Source organism: Siphonodentalium dalli (assembly GCA_032622095.1). Lineage (NCBI taxonomy): Eukaryota > Metazoa > Mollusca > Scaphopoda > Gadilida > Siphonodentaliidae > Siphonodentalium > Siphonodentalium dalli. The sequence continues at coordinate 197,652,803 of CP136063.1, forward strand.
TAACGCCGGTGCTGCATGTACGGTGCTGTCATCTGTGGCATCCTGGAAAGACAAGTCAGTGTTATAACAAACTGGTATATATCTGTATATATTTATATATCTATTGATCAAAATTAATTTCAATATTGGTTAAAGCAACATTTGACTCGTCATAAATAATCATTTACATTAATATTCATACAGATTTGTTTTTAATTATTTAGTTAAGTTGATGTTTAAAATAATGAAAGTGTCAATGACACTGTAGCTCAACTTAGGTAGGGGAATAATTTAATGGTTGACAGTAAATGGAGGAATAGAAAAGGTGCTAATTGAAATGTCTAACCTGCGCCAAAGGATTTAGTGATGCAAAGAGTAAAATACAAGATGGCTGCTGGTGGCCATTTTTTTTGGCCAATTGACCCCAAAAGAACTCATTCCCATCTACGTATAATTGTTAACATCCAGGACAAATTTTATGAAGATCTGACCAAAGCTACGACCTACAAATTTCATGATGATCAGACGAACAGTACGACCTGTAGACCGCGCCAATGGATTGAATTTTGAAATCCAAGATGGCCACTGGCAGCCATGTTTTTTGGCCAAATGACCCCACAATGATTCGTTCCCATCTACATGTCAATGTCAACATTCCGTGCCAAAGGATTTAGTCATGCAAAGAGTAAAATCCAAGATGGCTGCTGGCGGCCATGTTTTTTGGCCGAACGACTCCAAAATCACTCGTTCCCATCTACATGTCAGTGTTAACATCCATGACAAATTTAATAAAGATCAGACCAAAGGTATGACCTGTAGCCCACGCCAAAGGATTTAGTCATGCAAAGAGTAAAATGCTGGTGGCCATGTTTTTTGACCGAATGACCCCAAAACGACTCGTTCCCATCTACATGTCATTGTTATAATTCATGACAAATTTCATGACCATCTGACCAAAGCTACGACCTGTAGCCCGCACCAAAGGATTTAGTCATGCAAAGAGTAAAATCCAAGATGGCTGCTGCCGGCCATTTTTTTTGACCGAATGACCCCAAAACGACTGGATCCCATCTACATGTCATTGTTATCATTCATGACAAATTTTATAAAGATTAGACCAATTAGACGAACAGTACGACCTGTAGCCCGCGCCAATGGATTGAATTTTGAAATCCAAGATGGCCTCCAGCGGCCATGTTTTTTGGCCGAATGACCCCACAATGATTCGTTCCCATCTACATGTCAATGTCAACGTTCATGACAAATTTTATAAAGATTAGACCAAAGGCAACCTATAGCCCGCGCCAAAGGATTTAATCATGCAAAGAGTAAAATCCAAGATGGCTGCTGGCGGCCATGTTTTTTGGCCGAACGACTCCAAAATCACTCGTTCCCATCTACATGTCAGTGTTAACATCCATGACAAATTTCATAAACTTCCGACCAACACAACGACCTGTAGCCCGCGCCAAAGGATTTAGTCATGCAAAGAGTAAAATCCAAGATGGCTGCTGGCGGACATGTTTTTCGGCCGAACGACCCCAAAATGACTCGTTCCCATCTACATGTCATTATTAACATCACTGACAAATTTCATGATGATCAGACGAACAGTACGACCTGTAGCCCGCGCCAATGGATTGAATCTTGAAATCCAAGATGGCTGCCAGCGGCCATGTTTTTTGGCCGAATGACCCCAAAATCACTCGTTCCCATCTACATGTCAATGTTAACATTCATGACAAATTTCATAAAGATCAGACCAAAGGTACGACCTGTAGCCCGCGCCAAAGGATTTAGTCATGCAAATAGCAAAATCCAAGATGGCTGCTGGCGGCCATGTTTTTCGGCCGAACGACCCCAAAATCACTCGTTCCCATCTACATGTCATTGCTAACATCCATGACAAATTTCATGTTGTTCAGATCAAAGCTACGACCTGTAGCCCGCGCCAAAGGATTTAGTCATGCAAAGAGTAAAATCCAAGATGGCTGCTGGCGGCCATGTTTATTGGCCGAACGACCTCAAAATGACTCGTTCCCATCTACATGTCAATATTAACATCCATGACAAATTTCATGATGATCAGACGAACAGTACGACCTGTAGCCCGCGCCAATGGATTTAATTTTGAAATCCAAGATGGCTGCCAGCGGCCATGTTTTTTTGCTGAATTACCCCAAAATGACTCGTTCCCATCTACATGTCAATGTCAACATTCATGACAAATTTCATAAAGATCAGACCAAAGGTACGACCTGTAGCCCGGGCCAAAGGATTTAGTCATGCAAAGAGTAAAATCCAAGATGGCTGCTGACGGCCATGTTTTTCGGCCGAACGACCCCAAAATCACTCGTTCCCATCTACATGTCATTGTTAACATCCATGACAAATTTCATAATGTTCCGATCGAAGCTACGACCTGTAGCCCGCGCCAAAGGATTTAGTCATGCAAAGAGTAAAATCCAAGATGGCTGCTGGTGGTCATGTTTATTGGCCGAACAACCCCAAAATGACTCGTTCCCATCTACATGTCAATATTAACATCCATGACAAATTTCATGATGATCAGACGAACAGTACGACCTGTAGCCCGCGCCAATGGATTGAATTTTGAAATCTAAGATGGCCGCCAGTGGCCATGTTTTTTGGCCGAATGACCCCACAATGATTCGTTCCCATCTACATGTCAATGTCAACATTCATGACAAATTTCATAAAGATTAGACCAAAGGTACAACCTGTAGCCCGCGCCAAAGGATTTAGTCATGCAAAGAGTAAAATCCAAGATGGCTGCTGGCAGCCATGTTTTTTGGCCGAATGACCCCAAAATGACTCGTTCCCATCTACATGTCAATGTCAATGTCAACATTCATGACAAATTTCATGAAGATCAGACCAAAGGTACAACCTGTAACCCGCGCCAAAGGAAATTGTTGACGGACGCACACGCACACACGGACGACGGACGCCAAACCATGGCAATAGCTCAAACTTACAAAAGTAAGTTGAGCTAAAAATGAATAATATATATAAATTTTACAGATTTGTTTTTAAACATTAAGTTAAGTTGATGTTCAAAATAAAATTGTATAATATATACGAGTACTAACCTTCACATTGAATACCTTGTTGACGCGGACGAACCTCTCTGGAACAGTCTATACAATTAACGTCGGAGAGAAAGTCAGACATGATTGTGAGATGAATGATGAAATGATGGGGGATCTCATGTTACTTATATGATTCCAACAAAAACAACTCACGAAAAGGTGTGATCAAGAAGCCAGGTGGTAATTAGTGGTAATCAGTAAGAGCTCACCTCTCGTTTATACAGCGTGATTAGTATTAACACTTGTTGTAAAAACATCTCATAAGATCTTTCCCGCAGTCAATCAGATGAATACTATTGTCAGCGTGATTGTTATTCACATTCGATGTAAGCAAATCTCATAAGATCTTTCGCCGCATTCCAAAACATGAATAATTATACAATTATATAAAACTAGAAGGTGACCCGACTTCGTCCGGGCTTTGACCTTGAATTGTCCATTTTGAAGGTCAAGGTCAAGTGGGGTCACGATTTGACCAGTACAAAAACACTGCCCGGACAAAAGTACCCGACAAACGTGCCCGTCGAAATCCATCCGGTTTTACCCGATTTGACCTTGAATTGATCATTTTGAAGGTCAAGGTCTGGTCGGGGTCACGATTTGACCCGTCCAAAACAATCAGTGGACAAAAGTAACCCCACATATCAAATTTCGTTGCAATCCCATCAAAATTGGTGATTTGACCTTGAAGTTACCCGATTTCAAGGTCAAGGTCACGCCGCACAGGCAAATGAATATGCTTATGAGACTCGCCATAAGAAAGTACCACCACATACCAAGTTTCATCGAAATCCTGTGATATTCGGGCGTTTGACCTTGAAATGACCCGATTTCAAGGTCACGTCGCACGGACAAATTAATAGGCCTATGCCCGTTCCCGGCCGAAAATACCCCCACATACCAAGTTTCATCGAAATCGGCTCGGCCGTTTTCGAGTTCATCGCGAACACACACACAGACAGACAGATCTTCCAAAATATATAATAGATACCGTGTTTTCCCCATTTCCAACACACGGTACGAAACGACCAATTGATTTTGAACATGGTACGAAACGACCAAAGAATGCGGTACGAAACGACCAAACAATATGGTACGAAACGACCAGATGGTACGAAACGACCAAGTACGAAACGACCATGGTACGAAACATCCTGTACCCGCCTAATAATAACCCATAACCCAAACCCTAAACCCTAACACCTACCAAACTGGTTGCTATCGATGTGGCCACTCTCAAACAGTGCAAAAACATTCCGTTTGACATTAGTCACAGTGATGTTGATATTAATGTAACCACCAGGAAAATTCCTCCATGTGTGTGCTGAGCCATTATTTGGATAGGTAAACGCTCCCTGATGCCTGAAATAAATAACAGATCATATCAATGAAAAACAACAATCTAGATCACATTCTGTTGTAAGGCCAATATAAACTAGAGGAGGGTTGTCCCAATGGGACTAAGGATACACCCCCCCCCCCCAGGGTTCGCGCTGCCATTTGCGAAATTTGCCAATGGCAACAAGAGCTACGCTGGGCGTGCAATATACGCCCTCTCTTGGGTCGGCGGAAACTGGTAAATAAGGGGCATAACTCTGGTAAAAATTGGCGGACGGAACTCAAATTTGAACTTGACCTGTGTTTTGGTGGGAGAAAGTAATATACCAAATTATCATTGAATCCGATAAGCTCTAGTAAAGTTATCATCCGGACAACAAATTTCAGGGATTTTCTAAGTCAAATTACGTCAAATAAGGGGCATAACTCCGGTGAAAATTGGCGGACGGAACCCAAATTCGAACTTGAGCTGTATTTTCTCCTAGTAAACCCACATACCAAATTTGATTGAAATCGGTTCACTCTAACTAAAGTTATCATCCGGACAACAAATTTCAGGGATTTTCTAAGTCAAAAAAGGGGCCATAACTCTCGCAAAAATTATCGGATTAAAACGAAATTCGGACTTGAGCTGTATTTCGATATATGTAATCCACAAAAAAAACGGGTTTTGCGTATAAACATTCCAAAATCGAGTTATCATCCGGAAACCAAAAAACATAAGAAAAACTGAATTTTCTGAGTCGAAAAAGGGGCATAACTCTGCCAAAAATGGTCGGACAGAACCCAAGTTCGAACTTGACCTGTGTTTTGGTGGGAGAAAGTAATATACCACATTTGGATTCATTCCGATAAACTATACTAAAGTTATCATCCGGACAACAAATTTCAAGGATTTTCTAAGTCAAAAAACGTCAAATAAGGGGCATAACTCCGGTGAAAATTGGCGGGCGGAACCCAAATTCGAACTTGAACTTACTTTTCGGCTAATAAACCCACATACCAAATTTTATTAAATTTGGTTCACTCTAACTAAAGTTATCATCCGGACAACAGGTTAACGGACGGACGCCCGCCCGGACGGACGGACGGACGGATGGACGGACGGACAGACCAATACTATAATACGGCCTTTTTTTCAAAAGGGCGTATAAAAATAATTAACATTTGGTAAAAAATATTTTCATTTGGCAAAAGTTTTGGCAAGTCACTTTTTAATTCCTCAAGAAAGTTGAAAAATATTGGTTAATCAATACCATTCATTTCAGGAAACTCTTATAACATAATTATATTAGTGTTTTATAAGGTTTAGAAAAAGGTAACACCTCTATTAAGATACAGTTAATCTCATATCATTAGTACTGATGGTTGGATGGATTACTAGTATTTAGTGGTGGTGCACGTAGGTGGCGTTTACATAGCTAATCCCCCTGTGATTTGCCCTTCTGATGAAGCAACCCTTCTACTGTTGTATTGTTTGGTGATTGGTTTATTGTTACATGATACACCACAATAGAGATGTGAGTATAATTAATTATTAACTAACTGCTCTTCTATCGATATCAAAAGTCGTTCAAACCACGAGTGTCGAAACATAAGACTTAAGGTTGCAGAAAATTATACTATCAGGGATTTTGGCAAATGATAAAATAATTTAGCAAAAAATGTTTTCATTTGGCAAATTATTTGGCAAAAGTAAATTTTGGTCCACCACAGACCCTGATACCCCCATGACAGCCAGTCTTCTGCATGTTGCGGTTTATAAAGATATTATACAATGTTGTGTACAGCATGTGTTTTTCTTGTACTTGTACAGGTTGTGGTGAAAAGTCATAATGGACAGACACGCAGTGTCGAATCAAATGACTTTTCACCACAACCTGGATGATTACAAGAAAAACACATACATGTATACATTGTATTATGACATTTTTATTATCCATCTGTGTGTTTATCGAAATTATGGGAATAAAACTTTTCTGTTTATTTTTGGTATTTGTCGGCACTTGATTCTCTATAACAGCCTGTAATGATCATCAGAAGCATGATTTGGAACAGTAAACACAGAATTGAAAAAAAACTCAATGCGGAACTGAAATGCTAAATCCACCAGAGTACTGCCCGCACATCACAATTTCACCGATTCATTTGGCAATAGAGTTCAGGGCCACCAAACTCGGTCACGTGGTTACTATTTATAGTGTACAAATGGCCGATGGATTTATCACCTCAAAGTAAGTACTGAGTTCTGTATAACTGTGTTGTTCAATTGACCACTAGTAGACCCACCGGAGAGAAGGCGGAGTAAAAAAATAAAATGGAAGGATTAGATAAATTTCCATTAGATGTTTCGAGTTCTTCGTGATGCCTTCCCAACTAGTTTAACTTGCCTATTGTCGACGTATAGCAAGTTGTGATTGCGCTCAAACAATTTCACTTTAATCGTCAATACAGTCGCTAAACTATTCATTTAAATAGTGCACGAGAAACAAAATGTCTCTGGAATATTTTTAATATGCACTTGTTGGCAAATTATTAACAATTGTTTGTCATAAACTTAGTTATATAAAAAAGGTAATGCCCATACTGCGGGTAACGCTCACGTCACACAAACGGATATTCACATTTTCACACCAGTTTCGATCCATTTTAGCCAGCGGATATAATGAGTTGACTATTTTCTTACTTGAGAATGATTTTTATATCTTCCACAGGTTATATATATGACAGAGTCATCACAACCAAATTCTCAAAAAGAAGTGTGCATATGGTGTCCTACGAACAATCTACTCAGGAAAGTGTGGGGAAATGAATAAATGGAACGAAACGTTGCCAGTTTCATACTCATGCATGTTGTCAAACGATCGACCGTTCTTTACTTAACTGATTAAAGTATCTTATTAAGTTACACAATCATTCTTTATTATAATTTCTAGATTATATGCCCAGGGATGTGTTTATTATTAACAACATGCATAACTCTATATATATGCGTCTGAAAGAACCCAAATGTGTGCATATAGTCATACCCATTTTGTGTATTGCATGGGGACTATTTTTTATACATTTTGAAGTACACATGCGTGTACATCTGATGAAAGCTTCATTCCAATTCTAATACCGATACTATCCAAGTGATAATCAAATGTCAGAAGACTGAAATATCAGTACATTATTGATGTAGAATGGTACATATAATACACTTCTCCGTGCAAATGCGATGCTTGTCCATCAGGGACTATTTAGAGGATATTACTTGGTTGGTTTGATATTAGACCACATATCATCCCGAGGTAACCTCATATCAGCCTGAGACCGAAGGCCGAAGACTGAAATGAGGTTATCGATGGTTGATATCAGGCCTATACTATCAAACCAACCAAGTTATATCCTAATTATTAATTAGATTGCCTCTTAGTGCCTTAGTAACTGACAACTCTTTCATATGAGTGACGTCACCAAATCGATATCTACACATTTTTTAGTAGTGAAGTAGATAATTTATCGCATGTCGTGAAAACTATATTATTATCCATCCCTTAACTAACACCATTTCCGATTGGGCAAAAGCCGCCACGTGATTGTCCTTGAAAAAGTCATATTGGACACCCAAAAGTCATATTGGACTCCCGACTGTACAATATCACTTTTTATTGGGACTCCGTGACGTCACGAATTAACTCTATTGCGAAATGAATCAGTGAAATTGTGATGCGCGCGCAACACTGATGGATTTAGACAGACATTTCAATTCCGCATTGAGTTTTTTTTCTCACTTCCGTGTTTACTTTTCCAATTCATGCTTTCTGATTATCAGTATACAGGCTTTTCCAGGTTGTGGTGAAAAGTCATATCGTCCAATATGACTTTTCACCACAACCTGGACTCGAACAAGAAAAACACATACTGTACACAACATTGTATAATAACTTTATATTACTCGGATGTGCGATAAAATGATATTACTCGGTTTAAGGGCAAATTGAAGCGATATTCACATAGTTCGATAACAGGCCGTTCTGGAGATAAATTTCATATCTAATTAATAAGGCAAAGTATTATCAGGTTTGGCGAATACTACGTTCAACTATTATATATATATTCAAGTGGTATAGTTAAATTTGACAAGTCGCGGCCATATTGGATTCATCCAGCCCCCGTTCCGCGGTTTAAGTGCTACAGGTCAAAGTTCTGGAGGTGCATTCCATATATGGAACTTATATGGAATATTCCTGATTCCATATACATCGAATGCACCTCCAGAACTTCCTGTAGCACTTAAACCGCGGAATGGGGCGGGGGCTGCACGAATTCAATATAGCCACGATTCAGTGATCTCGCTTATACACAGTCATGTTGCAATCTCAACAATATGGCAACAAATGAACGTTATCCATATACAATTCTGTTCAGCCTTTAGCCTTATTTTATTCAATAATCGCACAACTAAGCCTTTCTAAGTGACATTAAAGATGGTCTATCTCTGTGTAAACATGTGTTATATAGTCACCGGGGTATAAAATATTAGATATGAATCAAAGACCCCTGTCAAGAAATACTTCTATCGATTAATATTGATTATATTTTGAATATGTTCTGGACTAAAAACGTGTGGTCGTTTAGCTAACGAACAACAGTGGTTACTGTTAACAGAGACCAGAACTTTTATTGTGTAATTTTGTCACAAATAAACGTTAATTAGACTCATTATCGCTTATAACTATGTAATAAAACAATACAATCATTAAATCTGGGTCAGTTGACATTCGGAGCATAGCTATGGGAACACCCTAAAGATATCTATCGCTATATGGTATGGCCTGAATGGTCCGTTCTAAAATAGAACAATAAAGTGTTCCATCAAATCATCTCATTTTATAATAAATTATTCGAAATAAAATCAATATTAATTGATAGAAGCGTTTTCGGACACTGGTCTACAATTAATATATATTATTTTATACCCAATACAATTGCAATATCTATACCAATGCGAGTGCTAATTGACATCCTTACCAAGACATATGGCACCATGATTAATCATTCAAATGCACGGAGAAACAAACATGCATGGTACCATCTTCTGCGACGCTGTTTGGTTCATTTTTGTAAAATACGTTATGTTCGTTATGCACCTTCCTTTCAAATTCATGAAACGGCGATATCCACATTCAACTCTTATCGATAAATATAACTATATACTTATTCATTTCAGGATGTGCCAGACCTGGTTACAGAGTTTCGAAATATAAATTCATTTGGTCCAAAATTATATCAAAGTTCTGATATACTTACGAATACCCCGAATGCCAAATAGTTCGAATGATACCATTGAACAAGTTTCCCCCTAGCTTTGACTTAGTTGGCTTTTTTAGGAGTCCGCAGATATCTTTGACGGTGTAGACAATATATTCGTCATATTAACAATAACATCTATCCCTTGTCTCTTTTTTTTAGGAAGTCGGTGTTTTTCTGCGTTATCGGTGTAGGGTGCAGTGAAATTATACACGCCCTTAATCTCTTTCTGTGAGGTGTGCATATGGCAGTCCTGATCTTTATGCATATACTCTAGTAGCTGAGGGTGGTTTTGTATGCACTTTTATGTCCAGAGCAAAACTCTTCACGAATCCACTAATTGAAGGTACACGAACAATATTTGGTTGGTGACACATTTCCCATTGAGGGCGAAATGGGTCAAATGGCCACGCCCCTTTTTGCGCGAAGTACTACCACCCGCCGTGACTATATTTCCAGAACCGTTGGACATAGGGGGGTCGTGTGACAACTCAAAATGTGCGGAATGGCCACATTATGGGGGGTCGTAATACATTTTCATATCCAAAAGTCAATTGCTTTTAAGATAATTGCCAAAAACCAAACAAAATCCATTTTTAAGGGCCCGATTTTGGGGTTCAGCCCTTTAATCTCAAAGCTGAGCCCCCAATTAGAATTTTATTGACCTATATCCATCGGTGCCACATACAGGTATCATTTCTGATATATTCTGTACCATTATCGGATGGGATTGACCTTCAAGGAGCGCTGAAAATAAGGTTTTTGGATGGAATATATTGGTCGTAGAATGAAAAACAGACATTTTCCCAATAACAAAGATGTTGAGGAAATCATCAATTATACGGTATTTGATCAGTAACCTAAAACTCCTTCAAAAAGGTTACCTGGTGATATAATTTGAATGTAGTTCATCTTTTGTTATCTAGATTTCATGGCCTTTGATGTGAGATGGCTGCCAAAATGGTTATAAATGGAATGACATATATGTATCACATTAGCAATATACTTGTAAATGAGTTCAATGTGTTATTTTCTTTAAACTTATGGGAGAACAGGGTGTTTTTATGGTATTCTAATGTTGAATTGAATTATACTCAGCCCACAAGTAGGTTTAGTAAATGTTGAGTTACTACAATTTGATCAATCAGTATGATCGGTAGTCGAGCAGGTTGTGTCTTATCAGTCCCACATCAATTTTGATTGGCTGCATCACCATTTTGTATAAAGGTTCTACAATTTCCCTATTAAACACGTACATTATTTTAGAACAAATAATGGCTAGCCTGGCATGATTGCCTATATTTATATCCTGATATATGTATATGTACACGTAGATGTATATTTGCCCTAAATTGTTTCTGGTTCAAATTTGGGAGTTTGTAAGAAAATAAGTCACAAGAAAGATGCAGTTGCAGTAATATTAAAATATATTGTCCTGTTCAAAACTAACACATACATGTCCAGTTATAATAAATCCACACATTAAAAATATAGGGCTTCCATAAATACAGAATATTTTCCAACTTGACAATCGTTCCTTGTGTTCAACTGAGTGAGTTCATGTGAGGTTCATGGAAATTTATTTGGCAAGCTTGATTCTAAAGTGTCTAGCTTTATGGGCTTGAAATTCCGAATGCAATCCTGTTGCGTTGTGAGCTCAGAGTGAGTTAGAAGAAAAATACAAGCATCAGTTGATATGCAGATATAAATACATACAAATTTACATTCTGCAGGTAGCCATGCTATGCAATCCCCCCTCATGTTTCAACTTATCAAGGAAAAATGATCACATTACCAATGACTATGATAGTCAGATGTTTTTGTAGATTTGTGGATGTTGTAGATTTTGCAGATTTCTGGTTGTTGTAATGCAATATAGATCTCCATTATAGTTGCACAAATTCGTCCCTTTAAATTGACTTTTATTTTTTATGTATGTATATGTGCCACTCCAAAAATGTCAGTAAAAGTACTGTAAACCGTTTGGTTTGATGTTATAGGCACAGGAGATATAGATATATACTTTACATGTCAAATATTGTGAACCCTCCAGGTACGTGTATGTGAGTCAGTCGCATTATGTGTGTGATGTACATGCAGTAACTACATGTATATTCTAGTGAAATTTATGGTCTGCACTCTGCAGTATTTCAAAAACATGCTATGGCCATGCCTACATATACTTATGTACACTGATTCTAACACAATGATTGTCAGGTTATAATCTATGTTTGAGGAAAGTTACTATCTATTTTTCATTTGTGTTGCATTTGTCAATATTAACAGAATCGCTTTGACCTACAAACATCATAGCAATCCAGCAGTACCCATCAGCATAATATAAAATTAGCAGGACCACTTAACCTGGGGTGGTATTGAAAATGAAAATATCTTTAAAATGGTAAGTTATGAGGGCTATTAGCTATTATGAAGAATTATGTTAGTGAAATTATAGACCCTCATCTTCTCCAACCTGCAAGTGCTGCAACTATCATGGCCAATCAAAACTAATGTAGGACTGACAAAGGCTCATTCTACTATTGATTGAATAGTGATCATTCCATCATTTCCTAAAACTTTTTGTGAGATGAGGTGTCCTTTTGGAAGAATTGATTACTTCTGAAATATATACTGGTACATATGGTCATCTCCCATCTGATTACAACATGTTTTTACTATGCCCAGGCCCCAGGTGAAATACCCATTTGGTCATTCCATTTAGTAAAAGTGTTTAGCATGTTTCATATCTCATCACTTAAATCACATCAGCTGTTAAATGTTGATAACAAATTTTGAAAACCTGTTTTGTTCAATCTGTACATTTCTGTTGATTAGAGCACAATTGTTATCTGATTTTTGGTAAAGCACACCAGTTTCCAAGGCATGTTCAGTCGTGAAGAGCTCATGTTGTGTGTCGGGGTCAACACATCCTCAGCAGCAATTTCCAGCTAATCACATTGTGTGTGGTCAATTGTGCTCTTAAGTCGATCAGAGAATTCGGATAGTTCTTTAAAAAGTGTCATACATATGCTGTGGCCTTGGTGGTATTGTATACTTGAGGTGCGTAACATGTTGAAATCGGGTTTTGGCAATTATATTAAAAACCATTGACTTTTGGATATGAAAATGTATTACTGACCCCCCCATAATGTGGATTTTCAGGGTCAAGAGCTCCTTGGAGGTCAATCCCATCCGATAATGGTACAGAAATTATACCAACATGTGGCACCGATGGATATAGATCAATAAAATTGAGATAAAAATGCTGAACCCCAAAATTGGGCCCTTAAAAATGGATTTTGTTTGGTTTTTGGCAATTATCTTAAAAGCAATTGACTTTTGGATATGAAAATGTATTACTGACCCCCCATAATGTGGCCATTCCGCACATTTTGAGTGGTCACACGACCCCCTATGTCCAACGGTTCTGGAAATATAGTCACGGCGGGTGGTAGTACTTCGCGCAAAAAGGGGCGTGGCCATTTGACCCATTTCACCTTCAATGGGAAATGTGTCACCAACCAAATATTGTTCGTGTACCTTCAATTAGTGGATTCGTGAAGAGTTTTGCTCTGGACATAAAAGTGCATACAAAACCACCCTCAGCTACAAGAGTAGCAGGAATATGTTTCTCAATTTTTGTCTATTATACCGGATGGACAAATGCTCTAAATAAAGCTCAGATTCTTCTTACTGGTGAAATTGGGATAAATGAGTTGGCGTTATCAATAAAAGCCACCAGCGCGAAAATGGGTGAAAAGTAAGAGATTGAAATTTGTGCGAGGCATCAGCCTTATACCAGACTATATTTCTAAAAGCGGCTTTGTTCAATGGACACAAGAAATATATAGTTCTTCTTTCGCTATTATGGCACAACAACAATATTTGTTGCTTTCGAGAAATAAGCATTAGAAGCGAGAATTAGCTATTTGTTATGAGTGTTTCGTTACCCATCACTTGACCGAGTTTAGTGGCCCTGGAGTTACTTTGTGACATCACAGAGTCCCGATAAATTTGATTGATTGAGTCCAACATGACTTTGGGGAGCCCAATATGAGTTTTTTCCCGGATTATCACATGACAGCTTTCAGAAATAATGTAGTTAACTCTTTCACTGCCATGCAGCACCATGCACAGACATATCTGCCACTGCCAAGCATTCTACATATAGCATATTCCTGATATTAACCCTTTACCCAACAGAAGGGCCCTGTGCCAATGCATTCTCTTATATATGCGAGTCGATCATAGGTCGCCTCGCATATATAAGGGAATGCATTGGCTTAACCCTTTACCCAACAAACCGGCCAAAACCGGCCAAATAAAGCTTCAACAGCCTAAAATATCTTCGGTCTGTCTCAATAGAACCATACAAATATGGATATCATTGGAACCTGCTCCTTGACCACATTGTGATAGTTACAATTATGCCCTGTGCCAATGCATTCTCTTATATATGCGAGTCGACCATAGGTCACCTCGCATATATAAGAGAATGCATTGGCCTAAAAAAAATCTTTTTTTAACACTTTTTACCATTTTTTCTTACATTCTTTAACAATTTTATAATTTTTAATGTGTTAAGCCAATGCATTCTCTTATTCTCCTATGGTCGACTCGCATATATAAGAGAATGCATTGGCACAGGGCCCTTCTGTTGGGTAATGGGTTAACACATTAAAAATTATAAAATTGTTAAAGAATGTAAGAAAAAATGGTAAAAAGTGTTAAAAAAAGGAATTTTTTTAGGCCAATGCATTCTCTTATATATGCGAGGCGACCTATGGTCGACTCGCATATATAAGAGAATGCATTGGCACAGGGCATAACTGTAACCATCACAATGTGGTCAAGGAGCCGGTTCCAATGATATCCATATTTGTATGGTTTTATTGAGACAGACCCAAGATAATTTAGGCTGTTGAAGCTTTATTTGGCCGGTTTTGGCCGTTTTGTTGGGTAAAGGGTTAATATGGATTGGGTATTTTTCAATAACTTTCGTATCTGCAGAGCTATTATCATAAAACTTGGCATGCATGTAGGTATTGGTCTGGGGAATCGAAAACAGGCCCCAGTCCACCACAGCCATGTGATCATACTAGTAGTCACGTGAACATGATCACGTGACTACAATTAAGATGGCCACCACCCCAAAATATAAGAACGTCCTCGTCTCTGAACAGCACCGTCCGTCCAGGAGATGGGGGAAAGGAGCAAGTATCCCGACCAGGTCACCTGGTTTGATGAGGCAAAAAATTCCAGAGCCTCGGAAAGGAAACTAAGTCTAAGTTCTGGCCTAGGAGCCCAAAAGAGGCCAGAAACTGTACGAAGCAAGGCCACACTGGTGGAGGAAAGAACACAGGTGAGTAATAGGGATACATACCCACCCAAAACCGGGAGCGACGGATGCAAGAGAAGGTGCCACGTCAGCAGAGGTGCCACGATCATTGAACTTTATAATCGATAGTCAATACTAGATTAGAATCGATGAAGCGTATCGAATAGCAAGGACAGAGGAAGTAGTGCATAATATTCACATGTGCATAATTTGTATCAGAAACCACCGAGACTGTCCTTCCCATGACAAAAAATACAGTTTCGTTGATTAGAAGGGTGTAATTGCACCGGTAATATAATTGTAAGTTGGGGTTATCTCATATCAAAGGTCATTGTGTGATATACCCCAAGTCCACTGACACTTTCACATGCCCATAAATTAACGGAGATGGGAAATGTGCTAAATATATCTTCACATATTTTAATATTGATGGTGAACACCCGTGAATAGAAAATTGCGAGAGCAATCGTTACTGTCTCGTGGGAAGGAAAGCCGGTAATTAGTAATGAGCACAATGCATTACAAATATCTTTGCACGATCAACGATCGTTAACCTGTCCGTTGGATATTAAACTGTAAAACAGGGTATCCAAATATGTCCGGTACTTTTCGACATTCGAAATAAAGAACTAAGAGTAATCGCAGCCGAAAATGGTAATCGAATATCGGCCGTATCAACATTTCATCGATTATACGATTAATCGTGGCACCCCTACCTGTCGGAGGGAAAAAACATTACGAAGTTTTCATCGTAAAAGCATTGAGCCTTATGTTCAATGTAGAGAGAAGAGGCAAGCCACACTGTGGCTATTTTATCTAGCATCCGTGAGGAAAATTATTGTAAAATATTGTAATGTAAAATATTGGAAATTATTAACTCCAATACATTTGGATAGGATTTTGTCAGGGACCAAACTCCAAACTGGAGCTTAGTGTAGACGCCAACACAATATTGCATCCGGTGCAGTGTTAAAAAAAAACCCTACGAGAACCCAAATGACTCGAATATTGTTTTATGCAAAAAACGATATTTGTTTGAAGTGATTCTCGTAAACAAAACAAAATTGAAATATTTGTTAATGAAATTATCCACCCACGGACCACTGTCATTAATAAGACAGTATTGTAGAATAAAAGATTGTTGAACAATTGTAAAACCGAATTCCGAAAATTGGAAAACACGTGCGTAGTGCACAAAATTAGGAAACTGCGCGGTTTCGTTCGCAATATCGTAAAGAGAACGTTCATTAAAAATGAACAGATGAAAGATGCGACTTATCTTGCGACGTAGAAGAAATAAAAGGATCGAAATCTTACTTGTCATTCGCTTCTATAGCGAAAGGACTCACACGATTGGTCCAGAGGTAAAGTTGTTTAGGTTTGACAGTGCGCGTACTGTAGGTACTCCGTACCGATTTTTAAAACGACTTCTATGATCTTGCAATCAAGAAATATATAACCATTAGTTCATTCAGTGTCCAAGATATATTTGACAGAGATATAATTTATTTAAAGACATATTATGGACTTGTTCGAGTTCGTGAAACTGATAAGTTAGTATTCAGGCTTTATGCCAACCAAATTCAAAGAAATTGACCATACCACTCAATAGAAAACATTGTCAAAACTACGCTCAATTGTAAATATATACATCTGGATTCGGGACGCAACAATCCGCGACAAACAGACACATGATTTCGCCATCCAGAGTCTGTGCATTTAATTAATATATCAGAATGACGTATTGTGTTGGCAATTTGGATTAATTTTCGTAAAAAGAACAACTTTGAGCAAGATTATTTTCCATTTCTATTGGACCACCCTACCGGAGTGTTTCACATCACTTTAAGCCATGGACACCTGTCCACATTTCAACCAGAATTAATTGAGTATGGACACAATATCTAATGTTCCTTGTTAGTTGTTTGCTCATATGATGGCAACCATAAAGAGCATTTGTTGCACTCCTGTACAGAAAGTTCAAAGCAGCTGGTTAATTTCTATACTTTGGTACTTTTCATTGTATATAAAGTATGTGTGTTAGTAAATCAAATAATATTATGTTCGACCTATTTTGATCAGTGGAATTACACAAAAGCAATACATTACTAGGTTTCTTGAGGTTTTAAAGTTGTGTTACCAATATTTATTAATCAATGCATGCTTCTATAACAATTTAGCAGAAACAAAATTGCGGCTGACTGTAACCAATTGCCCGGACTACTTACCATAACAATGATAATTACTTGACATTGCTGTATACACATGTATGCCCTTGTAATCAATTGTCATTAGTCAATATATACCTAACTGATTTATGCTTTCAACATAACATCAGTAAAAAAATATTACTATTACTGAACATTTACTTATCGACTGTGTATGCTGAGCACACGTTGATTCAAACTTTCAGTGTCATCATCATGTGTATTTTCAAAGGGCCACTTAATTTTCGAACCCCCAGATCACATTTTATTTACATATATGCCATATTATATACCATTTGAAAGAGGAATCTCCAGAACATTATACTATAAACTTATCCGGTGTAATAATCTGTGAACATGTTTTTTTTTGTTGAGGTACCAACGTGTTATTTGTGCTTAAGTTTCAGCAAAGTCTATTATTTTCAATTTGGTGTATATCCCCCCGCATCGAAACATGTGTGTGAGCACATTTTTGAAACCGGACAAACCCTTGAACAGATTCCCATTTAATATAGCATAGTAGCACTGCATAATTTACTCTGCTGAGGTCACACAGACAGGCCCACACATGGTGAATCATTGTGACAAGTGGAATTCTGCAGTACAATGCAATATTTGATGGGAATCTATTCAAGGGTTTGTCCAGAGAATTTTTGTGATTTTCTGAAGCAGCTGAATCCGGGAGATTATCATGCCTGTCTGAGAGTGCGGGAGATCGTGCTCAAATCCGGGAGTCTCCCACATAATCCAGGAGAGTTAACAGGTCTGGTTGTCAGTGTTATATGTCAGCTTCATCCTCATGTTAATAGGAATATTATCTTACTTTATAGTGTCATATGTCAGCTTCATCCTCGTGTTAATAGGAATATTATCTTACTTGATAGTGTTATATGTCAGCTTCATCCTCGTGTTAATAGGAATATTATCTTACTTGGAAGTGTTATATGTCAGCTTCATCCTCGTGTTAATAGGAATATTATCTTACTTGATAGTGTTATATGTCAGCTTCATCCTCGTGTTAATAGGAATATTATCTTACTTGGAAGTGTTATATGTCAGCTTCATCCTCATGTTAATAGGAATATTATCTTACTTTATAGTGTTATATGTCAGCTTCATCCTCGTGTTAATAGGAATATTATCTTACTTTATAGTGTTATATGTCAGCTTCATCCTCATGTTAATAGGAATATTATCTTACTTTATAGTGTTATATGTCAGCTTCATCCTCGTGTTAATAGGAATATTATCTTACTTGGAAGTGTTATATGTCAGCTTCATCCTCATGTTAATAGGAATATTATCTTACTTTATAGTGTTATATGTCAGCTTCATCCTCGTGTTAATAGGAATATTATCTTACTTGATAGTGTTATATGTCAGCTTCATCCTCGTGTTAATAGGAATATTATCTTACTTGATAGTGTTATATGTCAGCTTCATCCTCATGTTAATAGGAATATTATCTTACTTTATAGTGTTATATGTCAGCTTCATCCTCATGTTAATAGGAATATTATCTTACTTTATAGTGTTATATGTCAGCTTCATCCTCGTGTTAATAGGAATATTATCTTACTTGGAAGTGTTATATGTCAGCTTCATCCTCATGTTAATAGGAATATTATCTTACTTTATAGTGTTATATGTCAGCTTCATCCTCGTGTTAATAGGAATATTATCTTACTTGATAGTGTTATATGTCAGCTTCATCCTCGTGTTAATAGGAATATTATCTTACTTGATAGTGTTATATGTCAGCTTCATCCTCGTGTTAATAGGAATATTATCTTACTTGGAAGTGTTATATGTCAGCTTCATCCTCATGTTAATAGGAATATTATCTTACTTTATAGTGTTATATGTCAGCTTCATCCTCATGTTAATAGGAATATTATCTTACTTTATAGTGTTATATGTCAGCTTCATCCTCATGTTAATAGGAATATTATCTTACTTGATAGTGTTATATGTCAGCTTCATCCTCATGTTAATAGGAATATTATCTTACTTTATAGTGTTATATGTCAGCTTCATCCTCATGTTAATAGGAATATTATCTTACTAGATAGTGTTATATGTCAGCTTCATCCTCATGTTAATAGGAATATTATCTTACTTTATATTGTTATATGTCAGCTTCGTCCTCATGTTAGTAGGAATATTATCTTACTTTATAGTGTTATATGTCAGCTTCGTCCTCATGTTAATAGAAATATTATCTTACTTTATAGTGTTATATGTCAGCTTCATCCTCAAGTTAATAGGAATATTATCTTACTAGATAGTGTTATATGTCAGCTTCGTCCTCGTGTTAATAGGAATATTATCTTACTTTATAGTGTTATATGTCAGCTTCATCCTCATGTTAATAGGAATATTATCTTACTAGATAGTGTTATATGTCAGCTTCGTCCTCGTGTTAATAGGAATATTATCTTACTTGATAGTGTTATATGTCAGCTTCATCCTCATGTTAATAGGAATATTATCTTACTTTATAGTGTTATATGTCAGCTTCGTCCTCATGTTAATAGGAATATTATCTTACTTTATAGTGTTATATGTCAGCTCCGTCCTCATGTTAATAGGAATATTATCTTACTTGATAGTGTTATATGTCAGCTTCGTCCTCATGTTAATAGAAATATTATCTTACTTTATAGTGTTATATGTCAGCTTCATCCTCAAGTTAATAGGAATATTATCTTACTAGATAGTGTTATATGTCAGCTTCGTCCTCGTGTTAATAGGAATATTATCTTACTTTATAGTGTTATATGTCAGCTTCATCCTCATGTTAATAGGAATATTATCTTACTAGATAGTGTTATATGTCAGCTTCGTCCTCGTGTTAATAGGAATATTATCTTACTTGATAGTGTTATATGTCAGCTTCATCCTCATGTTAATAGGAATATTATCTTACTTTATAGTGTTATATGTCAGCTTCGTCCTCATGTTAATAGGAATATTATCTTACTTTATAGTGTTATATGTCAGCTCCGTCCTCATGTTAATAGGAATATTATCTTACTTGGGAGTGTAAAATGTCAGCTTCGTCCTCATGTTAATAGGAATATTATCTTACTTGATAGTGTTATATGTCAGCTTCATCCTCATGTTAATAGGAATATTATCTTACTTTATAGTGTTATATGTCAGCTTCATCCTCATGTTAATAGGAATATTATCTTACTTGATAGTGTTATATGTCAGCTTCGTCCTCGTGTTAATAGGAATATTATCTTACTTTATAGTGTTATGTGTCAGCTTCATCCTCGTGTTAGTAGGAATATTATCTTACTTTATAGTGTTATATGTCAGCTTCGTCCTCATGTTAATAGGAATATTATCTTATTTGATAGTGTTATATGTCAGCTTCGTCCTCGTGTTAATAGGAATATTATCTTACTTGATAGTGTTATATGTCAGCTTCATCCTCATGTTAATAGGAATATTATCTTACTTGATAGTGTTATATGTCAGCTTCATCCTCATGTTAATAGGAATATTATCTTACTTGATAGTGTTATATGTCAGCTTCATCCTCATGTTAATAGGAATATTATCTTACTTTATAGTGTTATATGTCAGCTTCATCCTCATGTTAATAGGAATATTATCTTACTTTATAGTGTTATATGTCAGCTTCATCCTCATGTTAATAGGAATATTATCTTACTTGATAGTGTTATATGTCAGCTTCATCCTCATGTTAATAGGAATATTATCTTACTTGATAGTGTTATATGTCAGCTTCATCCTCATGTTAATAGGAATATTATCTTACTTGATAGTGTTATATGTCAGCTTCATCCTCATGTTAATAGGAATATTATCTTACTTTATAGTGTTATATGTCAGCTTCATCCTCATGTTAATAGGAATATTATCTTACTTTAAAGTGTTATATGTCAGCTTCATCCTCATGTTAATAGGAATATTATCTTACTTTATAGTGTTATATGTCAGCTTCATCCTCATGTTAATAGGAATATTATCTTACTTGATAGTGTTATATGTCAGCTTCATCCTCATGTTAATATGAATATGGTCTTACTTTATAGTGTTATATGTCAGCTTCATCCTCATGTTAATAGCAATATTATCTTACTAGATAGTGTTATATGTCAGCTTCGTCCTCGTGTTAATAGGAATATTATCTTACTTGATAGTGTTATATGTCAGCTTCATCCTCATGTTAATAGGAATATTATCTTACTTTATAGTGTTATATGTCAGCTTCATCCTCGTGTTAATAGGAATATTATCTAACTTAATAGTGTTATATGTCAGCTTCATCCTCGTGTTAATAGGAATATTATCTTACTTGATAGTGTTATATGTCAGCTTTATCCTCGTGTTATAGGAATATTATCTTACTTTATAGTGTAATATGTCAGCTTCATCCTCGTGTTAATAGGAATATTATCTTACTTTATAGTGTTATATGTCAGCTTCATCCTCGTGTTAATAGGAATATTATCTAACTTGATAGTGTTATATGTCAGCTTCATCCTCGTGTTAATAGGAATATTATCTTACTTTATAGTGTAATATGTCAGCTTCATCCTCGTGTTAATAGGAATATTATCTTACTTGATAGCGTTATATGTCAGCTTCGTCCTCATGTTAATAGGAATATGATCTTACTTTATAGTGTTATATGTCAGCTTCATCCTCATGTTAATAGGAATATGATCTTACTTGGGAGTGTAAAATGTCAGCTTCGTCCTCGTGTTAATAGGAATATCATATCGCCTCCCTTTGAACGAACAGATCAGATCCTCCCAGTTGTGCCACACCACTTCAAAACTATGTATTATTTCTGGTTTGTCTACAATAAATAACGTACAGTATTTACACTCCAAAATGAAGCGATATATGTTGCAATATATTTGTCGTAGACCCTTGCGATGTAAGATCTGTGCTCGCACACAGTACAGTTTTAGTCGCACGGCTTCTCTTTCTGTCAATTATGATAGAGCTATTACTACAATTGCACACGATGTGACCGCATCATATATGATCTGGTTGTTTATTTTCTCATCAATGCAGTGGGCTACTATTAAAGTTGTAGGCCTAGGTATATGTGCATTTATCGTCTGAAATTTAAGAAGAATTTCCAATAACTATTATTATTATCCATCCCTTAACTAACACCATTTCCAATTGGGCAAAAGCCGCCACGTGATAGTCCTGGAAAAAGTCATATTGGACTCCCGAAAGTCACATTGGACTCCCAATTGTACAATATCACTTTTTATTGGGACTCTGTGACGTCACGAATAAATTCTATTGCGAAATGTGATGCACGCGCAACACTGATGGATATTAGCAGACGTTTCACTTCCGTATTGAGTTTTTTTTTCTCACTTACGTGTTTATTTTTCCAAATCATGCTTTCTGATGATCAAAATACAGGATTTTATAGAGAATTCAGTGCCGACAAACACCAAAAATAACCACAAAAGTTTTATTCCCAAAATTTGGATAAACATACAGATGGATAGTAAAAATGTCATGATACAATGTTGTGTACAGTATGAGTTTTTCTTGTACTCGTCCAGGTTGTGGTGAAAAGTCATATTGGACTCCAATATGACTTTTCACCACAACCTGGACTAGTACAAGAAAAACACATACTGTACACAACATTGTATAATAACTTTATAAGATTACAATTTGTTGCAGTTCTATAGTATACCTGATACTAAATACTTAATGATATTCAGTTTGTTGATGTATTGAGATTTCCCCAACAGCTACATAGGTACCATTCCCCCAACGCCTAGCAGCTACATAGGTACCATTCCCCCAACCCCTAGCAGCTACAGGGGTACCATTCCCCCAACCCATAGCAGAAACCCTTCCATTATAGGTAAGCAAGTTGCAGATTACTGACTCTATATACTAAGCATATATACTAAGCATACGTCACATTAACCCTTTAGCCAACAAAACGGCCAAAAACGCCCAAATAAAGCTTCAACAGCCTAAAATATCTTCTGTCTGTCTCAATAACACCATACAAATATCAATATCATTGGAACCGGTTTATTGACCACATTGTGATGGTTACAGTTATGCCCTGTGCCAATGCATTCTCTTATATAGGCGAGTAAACCATAGGTCGCCTCGCATATATAAGAGAATGCATTGGCCTAAAAAACATCTTTTTTTAACACTTTTTACCATTTTTTCTTACATTCTTTAACAATTTTATAATATTTTCTTACATTTTTTATATTATAATGTTTTTCTACATTCTTTGACAATTTTATCATTTTTAATATGTGTTAAGCCAATGCATTCTCTTGTATATGCGAGGCGACCTATGGTTGACTCGCATATATAAGATAATGCATTGGCACAGGGCTGTTCTGTTGGGTAAAGGGTTAAGTTTCATCTCGTAAACTTACATTCAACAAATACTGTCTTTGTCCCGACAATTGTCTGAGATTTACAGCCAATGTAGCATGTATAGATCCTGTTATCATCCTCCACTACTTCACCTAACACTGTCGTGGTGGCCGTCCTATCGTCTGGGTAGGATGTGTTCCCGCCATCTACTACATAACCGTAGGGATTCTTCAAACAAATACTGGATGAGTTTGCTTCTACATCAGCTCCGAGCTTACAAACAAGTTTGAATATCTCGCCGACAAATACGTAATGGGGCTCCGCGGTCAAGGCTGGAAAAACACAAATATGTACATGTAAAAGGGCACTGCAGTCAAGACTGGAAAAAACACATGTAATTGAACCGTTTAAAATAAATATAACGTATATAGGCATATGTCCAAATCATGAGTTTAGTGTGAAAAGGAGGCGACTGTTAAAAGTCCTTCTTGTTAATGCCCCATGGTTGGAGGGTGCGGAGAGTGAAGATCCACTCAATTTCTCTTTTTTTGCGAGCAATAGTACTGCGTTCAGATTGTCACCGGAAGTGACACTGGTGAAAGAGAAGCTAGAGGCCATATCCGGCTGGTTGAGATGTTGGTAAGATAAAAGTAAATGCGAGGGTGAACTTCCAGGGAGGGTGTCAATCACCGGGATATCCTTATAAAATGGTCGGAGGGTGCGGAGAGTGAAGATCCACTCAATTTCTCTTTCTTTGCGAGCAATAGTACTGCGTTCAGATTGTCACCGGAAGTGACACTGGTGAAAGAGAAGCTAGAGGCCATATCCGGCTGGTTGAGATGTTGGTAAGATAAAAGTAAATGCGAGGGTGAACCTCCAGGGAGGGTCTCAATCAGCGGGATATCCTTATTTTATAAGGATATCCCGCTGATTGAGACCCTCCCTGGAGGTTCACCCTCGCATTTACTTTCATGAGTTTAGTGTGCCTGTCATTTGCAGAATGAGGTCCCCAAAAGGTGAATTTAGTGATGCTATCCCACATAGCGGGCTAGCATCACCAAGTTCCCCCTCTGGGGACCTCATTCTGCATGGCCTCATATGCTATGGGAGACATACAATGTAGACTTAGATTGAAGTTCCCAAATGGTGAATATTGTGATGTACACCGATTGGGAGCCCTGATGCAATGTGTCGTCTGCCAATTTGGGGATATAGAGAAACTAAAACCAAAAAAAAGAAATAGAATCAATGTGAAGAAGTTTCTATAGAAATTTGATAACAAAGAAAATTTCCAAAGATGAGGCCTAATGAGGTCCACAGAGGGTGAATTAGTTATGTTAGCCCGCTATGTGGGATAACATCACTAAATTCACCCTCTGGGGACCTCATTCTGCAAATGACAGGCACACTAAACTCAGGCTTGCAGGTAATATCATGCAGTGCTATTCAATAGCAACCCAAGTAAGAATTAAGTGTCTCCA
Organism: Siphonodentalium dalli; assembly: GCA_032622095.1. NCBI lineage: Eukaryota > Metazoa > Mollusca > Scaphopoda > Gadilida > Siphonodentaliidae > Siphonodentalium > Siphonodentalium dalli. The sequence continues at coordinate 197,677,920 of CP136063.1, forward strand.
CTTTACAAACTAATCCACCCCAGTATTAGTGTTAACCCATAGAGAGCCTCACATAGACTGGAGCAGACGACACTGTAGTGCATGCTTCCATCTGTGTGAGGCTTTGTGATAACTTTAATATTTGAGGTGATATATATATAAAGAATAACATTTAACTCATAGGGAGCCTCACACAGATGGAAGCATGCACTACGGAGTGTGGTCTGCTCCAGTCTATGTGGGGCTCTCCATGGGTTAATAAAGGGTTTAGGGTTTAAAGAGAAGAGGAAGTAGGTTCATGTGAAATAACATAATGGTTTCTGAAACAACGACAAGTACATGAAAAAATAGATTTACTTTGTTCTTATTTTCAATATTTACTCTCCAATGATGAGATTCAAGTCTGAGTTTAGTGTGCCTCTCATTTGTAGAATGAGGTCCCCAGAGGGTGAATTTAGTGATGCTATCCCGCAAAGTTTCTTTATTATTAAATTTCTATAGAAACTTAGATTCTATTTTTTTAGTTTAGTTTCTCTATATCCCCAAATTGGCAGACAACGCATTGCATAATTGAGGTTCCCAATGGGTGTACATCACTATATTCACTATTTGGGAACTTCAATCTGAGTCTATGTCTTGCAAAGCAAATGAGGCCATGCAGAATGAGGCCCCCAGAGGGTTAATTTGGTGATGCTAGCCCACTGTGCAGGATAGCATCACTAAATTCACCATCTGGGGACCTCATTCTGCAAATGACAGACACACTATATATAAACTCAGGCTTGATGAGATTTTGCATGTCAAAACAGTCATTATGTAAACATTGCTGTTACAGTGGAATTACCGATAATAGCACAATTAGTCCAATAAGATACCAAAGTTTAATAAAAACCAAATGTGGTATTCTGAGATAAATAAATCAATAGTTAACATTTATTTAATGAGTCGGTAGGTTCTGGTTTTGAACTAATTACTAATAAATTGGATTCATCAAGTTCGCTCGATTGAGAAATTTTTGTAGCTTTTTTTACTTTTAGACTGTCGTGATTGTTTATACGATCTGTCAGTTGATCATGTCATGTTCTTCTTAGTGGTGATATTTTAAAATTTAACAGACTTTTATATTTTTGGCACCGTGAATACCTAGGGTCCCTTCAGTGGTGATATTTTTACAGACTTTTATATTTTTTGCATATTTGCCCACTGCGAATTCCTTGGTCCCTTTAGTGGTGTTGTGTTACTGTTTACAGACTTTTATATTTTTTGCACATTTACCAACTGCGAGTGCCTTGGGTCCTTTAGGTGGCTTAAATGTGAGTGATTCCAGTTACTGTGATCAGAAGAATGAAAATACTTTTGGAGCCCTTCAATTGGCATCACCATGATCATTGACAACAAAATCGGACAAGCTATGATTTATATATACAACATCATAAGTTGTCTCTGGAATAATGGAGATTTGATACCTAGATGTAGAGCATCCAACCCAATGATTAGACTCCTGCGAATGTTCGAGATTCAATTTGCTATGAAATTACGCAAAAGGTTTGATTTAGGGGTGCCACGATTAATCGTATAATCGATGAACCGTTGATAAAGCCGATAATCGATTACCATTTCCATCGTCGATTAATCTGTGTTATTTATTTCGGATGTCAGAAGATGCCGGGTATTATTGAATACCATGTTTATTTTACACAGTTCTATCTACAACCGAGGTGTTAACATCCTTTGATCGCGTACCAATGAGATTCCAATAACATGAGTACTATTGATATATGTTGGAAACAGTCGGCAGTTCATTTGATGATGCGACATGGTTTCTCGTCGGATCGTTTTATATTCTACAAATTGGCCGCACTGCAGATTTGAACACATTGCGACATCGTTGTATATTTTAGTATACTTGAAAGGTGGCAATATGTTTTGAAATGTGCCGACTGTCACTGTGTTCAATGAACTGAATGCACTCGCCTTTGAATCTAATTGGACCAATGGGATGTTGATTGACATTCTCTCTAAAACCAGGGAACAATATACCGGTATATATACATGTATGGTATTTTAATCAGTGATGTTCTCCCCAATTGCATTGCAAGTGTACTTTGTTTGTATCCGTACAAATGTATACTTAGAAGTTACTAGTAAAGGCTATCGCATATCGTGTGGTGATTGCTGATTGAAACAGACTGTTATCAAATACTTAAATTGCTCTGAGTCATGCAATTTGCAGGTGCCAGGGGCACATGTTTGTGATTGTTAACCACGTTCTGGAAGTTTGATGAAACTTATAGTTTCCATAACATTTGATTCCTTTATTTAGGAACAACCGGCGGTCCATTGTTCATTCCTACTTTTGTATTGTTTGTTTATGTGGCTATTCCTAAAACTTAAATTAATTGCTACGTTCGTTCTATTGAACTCACAAATTATAACTATAACATCGCTGAGAACTGTGCTGGTATTCAATACATTGTGCTCATTGGTCATTAACAGTGGTTTATGATGCATTTTATTAACGTAAAAATTACATCAGCCAATGTCTCAAATGACCAGCTGGCAGTGACAGTGCAGTTATTGAGTTAACGAGCACCCAGTCAATAGGCCATATTACGGTATTCTTCCACTGATGTTATTAATATTAGGTATGATTAATCGATTATAGTCGATTATTGACGACCGATTATCAAAATCAATAGTCGTGGCACCTCTAGTTTGATTTTCCAGTATAATAATGTATAATCAACCAAAATATGACAGCATAGGGGCATGATGAACAGACTTTCATTTTTGAGGCGCGCGATCGCTCTTGCGCACCATCGCGCGGCTAAAATTGAAAACCAGCGAGCGAGCGATTGCGCACCTAGGACAAATACAGAGAGCGAACCTGATAACACTATTTTCAGTGTCTACCCATGAATTCTCCGAAACCAACATTCATTGTTGGCATACATCAAAAGGTGAGTCCCTCGTGCCACAATGATTGGCAGTTTAAGTTATTGAGGTCACACGGTGTGAAGTGTCGAATGCACTATCTGTCTGAGACTGAATGATTCGAAGCTAAAAATACATTTCTATGTATGGCTTATGACGTCACATAAATTCCTGGAAAATCAAAGCGAGACCACGTGGCCGGGAGATGTTGATATTTATTCTGTCAGCATGGAATCGGAGTATTAAATTGATTCCTTATTAATAATTATGAATTACAATTAATATAGGAGCATGTACAATATAAAACATAGTGTGTAACATTCACTTGTGCTTATGGATAGTGGATTAAGCAGTGTTAAACCATCAAAGAGATTCACTGGACATCGATCGTCAGTAAACTAATTCAATTTACGCGGAATTTATTAATGTATTTCCGCTGTTTATTTTATCTTGATAGAAACTGCGCGCCTGGCCAAACCCAGCGAGCGGGACTCTGCGCGCCTACATTTTCTAAAAATGAAAGTCTGGATGAATTGATGAATTACTCATCATGTAAGTTTTTGTAATCGCTGGCGACGAAAACAAATTGTTAAAGTAGCTGAACTTTTGATTATTTGGTTCCACTCGATGTAAAATCTCCACACCCCCTAGCCTCTCCCCATTCAATTTTCAAAATTTGATTCGACGAAAAAATTGTGATTCGCTGGAGCCTACCAATGATGTTAACAGAGACAACAGATTTGTCCGCACAACAATGGGCCAACAAACGCAAGATAGGTGTGATTTTCAGAGATATTGAAGAAATAACTCTTTTTGTGAGTTATAGCCGAAAAGTTTGAAGACAAATTCTATAACTTCGTTCACTTTTGTGATTACTTCACTTCATTCCGTTCTATTTGGTTTCGAATTCAGCGAAATCGGAACAATCCAACTGGGAAATTTTCATATCAATGAGTAAAACATGCTGCTTTCAGTCGAGATATCGTACACAAATTAAAAACAAGACCATGGACAGTGGTTTTCGTGATAGATGGTCTAAAACACTGGGCCAAAATGCTAAAGAAATATTCAGCAGGGAGTTGGTCGTTACATATCTCTAGTATTTCAAATTAGGTTCCTTATGCAGGATTGTAATAGTCATTCATCACTGTGATTGGGAATAAATAAAAAAATAAATCATCCCTCCTGCACTGATCTGAAAATAAATTGCCTGAGAAACAATTATTAAATTGGAATGGCTGTAATTAAACTTACATCCTAGGCCTGCTGATGGGAAAATGAAACCCGCTGATCCAGTACTCGGTGGAAAGATGACAGCAACAAAGATACAGAGCACATACGCTGAAGCCATTTGTTCAAACCATCGTCATCATGTATGAAAAATGTGCACTCCGTGCCTGGAAAGAAAATATATCTCAAAACCATCGTGTATGAAACCTGTGCAACTCCATCCCCCGAAAGGTAATACATCTCAAACCATCGTGTATGAAACATGCACATCACTGTGCCCGGAAAGGAAATATATCTCAAAACCATCGTTTATGAAACTTGTGCAACTCTGTGCTTGCAAAGATAATACATCTGAAACTATTGTGTATGAACCTGTGCAACTCAATGCCCGGAAAGGAAATACATATGTAACAATAAAGCCTAAAAATAATAAAGCTGGCGTTCAGATGTGCCGTAATGATAGATGTAGCTCTACCTATACATATTACCACTTGATTCAGGGACCATATGTATTTATAATATTAACTTTTATATAAGTTATGATTCACAAAGAAGCAGATCCCAATATCAGACTCGCATCAGGTGGGCTAGCGTTACCAAATTCACCCTCTGGGGACCTCATTCTGCTTAGGCATCAACTGCTATGGGAGACGTATGATCAGATTGTAGTAGGTGATGTTAGTGTAAACATAACTATACATACATGTATGCCAGTTCTGGTTAAAACAGAGACTCGACAGCTATTGCAGTACTGAATCAGGATAATTTGGGGAGGATTTCCAAAGATAATTATGTCAGTTCATGCAAAGTTAGTGATATCAAACACATCGGTACTTTCCGTCGATTCCGCTGAAGGTACACTTGGAAGCACACAGTCATATGATATTGAAAAATGCCCTTGCCCCTCTGAATATTCATACATGTATATTACCGATTCTTCGATTGTGTGGTGGCGGTACAACAATAAGTCTGTTAGCCTATATACTAGTACACATTTTGCGCTACAAACAATTACATTTGGACACAAACAGAATGATAATGTAATTATGCCCCCCCCCATATTAATCATCTTTCCCTTCATGACTACAAGGCTGATTCGGCAAAATCAAACATGTATGTTAATTAATGCAATTAATATATGTAATAACTAATAAAGATAGTGACCATTCATACTGATCATATCTGACATGAATTCATTATTCTGTCAGCATTATGATGATTGTGTACAATAGAGGGGTCTGAAATAGGTAAGCCGATTCGACGAGGGTGATGATTGGTCAAATTCATATCCAAAGTAAAAACGGCCGATATAAATAGATGAATATCATAAATAAATAATAATCGGTGTCCCTTCAGCATCATTACTTTCTTAAATTTTGAAAGCGAAATTTTCTAAGGCCAGCAATGTCTCAGAAAAAATGAAAAAAATCACCTTTGACCCAAAATTTTAGGTGGCGAGCACCAATTGACCCACAACAACGAATTGAAGACAATAAAAATAGAGTTTGAATTTCAACCTTCAATGTTACTGGGCTAAGATTCTACCACTCACAAAAAAGATTCTACCACTCACTAAAAAGATTCTACCACTCACTAAAAAAAGGAGCCTTTATTCAGGATTGCACAATGGGCCTATGGCCTCTGTGTACACTTCATGCACATTACAGACAGGTCCTACTCTTTTATATATAGTTATCATATTATTATGCTACATGTACTTCAATATATCCTCAGGCAAATAGGTTCATATTGGACCTAAATCTTGACGTTGGTTCATATTGGACTTATCTGGTTCTGATATAAGCCCATAGTGAACTTATACCCAATATTCTGTTGGATGGCGTGGGCCACAGTGAAAACACATCTATAAAGAGTGTACATCTGGTGCTGACATAGGCCCATAATGAGCGCATTTGCTTTTTTTAATATTTATTTAATTAATTTTTTTAAGTAATAATTTTTTTAAACTAACAGCGTTATAACCTCTGCCAGGGTACACCGAGTCACCACACCAAATTTGGTTGAAATTGGTCTAGGGCTCTGGGAGAAAAATCTGGAGAGACAGACAGATGGACAGACAGATCCTACTCTTTTTTTTTTTACAGATTTATTCACTCATGTGGTCAAAGTATGACATTGGAGCATTGACATATATGTTTACAAATAGTAATACATAAATTGTAATACATAAATTGTACGCATGCATTGTAAGTATACAATACTCAATAGTGTTGGGGTTGGGTGCTGTGGGTGGGGGTCTTTTCGTTATTACTAAGTTCATTTTTGATTCTTCGTGGTCGATGCCAGGTATTATACATGGGTATACATAGAAAGTAGAGGTGCCACGATTATTGATTTTGATAATCGATAATCGGTTGTCAATAATCGACTATAATCGATTAATCGTACCTAATAACTTCAGTGGAAGATTTCCGTAATATGGCCTATTGACTGGGGGCTGGTTAAATGCACTGTCGCTGATTGTGGCATCGGCTGATGTAATTTTTTACATTAATAAAGTGCATCATAAACCACTGTTAATGACCAATGAACACAATGTATTGAATACCACCACAGTTCTCGGCGATGTTATGATTATAATATTTGTGAGTTCATTTGAACGAACGTTGCGATTGATTTCAGTTATGAATAGCCAAACATACAAACAATATAAAAGTAGGATAGTTAGAAACTATAAGTTACATCAAACATCCAGTGCGTGGTTAACAATCACAAACGTGTGCCCCCACCCGCAAATTACAGGATTTAGAACAAGTTAAGTATGATACACGATAACCTGTATTAGTAACATCTAAGGTGACAGTCGGCACATTTCAAAGCCATAGTGCCACCTGTCAAGTTTAAATTTATATACAACGACGTCACCATAAGTTCAAAGCTGCAGTGCCACCGATTTGTAGAATATACAATGGGCCGAATAGTAACCATGTCGCATCATCAAATGAACTGCCGAGTGTTTGCAACATAAGTTAGTAGTACTCATGTTGTCGGAATCTCTTTGATTAAATTGATGTTGTTAACCCTTCGGTTGTAGATTAAACTGTGTAAAAGAAACACCGTATTCAATAATACCCGGCATTTTCCAACGTCTGAAATAAATAACGCAGATTAATCGACTATGGCAATGGTAATCGATTATCGGCTTTATCAACGGTTCATCGATTATACGATTAATCGTGGCACCCCTAATAGATAGATAAAAATAAATGTTTTAATTCAACCCCCACCTGCATCACATGCATAATAACTGTTTTATTTGTACTGCACACTTCTGCACAGTTATTTTTTTTACAATTTTTTATAATTTTAATAATTTTTTCTTATATTCTTTAACAATTTTATAAGTTCACCCATACAGAGCCCCAGACAAACATGAGCAGACGACACTCAGTACACATGTTTCTATATATGTGTGGGGCTCCCTGCAGGGTTATTGACAAAGAAAATGGTGCAGCCAACTTACATATGGAACACAGTGACTTTGGAATGTTTTTTTTTATTTTATGTCCTAAAAATTGTTAAAGAATGTAAGAAAATTTTATAAAAAAAAAAATGATAAAAAAATGTTAGGCCAATGCATTCTCTTATATATGCGAGGCGACCTATGGTCGACTCGCATATATAAAAGAATGCATTGTCACAGGGTATTACTCTATAATATATATAATGTGACAGATATCACATGCATACGGTTTCTCCCTCCGTGTGGATCGACCTTAATGTTGTTACCAATATGGCTGTGCACTGGGATGGGCTATCCCATAGTTTACACAAACATAGGGAAATGGTGGATTTAGCACCGTCAAGTTCAACTATAATAGTTAAATATAACTATAATAGTTGAATTCAGGATGTGCCGCACCTGATATATAGTATGGCTGCGCTTTCTGGTAACCTATAGTTTCCACAAAAATAGGGAAATGGTGGATTTAGCACTGTCAAGTTCAACTATAATAATAAAATATAACTATAATAGTTGAATTCAGGATGTGCCTAGACCCATATGTATGGGAGGCCAAATTCACATTTAATAATGAATTACGCTTAAGTGCAATTGATTGTGCTTAAGCGCAAATAATTACACTTAAGCGCAATCAATTACGCTTGAGCGCAAATACCACATATTGTGCTTAAGCACAAATATGGCATTTATGCTTATGTGCAATGAATTGCGCTCAAGCGCATTTAATTGCACTTAAGCACAATTCATTACGAATTGCGCTTAAGCGTAATTGTAACTACTATCTAACCTACCCCTAAACTATTGGAATGACCTGGTGTATCACCTAGCAACACAAGAGAAGCATTGGGCTAATTATAACCTGTTTTAATTAGCATGAGTTCTCAACAGTCAACTGAGAATTTGTACAACAATGATAATCCCTAATTACATATTATCAGAATCCCTATATCCAAAGAATTGATGTCTCCTTCCCGGAACTCTAGTATTTTTTTATATAATTTTTTTTAAAGTATTTTTGCACAGATTTGGGCCACTATGGTCATATAGCATGCATGTGGTGTCACTTTATGAGGGCTTGCTTACCTCATATTGTTTACTTATTGACTTAAATCAGGGGAAAAACCCTATTTTCATATTATCAGCATCCCTACCCAAAAATTGGTGTCTTATTCCTGGAGCTAGTAGTAGTAGTGTTTTTTATTAAATCAGCATCTCTTGCACAGATCTATAGTATTTCTATGGTCATATAGGGTGATTGTGGTGTCACTGAGGGCTTGCTTCCCACATATGATGTGCCTGTATACAGGAAAATTTAAGAAAATCAAAGTCGCCCCAACTAATACAGAAGGTATAATGCTACTGCGAGTAGCCCCAACTAATACAGAAGATAACACAATGCTATCACGAGTCGCCCCGACTAAAACAGAAGGTATAATACTATTGCGAGTCAGCCATTTTGATAAAGAAATTGGGCTAGCTCCCTACCCATCCAAAGCAATGAAAACAAGAGGTGATATGTTAAAAGGAGTTAAGGCTAAGTTATGGACAGGGGCGTAGCGGGCATACAATTATTTGTACGGCCGAATAATAGGGGCACAATTCACATACCGCCTTATTTGGACTTGTGTTCGGTATTCATAGAGTTAGCCGCCATCTTGCCGAACTCTGGTTTACGTGATGACAGCTAATATTGTACACAAACCTACCAATAACTAAACTTCTAATAGGTCAAATTGCATCAAACTTCACATATCACTAACTTGCATATACACACACATCTTTATAAACTTTATTTCATATATTTCCCTTATATACGCCTTATTTGGACTTGTGTTCGGTATTCATAGAGCTAGCCGCCATCACGCCGGACTGACTCGGCGTGAAATTATATAAAACTTTCAATAACGTACGTAACTTTTAATCGGCCAAATTGCATCAAACTTCACATATCACTAGCTCACATATACACACACATCATTATAAACTTTATTTCATATATTTCCGTCTTTTAACCCTTATTTTGACTTGTTTTCGGTTGTGTTCGGTTATGTTCGGTTGTGTTCGGTATTCATAGTGACCGCTTTTTTCCGGAAATATTTTTTATCCAACTTCAGCAGTGTGCGAGAATGTCTGACAAGTACATGTACATACACCATCTCTGTATGAAGGTGGACAACATGAAATCGGGTATCACTTCCGACGTTAATGAGGAATTTGCTCATCCAAAATCCCCCACCAAATTGCATGTGTATTAAGCATTATAATCAATGCTGGAAAAGGTGCAAAGAAAATCAGCACGGCCGGTTCATCACCAGAGACTACACCTCACGAGATAAGGGCTGCGTCACCAGAATGCTAAAAAATCTGGAACTTCCACCTCTAGAAGAGTGTCGCAGAAATAAACGCCTGGCCCTATTTTACAAAGTGGTTCAAGGGTCGGCCCCCGCAATATCACCCGATAAGGCGATAACTACCTGAAAAAAACAAACCCATCGAAAAGGAAGATCAAGGCAAAGAAATACGAAGACTGTGTCTATACCAACATTGTGGAACAGTCTGAGACCAACAACAAACAATCATTCCAACCAATACAGGCAAACTCAGACCAGTTCAAGTATTCCTTATTCCCGCGCACCATCGTGGACTCAAATAAACTTGACGATGACACGGTCAACGCCGCAGATATCGAAACATTAAAAGCGGCACTCACTAGGAGCGAAAAATAAATGCGCTCTCTCCACCGTCCCATAAAAGCCAAACTGGTCACTGTGACCTATACAGATACAGATACAGATATTAAATGTGAATTTGGCCTCCCACTAGCATACATAGTATGACTCATGAGTCTGTCACATATGTTTTGTAATTGTTTTCAACACTAAAACTGTAAATATGCACTATTTTTTGCTATTTTATAATTCATAAATAAGCATAACCTTACATTATGTAACCTTATGTTTGAAACTTTGAAGATAAGCAGCTGATAAGAACCCGGAAGTGAAATTGAAAAAAAAAAAACACTCCCAGTGAAACTGGTGTGATGATTTGAGGAAGGAACACCACGTCGCAAAAAATTAAATTGAGAAATTTGGACGAATGAGATGACGAGATGATTATGATGAAAGTTAACTGACCGCGGTTTTACTGCGGTGGAACTGAGATGGTTTTTTTTCTTCAAAAAACAAATCCACCTTTCTGCGTGGCGCGCGGAAATGGAAACTCCTACAATCTATTTTTAGATTGGGATTTTCCAAGCTTGCCTGCTTGTGGAATTCCCTCCTTCAGACGAGGAGCACCCCGGTATATTGGGTATACAACCGGGAATATAATAATACAACATTCCCTGGTATACAAGAAAACCATAGTCAGAAATGGTAACGCGCTCAAGATCATATATTATATACCCACGATTGTAATTATTATCTATACTATATATTTTGAGACTTCGTATATATATATATATGTGTGTGTGTATGTATGTACTTCATAGAATCGAAAACGGTTCGCTCGATTGAGTTCAAACTTCCCATCTAAATGTAAAATACAACCGAAACGACCGTGGTCGCGGTTTAGAAAAGCTCAGAGCACCCGTTCTCCAATATCAAATCACCGCAAAGGCACGGCGTGGGTTAATCAAGTGATTATTTAATGAGCGTTTGTTTTTGACGCATCTCTATAAAGAGCGTCTGTTTGCCATTCAACGTTATTTGCATCTGCAGAGAGATATACGGAACATACATTAAATTTAAAAAACATTTGTTTCTGACCAACCCTGCGAGCACGGATGGCGCGCTTTGTTTTTACAGTATATACTTATATACCGAAATCATCCCAGATAATCACGAATATAGCATCAGATTTCTCCCCAGATATACCGTTATAAAGCTACTGGAATCTGCCAATCTACGGGAAATTCCAGGGAATGCCGATTGAGCTCAAACTTGCTACCTACAGGAAGTGTCATATATATGAGTGTGTCCTTTATAGACTCGAACCGATTGAGCTCTAACTTGCTAAATAAGAAAATAGCCCCCAAGCCGTAAATATCAACAACAACGATATTACTAAATACACGTTTTCGGCAATGTGAGAGTTTTCGGGGAGCCGTGATGCCAACAACAACGACCCGAAGCCCTGAATGCCAACAACAGATCCAATGCAATGTTATCTATTATGCAGAGAGATTTCACGACATTACGACGGGTACGGCAGACTCAAAATATTATGCAGACAGATTTCCCGACGGGAAGCGTTTGTTTTAAATTCAATGCAATGTTATCGTAGAGAGATTTCACGAAACAAAGAATGCGTTGTCTGTCGTTCCTAGGAAGGGGGGATTTCTACGGGTAAATTTTTCCGCCAGAAACAAAAAAAATAATTAAAACAATTTACAATTTAATTAAAACAATTTAAAATTTAAAAAAATTAACAATAAAAAAAAACAATTCAGAAACAAAATATATTAAATTTAAAAAACATTAAATTCATATTCAAAAATGTCATGTTTCTGAAACAAAGCCATGGGACGAATGCCGCCAGTGGCGGGCTAACCTGCTATCTACTATATAATTTGAGATCTACGTATATATGTGTGTATATGTGTACTTCATGGAATCCAAAACGCGTGTTCAGATTGAGCTCAATTTTCGTATATAAGTGTAAAATCACACCGACACGGCCGTGGTCGCGTTTTGGAGAAGCTCAGAGCACCGTTTCTCTAATCCCAAATCACCGCAATCGGCACTTCGAAGTTAATAGCGTTGATATATAAAAAGCGTTAGTTTTCCGCAGTGTCTATATAAAGAGCGTCGTTTTCGCTATCTACTTATCTGTATGACGGGAGTCGCTCGAAATATTATGCAAGAGAGATTTCAATTCAATGCAATGTTATCGCTCGAAATATTATGCAGAGAGAGAAGCGTTTGTTTTCAATGCAATACCGGATTCGACATCAAGCGTGAATGCTTATGTGAGTCGTTTCCGGGAATCAGTGTTTAAAAAAAAAGAAAACAAAGAATGCGTTGTCTGTCGTTCCTAGGAAGGGGGGGGGGATTTCATCGGGTTAAATATTGACCATCTCGTAAGGGTGGACGAGCGTTAGTTTTCCGCAGTGTCTATATAAAGAGCGTCGTTTTCGCTATCTACTTATCTGTATGACGGGAGTCGCTCGAAATATTATGCAAGAGAGATTTCAATTCGATGCAATGTTATCGCTCGAAATATTATGCAGAGAGAGAGAAGCGTTTGTTTTCAATGCAATACCGGATTCGACATCAAGCGTGAATGCTTATGTGAGTCGTTTCCGGGAATCAGTGTTAAAAAAAAAAGAAAACAAAGAATGCGTTGTCTGTCGTTCCTAGGAAGGGGGGGGGGGGATTTCATCGGGTTAAATATTGACCATCTCGTAAGGGTGGACGAGCGTTAGTTTTCCGCAGTGTCTATATAAAGAGCGTCGTTTTCGCTATCTACTTATCTGTATGACGGGAGTCGCTCGAAATATTATGCAAGAGAGATTTCAATTCGATGCAATGTTATCGCTCGAAATATTATGCAGAGAGAGAGAAGCGTTTGTTTTCAATGCAATACCGGATTCGACATCAAGCGTGAATGCTTATGTGAGTCGTTTCCGGGAATCAGTGTTAAAAAAAAAGAGAAAAAACAAAGAATGCCTTGTCTGTCGTTCCTAGGAAGGGGGGGGATTTCATCGGGTTAAATATTGACCATCTCGTAAGGGTGGACAACCTCTGTCAGGGGCTGCTCAATGGCCACGGGCAGTTAAATAACGGGGAAGTTTAGGACGGGTACCATGAATTAACTCATTGAAAAACAAAGAATGCGTTGTCTGTCGTTCCTAGGAAGGGGGGATTTTTCATAAAAAAAAAAAATTAAATTATAAAAAAGAATTAAATTAAATTAATAATTAAATAAATTATAAAAAAAACCGTTGTGGTCGCGTTTTGGAGAAGCTCAGAGCACCTTTTCTCCCTTCCCAATCATCAAAATCACCGCAATCGGCACTTCGGAGTTAATAGCATTGATATATAAAGAGCGTTAGTTTTCCGCAGTGTCTATATAAAGAGCGTCGTTTTCGTTATCTACTTATCTGTATGACGGGAGTCGCTCGAAATATTATGCAAGAGAGATTTCAATTCAATGCAATGTTATCGCTCGAAATAGAGAGAGAAGCGTTTGTTTTCAATGCAACACCGGAATTAAATTAAGAGAGAGAAGCGTTTGTTTTCAATGCAAAAAAGAATTAAATTAAATAAATAATTAAATAAATATTAAAAAATTCAAAAAAACATAAAAAATTCAAAAAAACATAATACAAACAAAATAATTCAAAAAATGTCATGTTTCGGACAAACGCCGCCGGTGGCGGGCTATTAAAATTTTTTAAAAAACATAAATTAAATTTAAAAAACATTAAATTAATATTAAAAAATTCAAAAAAACATAATATTAAAAATTAAAAACAAATATAAATAAAAACAAAATAATTAAAAAAATGTCATGTTTCGGACAAACGCCACCGGTGGCGGGCTAACCTGCTAGTCTATATATATATTTTGAGATTTCCGTGTGTATATCCTTTATAGACTCGAAGACGCCTCGACCGATAGAGCCCAAACTTCCTATCTAAGGATAAAAAGCCACGGGAAGTGTCATCGCACCGCTTCTGAGAACGTCCGACGATCCGAGCACTCATTCACCATGGTGTGTCCTTGGAATCGAGGGGTTAAAATACTTGCCGAAATTTTAGAGTTACTTCGCCTACATCATACGGAAACATGTGATGGCAGAATTCGCGTTTTTTGTTTCCAAGTTTTCTCCAATCGATTCTCTTAAAATGCACCCTAATCATCCCCCAAATGCTTCAATATGCATGACAATCTATTAGTATAACAAAACCCCAAAGTGTTCGCAACGCCGCGATATAGGCAACGTGGCCAACATCCTATCATTATGCGCTATTTCGTTGTTGCGAAATGGGCCAGTTGGTTTGTGGTTCCGTGAGCCCGATAACCAGAACTGAGTCGTTTCATAAAAAAAAAATGAATGTGTAATCAGCATGTCTGTCTGTCCGTCCGTTCGTCCGAGATGGTTTCTGATTGATAACTTCAGTATTAGTTAACTTATTCCAATGTGACATGTCCGTGATATTTCTACAATGTGAGAGTTGGAGTATAGTACATCTTCAATTATACAAATACATTCTGGTGAATGTAATGATCAAAAATGGTCAACTCGGGACGGGTACCTTGAAAAACACAAATTAATGGATCGACCAAAGCCATGGGACCAATCCCGCCAGTGGAGGGCTAATCTGCTAGTCTATCTATTATATATTTTGGAAGATCTGTATGTGTGTCTGTGTGTGTGTCTGTCTGTTTCCAATGGACTCGAAAACGGCCGAGCCGATTTCGATGAAACTTGGTATGTGAGGGTATTTTCGGCCGGGGAGTGACATAGGCCTATTAATTTGCCCGTGCGACGTGACATTGACCTTGAACTCGGGTAATTTCAAGGTCAAACGCACGAATATCAATGGATTTCGATGAAACTTGGTATGTGGGGGTATATTCGACCGGGCAGAGCCATAGGCCTATTAATTTGCCCGTGCGATGTGACCTTGACCTTGAAATCGGGTAATTTCAAGGTCAAACGCACGAATATCACGGGATTTCGATGAAACTTGGTATGTGGGGGTATATTCGGCCGGGCAGTGCCATAGGCCTATTAATTTGTCCGTGTGACGTGACCTTGACCTTGAAATCTGGTAATTTCAAGGTCAAACGCCCGACTATCACGGGATTTTGATGAAACTTGGTATGTGGGGGCACTTTCGTATGGGGAGTCTCATAAGCCTATTCATTTGCCCGTGCGACGTGACCTTGAAATCGGGTCAATTCAAGGTCAAATCGCGAATTTTGATGGGATTTCGACGAAATATGATACGTAGGGTTACTTTTGTACACTGAGTGTATTGGCCGGGTCGAGTCGTGACCAGACCTGACCTTGACCTTCAAAATGATCAATTCGAGGTCAAATCGGGTAAAACCGGATGGATTTCGACGGGTACTTTTGTCGGGTACTTTTGTCCGGGCAGTGTTTTGGACGGGTCAAATCGTTACCCCACCTGACCTTGACCTTCAAAATGGTCAATTCAAGGTCAAAGACCGGACGAAGTCGGGTCACCTTCTAGTACTATATATTTTGAGAATTCCGTATATATATGTACTTCATAGAATCGAAAAAGGTTCGCTCGATTGTGTTAAAACTTCCCATCTAAATGTAAAAAATTTCGTACTTAATTTCGTACTTAGGAGTTCCAAGGAACGGGGGAGATTTTTATCGGGTAAGTTTTTCCGCCCGAGGTGATCTTCACCTTGAAACGGGTACCCACAAATGATATATATGTGTGTGTCCTTTATAGACTCGGACCGATTGAGCTCAAACTTGGTGTCTACGGGAAGTGTCATGGACGGGTTAAATTGTCACCCGACCTGACCTTGACCTTGAAAATGATCAATTCAAGGTCAAATCGGGTAAAATTGAAAAAAGGCACAATTAACTCATTGAAAAACAAAAAATTAAATTAAAAAATTTTAATTAATTAAAATTTTTATTTAAAACATAAAACATTGTCATGTTTCTGACCAAGCACGCCAGTGGCGGGCTAACCTGCTAGTCTACTATATATTTTGAGAACTCCGTATATATGTATAACCGTTTATATAGTACTTGAGCGTAGAGTTGTATATATGATCCAAAAGAATGGAGACACAAGACTTATAAATGATACTAAGCACGAAAGGCCTCTAGACTTACAAATGTATTAAATGATCGTTTTATAAGTCATGTCTCCATTCTTTTGGATCATATATATATATATATATATATATATATATATATATCTATATATATAGCTATATATATATATATATATATATATATATATATATATATATATATATATATATATTATATTAGTAATTTCCGAAAAGTTTTTCCTAATGCGACACTTCATTTTCAGGAAATAAATATCTCATTCAGTTTAGATTCTAGGGACCAGGATGTTCTGCGTGCCATTAACAGCCAAGCTCGTCAGACACAGAACCTCAAGGTCATACAGGCAATACCCCCCGCGACTTTCACGTGGAGAATGACAACATCCACTGGACATCACAGACGGCGGCGAAAATCTACCAAGGCTGGACCAACATCTTTAAAGGTCATTTAAACTAATTCCTCAGAAGGGCATCAGCCATGCGGAAAGAGTCGGTCTCGGCACCGAGATAGTCAATCTTGTACCCGACCTTTCCCTGAGCGCTGGTGAGAAATCAATACTTAGGTATGGTCTAACCTTTGTTCCTACCCCACCCGATCTCAAAGAAACACCACATGTTGTTGAGACGGAGGATGGAACATTGGTTTTACCAGACTCTATGTATGCCATGGAAATGAACGGCGGTCCAGCAAGCATGCAATTTAGGGAAGTAACAGCTATGGCTGATTTCTTTCGCAATTCGACAGGTTTAAAAGATCAATTTAAAGAACCTTCGATATGGACCCCCTCTGATCGCCAGATTGACCACTCCATTCCCGAGGTCGCTGGCTTAGTCAAAACCGACATCACAAATTTACCAAAATTTCACAACGAGGATAACCTCACTAAAGTTGAAAGAACTGCACTAAAAACTCTTCGCAGCAATAAAAACATTGTAATCAAACCTTGTGACAAAGGCAGCTCGCTCGTCATCATGTCTAAAGAAAATTACATTCTAGAAGCGACGCGCCAATTAAGCAACACTAAATATTACAAACCATTGGATGAGCCAATTTGGAAATCCAATGTTTTAAAATTCAATCTCATTCTCAAAAGCTTGCTGGACCAGGACGTTTTAAAGAAAAAACATGTTCAGTATCTAATTGCAAAACCTGAATCCAATAATAGGACATTTTATTTGCTACCTAAAATACACAAACCTTTGAGCTGTTGGACTAATCCATACACACCACCCGGTCGCCCCATCATCAGCGACGTGGCTTCGGAGTCGTACCACATTTCGGAGTTTATTGATTTCTATTTGAAACCAATTGCTACCCGCCATCCGAGCTATCTAAAAGACACGGAGGACTTCCTCATTAAATTGTCGAAAATTGAAGTTCCATCTTCTGCTTACCTAATTAGTCTCGACGTGGAATCTATGTATACAAATATTGGAATCGATGCCGGATTAAAGTCAATTAAGAATGCATTTGATTTCCACCATGATCCTCATAGACCTGGAGATGAACTACTTCAATTATTAGAACTTTCTCTTAAAGGGAATGACTTTGAATTTAATGGACGATATTATTTACAGGTCTCCGGCTGCAGTATGGGCAAGAAGTTTAGTCCTAATTTTGCCTCAATTTTTGTTGCAGAGTGGGAGAAAGGCGCCTTAGCCAAATCTGATAAACAACCATTAGCCTATTACAGATTCTTGGACGACATATTTATCATTTGGACTCATGGTCTGGATGAGTTTAGGGTGTTCTTGGACATCTTGAACAGTCATGACAAATCAATCAAACTCAAAGAATCAATATCGCAAACCAGCATTGATTTCCTTGATTTAACAATATTTAAGGGCCCACAATTTACATCATGCAACATTTTAGATACAAAACTTTTTACGAAACCAACGGACTCTCACCAGCTTCTTCATCGTAAATCTTTCCATCCGCCAAAACTGTTCAATGGATTGATTAAATCTCAAATCATTCGATACCACCGGAACTGCACGAACAGAAGCGACCTAAATCAAGCTTGTTCAGTGCTGTTCCAGGCTTTACGACCGCGCGGCTACTCTAGTAGATTACTGCGCCAAGTAAAGTCCGAAACTCTCAGAGAATTGGAATCGTTACGCCATGACCCAACATCGACTGAGCCAACAAGGATACGGCACAATCGACCGGTGTTGGGTAATGGTTCAGCCTCATTTTGTCACAAAAAACGATGTTACATCAATACAATAGGATATATCAATACTAGTAACACTTTCACCAGCGAACAAACACGCATATCGTATCAAATGCATAGCGAACTTAATTGTGATTCTAAAAATGTAATTTACTTAATCACATGCAAAAGATGCCGTATACAATATGTTGGACAAACAAAAACCTCTCTCAAAGTTAGAATGTCTAATCATCTTTCCAGTGTTCGCAAAAAACTCGACATGCAAATTTCCGATCATTTCAACTCATCTAATCATGACATTAAATCCCATTTCAGCTTTCAGCCAATAGAACAGACACCAATTCTAGCCGACGAAGACCAAACCGATTCAATACGCCTAGAACGCGAAAATCATTGGATGGGCGTACTTAAAACATATCTTCCGTTCGGACTTAACATTGACTACAAAGGTGTTTCTCGAAATTTCTTGTGCTTTCCTCTGATCTACAATCGTAGAAATGTTGAAATCTCAAACATTTTCAGAAAAAACTTTGCATTATTAAACACTAAATTGACCGAGCCTCTCGACAAACGGGTTATTATTGCCTACAAGAAAAATCCCAGTTTGAGAGATATGCTCGTTCGATCTAGACTCAGACCTTGATTAACACGCAGTTCAATTAGCTTTTTAGCAATTTCAACATCATTATCCTTTGTTTGTGCTCAACACAATATTTTATGTCAATTTCCGACACAACCTAACAAAATTTAGCTAGTTCCATAGAAATAATTACATAAGAAATCGGATAACCGACCTGTGCCAGCGCCCTCCACACTTTCCAAATATATATATATATATATATATATATATATATATATGTGTGTATATATGTGTGTATATATGTGCATATATATATACTTTATAGAATCGAAAACGGCTGCACCGATCGAGACCAAACTTCCCAGCTAAGGGTAAAATCCGACGGGAATGGTCGTCGCGCCGTTTTGGAGAAGCTCCGATCACCCGTTCTCCACACCCAGTCACAAAAATGACCGTCATTGGCACTGTGTGGTTAATCGCGTTGATAGTTAAAGAGCGTTCGTATCCGCAGTGTCGGTGACAAAGAGCGTATGCGTGTAGTGTGATTCATACGTCTGGGACCAGGCATAAGCGTATGTATCCAGACATGAGCGTGTTGTGTCATTCTTACGCACTTAGGGCTTCCTAGGAATGGGGGAGATTTTCATCGGGTCCGTTTTATCGGGTCAGTTTTATCGGGTCGCCGAGCCCGTGCGACGCCAGCTTCGCGCATGCGCAGACGAGATCTCGGAAACGGGTGGAGCTATCGAGACTTGAAATTTGCTATGTGAATGTATCTTGCCCCGGATACGAATTTTATCGGGTCGCCGAGCCCGTGCGACGCCAGCTTCCCACATGCGCAGACCAGATCTCGGAAACGGTGGAGCTATCGACTTGAAATTTGTTTTTTGAATAGCCCGGACAACGTCGGGCTGGGTAGAGCTATCGACTTGAACTTTGGGTTTTGAATAGCCCGGACAACGTCGGGCTCATCGGCTAGTCTATTATATATTTTTGAGACATACGGAATATATATATCCATATGTATGTCCTTTATAGACTCAAAAACGGCTCGACCGATTGAGCCCAAACTTGCTATCTAAGGGTAAAAAGCCACGAGAAGTGTCATCGGACCGCTTCTGGGAACGTCCGAACACCCCTTCGCCTGTCGCCCTGCCACCGTCGTTGGATACACGGGGATTGCCGAATGAAAATACTTGCCGAAATTTTAGAGTTACTTCGCCTACATCATACAGAAACATTATTTTCGACACACTGTTAAAAATTCTATGGAAGCAAAAATGGTCAACTCGGGACGCGTACGGGGTTACCTTGAAAAACAAAAATCGGTGGATCGACCAAAGCCATGGGACCAATCCCGCCATGATGGA
The DNA here is from genome assembly GCA_032622095.1 of Siphonodentalium dalli. Lineage (NCBI taxonomy): Eukaryota > Metazoa > Mollusca > Scaphopoda > Gadilida > Siphonodentaliidae > Siphonodentalium > Siphonodentalium dalli. The sequence goes on from CP136063.1 coordinate 197,698,466, forward strand.
AAAAGTAATGCGTGTCTCCTTCAGATCCCATGTTCTTATCCGTGTGTTCTAACTTCTACATCACACGGATATTGTTAGAGCGTCCCCAAGCAGGACCAGTTGTACATTCTTGACACATCTGCGTATAATTGAACTGCGTTGGGTATATTTCGTCTCACATAAGAACCCCCGTGCGTAAAGATTAAATTTTTGGCCGTATACTGACATGATATTGTCCCTATCCGTAATCGTAATTTTGCGAAAGGTCTCTACTATTATATTATAAGGAATAGCTAGAACATACAGAGAATTTAAATATGTTTTCATTGAATGATTTCCCACCCGATAATGTTAGTATATATAAGACGGTAGACCAATTGAACCACACATCACAATCGATCATATATAGACCTTGAGCTACCATATGGCCACCCTCCCCCCTGTGCGGATTTTAGTCGACTATGTTTTTCCGATAGGAGGATGTATTTCACACATTTTTCTGCTTGTTTGCCACTCGGGCGTGGGGGCTTTTTCATTTTATAGCGATTTTTATAAAACTACTGTGAATTTTTGCGATAAAATCCTTATTGGGGGTAGGGGAAATATTTATCTCAAAATTAATACTAAAACTGTATGTATCTTCTCAAACTCAGTTTCATTCGAACTGAATATAACAAGTGTCTGCGTAGATAGCGTCACATGGGCACCTGACTCGATAGTTTTCTTAAAGTGACACCGGTGATATGATTTTTCGTTTATTTTGAAGATATATCTGAACTTACGCATGCATAACGTGATTAAACTATGAACAATACCGATGTTTTCATTATTTTCCACGAGAACATAGACCAGGGCAGTTTTCTATAACATTCCACGAGCAAATGGATGCATATAGGTAGTCAATGTTCACATGTTTCGAGGTCATTGAATCCAAGATGGCCGCCAAAATTGAATATCTGACTTGATAAAATTTAATTCGCAATCACTCGGGCAGTTTATGAGATATTAAGTCGTGCGATATGTTATTTTATTGATAGTTGAGTAGTCTTAATTGAGAGGTATGAATAAATTTCATATATACAAAATGGCCGTCAAAATGGCCACCGGAAGTAGAAAATATGACTATTTTTCACTCATATCTTCTTGATCAGTTTCTGCTGTTTGGAACTGGTTGAGGATTGTGACCTTATTTTTTATAGTTTTATATTAACTAATCATTGGGGTAATGAAAAAAGCAATTATTGGGGTCCTAGCCCCTCCGTTCCCTCAAAAGTTTGATTTTACAGAATGCGGTATAAAGTTTCACCAAAAAATCACAATTGGGTTTCTGTTCAAATTTCAACAAAGAATGAGCACAACTGTGGAATGTAAGTGAGGAATACCATTATGCATGGATACTCCAATTCATAGGAACAAAAGTTGTTACTTTGGATCAAAATGGCCACCAAAATGGCCGCCAAAATATGGAAAATGGTAGATATTGCCCCAGTGTGTCCTGGAATCGCTTACAATTTGTGGTTGATGAATGAAATTGGCTATTCTACCTTCTATACATTGAATACTAACATTGTTACTAACTATTGTAACAAAGACATTACCAGAAATATTGGATTTCACTCTCACAAACGTGACATAAATATCAGCAAAAAATCTCTTCTCATGTTTGAACCATTTTTTGCAAGTAAACTGTAACTATCTTTGGCATGAGAGGTGTTTATTGTTTTTATCTATCTTAAATGTGTCACAATAAGGTGTTTAATGACCAAATTACTCAAGGTGGCTTCCAAAATGGCAACTAAATTGGGTAAAAAGTTGATTTTCACATATATCCGGAACATAATTATCTGCTGTTCCGAAAAGGTAGCAAAGTGTGACTAACTTTGTTATTATACACGTTAGTTAATCGTCTGACAACTACATTTTATATTCTGGTTGGCACTGTACATTATGAGGTACGATCATTTAATTTTAAAATGTGCAGTGTACAATTGTGCCGAAAACGTCTTTTGGGATTCTGGCCAAGTTTTTGAAAATAAATGGGCAGAACTTTGAAACGGAACTGAGAGGGACCATCCGACCATAATATGTGGCTACTCTTGCCCATTAGCATAAACATTTATCAACTATTGTCAGGAAAATCGTTTAACATTTCCTCCATCGTGCATACACGCAACCAAGGAGGACTCTCTGGTGTGATCTCTATATCAAGTAACATATCATTGAGTTATTGTGGAAAGCGATAGCCACCCAAGGTACACATGTACAACCCACCAGGGCCATACAGTCACTCCAAATACAAATAAACAACACACATATGACAATATAGTCGCTCGCTTTATAAACATACACCTCACCCATAACCACACAGCCATACTTGTGTATATCCCTGCACACCTCACATGACCATACATCTGTCAAAAACAATTTAATCCATGCACACCAGGTATACCTCCTACAACTGACCAATGACCGTATCGTCACTATATGTATACATATTCACCACATTCATGATCACACAGTCACTCATTGTATACCTATTGACCTCACCATTGGCCATAAAGTAAATCCATGTGTACCTATGTTCCACACCCATGGCCAAATAGCCACTCAAGGTATACATATACACCCCACCCATGACCATTGCATCGCTCCATGTATACATATGCACCTCAACAATGGTCATATAACCCCACTTGCGTATACAAATACACCCCACACAGGCATGGGTCAACATACATGTACACCATGTAAACTGTTACACCTGACCCATGACCATATAGCCACTCCCTGTATTCATCACATTCATGGTCATACAGTCATTACAGGTACACATATTCACATCACCATTGGTCATACGGTCAATCCCTGCATATATACTCACCACGCCAATTGCGAAATAGCCACTCAAGATAAGCATATACACCCCACGCATAACCATAGAGTGACTCCAGGTATACATAGCACCTCAGCAATGGTCAAATAGTCACACGTGCTATACATATATACCCCTCGCCCAATGACCATACATCCACTTGGCGTATACCCGTACATATGACATATGACAATGAGTCACCATACATGCACACCAGGTATACTCCTACACCTGACCCATTTCACTCCGTGTATACATATTCACCACATTGGTGATCACACGGTCACTCATTGTACACCTATTCATTTCATTAATTGCCACACAGTCACTCCCCGTATACCTATTCACCATACCCATGGTCATAAGGCCACTCGATATATACAAATGCAACACAAACATGCCTATAGAGTCACTCCAGGTGTACATATACACATCACCAATGGCAATAAAGTCCTTCCAGGTGTACCAATACTTCTCACACATGATCAATTATACATTCCAGACTTTTATATACACCCCACACATGACAATTCAGTCACTCGATGTGTACTCATACACGCCATCCATGATCATACAATTACTCCCTGTATACCTATACATCCACCGATGACAATATACATCCACGACATATATAAATATACATCCCACCCATTACCACCACGGCACTCCCTATATACCCACACGCTCGCCAACGACCACCCAGATATACTCAGGCATGTATATCCATGACCGTGCTGTCAGTCCATGTACACCTATACACATTACACATATTCACCCAACCACTCCCTGTTTATCCATATACCCCACCCATGATCACATAGACACCAGCTGTATACATGGTCACCCACATGTGGCAATACAGCCACCAAATATACACCTATACATCCAACCCATGACCATAGTCACTCCATATATACATATTATACAACACATATATGACATTGTAGCTACTCCCGTTATATCCGCACACAATATCATTGTCCGTACAGCCACATCGTGTTACCCGTACATCCACACATAACCATACAACCATACAGTCACTCCATGTAAACATATTCAGCTCACACATTACCATACGGCCACTACTTGTATACATATACATCTCACAATGGACATCCCACTCACGATCATATAGACATTCCTTGTATATCTGTTCACATCATTCATGATCATAAAATAACTCCATGTATACCTATTCACCTCACCTATGACCATGCAGTAACTCACGGGCTACCATATTGACCCCCCTCTTGTATCGAGGTGATCAATTTTATCCTAATGAGTCAAAATAGCCAGAATAGTCACCACAGATTATGGTTCATCTTAGTTCTGTTTCAAAGATTCAAAGTGGCCAGAATCCCAAAAGAGGTTTTAGGCAACTTTAACTTGAATTTGTCATGCCCCATAAGGAACCGGGACAGCCAATAATATTTAGTTGTCAGTTGATTACCTAACATGCATAATAACCAAGTAAGTTACAATTTGCTAACTTTTCGGAACAGCAGACAATAATGTTCCGATATATGTGAACAATGAACTTTTTACCCAAGTTGGTTGCCATTTTGGAAGTCATCTAGAGTAATTTGCTCTATAATGACCTTAGTGTGACACATTTACCTTAGACCAAAACGATAAACACCGTTCATATCAAAGTTAGTTACAGTTTACTTTTAATAAAAATGATCAAAACATGAAAAGCGATTTTTTGCCGATATTTATGTCAAGTGTGTGAGAGTAAAATCCAATATTTCTGGTAATGTCAGTGGTTACAATACTAAAACTTAACCAAGGTGAATCAGACATGTTAGTTTTCAATGGATATAAGGCAGAATAGCCAATTTACTTCATCAACCACAGATTGTAAGCGATTGCAGTGAACGCTGGGGCAATATATTTACAATATTTACAATTTTCCATATTTTGGCGGCCATTTTGGCGGCCATCTTGATCCAAAGTAACAATTTTGGTTCCAATGACTTGGAATATTCACGGGTAATGGTATGTCTCACTTACATAACACAGTTCTGCTCATTCCTTGTTGAAATGTGACTAGAATCCCAATTGTGATTTTTTTGGTGAAAAATTTATACCGCTTCCTGTAAAGTCAAATTTTTGAGGGATCGGAAGGGCCTAGGACCCAAAGATTTCTTATTTCATTGCCCCAATGATCAGTTAATATAAACAATACAAAATAAAGTCACAATTCTCAATCAGTTCTAAACATCAGAAACTGATATAGAAGATATTAGTGAAAAAGTGTCACATTTTCCACTTCCGGTGGCCATTTTGGCGGCCATTTTAAATATATGAAATTTATTCATACAAATAAATAAAGAGTACTCAATTATCAATAGAATGGCATATCGCACGACGTGATACCTCATAAACTTCCTGATTAATTGCGAATTGAAATTTACCTGGTTAGATATTCAACGTTGGCGGCCATCTTGGATTCAAAGACCGATAACTCTATAAAGCCCCCATCGCCAGATGGCAAACAACCGGCAAATTCACTGGGGGTAAGCTGCTCCGTGGGAAGCGGTTCGCTTGTGATAAAAGCTCCAGTGCGCATGTGAGAAGCTCCAGTGCACATCCGGTCAGAAGAAGTTATTTTATTTACAACATTCAAAGAACACAGATTGAAGGTAAGGAATAGAAAAGAATTTCCACTGCTGCTCCCTTCTGCGATAACATCTATAACAAAACCAGAGACGTTTTGTCACATATTTGCTCACAATACCCGTTTAACATTGTTGAAAAACATTCCCTATGCATTTACTATGGGAATATATCGAAAGTAACCTGGTGAATAGAGCGTATTTAAAAGCTTATTTGAGCGTGAACAATATTGAACAATAAAGCTAATACGTCATCTACTAATCCCCAATCAGTGTCGATGTATTCTGCTCATTTACAACAATGCCAGAAAGCTTTCAAATCATGACAAAAAGCCCCAGTGCCATTGCGATAACAGGTTACACATCGTGTGCGCTTGTGATGAAATAAAGCGCCAGTGCATAGGTGTCATGGAATCGTAATTGACTTATTTTTGACAGGATAATCAACATTCTGACAACCGAAAACTACAGAAGGTGGTGTGCGCTTTCCTCAGAGTCATTTTCTTCAATTAGCTTGTGTTTTATGTTGTAATTAATATTATATATCATTTATATTATAAATATCCGAATACGAATGTAATTATGACAATTAAGAATTTCGTAATACAAATGATACGAATGTAATTACGATAATTAGACATTAGTATATATAATAATTATAATTACTATAATATAATAATCATATTCATATCATTTGCAGTGCATTCTTCACAGAATCATAACACCATATATATAGTGGTGATATGGCTTCGTTAGTACGAATGTAATGATGATTATTAGACATTTATTTTAGTTGGGAATACGTTGAACTCGTATCGATGTGCTGCTTCAGTAAAAGCAAACACTGTATTCGTCACACCTTGATGCAGGATTGGGAATGTCAGGGACGTGACTAGAGGGTCTTGGTTTGGGTGGGTGTCAAACTTCAAATTTCCAACTGTATCCCCCACTTTGGAGCACATTTTTTCTCAACTTAAAGACTTTCCTTTTGCACATTCTTGAGCTTGAATATTCTGACTGTTACCTGAAACAGGTCTGTAACTGGTAGGAACTCCAACGATATACCCCCATATATTTGAAAGTATCTGAAATATATGTTGTAAATATGAATGTCTTTCAACTCCGGGTGGAGTGCAAATCACAGGGGTCCGGGAATATATATGATTTTAATTTATTATAGTATTTTGAGAAAATAATATGATAAATTAAAACAAAAATTCCTGGACCCCTGCATTGCAAATTGAGTTGCCCAATATTGCCCACCCGCAATGAAGACACTCCACCCATAATTATACCTGATTATCTTGCGTTTATTAATTATTATTTCGTTATTGTCATTTCAGATGTATGCGGGTATGGAAGGGTCTCTTATATCAATGGAGGATTCAATGATCCCCGTGGTTTCCCTGCCATTTTCTAACACCAGCACCGCCAAGTTCTTCAGATGCCATGGGTGCGCTTGCATGGTGTGCCGAATTGCACCGCGGCCATTTTCTTGTTTTTCTCGGCAGTGATAACACCTTGTTGTTTCTGAAAAGTTATAAAATGCATCCATAATTGCATGTATTTGGCATTATTTTTTGCAATTAGTTGATTATAATAACTAAAGCGTCTTTTGAGAAATGTTTTTGTTGTTGTTGGAATCTGATTATACGAGGGTCACCTGATCAGATTGTCTGCCTTTAATAGGTCAAGCATGCCGTTTTCGTGCCATTTATATATAATGGCACATCCATATTGTGTTATGACTTACACAAGCCACATATCGACTATTATTTTGCAAGATTAATTATTCAAATACATGCATGTAATGGTCAATCTCTCACATCGTAATATGCATACATGATCAACCCACTATGTATTCGAAATCAATTAGGCTGACAACAAACGAACAGTTTTAATTATATCCGTACAAATATATGTGAATCACACAGGACTGCATGTACATTCAAATACATATCGATTGGAGTATATAATAGGATAAACTATTGGTATATAAGTACTGATAATTCACGGAAACACCACACGATAATTGTCATGTTTTAGGCTCCAATAATGCCAATGTGATTGAAATAATAAATACGAACTTGTTTCGATCGTTTTCACCTCTGCAATTCCCTAAATCTCTTTTAAAATGCGCACTGGAGCCCACCAATCGAGGCGGTCTACGCGCTGGCGCTTTTGGAAATACGAACTGGAGCGTCCACGTGGTGGTGTAAAAATGCATTTTTCTCAGTATTTAATTGTTTGAGACACCAAAGCCAACAACAGTCGCACGGCGGAGATGTTTGTTATAGCAATTGATACGGGACATTATTCAGATTATTTCATTTTCATACACAAAATATCATGTTGTTAAGAATTTTCTCGTTACACAATCAGGTTTTGAAGTGAAAAATCAGCTGCTTTTGCGTGGTATGGAAATGTGTTCGAATAAATGCGATATGTACATCACAGTTGAAGCATGTTGGTCATTTGTGACCGACGTTCCATAGAATAATGCTGTTTATAAAGATAATACGTACCATTTTCAATACTTCAGTTTCCTTTTTCACAAAATAATCACAGACGCACCGTCGCATTGTAAACTGCGCATTGGAGCTTTTATCACAAGCGAACCGCTTCCCATGGAGCAGCTTACCCCCAGTGAAATTGAAGGACTGATATAGTTCTACAAAGATATCATAACCACCTAAAATCCGCATATGGGGGGAGGGGGGTCCACATGCAGCTCAAGCTCTATATGTACATACTTAACATAACCTGTGTAATATTATCCAGCTTCCATGTTCGTATATGTAATCGATCTACAATTTGGCACAGAAACTGACACCACCCGGCATACAAACTACAAGTCATAATTTGGTCTCCTGCTACGCTGGCCTGACCACTGCCATAACGCACACAGAATGTGAGAAAATCACTCATTGTTTTTAAATTATGACTTTGCTCGGTTAAAATTAATTCTGAGAAACTGAATTGTCCATATTCATTTAGAATTGGCATGACTAGATCAAATCAGCATGAAGTATAACCGAAAAAACTATAAAATAAAAATGTTTGAAATTACGTATACATGTATATATACGTGCTGGTGGTACATATACGTGTATATACGTGCTGGTGGTAGTCAGACCAGCGAGGCGAGGTGACGGATCGCTGTCTTGCAGTTTGAACAGCATATTGGCGAATAACTACTTTAAACCTCCTTGTGGTTCCAGGGGGGGGGGGGGGTGAAAAAAAATTCCGGCACGGGGTGGGTGGGTGGTCAAAGCCACAAACAAGCAATTATTTCCCCAACTAAAAAAAAAAATTCCTGCTTGTTTTTTAGTGTTTTGGCAATGAGTTGGGCTTAAAACCCACTTTGAATGAGAGAAATAATGTAATTCTAACTGTAAACTGACTGCATGCAGTTAACGTGTTGTATTTTGTAACAAATTTTGAAATCCAAGATGGCCGCTGGCAGCCATGTTTTTTTGGCCGAATGACCTCAAAATGACTCATTCCTATTTACATGTCCATGTTAACATCCATGATAAATAGTATGCACAGAAATTCATATACAACTGTTTACGGTGAATTTCCCCCCGCAAATCTCTGTTTTAGTGTTAAAGGGGGGTGGGTGTAAAAAAATGGTCGGAAAAAACTGCCGAAAACGGAAAAAAAATTGGCGGTGGGGGTGGGTGGGTACAAAAAATGATCGAAAGGGAAAAAATGCCATACGTGCCTGAATTTTTTTTCCGACCCCCCCCCATGGTGGTTCCGGTAATATTAGTGGCTTATGCATGCATGTACAGGTGGTGTAACAGCGGTCGTTTTGACCCTTGCTAGCAGGGACGTGGCTAGAGGGTCTCCGTTGGGGGGTGTCTACCTTGGAAAATCCAACTGCACCTCCCCCTTGAATCAGATTGGGACCAAACACAAGTTTTGCATAATTCCATTTGCACCCCCCCCCCCACCCTTGCACATCAGTGCTCTCAGGCCTAATATCCTATATATTCATAAACCATGGTTCTAAATTCCCGGTATGAGAACATTCAGATATTTTAACCTGAAAAATTGCATAAATCCTAACATCTAGTGGTCTAACTCCAGACAAATGCAAACGGCTACGGGCAAGAGACCAGGACACACCGGGCTGACCATCTGAACAAGAAAATCGCAATCCTACCATCTAGACTAGCATCAAGCCTTCCTAGAGTTGGAAATTTCAAACCTGACATCCCCACTTAAGTTGGAAAATTTCCAACTGATGACAATTCCAATGACAATGCTGACCAAATGTATGACAATATTGTTTTCTTAAATTAACTAGCAGTTTTTGACTGGCCACGGGGGAGGGACCAGGACACAAGCTTTACAAGTGTTGGAAATTTCCAACCTGTCACCCCCCCAAGGTTGGAAAATTTCCAACTGATGACAATTTCATTCCAAAATTTTGACAAAAAATAGGAAAATATGAAAATATTGGTCCAAAGACCATTAATTCCCCCCCAATAAATTGTTTGAAAATCAAACTACAAGAACATTTTCAACCTATTGTTGGTGTGAAATTTCCAACTAATGTTTTGGCAGGTATGAAAATTCCAACTGCATGTTGAAAATTTTGACCAAAGTTGTGGGGGGGTGAGACACCCAAAACCCCCCTGTCGCCACGTCTCTGCTTGCTAGTCAACCCATTTCTCTGACACCTTGATCGGGTATGGAGTATAGTTAAGATATATACATGTGCACTACAATCTTCGCAACACCATGGCTGCATGCACGGTGAATAAACCACACCATGGCTGCATGCACGGCGAATAAACAACACCATGGCTGCATGCACGGTGAATTGCTCATATTACTTCATGGCACCGGAAGTCATACAAAAGAAATAGCGACTTTAAATCTCATTACATAGATCCGGATTAGTGCCAAACGTGTTGTCATCGAAGATAATACAAGGTTTTCAATAAAGAACAAATCGATCACTACAACTTTGTACTCAATATACAACTCAATATACAAGCCTAGCGCAAACAATCTGTACTAAGGTTTAAACTGCCGTCGCGTTGTCAAGCACGACTCTCCGCAGACGACTGCATGTCTTGAATGGTTCATTCAGGGACGTATATGGGAGCCGATCGAACTAAGTACTAATAAACACAAAGGGACTGAACAGGCGGTCGAGAGCGTATTGTTTGAATACGCTGACATGTATGCAGACGCACAATAGTCGTTTACATATTCACGCTGGACGCACGGGGCTTTTAAACCCCCAACATAATTCTCTGGGCATTTAACTGTGTGTTCAGTTGTTTATCTGCATGTATTCAGTTTACCTGCGTATTCGGTTTACCTGCATATTCGGTTTATCTGTATTCGGAGATTTTCTTATTTCAACGTGTGTGTTATATTAATCTTCATGTGCGTGATCGAAGATACTTCAAAATTTTGACAGAATCTGTTATTCGATTTTTTAACCGTTGCTAATTCGAATTCTTCCACATTTTAGTGTGTCGTTGGATCATATGGAACATTTCATTCCGGAGGTGTATTTGTGTGAGTATATATACACATGGCGTTATATAATTATGGTTAATATATATGGTACCCCTGCATGACACGAGGGCCGATCGAGGTACCGACCCTATTCGATTCCGTAAACCGGGGTCTGTTAAGAGGTTATTAATAATTTGACCCTTTTAGCATAATGATTAGCGGGCGATCTGTGAAATCGCCATACCACTGAATATGGCATGATAACAACACAGTTAAGTACAAATAATCACAGAAAACATAATCATATCACCTTACTACGAGTGGCAAGATGTTAAAACTGGGCCATTTTCACACAACCGCACTCATATATAGTCGTCAGTTCTGCGAAAACATTTTTGGACCGTACGGAAACTTTACAACCACTATATAGTACTAGCTGAAACAGGCTCCCTTTGGGGGCCTTTATTCGGCGTCGGATGTATCTGCGGCCCCTGCACAAGGGGCATTCGGCCCTTTTGTGCGTTAGGAGCATATGTGACCCGCCATATCAAATCCAGTCGGAAGTCGTGATTTTTTTTACCCTGTGCCAATGCATTCTCTTATATATGCGAGTAGACCATAGGTCGCCTCGCATATATAAGAGAATGCATTGGCTTAACAATTTTTTATCATGTTTTTTAAATAAATGTTTCTTACAATTTTTAGGACATAAAATAAAAAAAACACCCATTACCCTGCAGGGAGCCCCACACATATATAGAAGTACACATAAGAGTGTCGTCTGCTCATGTTTGTCTGGGGCTCTGTATGGGGGTGAAATTATAAAATTGTTAAAGAATACAAGAAAAAATTATTAAAATTGTAAAAAATTGTTAGGCCAATGCATTCTCTTATATATGCGAGGCGACCTATGATCGACTCGCATATATAAGAGAATGCATTGGCACAGGGTAAAAAAATCCCGACTTCCGACTGGATTTGATATGGCGGGTCACATATATTGATAATATAACTGTAAAACAGGTTCATACTGGACCTAAATATTGACATTGGTTAATATTGGACTTATTTGGTTCCGATGTAAGCATAGTGGACTTATATACCGATTATTCTGGTGGATGGCGCGGGTCACAGTGAAAACATAAATATAAAGAGGTTATACATCTGGTGCTAAAATAGGCCCATGCACAGTGAACATATTTGTTTGTTATTTATTTAATTAAATTTGTTTAAATCACTTTTTTGAAAAACTAACGCCGTTATAACCTCCGCCAGGGTACACCGAGTCACTCCGCCAAATTTGGTTGAAATCGGAACAGCAGTCTGGGAGAAAAATCCGGACAGACAGATAGATCCTACCCTTTTATATACAGTAATGTCCAAAGTAATTGACCACTTAACCACAGCAGAATTATGGGTAATTTTTCAGGATTTAGTCGGAAATATGGCTTGTTGCCATTAATCGGAAAGCTCTCGCTTTGGGCATTACTGTATACGCTCGAAGAACCAACTGAAAGAACCAAATGAAGTACACTATAAACACGTTGGTTCAACATGGAAACAAACCTATTTCCAATTTTTGTCATGAGGGAGAACCGATGTAACCTGCTTTGGTCCTATATCTGGTTCCCCGGATAGAACCAGAATATGGAACCTTTGTGTTCCCCATTTGGTTCATTAAATGCCGACTATATATATAGGAAACAATGTGAGTGTTTGTGGAAACACTGTCCCACGACACTATAGGTTATAAGCATGTTTGGCATGTTTCCAGCCTTGAAATAGGGTGTCTGTCATTTGCAGAATGAGATCCCCAGAGGGTGAATTTAGTGATGCTACCCCGCATAGCGGGCTAGCATCACCAAATTCACCCTCTGGGGACCTCATTCTGCTTACACCTCAGCAGAATGAGGTCCACAGAGGGTGAATTTAGTGATGCTACCCCACATAGCGGGCTAGCTTCACCAAATCCACCCTCTGGGGACCTCATTCTGCTTACACCTCAGCAGAATGAGGTTCCCAGAGGGTGAATTTGGTTATGCTAGCCCGCTATGCGGGGTAGCATTACTAAATTCACCCTCTGGGGACCTCATTCCCACAACTGACAGACACCCTATTTCAAGGCTTGGCATGTTTGATGTGTCTTTGTTTCTGAATGTTCTATTAGTTCGTAAATACGTTATACCATATAATATATTACCGTAAATACGTTACACCATATAATATAGTACCGTAAATACGTTATACCATATAATATATTACCGTAAATACGTTATACCATATAATATATTACCTTAAATACTTCATACCATATAATATATTACCGTAAATACGTTATACCATATAATATATTACCGTAAATACGTTATGCCATATAATATATTACCGTAAATACGTTATACAATATCATATATTACGTAAATACGTTATACCATATAATATATTACCGTTTAAAATTGATATCACACGATGTTGGTTCACCGAATAGACCATGAAGATCGATATCGAATTATAAATAATAAATTAATATTCCATACGTCCCTCCATATTTGTGATATGAGCAATATATAGAGTTACCCCCGCCAGCAATCAAATGACCATGCAAAGTCTACATGATACGACTCTAAACAGTCTATAGGCATGTGTGCATTGGTATAGTAATGCTCTAATTAATCGACCTCTTAACCACAGCAGAATCCTGAAAAGTTACCCATAATTCTGCTGTGGTTAAGAGGTTGATTAATTAAAGCATTACTGTTTTTCAAAGGAATCCCGCTTTGATTTAGTCTCCCCCATATCATATTAACCCCAAAACGCGTGGACATATTGTTAAATGTTATAGGACGTGGGTTCTTTGAAGAATAAAACTTAGGATATCGGTTTCAGATGGAATCAAAACAGTGTGTGGAACCAAATTGTCTGGTACTATGGTTGTATTTGGTTCACCGGGGAACCAAATTGGGAGCTGTTTTCTTAGAGTGTAACCTCCCCCAAACTCCCGCAACGACACCTATATAGCTCATCACTTTGATATGTTATGGTGTATGCATACTATCCTTATAATGATGTTTGGCCAATAAAACTTATCTTATCTTATTCACTGCATAAATTCCAGATAGCAGCTATTCTAACTTCTTATAGCGACCAGGTCTTTATTGAACACGGCCACACACTGTCAAATTTCATACGATGTAAACCAGCTATTGAAATCGGTTTGGATAATGCTGTTTTACGTCGAAAACCCGTGCACATATCTGTCTAAAGCAGACTTTACGCCCATATCCAATGGCGGAACATTTCGTATATTTTAAGCGATCTTACCCTAGAAATTAAAACATGATGATCTAATTTTATATCTAAAAAAGTGACATGTTACGCGGTAAAAATGATGAATTATAATATAACTTTCAAGTTAAATTGTGCATAATATATGCCGCGTAATTAGGAGTTTACCTCCGTTTGTTTACATTCAATACACACTGGCATTTCGCGAGGTCCAATGAGTTCGTATTCTTGTACACATTGCGATAAAATATATTTTCACATTCACGGTGGGGAATCACATGGTTTTGAGTTGATGAGTATCACGCATTCAAAATGGCCGAGGCGATCTAAAACGCGACCAGAAGCGAGGAAAAAAGATAATAAACTAAGATATGACATACATCTATAACATTATTTTAACAGCTACGAGCAGATGCTAGACTAATTTTCAAACAAGCTGATACCTCATTTATGTCCAAATTCACATTTGTTTGCTCTAACATTCTGACCAAAGTTGTCAGTCGAAGGATTCTCCAAGATGTATGGACTGGTGTATTCCACGCACCTCCGACTGGCAACTTTGGTCAGAATGTTATAGAAAAACCAGTAAGTATTTTCAAACAAATAATGTATCAACTTGTTTCAAAAGTAAACGAGTATATGTTCGTAAGAGTCAAACTGCTATGTTTTATGTCAGTTCCTCGTATATTATGTTTTTGTGCGTTTGTACATTTTGAATGCGTGGTACTCACCATTCCTCGAAACCACGTGATTCCACACCGTGACATTACTACATTCAGTTGTCAACTCTTGTGGAGTTCAGGAAAACTATAATATTTTCTGTGGCATGCATGGACCGGTTTACTGTCACAACTGTGTCATTTTATTACAGTTATTGAGGATTTTAAGAGAGGGGGTAAACAACGCTAAACCCTGCATGGTTTAACCCTTTACCCAACAGAACGGCCCTGTGCCAATGCATTCTCTTATATATGCGAGTCGACCATAGGTCGCCTCGCATATATAAGAGAATGCATTGGCTTAACACATTAAAAATTATAAAATTGTTAAAGAATGTAAGAAAAAATTGTAGAAAGTGTTAAAAAAAAAATTTGTTTAGGCCAATGCATTCTCTTATATATGCGAGGCGACCTATGGTCGACTCGCATATATAAGAGAATGCATTGGCACAGGGCATAACTGTAACTATCACAATCTGGTCAAGGAGCCGGTTCCAATGATATCCATATTTGTATGGTTCTATTGAGACAGACCGAAGATATTTTAGGCTGTTGAAGCTTTATTTGGCCGGTTTTGACCGGTTTGTTGGGTAAAGGGTTAAGTCGAATGAAATTTGGACTATATATAGCCCACACACTGCGCTGTTATTTCGCGTCCGTGTGGACCCATATAATATACCGTCGCGACAAAGCGACACCACGTCCTCTTGGGTCCCATATAAAATCGACGAGACGACACATACAGTTTCCTGTTCATCGTATTCTCGCGTGCCTATATATGATTTTCCTCCCATCGATCCCCGTTTTCCATGACTATCATCCACATACGTGCGCCCGGGTGCACTCTATTGTTCGTGTGTACGGGCTTGTGTTCGGGACCGGTGATAGAGACGACACAGAAATGTTCCAGCTCGATCGACAGCCCAGGTCTATTCCTACATGTAAATGTTTACGACATGCAGAACAGATGCACGTACAAACTGTTTCCTTCGATTTTCAAATCGGCGATCGTCGAGACGATATGTAGAGAAAGGTCGCTGTTGTTCGGGTCTGATTCGCGTGCTCACACTGAATCCGTGCCTCCATAAATCTTATATATTTGTCTATCCTCGTCGGATTGGGTCCTCGCGTTACTCTGTTTATCATACATCGATCTCCATCCATGCACAGAGTCGTTATCTCGTGAGAATCCGGATTCAGAATCTGGATTCAGATTACAGATTAGACCCCGTACGACTTGGTTCGGCAAACGAACAGACCAGAAATTGGCAGAATCAGTAAACGAACAGACCGTAATCTCAATCTCGTGGTAATCCTAGATTCGTATTCCGATTCCGATTACGGACTCAAATGTTCGTAATGTAAACAAATCGAGATTTCGCCACCTCGGGGTTTAAAAACACAATAAAACATAAGAATCCGTCTCTTGTGTACAAATTATTGCAGAATATAAACGATTATATCAAAGAATTTTAAATGCGGAGACAAATTTGTTTTATCGAATGTAAAAAGGGAGAATATTACTGAAATTAGCCAAATAATAACGCTATTGATAGTAGCGCTGGGGGAGCACTTCGGTTGATGGCGTAGCAATTCATTGTCGATTTTATTGTCACTTCCATATGTCCATTTCATAATTCCATCCATAAAATACCGCCCGAACGCATGTCGATTTCGAATTCGGCGGATACGTCCACGTCACCATTGACCGAATTCATGTGAACCTGCATGGATATGTCTTCTGCTGTGTTCGTTATTATAATGTTTCTTCTTATTCAAGAAATGGTAGGATTATATGATATCGATGGATTATCAGATACACGTGTGTACTATCTTGTCTTATAGCAATTTCATGTTTAAAATGTTTTTTTTTTTGTTAAATGCAGTCGTTTTGCACAATAGTCTCTGTATAGACAACAAACACAGGCATTTTTTGGCCAACGTGCTGTAAATTAGTTGGAAAATAAAGCTTTGCTCATGAAGCTAATGTTGTGGTCTTGTGATCGCAGGTGAACTGCATCTCCCAATCGCACACACAAAAATGTAAAGCTTATTCTAGGATCTCAGGACTATATAGTGGAAATGTCAGTCAATTTATTGATTAAGTACCAACACGTACAAGTTCTAGGGACGTGGCTAGAGGTTTCCTCAAATTTCCGGCCAACTGCACCCCCCCATTGAACCAAACATCAATCTCACAGGTTCGCAGAATTCCATTTGCACCCCTTGGAAATAGCCAACCTGACACTCACTAAGATTGGAAAATTACCAACTTTTACTGGTTGAAAAATTCAAACAATGAGAACAATTCCAAATGTCAAATTAATGTCCAACTAATGTTGTGTCATGCATGAAATTTCCAACTGCTGGAAATGTACCAAAGTTTAGTTTAAACATATTTATTTCAAATATTTTTCAAATTTAGATAACACATATGATATATAACACATACATTTGTTAATACATACAGTGGGATTGGAGGACAAGTGCTGACTCACTGAAGGGTACTCCTCTCCCATATGTTATTACATAAATAATTAGTAATGGCAAAGCAACATGACTACCAAAACAAGTTGAACATATATACAGATCACCGGTCACCCCTCTCCCGAGTTAGTCATATGTTTGTATATGTATTTATTTTAAATCGGGTTTGTTTGTTGCGTTTGCTGGCTTGTACGTATCATTATTTGGAACAGTTAGTCAAAAATAATCCTGATTTTTCCTCACGTATGAATGACTGCACAGCTAAGCAAATTGTACCAAAGTTCGGGGGGGGGGGGGTCGAGACACACAACCAACCCCTGTCGTCACGTCCCTACGCCTGTGCAACTGACAAGTTTCGTGTGTTCTTCACAACATCTTCGGAATTTGATTCAGGAGGCCTAGAGCTATTATAATTAAATGCTTGCCCTCATCAATAAACACACTTTAACTTGAAAAAAAGATGCGTTTAAGTCGGATTGGCAGCAAATTATGTGCCGTGTATATACGCAAAGAAGAAAAGCAAGACTTTCACAACAAACGTGAACTTTATAAATATAAGATACCAATGATACTTGTGTCAAATACATGAGCCATGTTTGACGCTGGGAGAACATTAAACATAGTTTCGGACACCACGTGGATTTCAAAATCTGACCTAGAATCGGGAATTAGCCCCCCCCCCCCCCCGTAATCGGCTTTGGATTCTGAATCCGGATTCCCACGAGATAACGACTCTGTGGATGAACGGGTGTAATTATTTGTACGCCTTTATTCGTCTTCGAGGCGGAGAAGGAGAAAATAAGTCGGAACGGTGAGTAGAATTATCTTAGTGACTCGCAAACTCCCGAAAAATAACAACCGACAGTAGCTGCATGCATGGCACGATAAGTTCTATTATGTAAGTGTCTCGCAAACTCCCGAAAAATAACAACCGGAATTTTAAGTAGCTGCATGGCACGATAAGTTCTATTATGTAAGTGTCTCGCAAACTCCCCAAAAATAACAACCGAAAGTAGCTGCATGTCACGATATGTTCTATTATGTAAGTGTCTCGCAAACGCCCGAAAAATAACAACCGAAAGTAGCTGCATGGCACGATAAGTTCTATTATGTAAGTGTCTCGCAAACTCCCGAAAAATAACAACCGAAAGTAGCTGCATGGCACGATAAGTTCTATTATGTAAGTGTCTCGCAAACTCCCGAAAAATAACAACCGAAATTATAGCTTCATGGCACGATAAGTTCTGTCATGTTAGTGTCTCGCAAACTCCCCAAAAATAACAACCGAAAGTAGCTGCATGGCACGATAAGTTCTATTATGTAAGTGTCTCGCAAACGCCCGAAAAATAACAACCGAAAGTAGCTGCATGGCACGATAAGTTCTATTATGTAAGTGTCTCGCAAACTCCCGAAAAATAACAACCGAAAGTAGCTGCATGGCACGATACGTTCTATTATGTAAGTGTCTCGCAAACTCCCGAAAAATAACAACCGAAATTATAGCTTCATGGCACGATAAGTTCTGTCATGTTAGTGTCTCGCAAACTCCCCAAAAATAACAACCGAAAGTAGCTGCATGGCACGATAAGTTCTATTATGTAAGTGTCTCGCAAACTCCCGAAAAATAACAACCGAAAGTAGCTGCATGGCACGATAAGTTCTATTATGTAAGTGTCTCGCAAACTCCCGAAAAATAATAACGGAACGTAGCTGGATGGCACGATAAGTTATATTATGAAAGTGTGTCGCAAACTCCCCAAAAATAATAACGGAACGTAGTTGCATGGCACGATAAGTTCTATTATGTAAGTGTCTCGCAAACTCCCGAAATATAATAACGGAACGTAGCTGGATGGCACGATAAGTTCTATTATGTAAGTGTCTCGCAAACTCCCGAAATATAATAACGGAACGTAGCTGGATGGCACGATAAGTTCTATTATGTAAGTGTCTCGCAAACTCCCGAAAAATAATAACGGAACGTAGTTGCATGGCACGATAAGTTCTATTAAGAAAGTGTCTCGCAATCTCCCCAAAAATAACAACTGAAAGTAGCTGCATGGCACGATAAGTTCTATTATGTAAGTGTCTCGCAATCTCCCCAAAAATAATAACGGAACGTAGTTGCATGGCACGATAAGTTCTATTAAGAAAGTGTCTCGCAATCTCCCCAAAAATAACAACTGAAAGTAGCTGCATGGCACGATAAGTTCTATTATGTAAGTGTCTCGCAATCTCCCCAAAAATAATAACGGAACGTAGTTGCATGGCACGATAAGTTCTATTATGTAAGTGTCTCGCAATCTCCCCAAAAATAACAACTGAAAGTAGCTGCATGGCACGATAAGTTCTATTTATATGCCAAATTTGTCCCGGAAATGAGTCCAACGACGAATATCCTAATTTCGCACAAATCGGTGACATAGATGTCGAAATCTACATGGCTTTGTTTCCATAACTTCATAAAATCGTTACTGGTGAGTAGGTGATTGTCCCCCACTGTATAGATACCGACAGTATATAACATTCCGCCGCGAAGTCGCGTACACATAATTAATTCCGTTCATCAAAAGCTTCAAACATCGGTGGCCTCGTGATATCCATGATATCCATCATGCATCAATGTTTAATTGAGACAGAAGTGCACTCGATTGTTCGTCCGATGAGATATAACCACATATACAGGTATCTAGCTTCATGATATCCATGCCTCAATGTTTAATTGAGACAGAAGTGACGCAAACGAAGGCTTCCTAAGACTGTCTCAGATAAAATCACAATCGACGATACGATAAAGAAAGCTTCCGGTTGGTCAGATCGATCCCTGTAACTTGATTGGTTGGATCGATCCCTGTAACTTGATTTGTTGGATCCATCACTGTAACTTGATTGGTTGGATCCATCCCTGTAACTTGATTGGTTGGATCCATCACTGTAACTAGATTTGTTGGAACCATCCCTGTAACTTGATTGGCTGGATCCATCACTGTAACTTGATTGGTTGGATCCATCCCTGTAACTTGATTGGCTGGATCCATCACTGTAACTTGATTGGTTGGATCCATCCCTGTAACTTGATTGGTTGGATCCATCACTGTAACTAGATTGTTTGGAACCATCACATGCAACTTGATTGGTTGGATCCATCCATGCAACTTCATTGGTCGGATCCATCCCTGTAACTTGATTGGCTGGATCCATCACTGTAACTTGATTGGTTGGAACCATCCCATGTAACTTGATTGGTTGGATCCATCACTGTAACTAGATTCGTTAGAACTACCCATGTAACTTGATTGGTTGGATATCACTATAACTAGATTGGTTATAACCATCCATGCAACTTGATTGGTTGGATCCATCCCTGTAACTAGATTGGTTGGAACCATCCCATGCAATTTGATTGGTTGGATCCATCACTGTAACTGGATTGGTTAGAACCATCCATGCAACTTGATTGGTTGGATCCATCACGGTAACTAGATTGGTTAGAACCATCCATGCTACTTGATTGGTTGGACCCCCATCACTGTAAGTAGATTGGTTGGATCCATCACTGTAAGTAGATTGGTTGGAACCATCCATGCAACTTGATTGGTTGCATCCATCCCTGTAACTTGATTGGTTAGAACCATCCATGCAACTTGACTGGTTGTATCCATCCCTGTAACTTGATTGGTTGGAACCATCCATGCAACTTGATTGGTTGGATCCATCACTGTAACTAGGTTGGTTGGAACCATCCATGCAACTTGATTGGTTGGATCCATCACTGTAACTAGATTGGTTAGAACCATCCATGTAACTTGATTGGTTGGATCCATCCCTGTAACTTGATTTGTTGGATCCACCACTGTAACTAGATTGGTTGGAACCATCCATGCAACTTGATTGGTTGGATCCATCACTGTAACTAGATTGGTTAGAACCATCCATGTAACTTGATTGGTTGGATCCATCCCTGTAACTTGATTGGTTGGATCCAATCTGTAACTAGATTGGTTAGAACCATCCATGCAACTTGATTGGTTGGATCCATCAATGTAACTAGATTGGTTGGAACCATCCATGCAACTTGATTGGTTGGATCCATCCCTGTAACTTGATTGGTTGGATCCATTACTGTAACTTGATTGGTTGGATCCATCACTGCAATTAGATTGGTTAGAACCATCACTGTAACTATATTGGTTGGATCCATCCATGCAACTTGATAGGTTGGATCCATCCCTGTAACTTGATTGGTTGGATCCATCACTGTAACTTGATTGGTTGGATCCATCACTGTAACTAGATTGGTTGGATCCATCCATGTAACTTGATTGGTTGGATCCATCTCTGTAACTTGATTGGTTGGATCCATCACTGTAACTTGATTGGTTGGATCCATCCCTGTAACTTGATTGGTTGGATCCATCCCTGTAACTTGATTGGTTGGACCCATCCATGTAACTTGATTGGTTGGATCCATCCCTGTAACTTGATTGGTTGGATCCATCACTGTAACTTGATTGGTTGGATCCATCACTGTAACTTGATTGGTTGGATCCATCACTGTAACTTGATTGGTTGGATCCATCCCTGTAACTTGATTGGTTGGATCCATCCCTGTAACTTGATTGGTTGGATCCATCCCTGTAACTTGATTGGTTGGATAAATCCCAATAATAGATTGGTTGGATTGGTTTCTCGTTTGTGTTCGGGACCGATCAGACGATACAATCATACAGTAAGCTTAATATTCGTTAAATTCGGTTCACGGAAGATGTTTGCAACACTTCCTCTGATTGTGTCTCATATAAAAATCGTTACACACAACACATGATACGACACAAAACGCATCTTGTTGTTTGGGTCCGATTCGCGCGTGCCCATGTTAACAACGATCATCGTGCCGTACCTTCCCAAACTCCATACAGGGTTTACCTCCCTTGATGACTCGGTAAGACCGCTGCTATCGGCGACATTTCCCCCACATTTGGTGGACTTCCGCGATATTAAGATATATACTACGCTAGCAGAGCAACATGCTGCCCTTGTTAAACACACAAAATATCGATTAAAATTTGTGTAATTTCCTATCTTAAGTTTGGAAAGTCCCACTAGAAGCAAAGAACTATATTTCGAAACGGTGTGATTTGGTTCTCCGATTATTTTATCAATACCAACGTATAAACGCATATGGACGACAATGTCACGACAGCACGCGTAGCAAGTCAAATACAAGAGTTCCGTATTTGCTGCAATTTTGACTTGTAGCTTGTAGTCCAGGCACATTAGGCGTGAATGGGGAAAAGTAAGGAAATAAATCCGGGAAAGCTGATTTTTTTTATATTATTTAGGCCATAACATCGCGGATTCGTCACGAAAAGTCCCCTAAAATCGGAGTTGAGCTTTCGGAGTTAACCAATTTTTTCCATCAAAAAATAAAAACTTTTAAGTTTTTCACAATCATAGGAATAATGGGATGATATAACAATTTTTCAGCCGAAACATATACCAAATGTACTCAGTATTGTTCAATACACAATTCTTGAACCAGAGATACAAATTCAACGGGGGGAATTAAATGAATTTCGCGGATATGGATATAAAATAACATAATGACCCCAAAAAATGACGATTTTTTTAGACAAACTGTCCTATTCGATGTCAAATTTCTCGGGCTATTCATTACGTATGCGCAAGCAATTTGTTTTAAAAACTGCACAGACATCACTCCTGAAATATAATATGCGGGATTAGCAGCTATACCTATGATAAGTGGTCAATACTTGTAAAAACATAACCCTACCCCCTAAACTGGCTCTCGTCACATTTTGCTCTTCCGCTAGTCCAAATGCTTGTTGTAGAAAACACACCAACTGTGAAAAGGGCGATAAAAGCATGGAACTTGGCACACATGTTCCTTATACGCTACTCCTCATTTTCACATGTGGCGACATTTGCAACAGGCTAATCTTGGCAACGGTTGCTAGGCAACTACCCGGCATCGGATTAATGCATATGACTGATATTATATGTGTTCTAACAAACTAAACTACGTCGTGTAGCATGTTTATGGTGAACATAATTGTTGTCAGTTTTGACCTGACTGACAAATTACCATATTTCTTACTTACAGGGGGTGACGGTTGCTAGGGACACACACACACACACACTGTAAAAATGCACATATGACTGATATTATGGTAGCTTTAACAATCTAAACTACACCTAATAGCACTTTTATGTTGAAAACAATTAGAATAGTTGTTGTTAGTGTTGAGCTGGCTGAAAAACATACCATATCATTCTTACTTATATGAGTGGTAACTGTTGCCAGGGTCATACCCGAAATACAAAAATGCACACATGACTGATATCATGGTTGTATTAACGTTTTTATGTGAAAACAATTATAAATGTTGTTAGTGTGAGCCTAACCAGAATATGGGTACAATTATCCGTTATGCTCCATCAGTTTAGATATCGGGAATTTAAAGTGAGAATTGAAAAGTTGTTGCTTATATTTAATATGAGGCATGGCCATACTAGTTATATAAGCCATAGACCCACACAGCTAGTTATATAATGTAAGACACGGATCCACTCTACTATATATGAAGAACATATCTAGGGTCAGCCACCAATATGTTAGCCATGGCCCTAGCCTACAATAGTTAGGTTAGGAACCCAGGCACATATATAGTCACAGGACCCATGTCCATACATATAGACTATGGACGTAGGATATGTATAGTCCATGAACCAGACCGCTTCATATAACCATACATGTATGGTATCTATGACCATGCCCATGACACTGTTACATGGTGCAAATACCTAAGTGCCCACAGATAGACCATGTACTAAGATACCATAGACCAAGTCCGATGCACACTACATTAGTGCACCATGTATTCAGGAAACTATATATGGTATGAACATAATTATCAGACAGTTTTATGACAGACCAACCTATATATAGATATTGGACCGATGCCACATATACGAAAGTTAAGGATGGGGGCCCTTATAAATAGCCCATACACATATGGCACTGTAGGTTGGCCATGGACACATACCCATACGTGTAGACCATGGACCAAGGCCGATATATGTATGCCATATTGCATTGTACCCAGGCATAAGCAGGTGTCTGTCTATATGTAGGATATGGACCCACCCCTTATACGTGATATATCTACACCAAAGACCCAGGCACGTTTAAATAGTGCTAATACACAGGTGACTATAATGATGTATGCAGTGATACAGGTGCCTATATGTAGGACATGGACACAGGTCCCTAAATAAAAGCTACGGCACCGGCGTTATTAATAATTTCATAGATTCACATATATGCTGGTAGGCAATGGACTGATCCACATATATAGGAGACACATGGACCCCATGCCTACGGGTGAGTCATGGACCAAAATGCATGTGCGTGGATCCACGTCTCTATGTGAATACATTATACGTACGTCCGTTTTCAGCCATTCGACCAACGCCCTATAGGATGGAGGTCCCTATCGATTGGCCGTGTGCACCACCATGGCTTGGCTATGGACCCAGGCTCATATAGGGCCACTATTGACAACCCATGTACACAGGCTGATTTAGTTATGACCTTATTACCAGACATTTATATGTAAAACATGAACCCACCCCATGAATGTACATGTTACATGACTATCTAGGTTATAACCACAGACACGCATACGCTATGGACCCATATGAACACCACATGTAGTACAAATACACAGGTGTCTATAGTTATGAACGCATGACATGTACCCAGGTATATACGGCAAATCAATAGAACGAACCCTAAATAGTATAGCATCGGTCCAGGCCCCTTTCTATGACATGGACACAGTAGTTAAGACACGTCATTCGATGCTGTTTCTTAGTTACTGTGGGTTGGTAATGGGCACATGGCTGCCCATGTAAATGGGTATTGGTCACCGGTTCCAAAGGATAGTTCATAGTATCTCAATCTGAAATATATAGGCCACGCTCATGTACGAGCTCCTATAGACTTGTAAATGACTCATGACTATGTATTGACATGTATGTAGTTATGGCATGGATATGAAGGAAACACAGTTAGTTTATACCGTATAGCAACTGGTATGCGGATGCTACCACACCGTGATAGAGTGTTCTGCATGGATTCCATTGTCAAATGTAGTGCGAATGTCCGATTCCATGGGGGGGGGGGGGGGGGGGGTCAGGTGGTATCCACATAAATGTGGGTCAATATTTTTACATGTCTCATTAAAATGTATTCCAACAAACGATTGATGGAAGAAACAATAATAAACTCCACACAGGTATGTGATTCTGATAAAACTAACTGAATAGTCTGTCAGTGGTTACCTAGCAACAATGATACCTCAATACCTATTTGCCACACGAGATTCACACGAGAATGCAGCAGTACACAACACAACAAACTTTAGTTATGCATTATTGTCAATACAAGCATAATATGGCATATTATGAAACAATAATATCATGCAAATTTCCCGAAACTCATACCATATTATGAAACAGTTATATCAGTTAAATTACCAGAAACTCATACATATGGTATGCTTTCAAAGGTGGATATGTCCATAGCAACCATTATACACCCGTTAGGTAACGAATGCGGCAACTGTACTGCCATGTTCACACTAACAATAATTATAATAATTGTTTTCAATATAAAAATGTTACATGACGTAGTTTAGTTTGTTAAAACTACCATAATATCAGCCATGTGTGCATTTTGCGATGTCTGGTATGTCCATAGCAACCGTTACCAGAAATATATAGTAATTTTTAAAGTCGAATCCACACTAACAATAACTATTACAATTGTTTCACCATAAAATGATAATGACGTAGTTTATATTAGTTTGTCAAAACTACCATAATATCAGTCAGCTCGGCATTTTTCGATTTCAGGTATCTCCCTAGCAACCGTTACCACCCCTGTAAGTAAGAACTATGGTAATTTTCCAGCCAGATCAACTCGAACAACAACTAATATTATTTTCACCATCAAATGCTGCATGACGTAGGTTAGATTGTTAAAACTGCCATAATATCAGTCATATTTGTATTTCTTCGATGTGGGATAGTTGCCTAGCAACCGTTGCCAAGGAAGGACCTGCCGCGACGTCTATACATCTGAAAATGATCAATAGTGTATAAGGAACCTATGTGTCAAGTTTCATAGTGTTATCACCATTTGCGCAATTGTTATGTCAAACGCCAGGACTATTATGTGGTATTTTTGCCTTTCAGACACTCAAAGCCATGGCGTACGTTTTAGGGGGTAGTGTTATGTTTCCGGCTATACAATCTTAAGGATGGTGATTGTTCGATATATCTCATCACTTTCCTGTTCTGAACTAACCACTGTTCTAGTATAATGGTTCATATTTTAGCTCATTGTCGTCTGAATATCTTTACTCGCCCTCTTTTGTTAGGACAATTTTGAATCACCATGCGATTTATATGTCATCACAATTATGGAATATCGACTGTTAGTCAGCTCTAGCATCAATTACGCATATCTATCAACACCTGCTTCATGATGGACGGGTATGTGTGAAGATTGAGTCCATAAATTTGCCTACATATGACTGCATTCGCATATGGTCTAATGGAATTTCGTCAGAATTTGCACCATTACGAAAAATCATGATATCTCAAAAAGCTCAACTCGGATTCTAGGGGACATTTGCCAAGTTGTTCATAAACATGTTCTTATTAATCCCTGAACAATTCAGCTTTCCCGGATTTTTTGCACTAGTGAAACCTAATGTGCCTGGACTATTGCGAAAATCGTCACCATGCAAAGCACATAGGAAATTTGACTTTATGGCGATCGGTTTTTGCCGGAAAACCCCACACTAAATATAGAAACCACAGGCTAGTACCCAGCCGGTGACAGAGTCAGAAAGGAAGTATGAGTGGTGCGCTCTGGTAGAGATTGGTAGCTTCCATCCCCGGGTACCCGGGTCAGGTTCACTCGATTGTACGTTGGATTGGTGCGACGGACGAGATTTTACAATCATGTGGACAGCTTCCTTCTTCGTCGAATCGGGTTCGTGGTATACGCGCTTGTTTACCCTTCCATCGACCCACGAAGCTTCCACTTGTGTGCATATATGTGGATAGCTCCATGTTGGTCGGATCGGATTCGTGCGTCTTTGTTTACCCTTGATTCCATCGATTCCTTATCTTCCTCTCACGGGCGCCCGGGTGAAGTCGATTGTTCGTTGATTTGGTTCCGCGTTATACATGTGTTCGCGACTATCGAGATTATACATGTGGACAGCTTATTCTTCGTCAGATCTGGTCCGCCTGTGGCTATTTTTACCCGCCCATCGATTCCGTATAGCTCCCTCTAAAACACGTGGGTATATCTCCATGTTGGTTGGATCTGGTTCGCGCGTCTACGTTTACCGTTACATCGGCTCGTATAGCTTCCTTTCATGGGTTAACTCGATTGTTCGTTGGATTGGTTCCGTGCGTATATATACATGCGTTCGCAACAGACTGAAAAATAAATCAAGAATAATGGCATTGCAACATGACTACCAAAAAGCAAGTTGAATATATACATGTACATTGTACATATCACCGGTCGTTCCCCTCACCGAGTCAGTCTTGTGTTTATATATGAATTAGTTGAATGTCGTGTTTGTTTGAGTTATTTGCCGGCTTGTATATGTGCTTGCAAGACTTAGGTATGGAACACTGTTAGGTCCAACCTGCAACGGGGCGGGGAATATGGAATCCGCCAGTCGCGGAAACCGCCGATTCCATACTTAGTCTATAGAATCTAGTTTTGTCTCACGGATGAATGATTGTACGGCTGAGAAAAAAAATTCTGTGCCAATATATTTTACCCTTCCACCGTCCCCGAGGCTTCTACTTATATCATTGGGCAGCTTATATATTCTTCGTGGTGATCGCTTCGCCCGTGCCTATTTTTACCTGCCCATCGATTCCGTATATCGTCCTCTTATGCACGTGGGCAGCTCGATGTTAGCCGGATCGGGTTCTCACAACTACATTTACACTTACATCGATCCCTTGGCTTCCGTTCATGGGCACACGATAGTCCACCGGAGTGCACTCGATAATCCTCTATTGATCAGTTCCGTTCTCGACAGATGTTTCCATCTCAAATGTGCATCGCGTAAACAACTGATGGCCACATTCTTGTTTGATCAACGCTAATAAATCGGATGCGCGAAACGTCCATCTAAAGAATAACATGATTACTCCGATAAGCAATTATTGGTAGCCGTAACCTGATTGTTCTTATATTAGCTAGGTTCAGTCTGGGACTAGTATAATATTAGTCCCAGGTTCAGCCACAGGGATGTTGCGAACTACAAGTTCCCGTTCAAATGGCTAACGCGCCAAGCTGTAAATTGGGCTAAAACGTCACTGAAATTTTGCAAAAACCCTGTGACAATGCATTCTCTTATATATGCGAGTCGACCATAGTTCCCCTCGCATATATAAGAGAATGCATTGGCCTAACAAATTTTAAATTATTTTTTATAATTGTTAAAGAATGTAAGAAAAAATTATACAAAATTATTAAAGAATGTAAGATAAAATTATCATAAATGCTAAACAATTGTTAACGAATGTAAGACAAAATTACAAAAAGAGGATCTACAACGAGTCCCCAGTTTATAGCGGAATTTACAAAACGAGCCCAGACCTAATTTACTGGACGAGTTTTGTAAATTCCGCTATAAACTGAGGACTCGTTGTATATAGATTATATTTATTACATGATCCAAAACCTCGACAAAACATACTTGAATCAACCAATGGGATGCGAAACTAACGTCAGCTTATATAAGGCATGCGGTGACGTTTCACGTAACTATGCGTTGTTTGCCCGCGTAAAGAAATAGTCCCAGATAAATAAACACTCTTCGGTGTATTTAAAGGCGTATATATAATGAAAAAACTTTTCAAACTCTTCATTCTTAAGATTGTTCGAAAAATATTGGAAGCCATAGTATTTAAAGACGTACGTACGTAATGTAAAGAGACGACAAACCGGAAGTCAACTGTCACCTGGCACTATTTCCTGTTATATATATATCTTTATTTAAAAATTGTTAAAGAATGTAAGAAAAAATTATTAAAATTGTTAGGCCTATGCTTTCTCTTGTATACGCCTATTTGTAAATTTGGTGAAAACGTCACTAATTTCGTGGTTCAATTTTACAGACAGTGACGTCAGTGACTTGCAGTTTGTGTTCAGTAGATATATAGTTGTTACATTGGAATGCGTATAGGCTACGGGTAACTGAGTGTGCGGCAAGACATAAATAGATATAAATGCAAATGGCCGCCATGTCACATTCGGTCAAATTCAAATGGTCGTCGTTGAACAATTTGTTTAAAGACATATTATGAACTTGTTCGGGTGCGTGAAATTGATAAGGTAGTACTTAGGCGCTATACCAACCTGGGGAATGTAGAATTATTTCGGCATTGAGAGTCATTGCATTTAGTTAATATATCAGAATGACGGTGCGGGGAAAAAATAACTACTTGGAACAAGGTTATTATCAGGCCTGATAGTATGGTGCCGAATTTGTCCCAAGAGGGTCCCCATTCAGTGACGCTACTCCCACAACGGGCTAGCATCTCCAAACTTCATCCTCATAGTGCATGTCCCCATCTGCCATGGGAGAAATAGACTCAGATTGAAGTTCCCAGATGTTGAATATTGTTATGTGCCCCCGTTGGGCACATCGATTATGCAATGTGTCGTCTGCCAATTATTTTGGTATATAGAGAAACTAAACTAAAAGAAAAAGAATCTTTGAATAAATAATTAGAAATATTTTCTAAATGATTTAAATTTTTTTGTGCTAATTTGATAATATAGATACTTTCCAGAGATTGGCAGATAAGATGCAGCCTAAGCAGAATGAGGTGTCCAAATTGTGAATTTAGTGATGATAGCCCGCTGTGTGCGGTAGCGTCACTATATTCACCCTATGGGGACCTCATTCTGCAACTGTCCGGCACCGTATTCTCAGAGCTGAACCGAACACTCTAATCATTAAGCTACCCAGCTTCACATCATCCAGACAAAAGCGGCCATTGTTGACGTTATCTACCGGAGAAGGAACGCACTTCTGTCACTCTTGGTGAAGAATGCGTTAATTGTTTGTGTGTCGATTTTCATAACACGTGCATGTAATGTACAATAATGCTTCCGATCGATGCAGGTATCCACCCGGTCGCGAGACACATGTATTCAACAGAAGACGCAGAATTCGCCAATGTCACGCGAATTGCACGACGTTCACTTATTATTCCACAGCATGAGTCATACGTATTCAACCAATCACAGCCATGACATGAGTCACATGTATTCAACGGAATCACAGCCATGGGATACATATTGTTGTATATAAGACAAATGGAATACCAAGCTCCATGCAGAGTTCTGCCCCCTGCTACGCAGGACTTACCACTGCCAGCACTTACACATATAATGTGAACAAGAAAAACTACGGCTTATTATTGCAGGTTTCTCATTCACCACACCAGAAAGCTTCTAAATGCGGATAAAAATTCGGAGACATTGTGTTTCCGCCAAGAGTGCATGGCCCAGCCATTGTTCATACCCAAACACTGAAAGCATTTAACACGGTCATAATAGTTACATACGGCAACCTTAAGACGTCCAGCTAAAACACCCCACGAACACCCGAAATGTGTTTCATGCGAGATATCCCATCGCTGTAGCTCAATTTGACACTGCCAGATTAGCCTTCCTACAATATCCTAAAACAATAAAGCTTCTCAAATCATCGGCATAGTCAACAGATCTTTCACGAACTTGGACATCGACACTTTCTAGTCTCTCTACATATGCATGGTCAGACCTATCATCGAATAATGTAACTCTGCATGGAGCCCACATCGCAAATATCAAAGCATTGTGTTAGAGAAATACAAAGAAAAGCAACAAAACTAGAATGTCATTACAATATCAATGCCTTTGACCTATTAGAAAGACATTCATCAGGAAGAACAAGATGACATAATAAAAAGCTACATGCAGATGCCCATTGTTAACAAGGCCATAGGAAAATATTTCTTCACTCAGAGGGTGGTAAATAGCTGGAACTCTCTGCCAGACTTCGCTGTTGAGGCTCCAACACTCGATCAATTCAAAATATACATAGACTCATTCTTCTATTATATAAAATACGAGTTCGACGACAAGTAATATGTTAAAGTGACTCACAAATAAATATCGAATGACGATACATATATTTGTAAACAAGCATTGCAAATAATGTTATTGGGACGAAAAGTCGCAAGACATGTTCCGTATTATGACGATGATGATGATGATGATGATATGATTGATAGAACAAACCACTATTATGATGATTGTGTCGTTATTTGTTTAAAATACGTATCAATTGACATATACGCACCCGTTCCCTCATTAAAATCAATATATTTCGACCATGTTATGGGTCCTCCGCGAATTCGGGGACATCCGCAAATAGACCTCCGCAAATAGGGACCTACTGCGAATTGTCACAACCGGAAAAACTCATTATCTATAAATAAAACGCCCAACGAACCATAGCTGTCTAGAATCTCTAGGACAGTATACACCCGAGGGCGTTAATAAATCGCACGTTCATTTATTTGAGATTGTTGCTGGTTACTATTCATTCTGCATTATTCTGAGAAACATATTCATTTGAAAATTGTCTAGATCAAACCAGAATGACAAAACACTTCAATATTTTTTAGATTTAATTAAGAAAATACACGTGCCGGCAGCTGTCAGGCATAGCGTAGCGAGGGGACTGAACTCTGTTTTGCAGCTTGGTGGAATACAAGCCGGAACCACTTTGGTTCCGAAGAGCGGTCACGTAGTGACGTCAACAATCCGCTTGGTGATACAGATACACAGATAATTACCTGGTTTATTTTATCAGACTTAAGTCACGATAATGGTACAATTATAGTATCACCACAAACTTATCCGCACAAGGTCGTGGAATATATAGACAAGAAAACCATAGTCAGAAATGGTAACGCCACCAAGATCATATTATTAGCCATAAATATAAATCATAATATAAAATATATTGGTTACATGAATGGACCGCCTCAGAATTCCGTTAAGACAAGTAATTCTTCAAATTATTACAATGACCTACGGCTTATAAATTACTGCAGGTTTCTCATTCGCCACACCAGAATGCTTCTAAATGCGGATCAAAGCTAAGAGTGCATGGCACAGCCATTGTTCATAGACATTTTACAGATAGCGAGAATGATGCATGCTGGGAACGAAAGTATCCACAGCAAAGCCATGTGCTTACGGAGGCATGCGTTTATTATAGGGGATTTATGGTGGGCCTATACAACTAATTATAACTTTGTTATCTGTCATAGTTTATGCGTGAAATTTTAAACATATATACCATGGACATATACCCCTTCCAGAATGTTGAAAAACATTTTCAGTTGCTCATCGTATTTTTATAGACGAAATAGTCCGAAATTTCAGAAAATTGCGCTAACTGCTCAATGTTTTAATGTGTTACAAAACGTCTGATAAAAATAGTTCTATCGGGAATATTCACACCATTTTTTTTCAGAGAACATAGAGTAAACATAGTCCTATCGGGATATCGTAAAGGAGATTAATTAAAACCCTCAGACTGCCGAAACTGACGACATTAAATTCGCTTTTTCGTGTCCCACGGAAATGAAACTTGTCTGTCCATTGATCACGTTATTTATTTGACATAGTATTTTTTTTTCTGTTGTATTTGAACACTTGTTGCACGTGCAGGCTGCACGAATAACTTCAACCGATAAGCGCCGACTGATACCCGCGCAACAGTTTGTCTCAAATAAATTGTTATCAAAACGCAGGTTTATGGCCGCGGACATAAGCCGATTAAGTGTAATGTAATTTATCCATGAACGTGACTGAAAAATTGTGATTCTATCACCATTAGCCACGAAAATGGGACCTCTAAACAGGCAAGTTTGATTTTCGGGGGGCACGAACAAGCGAATTTATTGTCGGCAGTTTCGGCAGTCTGAGGGTTAATTAATCCCGAATTAAACGGAACTACTTTACGATAGTCCGATAGGACTATGTTTACTCTATGCATGTTCTCTGAAAAAATAGTGTGAATATTCCAGATAGAACTCTTTTTATCAGACGTTGTGTAACACCTTAAAACATTGAGCAGTTATAGCGCAAACCGAAATGTGTTGTCTTGCAAGATATCCCACCGCTTTAGCTAAATTTACCTTCCTACAATATCCATAAAGAGGATCATATATTATATACCCACGGTTTTAATTATAGAATATAAAATATATTGGTTTCGCGAATGACCAACTCAGAATTCCGTTAAAATAACAATAACAACCAGCACCTATAACGAACCGTTTTATTGGACTTGGCCTACTGGTCGCGTAGTTCCGACTTTTAAATAAACGGAATTTCCAACTCTATAAATAAAAGCCCCACAAGAATACATTCGCCCTGTCCACCACGCAATATCAAAATCTCAGCAGCTAGATACACCACAGGTGGCGTAATAACACAACTTTCATCATAATCTTGGATCTTTTATCGAACTCGTTGAGGACGGCGCATAGTCACATTAAACGCAGGCTCAGATTTCGTGAAATATATCCACCGCCCACAACTCAAAAGCACAGGGATATAAATTTGAAAAAATATATATTTAAACCGAGCGAGCCAATTTAACATACGTGACAAGGGAGTTTACTTTTTCAGATACCTCCTCACTTCTAACGGTCATAATTCACAAACGCCTGAACCGATTCTTTAAACGCAAATTGATCGAGTAAAAGCTATTTTTACCAATTATAATACATAAGTCTATGATAAACTGTGTCAAAATTTGAAACCAGACGTTGAACACAAAATTCACGGAAAACACCGGCAGATGGGCCCCTCTTTAGCACAGGAGAAAATATACTGTCTATTTCAAAGTAAATAATTATCGATTAAAAAAACCCCACCCTTTGTACACAAATTCTTCATATATCGACATATCTAATGCTAATCTACCCAACTCCATCGAATATTTAATCCAAGGCGCCAATCAAGACATATTATGGACTTGTTCGAGTGCGATAAACTTACAAGTTAGTACTCAGGCGCTATGCCAACCTGGAGAATGTATCATTCTACTAAGATCCCCGAAAATTTCAAATGAATCGACCATACCACTCCATAGAAAACATCGTCTGAACTACGCTAAATTGTAAATATTTACACCTCAATTCGGGACGCAACAATCGGCGATAAACTAACGCAAACGATTTCGTCATCTAGAGTCATTGCACTTAATTAATATATAAGAATGACGGTGTGTTTTGTCAATTTGGATTAATATTTGTGAAAAATAACTACTTTGCGCAAGATTATTCTCCATATCTATTTGATCACCCTACCGGAGTGTTTCACATCACTTTAACAATAATTTCAAATAAGTTTTGCATTGAAAATGAACTCAATGACCTACGGGCGAACAGACACTGAGTATACTGATAGTTGAATGGTTAAATCGACATCACGTGTAATTTGTATACTCCGAAGTCGATTCGTTAAATTGTCGTTAAAATATAGGAATAGAGCGACTACTTGGAATCAAATAGGCGATTTATTTGGGGAGATTAACATTAGATACTTAGAATTTTTTTTCTTTCGAAAATGTAGCTATTTTTTTTTTTAGAAAAAGAGCATTATTTTTAGAAATATGAAACATGTGAAAGTTTAACACACCAGATGTTTGCGTGTTTATGGTGTTGTGGTGATAATAGTTTAAACGTGTCTTGAAAAAAAGTTCCGTATATACATTTTGTTGTTGTTGTTAGAAGGTGCTACCGGGAAGAGATAGAGCATCTGTAAGTTGTGTTTATTGGGGTTTATCGTCGTTTAAGCCGCTATATGTCACATCACGGCATTGTTACTTTTACGGGTGGAGGAAAGACCGTGCCTATGGTTAATATGTACCGGGAAATCATCCCAGTTGCCGTAGAAACCACCGCACGGCCGACCCACGGAAAGCAACTTACAAACTTGCCTATATACACGATATCTTCCTTTTGTGTTAATGAGATTGGTTTATATTGGCATAATGGGCCGTGCAGCGTACCAATTGAGCCACCGGGGGTGGGGAGGTAAAGCACGTTGTCCAAAAAACAAAAAACAACAACATCAACAACAATAACAACACAACACGTTGCCCATACGCGGACACGCATCATCTGCCGATTAAGATCTTCAGCTTATACATATCTATTATAATTCAATCGATTTCATTCTCTCAGTAAACTATCCCAAACAAAAGCATCTGTTTGACGTCATTCGCCCAAATAGAAAACGCTCTTCACATTGGAACGGCATTATGATAACGAGGACCCCATTGTATTATTTCAGACTGAATCCGACAAGACAAAAGTTACTCCATCGGGAAATCGAACAGACCTATCGACTCCGAGTAATAAATAGCGCACACCTGAAACTAATGAGAAGTTGGGGCGATGCATTTATAAATCAGCCGGGAGTGTGAAGGAGGTCGCATCGGATTCATATACACGGGATTATGACGTGCATCGATCATATATTTTAACCGATGAAGGTACGTATACAGCACGGAATCTGAGTGACGTCACGTATTCATGTTCCCTGGATTATGATGTGCACCGCTGTGTTATGTAAACAAAAGCCAGGTTCTGTAACGTTTTTGTTTTTTGTTTACATAACAAAGCATACAAACTTGACAAGAACATACTACGTAATATTTATGATTGGTATATATATGAACAAAATCTGTCTATAATTTAATATTCTTTCTGTTTATGGCGGTTTTATCAGCTGGGACTATTTAAACAGCAATACCCGCCGCGAAGGCCATCCGTGTATTTAAAGACATATTATGGACTTGTTCGGTGCGTGAAATAGATAAGTTAGTATTTAAGCGCTATGCCAACTGGGAGAACGCGTAGCATTCTACTAACATCGCCGAAAATCTCAAATAAATCGACCATACCACTCCATAGGAAACATCGTCTGAACTACGGTTGATAGTAAATATAAATATTTACTTATCGATTCGGGACTGAACTATCGGCGATAAACTAACGAAAACAATTTCACCATCGAGAGGCACTGCATTTAATTAATATATAAGAATGTCAATGTGTGTTGTCAATTTGGTCTATTGAAATTGAAATTTCTATTTGATCACACTACCAGTGTTTCACATCACTTTTAAAGCCCACTTAATTTTCGAATACCCAGATCACATTATACACACAACACATTCCAATTTGGAAGAGAACCATAAAGAGCTTTAGCGAATCGGGGGGGGGGGGGGGGGGCTTTAGCGAAGCGGGGGTGGCGTTAGCGAAGCTAGAATCGAACTTAGTGGACGAGGTAAATTTCGTGTAGAATTTCGACGAAATTGAAATCCATTTTATCACATGATCACATTTTAGCAATGAAAAATGATCTCGAAAATGCTGAGGT
Source organism: Siphonodentalium dalli (assembly GCA_032622095.1). Lineage (NCBI taxonomy): Eukaryota > Metazoa > Mollusca > Scaphopoda > Gadilida > Siphonodentaliidae > Siphonodentalium > Siphonodentalium dalli. Next base: position 197,735,504 of record CP136063.1, read on the forward strand.
TAAAACAAATTAATATTGATTTCCTTATCACAACCAGAGGAAGTAGAGACACCTTCAAGAACAAATATAGTTCCATTTTACATGTGACTTTTTATGTTGACAAAATTGTTCAACCACCATTATCGCCCATGTTTATCTGACACTCAACACGAAATAACCGAACACGAATCGAATATCACAATTATATTATAATTAGCATACTATTAATTAAAGTGCCGGCATTGACATTGATATCATTGCGCTGATATCTACATGCGATACATACTATAATACACACTAACTCCCATAGAGAGCCCCACACATATAGAAGGATCTATTACTGACTGTCGTCTGCTCGTGCCTGTGAGGGGCACCATACGGGGGCTACATGCGCTACATACTATAATACACACGAGATCATACGAGATATACATGCACTACATACTATAATACACAGGAGATTATACGAGATCTACATGAGCTACTTACTATAATACATACGAGATCTAGATGCGTCACATACTATAATACACACGAGATTATACGAGATATACATGCGCTACATACTATAATACATATATATATATATAAGATAGAGTTATTCCTCTTCCATTGAGAATCGAATAATAAACTGGCAGTACAGACCAGATAGAAATTAAGCACAGAACACACGTCGGTATCTTGACAAAAACAATATGTTCACAATTTATTCGACCGGATAAGTTACTAATACAATGCTTTGGCGCTACCTCTTTAATAAGGTACATCACATGGAACATATTGGGTTTGTTTCGTATTTTTTTTAGCCGAACGCCCAGGCGTCATATGTAGGGTTTGTTTCGTATTTTTTTTTAGCCGAACACCCAGCCGTCATATGTAGGGTTGTGCATGTTGTAGACACATTTCACACAATAAACTAACATGGTATGAACGCTCTTTAAAAATTCAAAAGGTGTTGAAACTTCCTCTTCTAAAAAGTCGATATAAAAAAACATGGGCATGATCTGTTTATGTTCTGGTGTAGAACATGTACGGCAGATGGTTTATGGTGTCATTACGCCCTCTGGCACGCGTATTTGGCCGTGTCGTAGGAGGTGATGGAAATGTGATTAAAAATGTATTCGGTATTTTGCGTATTTGTTTGTATGTTCTCTTTATATTTGACAGCGTACACTATGTACAAGTCGGACAGTCGGTGCCGCACTAATGCTCCGATCAGTCATGAGTTCAGAATCTGTTGTCGCTAATCCGTTATTCACACCACGATTGATGCTTCTTTTGAATCATGGCTTGTCCCGGTGAAATATTTTCTTTTGCCTTTAGTTTGGTTTTACACAACGGCAGTCGTTGGCTCTTCGCCACCACGAAGATATAAACTTGTCTTTGCAGGTGGACACCGCTTACAAATTAAAGTAGAAGGCAAATACGTGCCTTGTTTCCACTAGAAGACACACCATTGCCTCGCTTGTGCCAGGTAGATAGATACAAACGGTGTCGTTCGTTTTGGTAACTTTTCACATAGCGATGCATTGTGGTCACTAGTTTCGGTGCGATCTTACGATCTGCTTGTATTGGTAGTAGGCTAAACGTAGTTTTACTGCATCATAGCACGTGGACATGTTATCGTGAACGTGGCGACAGGGTGTCTCACCCCCTATATCATGCCATGAATCTTTACTCCAGCTACGCCCGTAGGGAACCTAACACAGATAGATGGATATATTCCTGGGTGTCGTCTGATCGTGTCTGTGGGGGCACCATACGGGTGTTCAGTATATCATGCCATGAATCTATACTCCAGCGACGCCCGCGTAGATATCATACTCCACTAGTTTAAAACCTGGGAAATGTTGGTGTTGTGACAGGGAATTATATAAGTTTATAACATTGCAAAAAATATATATTTCTCAGTGAATACATGTTCCTTAATAATGTATTTCACTGTATAGGTGAAGGTTCCAAGTTCCAATATATATATGCCTAATACTATGATATTGAGGGCGTTACCATTTCTGATTATGGTTTTCTTGTCTGTAATAGTCACGGTGATATTTTTACAGGACGGAGATGAGGTGCGGTACCAGCTTGGGGGATATTTAATAGTCACGGTGATATTTTTACAGGACGGAGATGGGTGCGGTACCAGCTTGGGGGATATTTAATAGTCACGGTGATATTTTTACAGGACGGAGATGGGTGTGGTACCAGCTTGGGGGATATTTAATATAGTCACAGTGATATTTTTACAGGACGGAGATGGGTGTGGTACCAGCTTGGGGGATATTTAATATAGTCACAGTGATATTTTTACAGGACGGAGATGGGTGCGGTACCAGCTTGGGGGATATTTAATATAGTCACAGTGATATTTTTACAGGACGGAGATGGGTGCGGTACCAGCTTGGGGGATATTTAATAGTCACGGTGATATTTTTACAGGATGGAGATGGGTGCGGTACCAGCTTGGGGGATATTTAATAGTCACGGTGATATTTTTACAGGACGGAGATGGGTGCGGTACCAGCTTGGGGGATATTTAATAGTCACGGTGATATTTTTACAGGACGGAGATGGGTGCGGTACCAGCTTGGGGGATATTTAATAGTCACAGTGATATTTTTACAGGACGGAGATGGGGTGCGGTACCAGCTTGGGGGATATTTAATAGTCACAGTGATATTTTTACAGGACGGAGATGGGTGCGGTACCAGCTTGGGGGATATTTAATAGTCACGGTGATATTTTTACAGGACGGAGATGGGTGCGGTACCAGCTTGGGGGATATTTAATATAGTCACAGTGATATTTTTACAGGACGGAGATGGGTGCGGTACCAGCTTGGGGGATATTTAATAGTCACGGTGATATTTTTACAGGACGGAGATGGGTGCGGTACCAGCTTGGGGGATATTTAATAGTCACGGTGATATTTTTACAGGACGGAGATGGGTGCGGTACCAGATTGGGGGATATTTAATATAGTCACAGTGATATTTTTACAGGACGGAGATGGGTGCGGTACCAGCTTGGGGGATATTTAATATAGTCACAGTGATATTTTTACAGGACGGAGATGGGTGCGGTACCAGCTTGGGGGATATTTAATATAGTCACAGTGATATTTTTACAGGACGGAGATGGGTGCGGTACCAGCTTGGGGGATATTTAATATAGTCACGGTGATATTTGTACAGGACGGAGATGGGTGCGGTACCAGCTTGGGGGATATTTAATAGTCACAGTGATATCTTTACAGGACGGAGATGGGTGCGGTACCAGCTTGGGGATATTTAATAGTCACGGTGATATTTTTACAGGACGGAGATGGGTGTGGTACCAGCTTGGGGGATATTTAATATAGTCACAGTGATATTTTTACAGGACGGAGATGGGTGCGGTACCAGCTTGGGGGATATTTAATATAGTGTGACGGTGGTAAATTACATAAATATATCATATTATTATTATGTCTTTTGTAATTAATGTAAGCATGATGCATGTGCATGTATAGCATACTAAACAAATAACATAATTCATATGCACACCCTCACGCCCCTGTTTGCCTATTTCTACCTGTCTATATTCCCGCCATTCTAAACTGGCCCAATAATAATAACGGCTCACTAATTAACTTCTACTCAGGCACGCACTGAGTATTTTCCCGCCACATTTAGTTCTCTCTTACTTTGAAAACAATGCGAACGTGTTGTAATTCGGTTACTGATCTGTTTAAGAAATGAAGTCATATTAATCTGAACTTCAATGTTTAAATAATCTTCAAACATTCATAAATATTATGGACCTAAATCATTCCGACTTGGTAAGCTTACAAAATATATCTCAGTTCAGTTCGTATGTATGTGTACGTGTTGTCATTTATGTTTTATCATTTTATTCATTTAACTTCATTGATCATTGTTTATTTCTGTTTGATTCAAGTTAAATATATTTGAATAAAATAACAAGCCTCCATACTGGAGCATTAAGTTATTAATTAACAGTAGAGTAGTATTTTATTTATTTTGCATGTATATGTTTATTTGTGTTATAGAGTAGGACCTATTTATGTTTCAGGGTCTATGTGTGATGTGTCATCAATTTGTTCACCCTGTAATCTATATATGTCGCTGATCGGACATGTTGGAATTGGAAAATTACAGATTATGAAGTAGGATCGAATCTTATTTTATTTCACTTCCCAAATCCCATGCACTAAATCTCTAGACAGTGAATTATGTTACTATCCTATATAGTCTCGTGCTCGGGTTAAAATGACAAGATATAGGTGGTAATAATAGTCACAGTGATATTTTTACAGGACGGAGATGGGTGCGGTACCAGCTTGGGGGATATTTAATAGTCACGGTGATATTTTTACAGGACGGAGATGGGTGCGGTACCAGCTTGGGGGATATTTAATAGTCACGGTGATATTTTTACAGGACGGAGATGGGTGCGGTACCAGCTTGGGGGACATTTAATAGTCACAGTGATATTTTTACAGGACGGAGATGGGTGCGGTACCAGCTTGGGGGATATTTAATAGTCACGGTGATATTTGTACAGGACGGAGATGGGTGCGGGTACCAGCTTGGGGGGATATTTAATATAGTCACAGTGATATTTTTACAGGACGGAGATGGGTGCGGTACCAGCTTGGGGGATATTTAATAGTCACGGTGATATTTTTACAGGACGGAGATGGGTGCGGTACCAGCTTGGGGGATATTTAATAGTCACGGTGATATTTTTACAGGACGGAGATGGGTGCGGGTACCAGCTTGGGGGATATTTAATATAGTCACAGTGATATTTTTACAGGACGGAGATGGGTGCGGTACCAGCTTGGGGGATATTTAATAGTCACAGTGATATTTTTACAGGACGGAGATGGGTGCGGTACCAGCTTGGGGGATATTTAATAGTCACGGTGATATTTTTACAGGACGGAGATGGGTGCGGTACCAGCTTGGGGGGATATTTAATATAGTCACAGTGATATTTTTACAGGGCGGAGATGGGTGCGGTACCAGCTTGGGGGATATTTAATAGTCACGGTGATATTTTTACAGGACGGAGATGGGTGCGGTACCAGCTTGGGGGATATTTAATAGTCACGGTGATATTTTTACAGGACGGAGATGGGTGCGGTACAGCTTGGGGGATATTTAATATAGTCACGGTGATATTTTTACAGGACGGAGATGGGTGCGGTACCAGCTTGGGGGATATTTAATATAGTCACAGTGATATTTTTACAGGACGGAGATGGGTGCGGTACCAGCTTGGGGGATATTTAATATAGTCACAGTGATATTTTTACAGGACGGAGATGGGTGCTGGTACCAGCTTGGGGGATATTTAATATAGTCACAGTGATATTTTTACAGGACGGAGATGGGTGCGGTACCAGCTTGGGGGATATTTAATAGTCACGGTGATATTTTTACAGGACGGAGATGGGTGCGGTACCAGCTTGGGGGATATTTAATAGTCACGGTGATATTTTTACAGGACGGAGATGGGTGCGGTACCAGCTTGGGGGATATTTAATATAGTCACAGTGATATTTTTACAGGACGGAGATGGGTGCGGTACCAGCTTGGGGATATTTAATAGTCACGGTGATATTTTTACAGGACGGAGATGGGTGCGGTACCAGCTTGGGGGATATTTAATAGTCACGGTGATATTTTTACAGGACGGAGATGGGGTGCGGTACCAGGGTACCAGTTTAGAGGATCATTAGTAGTCACGGTGATATTGGTTACAGGGCGGAGATGGGGTGGGGTACCATCTTAGTGGATCATTAATAGTCACGGTGATATTGGTTACAGGACGAAGATGGGGTGTGGTACCAGCTTAGAGGATCTTCCATATTCTGGTGAACATCTAACAGTGACGATTTTCGGCGCCACCGGAGATATCGGGGGCCCGATCGCCAGAAAGTTACTCACAGACTCGAGGTTCAGGGTGCGAGTGGCGACCCGCAAACCGACGAGCGATGAGGCGCATACACTCGCCGAGGAGGGTAAGTTAAAGATGCATAATTCGAATTACTATTTCCTTGGATTCGGGGGTAAACAATATTTGATTCGAGTCGAGGAACACACCCATCAGAGCTCAGAGTGATCAGATATCGATGTTTGAAATCTATTATTTTTCACCACCGATAATTTTATGTGGCCCAGTAAACAGACGACGAGAAGACGGTCTCGGACCAAATTGCGGATGAAGATGATAACTCTAAAATCAAGTGGCTTTTTTGTGTCAGATATTTGACAAACCGGCAAAATTTTGAACAAAATGTTGATAATTAACAGGTTTTTGGGCAATGTTATACTATAGTTTACTGTGGTTAGCATTATTTTTGGGTAATTACTCGATTCTGATAACTGAAGCTGCATTTAAAAATTGTTGTTGTTGTTGGAATCTGATGATCATCGTATCGGATTGAATACCTTTAAAGGCACGGATGACATTCGCTATCTATATCTACATCTGCGTATGTCTGTCTGTCTGTCTGTGTTCTATAGAAATTCTAGATGGCACAAAAGGGGTCTAACAGGGGTAACTTTTTCCGAGAAAGATAATGGTGCGGGTTATAATTTTCTAAAGTGACACTGTTGTTGTCAGAGGCAAAAAGGGTGGAGGGGCAGAACAAAATGTTGTCGCCGATTGCCACCAAACTTATATATAATCATCCCCATGATATGAGGAATCTTTCAAAAGTGGAGTAATTCGAGTCAGGGATGCACTGAAATTGAGAGGGGCATCAAAACTGATACACAATATAGTTAGCGCCAATTCCACCAAATTGATACACTTGATACGAGGAATCTAATTGTGTGATTCAAAGATGCCATATTGGTGCTGTTTGAGTGAGAGATTGGGGGCAGTGGGTACTAAATTTGATCAACATTTGTTTAGTCGCCGATCAGCACCAAACTTTAAAAAAATCATATCCATGATATCAGGAGTCTAATTGTGTGGTTTAAAGATGTCAGAAGTGGGGCCATTCGAGGCAGGGGTGAGAGGGACGCAAACATTTATAAACAATTTGTTTAGCGCCGATTTCCACCAGATTGATACACATTCTTCTCCGTGATACGAGGAATCTAATCGTGTGGTTTAAATACGCCTAATTGGTGCCGTTTGGGTGAGAGATGTGGTGGGCCCTAAATTTGATACAAATGTGTATACTTGCCAATTATATATATATGCATCTTCACAACGAGTCAAAGTGTGTGTTTTAATGATGTCAAAAGTGGCGCTGCATGAGTTCGAAATAGGGATGGGAGGGTCACCAAAACTGATAAAAATATGTTTTGTGCCAATTACCATCAAATTCATACACGTTCTTCTCAAATTATACGAGGAATCAAATCGTGCGTGTTAAAAATGTGGTGCCTGGATATATTTGCGAATATCTGTCTGTCTGTCTGTGTTCTATATATAACTTTAAGGGGTACAATCGAGATGGGACCAATGCGGTCTAAGATAGGTAACTTTTTACGAGGAAGATAATGGTGCGGGTTAAATGTTTCGAAAGTGACGCTGTTGGTGCATCAGGGGCAGAAAGGTGGGAGGTGCAGCAAAAATATGATGATATAGTTTTGTCGCCATTTCCACAAAACCTATACATAATCACCTCCACGATATGGCGCCGTTCGAGTCAGGGGTGCACGGGGGGGGGCACCAACAATTGATTTAAAAAACTATTTTTAGCGCAGAATATCCACCAAATTGTTATATTATTCTTCTACATGATGCGAGGAATATAATCGTGTGATCTAAAGATGCCAAGTTGGTGTCGATTGGGTGAGAGATGGGGGAGGGTAATAACTATGATAAGAATTTGTTTAGTTGCCGATTACCACCAAACTTATATATAATCATCTCCATTATCATGCATGCATGAGTCTAATGGACGTGTTTTAAATATGCCAAAAGTGGCGCTGTTCAATACATGCATGGGGAGGGGAGTTGCACCAAAGCTGATAAAAATATATTTAGCACTAATTTCCACCAAATGCATACACGTTCTTCTCTGATTATACGATGAATTAAATCACATTAGGTGTCGATTGGGTCATGGAAGGCGAGAGGAGATGCACTACCAATTGTTCTATTCGCCTATATCCACCAAAGTTATATATAGTCATCCACAGGCCACCTCCATATCATTTGCAGAATGAGGTCCCCAGAGGATGAATTTAGTCACTATGTCACCCTCTGGCTACCTCATTCTGCGTAGACATCATCTTCTCTGGAAAGTTTCTTTATTATCAAATTTCTATAGAAACTTAGATTCTATTTCTTTTTAGTTTAGTTTCACTACATAATTTCCCCAAATTGGCAGACGACACATTGCATAATCGATGTTCCCAATGGGTGTATCACAATATTCACCATTTGGGATCTTCAATCTGAGTCTATGTCTCCCATAGCAGGTGAGGCCACGCAGAACGAGGTCACCCGAGGGTGAATTTGGTGAGACTAGTCCGCTATGCGGGATAGGATCTTTAAATTCACCCTCTGGGGACCTGTTTCTGCAAATGACAGGCACCTTATAATCAAACGGAACACTCCACTGTGGACATTTGATGGGAATAGAGAATATGCAGACCCCCGAGGAATAGAGGATATGCAGACCCCCCCCCCCCGGGAATAGAGAATCTGCAAACCCCCTCCCCCGGGGAATATAGAATCTGCAGACCCCTCCCTCGGGAATAGAGAAGCTGCAGACCCCCTCCCCCGGAGAATAGAGAATCTGCAGACCCCCTCCCCTGGGAATAGAGAATATGCAGACCCATTCCCCGGGAATAGAGAATCTGCAGATCCCCTCCCCCGGGGAATAGAGAATCTGCAGACCCCCTCCCCGGGGAATAGAGAATATGCAGACCCCCTCCCCGGGGAATAGAGAATATGCAGCCCCCCTTCTCCGGGGAATAGAGAAGCTGCAGACCCCTCCCCCAGGGAATAGAGATTCTGCAGACCCCTCCCCCGGGGAATAGAGAATATGCAGACCCCCTCCCCCGGGAATAGATAATTTTCTTGCTCAAAGTAGTTTTTCTCATTAATTTAGATACACATTGGCTGAACAAAACGTCATTCTTGTACATGGATTATATATGCAATCTGTCCATACAGCCGCGAAATCTATGAACAAGAGACCCATATTTGTCCAGACAGCCGCGAAATCTATGAACAAGAGACCCATATCTGTCGAGACAGCCGCGAAATCTATGAACAAGAGACCCATATCTGTCGAGACAGCCGCGAAATCTATGAACAAGAGACCCATATTTGTCGAGACAGCCGCGAAATCTACGAAGAGACCCATATCTGTCGAGACAGCCGCGGAATCTACGAAGAGACCCATATTTGTCGAGACAGCCTCGTTTAAAGGTACACAACGCACTCGTAGTGGGTAAATGTAAAACAAATATAAAAGTATATAAATACATCACCAGTAAGATGTAACATTAGGGTTATTATACATATCAGACATATTAATGATATTATGGACTGATTTCATTGAATAAAACAATCAGCTAGTATCAAAACACTATCCCCATTGGGGAAGAATGTAGCAATGAACTAACATATATATTGTCAAAATTCCAACCACATCGACTGTACCATTTCAGAGAACACAACGGTTGAATTATGCATAAATGTAAATATTTACTACTTTATTCGGAACGCTTTAGGGTACGTTCATACACTGGCAAGTTTGCACGATATGGTTTGCAGGCATTTTTCGTATATAAAACGATAGGGTGCCATAATATGAACGGAAGCAAGCACATAAAGTGCATCTGTGCCACAGCTAACTACGTGCGAAGTAAAATCTCTGTAGTTCCACTAGTAACGATGCTACCGGAATTTGCCTGTAAATATCATGCAATTATCTCGCAAAAATAAATCATACAGGTATTTGAAGGCAAATTCTAATAGCACTGTTACAAGTTGAATTAGATGTATGTTACTTATCATGTCTTTCGCTTTGGTAAAGATGCATGTTAAGTGCACGGTTCCGTTCATATTCTGGCACCATGTGGTTTTCTATGACGAAATGCCCGCAAAAACATACAGTGCAAACTTGCCAGCGTATGAACGCAGCCTTAGGGTACGTCCATACGCTGGCAATATTGCACTGCAAACTGCAAAAATGCCAGCTGCAAAATTGCCAAAACGGATCAACTTCTGCCCGCTGTCAACAAATCAGTGTTAGTAGTGATCAATGAACGACAGCCGTTTTACGTGATTGATGAGCTGTTTGCAATATATTAGAACACGATGCGTGTTGGTATTCTTAGGCCAGTCAAAATAATGTCACTTGACATGTTGGAATGTGATATCGCCACGGCCAGCTCTCTCGCTGGGATGCTGCTCATATATGAGTACAATAAACGTCACCTAGACAGGAAATGGTGGGTCCGCACTTGCATGGCTCAACGAAGATAACCGACGAATTAAAATCTTCCCGGGTATCATCCCAAACTCCAAACTTGTCATTCCAATAATTTTAGTCACAAACTCGTTGGTGTTCATGTTAAGCAAAACAATAAGTTAAGAAAATCAAATAAATAGTAACACAAGTTAATCAAAAGCTAACAATATATTGTTATTCAGATGGCATGAATAATTATATAGGCCCATATATGCTTTATCAATGCCAAAGACTATAACATCCCATTATCCCTACTGTCAGACCCCGCCCCACCACCGCGACACAAGCAGTCACTTTTAAACCACTACAATTACATCGATATCGCAGTCTGGGTAGATGGTGTTGGCACGTATTCGAACCCCAGCTTCATCTGAATTGAGTGATATCTCAATGTGCCATTCTGATCGATACATAACCATTTCGATAACAATTGAGAATTTGTACACGCTCACTGAAGTAAGCGCATTTGAAGCAATGCATGGATACTCATAGTGAGTCCTGCTACCACCTCCCCTATAGCTCCCACACGTATGACTCGGGATGCATCACTTTTTGTACTCTTTGTATCACGCCATATAATCATATCCTCATATAGCGGAGATACGTACACATGTATAATTAAGTGTGTATGAGAATCATATAGAGAACACACCCGATCCCAATCGATCGTATCAAGAACGGTACAGACACAATCAATTGTTGCTAGTGGCCTTGTGTTGTGGCCACCGACAGAGAGGTATACGCCGTTATCATATATCACCGTTGATTGTTGACGACCAGCCACGACCCAGCACGAGCAAGTCTGTTGCTGGCAAAAATACCAGCTAACAAAACAATACAAAACAACCTTTGCAGCTGGCATTTTTTGCAGTTTGCAGTGCAATATTGCCAGCGCATGAACGCACCCTTAGGCTACGTTCATACGCTGGCAAGTATGCACGGTATGTTTTTGCGGGCATTTCTATTGGAATTTGCCTTCAAATACCTGTATGATTTATTCATGCGAGGTAATTGAATGATATTTACAGGCAAATTTCGATAGCATCGCTACAGGTGGAACTACATAAATTTTACTTCGCACGTAGTTAGCTGTGGCACAGATGCACGTTATGTGTTTGTTTCCGTTCATATTATGGCACCATATCGTTTTCTACGACAAAATGCCTGCAAACCATACCGTGCAAACTTGCCAGTGTATGAACGTACCCTTATTTGGCATAAACATTACGACAATGATGGCGCCAATAATAGTCACTGCGTGTAATTCGTTTATAACAATGACGCTGTTTTCTGACTTTTGGATATCAAATTTATGAAAATAACTTATGTTGGTATGATTATTTGTTAATCTCCCCGGAACACCTCAGTGGAGAGTTTCACATCACTTTAACGATAAGAATCCAGTTTGTACAATAAGTTACTAGAGTTTAATAAAAAGTTGGAAAAGATAAAAGCATTGAAAATAATATCTGGAAATCATATTGAGAATGAATGTGCATACAAATGTATATTTTAATTTACTACACATACTCGCGAGTAGCGATGTTTGTTTACTAATCACTGTAAGAGTTTTGTTCACTAATTAATATAAGAACTTACCTGTATTGGTTGACATATAAGACAATCACTAAGTATTATAAGAACTTACCTGTATTGGATAACCTATAAAACTATCACTAATTAATATAAGAACTTACCTGTTTTGGTTAACCTATAAAACTATCACTAACTACTATAAGAACTTACCTGTATTGTTAACCTATAAAACTATCACTAATTAATATAAGAACATACCTGTATTGGTAACCTATAAAACTCACTAATTAATATAAGAACTTACCTGTATTGTTTAACATATAAAACTATCACTAATTAATATAATAACTTACCTGTATTGGTTAACTTATAAAACTATCACTAATTAATATAAGAACTTACCTGTATTGGTTGACATATAAGACAATCACTAATTAATATAATAACTTACCTGTATTGGTTAACCTATAAAACTATCACTAATTAATATAATAACTTACCTGTATTGGTTAACTTATAAAACTATCACTAATTAATGTAAGAACGTACCTGTATTGGTTAACTTATAAAACTATCACTAATTAATATAATAACTTACCTGTATTGGTTAACTTATAAAACTATCACTAATTAATATAAGAACTTACCTGTATTGGTTAACCTATAAAACTATCGCTAATTAATATAAGAACTTACCTGTATTGTTAACCGATAAAACTATCACTAATTAATATAAGAACGTACCTGTATTGGTTAACCTATAAAACTATCACTAATTAATATAAGAACATACCTGCATTGGTTGACCTATAAGACAATCACTAACTAATATAAGAACATACCTGCATTGGTTAACCTATAAAACTATCACTAATTAATATAAGAACACATTTCATCTATTCTCCATATTCTTTGTAGCAATGTTTAGCAGACTTTTATAAGTTGTATACATATTGATACTGCGAACGCATTGGGTCCCTTTAGTCGCAAATATATGTACGGGGATAAATATATGTTTGTCCTATATCGCGTTTAGCTGCCATTATAGTGTGAGGGGGTGAATTTGTGTTTATTCTATATCGCTTGTAGGTGCCATTACTGTGTGATGATAAATCTATGTTTGTTCTATATCGCTCGTAGGTGCCATTATCGTGTCGGGGATAAATCTATGTTTGTTCTATATCGCCCGTAGGTGCCATTATCTTGTCGGGGATAAATCTATGTTTGTTCTATATCGCTTGTAGTTGCCATTATCGCGTCGGGGATACATTTGTGTTTGTTCTATTTCGCGTGTATAGGTGCCATTATCGTGTGGGGATAAATTGGTATTTTTTTTCTATTTCGCTTGTAGTTGCCATTATCGTGTCGGGGATAAATTTGTGTTTTTTTTCCTATTTCGCTTGTAGGTGCCATTATCATGTGGGGGGTAATTTTTTTACAGCCTTTTATAATTTGTGTACATATTCATACTGCGAACGCATGGGTCCCTTTAATCGCAAGCATGTGTGCGGGGATAAATCTATGATCTATATCGCGTGTAGAGGCCATTATCGTGTGTGGGGTAAATTTGTGTTTATTTTATATCGCTTGTAGGTGCCATTATCATGTAGGGGATACATTTGTATTTGTTCTCTTTCCATTGTAGGTGCCATTATCGTGACTTGTGACATGAACGACCCGAATACACTCAGTCGAGCCGTGAACGATGCGCATGTAGTCTTCCTAACCACCCACTACTGGGAAAACCAGAGCGTGGAAAAAGAAGTTAAACAGGTGAGTACCGTAGTTATTATACACCAAGCACGTTAGCTATGCGTGCGACATCTTCCTGACTACCAAGTAAGGGGGCATTGTGAAATCCACAGCACCAAAAATGAAGTCACATGACAGTCGTATTTACCGTAGTTATCACACACCCATAACATTAATAATTATAGACGCAAGTTTTGGATATCGGTATCATCACGAACAATCAAGTATACACGTTTTTGTACCTTCGCGATCAACATATATTTATTAGATGGCATCTTGTTTTAGATGCTAAACTCGAGAGTCCATATCATATTAATTTATTTTTAGTTGACATTCAAACACAAGCAAACAAACAAATCAAAACATAACAAACAAACCAATAAACATTAAACAACACAAAACACGAAAAATAAAACAAAATTAAACAAAACAAACACAGATCCCGTGAAGATGTACCATAGATGTATATTAGATTACTGTGAATTCGTTCAAGCCTGCAAATAGCGTGTCTGTCATTTGCAGAATGAGGTCCCCAGAGGGTGAATTTAGTGATGCTATCCCGCACAGCGGGCTAGCATCACCAAATTCACCCTCTGGAGACCTCATTCTGCTTATGCCTCATCTTCTGGGAAGTATCTATAGTCTCAAATTAACATTGTTTTTAGTTACTTTTTCCCTTCTGGGAAGTTTTATATCCCCTAATTTGCAGCAGATAAAATGCATAATCGAGGTGCCCAATGGGTGAACATCACCAACTTCAAATGGGGAACTTCAATCTGATCCTATGTCTACCATAGCAGTTGCGGGCCTAAGCAGAATGAGGTTCCCAGAGTAGCGTCACTAAATTCACCCTCTGGGGACCTCATTCTGCAAATGACAGACACGCCATTTGCAGGCTTGAATTCGTTAGCACACCGATCGGCCTTTTTTCAGGGTATGAATGTCGTCGACGCTGTCCAGAAAGCCAAGGTGCCTCATTTAATCTTCAATGGCTCGGACCACGTCGAGGAAATCACCGGGAAAGAGTGCGCCTTCCTGGATTCCAAAGCCAAGATAGAGGCGTACATCAAGGAGAAAGGTAATATCGAAATGGACGAGTAGAAGTTAAAGTAAAAAAATGGGATTATTGATAAACAAGAAGTGAAAATGTAAGGCGTATTCGAATCCGCGTTTTCGAAAGGTTGGCAAGGGGGGGGGGGCTGATGTATTAGTGGGGGCTGATGTATTAGTTGTGAGGGGGCTGATGTATTAGTTGTGAGGGGGCTGATGTATTAATTGGGGGCTGATGTATTAGTTGTGAGGGGGCTGCTGTTTTAGTTGTGAGGGGGCTGATGTATTAGTTGTGAGGGGGCTGATGTATTAGTTGTGAGGGGGCTGATGTATTAGTGGGGGCTGATGTATTAGTTGTGAGGGGGCTGATGTATTAGTTGTGAGGGGGCTGATGTATTAGTTGTGAGGGGGCTGATGTATTAGTTGTTAGGGGGCTGATGTATTAGTTGTGAGGAGGCTGATGTATTAGTTGTGAGGGGGCTGATGTATTAGTTGTTAGGGGGCTGATGTATTAGTTGTGAGGGGGCTGATGTATTAGTTGTGAGGGGGCTGATGTATTAGTTGTTAGGGGGCTGATGTATTAGTTGTGAGGAGGCTGATGTATTAGTTGTGAGGGGGCTGATGTATTAGTTGTTAGGGGGCTGATGTATTAGTGGAGGCTGATGTATTAGTGGGGGCTGATGTATTAGTTGTGTGGAGGCTGATGTATTAGTTGTTAGGGGGCTGATGTATTAGTTGTGAGGAGGCTGATGTATTAGTTGTGAGGGGGCTGATGTATTAGTTGTTAGGGGGCTGATGTATTAGTGGAGGCTGATGTATTAGTGGGGGCTGATGTATTAGTTGTTAGGGGGCTGATGTATTAGTTGTTAGGGGGCTGATGTATTAGTTGTTAGGGGGCTGATGTATTAGTTGTGAGGAGGCTGATGTATTAGTTGTGAGGAGGCTGATGTATTGGTTGTGAGGGGGCTGATGTATTAATTGTGAGGAGGCTGATGTATTAGTTGTTAGGGGGCTGATGTATTAGTTGTGAGGGGGCTGATGTATTAGTTGTGAGGGGGCTGATGTATTAGTTGTGAGGGGGCTGATGTATTAGTTGTGTGGAGGCTGATGTATTAGTTGTTAGGGGGCTGATGTATTAGTTGTTAGGGGGCTGATGTATTAGTTGTGAGGGGGCTGATGTATTAGTTATGAGGGGGCTGATGTATTAGTTGTTAGGGGGCTGATGTATTAGTTGTGAGCGGGCTGATGTATTAGTTGTGAGGGGGCTGATGTATTAGTTGTTAGGGGGCTGATGTATTAGTTGTGAGGGGGCTGATGTATTAGTTGTGAGGAGGCTGATGTATTAGTTGTTAGGGGGCTGATGTATTAGTTGTTAGGGGGCTGATGTATTAGTTGTGAGGGGGCTGATGTATTAGTTGTGAGGAGGCTGATGTATTAGTTGTTAGGGGGCTGATGTATTAGTTGTTAGGGGGCTGATGTATTAGTTGTGAGGGGGCTGATGTATTAGTTGTGAGGAGGCTGATGTATTAGTTGTTAGGGGGCTGATGTATTAGTTGTTAGGGGGCTGATGTATTAGTTGTGAGGGGGCTGATGTATTAGTTGTGAGGAGGCTGATGTATTAGTTGTTAGGGGGCTGATGTATTAGTTGTTAGGGGGCTGATGTATTAGTTGTTAGGGGGCTGATGTATTAGTTGTGAGGGGGCTGATGTATTAGTTGTGAGGGGGCTGATGTATTAGTTGTGAGGAGGCTGATGTATTAGTTGTGAGGGGGCTGATGTATTAGTTGTTAGGGGGCTGATGTATTAGTTGTGAGGGGGCTGATGTATTAGTTGTGAGGGGGCTGATGTATTAGTTGTGAGGGGCTGATGTATTAGTTGTTAGGGGGCTGATGTATTAGTTGTGAGGGGGCTGATGTATTAGTTGTGAGGAGGCTGATGTATTAGTTGTGAGGAGGCTGATGTATTAGTTGTGAGAAGGCTGATGTATTAGTTGTGAGGGGGCTGTTGTATTAGTTGTGAGGAGGCTGATGTGTTAGTTGTGAGGGGGCTGATGTATTAGTTGTGAGGAGGCTGATGTATTAGTTGTGAGGGGGCTGATGTATTAGTTGTTAGGGGTGCTGATGTATTAGTTGTGAGGGGGCTGATGTATTAGTTGTGAGGGGGCTGATGTATTAGTTGTGAGGGGGCTGATGTATTAGTTGTGTGGAGGCTGATGTATTAGTTGTTAGGGGGCTGATGTATTAGTTGTTAGGGGGCTGATGTATTAGTTGTGAGGGGGCTGATGTATTAGTTATGAGGGGCTGATGTATTAGTTGTTAGGGGGCTGATGTATTAGTTGTGAGGGGCTGATGTATTAGTTGTGAGGGGGCTGATGTATTAGTTGTGAGGGGGCTGATGTATTAGTTGTGAGGGGGCTGATGTATTAGTTGTGAGGGGGCTGATGTATTAGTTGTGAGGGGGCTGATGTATTAGTTGTGAGGGGGCTGATGTATTAGTTGTGAGGGGGCTGATGTATTAGTTGTGAGGGGGCTGTTGTATTAGTTGTGAGGGGGCTGATGTATTAGTTGTTAGGGGGCTGATGTATTAGTTGTTAGGGGGCTGATGTATTAGTTGTGAGGAGGCTGATGTACTAGTTGTTAGGGGGCTGATGTATTAGTTGTGTGGAGGCTGATGTATTAGTTGTTAGGGGGCTGATGTATTAGTTGTGAGGGGGCTGATGTATTAGTTGTTAGGGGGCTTATGTATTAGTTGTGAGGGGGCTGATGTATTAGTTGTGAGGAGGCTGATGTATTAGTTGTTAGGGGGCTGATGTATTAGTTGTTAGTGGGCTGATGTATTAGTTGTGAGGAGGCTGATGTATTAGTTGTGAGGGGGCTGATGTATTAGTTGTGAGGGGGCTGATGTATTAGTTGTGAGGGGGCTGATGTATTAGTTGTTAGGGGGCTGATGTATTAGTTGTGAGGGGGCTGATGTATTAGTTGTGAGGGGGCTGATGTATTAGTTGTGAGGAGGCTGATGTATTAGTTGTGAGGGGGCTGATGTATTAGTTGTGAGGGGGCTGATGTATTAGTTGTGAGGAGGCTGATGTATTAGTTGTTAGGGGGCTGATGTATTAGTTGTTAGGGGGCTGATGTATTAGTTGTGAGGGGGCTGATGTATTAGTTGTGAGGGGGCTGATGTATTAGTTGTGAGGGGGCTGATGTATTAGTTGTGAGGGGGCTGATGTATTAGTTGTGAGGGGGCTGATGTATTAGTTGTGAGGGGGCTGATGTATTAGTTGTGAGGGGGCTGATGTATTAGTTGTTAGTGGGCTGATGTATTAGTTGTGAGGAGGCTGATGTATTAGTTGTTAGGGGGCTGATTTATTAGTTGTGAGGGGGCTGATGTATTAGTTGTGAGGGGGCTGATGTATTAGTTGTGAGGGGGCTGATGTATTAGTTGTTAGGGGGCTGATGTATTAGTTGTTAGGGGGCTGATTTATTAGTTGTGAGGGGCTGATGTATTAGTTGTGAGGGGGCTGATGTATTAGTTGTGAGGGGGCTGATGTATTAGTTGTGAGGGGGCTGATGTATTAGTTGTGAGGGGGCTGATGTATTAGTTGTTAGGGGGCTGACGTATTAGTTGTGAGGAGGCTGATGTATTAGTTGTTAGGGGGCTGATTTATTAGTTGTGAGGGGGCTGATGTATTAGTTGTGAGGGGGCTGATGTATTAGTTGTGAGGGGGCTGATGTATTAGTTGTGAGGGGGCTGATGTATTAGTTGTGAGGAGGCTGATGTATTAGTTGTTAGGGGGCTGATTTATTAGTTGTGAGGGGGCTGATGTATTAGTTGTGAGGGGGCTGATTTATTAGTTGTGAGGGGGCTGATGTATTAGTTGTGAGGGGGCTGATGTATTAGTTGTTAGGGGGCTGATGTATTAGTTGTTAGGGGGCTGATGTATTAGTTGTGAGGGGGCTGATGTATTAGTTGTGAGGAGGCTGATGTATTAGTTGTTAGGGGGCTGATGTATTAGTTGTGAGGGGGCTGATGTATTAGTTGTGAGGGGGCTGATGTATTAGTTA
Source organism: Siphonodentalium dalli (assembly GCA_032622095.1). Taxonomy (NCBI): domain Eukaryota; kingdom Metazoa; phylum Mollusca; class Scaphopoda; order Gadilida; family Siphonodentaliidae; genus Siphonodentalium; species Siphonodentalium dalli. The sequence goes on from CP136063.1 coordinate 197,754,340, forward strand.
TGAGGGGGCTGATGTATTAGTTGTTAGGGGGCTGATGTATTAGTTGTGAGGGGCTGATGTATTAGTTGTGAGGGGGCTGATGTATTAGTTGTGAGGGGGCTGATGTATTAATTGGGGGCTGATGTATTAGTTGTGAGGGGGCTGCTGTTTTAGTTGTGAGCGGGCTGATGTATTAGTTATGAGGGGGCTGATGTATTAGTTGTGAGCGGGCTGATGTATTAGTTGTGAGGGGGCTGATGTATTAGTTGTGAGGGGGCTGATGTATTAATTGGGGGCTGATGTATTAGTTGTGAGGGGGCTGCTGTTTTAGTTGTGAGCGGGCTGATGTATTAGTTATGAGGGGGCTGATGTATTAGTTGTGAGCGGGCTGATGTATTAGTTGTGAGGGGGCTGATGTATTAGTTGTTAGGGGGCTGATGTATTAGTTGTGAGGGTGCTGATGTATTAGTTGTTAGGGGGCTGATGTATTAGTTGTTAGGGGGCTGATGTATTAGTTGTGAGGGGGCTGATGTATTAGTTGTGAGGGGGCTGATGTATTAGTTGTGAGGAGGCTGATGTATTAGTTGTGAGGGGGCTGATGTATTAGTTGTGAGGGGGCTGATGTATTAGTTGTGAGGGGGCTGATGTATTAGTTGTGAGCGGGCTGATGTATTAGTTGTGAGGGGGCTGATGTATTAGTTGTGAGCGGGCTGATGTATTAGTTGTGAGCGGGCTGATGTATTAGTTGTGAGGAGGCTGTTGTATTAGTTGTGAGGGGGCTGTTGTATTAGTTGTGAGGGGGCTGATGTATTAGTTGTGAGGGGGCTGATGTATTAGTTGTGTGGAGGCTGAAGTATTAGTTGTGAGGGGGCTGATGTATTAGTTGTTAGGGGGCTGATGTATTAGTTGTTAGGGGGCTGATGTATTAGTTGTGAGGGGGCTGATGTATTAGTTGTTAGGGGGCTGATATATTAGTTGTGAGGGGGCTGATGTATTAGTTGTGAGGGGGCTGATGTATTAGTTGTTAGGGGGCTGATGTATTAGTTGTTAGGGGGCTGATGTATTAATTGTGAGGGGCTGATGTATTAGTTGTGAGGGGGCTGATGTATTAGTTGTGAGGGGGCTGATGTATTAATTGTGAGGGGGCTGATGTATTAGTTGTGATGGGGCTGATGTATTAGTTGTTAGGGGGCTGATTTATTAGTTGTGAGGGGGCTGATGTATTAGTTGTGATGGGGCTGATGTATTAGTTGTGATGGGGCTGATGTATTAGTTGTTAGGGGGCTGATATATTAGTTGTTAGGGGGCTGGTGTATTAGTTGTGAGGGGGCTGATGTATTAGTTGTGAGGAGGCTGATGTATTAGTTGTGAGGGGGCTGATGTATTGGTTGTGAGGGGGCTGATGTATTAGTTGTGAGGGGGCTGATGTATTAGTTGTGATGGGGCTGATGTATTAGTTGTTAGGGGGCTGATGTATTAGTTGTTAGGGGGCTGATGTATTAGTTGTGAGGGGGCTGATGTATTAGTTGTGATGGGGCTGATGTATTAGTTGTTAGGGGGCTGATGTATTAGTTGTTAGGGGGCTGATGTATTAGTTGTTAGGGGGCTGATGTATTAGTTGTGAGCGGGCTGATGTATTAGTTGTGAGGGGGCTGATGTATTATTTGTGAGGGGGCTGATGTATTAGTTGTGATGGGGCTGATGTATTAGTTGTTAGGGGCTGATGTATTAGTTGTGAGGGGGCTGATGTATTAGTTGTGAGGGGCTGATGTATTAGTTGTGAGGGGGCTGATGTATTAGTTGTGAGGGGGCTGATGTATTAGTTGTGTGGAGGCTGATGTATTAGTTGTTAGGGGGCTGATGTATTAGTTGTGAGGGGGCTGATGTATTAGTTGTGAGGGGGCTGATGTATTAGTTGTGTGGAGGCTGATGTATTAGTTGTGAGGGGGCTGATGTATTAGTTGTTAGGGGGCTGATGTATTAGTTGTGAGGGGGCTGATGTATTAGTTGTTAGGGGGCTGATGTATTAGTTATGAGGGGGCTGATGTATTAGTTGTGAGGGGGCTGATGTATTAGTTGTGAGCGGGCTGATGTATTAGTTGTTAGGGGGCTGATGTATTAGTTGTTAGGGGGCTGATGTATTAGTTGTGAGCGGGCTGATGTATTAGTTGTGAGGGGGCTGATGTATTAGTTGTGAGGAGGCTGATGTATTAGTTGTGAGGGGGGCTGATGTATTAGTTGTTTGGGGGCTGATGTATTAGTTGTGAGGGGGCTGATGTATTAGTTGTGAGGGGGCTGATGTATTAGTTGTGAGGGGGCTGATGTATTATTTGTTAGGGGGCTGATGTATTAGTTGTTAGGAGGCTGATGTATTAGTTGTGAGGGGGCTGATGTATTAGTTGTGAGGGGGCTGATGTATTAGTTGTTAGGGGGCTGATGTATTAGTTGTTAGGGGGCTGATGTATTAGTTGTGAGGGGCTGATGTATTAGTTGTGAGGGGGCTGATGTATTAGTTGTGAGGGGGCTGATGTATTAGTTGTGAGGGGGCTGATGTATTAGTTGTTAGGGGGCTGATGTATTAGTTGTGAGGGGGCTGATGTATTAGTTGTGAGCGGGCTGATGTATTAGTTGTAAGGGGGCTGATGTATTAGTTGTGAGGGGGCTGATGTATTAGTTGTTAGGGGGCTGATGTATTAGTTGTGAGCGGGCTGATGTATTAGTTGTAATGGGGCTGATGTATTAGTTGTGAGGGGGCTGATGTATTAGTTGTTAGGGGGCTGATGTATTAGTTGTGAGGGGGCTGATGTATTAGTTATGAGGGGGCTGATGTATTAGTTGTGAGGGGGCTGATGTATTAGTTGTGAGCGGGCTGATGTATTAGTTGTGAGGGGGCTGCTGTTTTAGTTGTGAGGGGGCTGATGTATTAGTTGTGAGGGGGCTGATGTATTAGTTATGAGGGGGCTGATGTATTAGTTGTGAGGAGGCTGATGTATTAGTTGTGATGGGGCTGATGTATTAGTTGTGAGCGGGCTGATGTATTAGTTGTGAGGAGGCTGTTGTATTAGTTGTGAGGGGGCTGTTGTATTAGTTGTGAGGGGGCTGATGTATTAGTTGTGAGGGGGCTGATGTATTAGTTGTGTGGAGGCTGAAGTATTAGTTGTGAGGGGGCTGATGTATTAGTTGTTAGGGGGCTGATGTATTAGTTGTTAGGGGGCTGATGTATTAGTTGTGAGGGGGCTGATGTATTAGTTGTTAGGGGGCTGATATATTAGTTGTGAGGGGGCTGATGTATTAGTTGTGAGGGGGCTGATGTATTAGTTGTTAGGGGGCTGATGTATTAGTTGTTAGGGGGCTGATGTATTAATTGTGAGGGGCTGATGTATTAGTTGTGAGGGGGCTGATGTATTAGTTGTGAGGGGGCTGATGTATTAATTGTGAGGGGGCTGATGTATTAGTTGTGATGGGGCTGATGTATTAGTTGTTAGGGGGCTGATTTATTAGTTGTGAGGGGGCTGATGTATTAGTTGTGATGGGGCTGATGTATTAGTTGTGATGGGGCTGATGTATTAGTTGTTAGGGGGCTGATATATTAGTTGTTAGGGGGCTGATGTATTAGTTGTGAGGGGGCTGATGTATTAGTTGTGAGGAGGCTGATGTATTAGTTGTGAGGGGGCTGATGTATTGGTTGTGAGGGGGCTGATGTATTAGTTGTGAGGGGGCTGATGTATTAGTTGTGATGGGGCTGATGTATTAGTTGTTAGGGGGCTGATGTATTAGTTGTTAGGGGGCTGATGTATTAGTTGTGAGGGGGCTGATGTATTAGTTGTGATGGGGCTGATGTATTAGTTGTTAGGGGGCTGATGTATTAGTTGTTAGGGGGCTGATGTATTAGTTGTTAGGGGGCTGATGTATTAGTTGTGAGCGGGCTGATGTATTAGTTGTGAGGGGGCTGATGTATTATTTGTGAGGGGGCTGATGTATTAGTTGTGATGGGGCTGATGTATTAGTTGTTAGGGGCTGATGTAATAGTTGTGAGGGGGCTGATGTATTAGTTGTGAGGGGCTGATGTATTAGTTGTGAGGGGGCTGATGTATTAGTTGTGAGGGGGCTGATGTATTAGTTGTGTGGAGGCTGATGTATTAGTTGTTAGGGGGCTGATGTATTAGTTGTGAGGGGGCTGATGTATTAGTTGTGAGGGGGCTGATGTATTAGTTGTGTGGAGGCTGATGTATTAGTTGTGAGGGGGCTGATGTATTAGTTGTTAGGGGGCTGATGTATTAGTTGTGAGGGGGCTGATGTATTAGTTGTTAGGGGGCTGATGTATTAGTTATGAGGGGGCTGATGTATTAGTTGTGAGGGGGCTGATGTATTAGTTGTGAGCGGGCTGATGTATTAGTTGTTAGGGGGCTGATGTATTAGTTGTTAGGGGGCTGATGTATTAGTTGTGAGCGGGCTGATGTATTAGTTGTGAGGGGGCTGATGTATTAGTTGTGAGGAGGCTGATGTATTAGTTGTGAGGGGGGCTGATGTATTAGTTGTTAGGGGGCTGATGTATTAGTTATGAGGGGGCTGATTTATTAGTTGTGAGGGGGCTGATGTATTAGTTGTGAGGGGGCTGATGTATTAGTTGTTAGGGGGCTGATGTATTAGTTGTTAGGAGGCTGATGTATTAGTTGTGAGGGGGCTGATGTATTAGTTGTGAGGGGGCTGATGTATTAGTTGTTAGGGGGCTGATGTATTAGTTGTTAGGGGGCTGATGTATTAGTTGTGAGGGGCTGATGTATTAGTTGTGAGGGGGCTGATGTATTAGTTGTTAGGGGGCTGATGTATTAGTTATGAGGGGGCTGATTTATTAGTTGTGAGGGGGCTGATGTATTAGTTGTGAGGGGGCTGATGTATTAGTTGTGAGGGGGCTGATGTATTAATTGTGAGGGGGCTGATGTATTAGTTGTGATGGGGCTGATGTATTAGTTGTTAGGGGGCTGATTTATTAGTTGTGAGGGGGCTGATGTATTAGTTGTGATGGGGCTGATGTATTAGTTGTGATGGGGCTGATGTATTAGTTGTTAGGGGGCTGATATATTAGTTGTTAGGGGGCTGATGTATTAGTTGTGAGGGGGCTGATGTATTAGTTGTGAGGAGGCTGATGTATTAGTTGTGAGGGGGCTGATGTATTGGTTGTGAGGGGGCTGATGTATTAGTTGTGAGGGGGCTGATGTATTAGTTGTGATGGGGCTGATGTATTAGTTGTTAGGGGGCTGATGTATTAGTTGTTAGGGGGCTGATGTATTAGTTGTGAGGGGGCTGATGTATTAGTTGTGATGGGGCTGATGTATTAGTTGTTAGGGGGCTGATGTATTAGTTGTTAGGGGGCTGATGTATTAGTTGTTAGGGGGCTGATGTATTAGTTGTGAGCGGGCTGATGTATTAGTTGTGAGGGGGCTGATGTATTATTTGTGAGGGGGCTGATGTATTAGTTGTGATGGGGCTGATGTATTAGTTGTTAGGGGCTGATGTAATAGTTGTGAGGGGGCTGATGTATTAGTTGTGAGGGGCTGATGTATTAGTTGTGAGGGGGCTGATGTATTAGTTGTGAGGGGGCTGATGTATTAGTTGTGTGGAGGCTGATGTATTAGTTGTTAGGGGGCTGATGTATTAGTTGTGAGGGGGCTGATGTATTAGTTGTGAGGGGGCTGATGTATTAGTTGTGTGGAGGCTGATGTATTAGTTGTGAGGGGGCTGATGTATTAGTTGTTAGGGGGCTGATGTATTAGTTGTGAGGGGGCTGATGTATTAGTTGTTAGGGGGCTGATGTATTAGTTATGAGGGGGCTGATGTATTAGTTGTGAGGGGGCTGATGTATTAGTTGTGAGCGGGCTGATGTATTAGTTGTTAGGGGGCTGATGTATTAGTTGTTAGGGGGCTGATGTATTAGTTGTGAGCGGGCTGATGTATTAGTTGTGAGGGGGCTGATGTATTAGTTGTGAGGAGGCTGATGTATTAGTTGTGAGGGGGGCTGATGTATTAGTTGTTAGGGGGCTGATGTATTAGTTATGAGGGGGCTGATTTATTAGTTGTGAGGGGGCTGATGTATTAGTTGTGAGGGGGCTGATGTATTAGTTGTTAGGGGGCTGATGTATTAGTTGTTAGGAGGCTGATGTATTAGTTGTGAGGGGGCTGATGTATTAGTTGTGAGGGGGCTGATGTATTAGTTGTTAGGGGGCTGATGTATTAGTTGTTAGGGGGCTGATGTATTAGTTGTGAGGGGCTGATGTATTAGTTGTGAGGGGGCTGATGTATTAGTTGTGAGGGGGCTGATGTATTAGTTGTGAGGGGGCTGATGTATTAGTTGTTAGGGGGCTGATGTATTAGTTGTGAGGGGGCTGATGTATTAGTTGTGAGCGGGCTGATGTATTAGTTGTAAGGGGGTTGATGTATTAGTTGTGAGGGGGCTGATGTATTAGTTGTTAGGGGGCTGATGTATTAGTTGTGAGGGGGCTGATGTATTAGTTGTGAGCGGGCTGATGTATTAGTTGTGAGGGGGCTGCTGTTTTAGTTGTGAGGGGGCTGATGTATTAGTTGTGAGGGGGCTGATGTATTAGTTATGAGGGGGCTGATGTATTAGTTGTGAGGGGGCTGATGTATTAGTTGTGAGCGGGCTGATGTATTAGTTGTGAGGGGGCTGCTGTTTTAGTTGTGAGTGGGCTGATGTATTAGTTGTGAGTGGGCTGATGTATTAGTTGTGAGGGGGCTGATGTATTAGTTGTGAGGAGGCTGATGTATTAGTTGTGATGGGGCTGATGTATTAGTTGTGATGGGGCTGATGTATTAGTTGTTAGGGGGCTGATGTATTAGTTGTGAGCGGGCTGATGTATTAGTTGTGAGGGTCTGATGTATTAGTTGTGAGGGGGCTGATGTATTAGTTGTTAGGGGGCTGATGTATTAGTTGTTAGGGGGCTGATGTATTAGTTGTGAGGGGCTGATGTATTAGTTGTGAGGGAGCTGATGTATTAGTTGTGAGGGGGCTGATGTATTAGTTGTGAGGGGGCTGATGTATTAGTTGTTAGGGGGCTGATGTATTAGTTGTGAGGGGTCTGATGTATTAGTTGTGAGCGGGCTGATGTATTAGTTGTAAGGGGGCTGATGTATTAGTTGTGAGGGGGCTGATGTATTAGTTGTTAGGGGGCTGATGTATTAGTTGTAAGGGGGCTGATGTATTAGTTGTTAGGGGGCTGATGTATTAGTTGTGAGGGGCTGATGTATTAGTTGTGAGGGGGCTGATGTATTAGTTGTGAGGGGGCTGATGTATTAGTTGTGAGGGGGCTGATGTATTAGTTGTTAGGGGGCTGATGTATTAGTTGTGAGGGGGCTGATGTATTAGTTGTGAGCGGGCTGATGTATTAGTTGTTAGGGGGCTGATGTATTAGTTGTGAGCGGGCTGATGTATTAGTTGTGATGGGGCTGATGTATTAGTTGTGTGGGGGCTGATGTATTAGTTGTTAGGGGGCTGATGTATTAGTTGTTAGGGGGCTGATGTATTAGTTGTGAGGGGCTGATGTATTAGTTGTGAGGGGGCTGATGTATTAGTTGTTAGGGGGCTGATGTATTAGTTGTGAGGGGGCTGATGTATTAGTTGTTAGGGGGCTGATGTATTAGTTGTGAGGGGGCTGATGTATTAGTTGTGAGGGGGCTGATGTATTAGTTGTTAGGGGGCTGATGTATTAGCTGTGAGGGGGCTGATGTATTAGTTGTTAGGGGGCTGATGTATTAGTTGTGAGGAGGCTGATGTATTAGTTGTTAGGGGGCTGATGTATTAGTTGTGAGGAGGCTGATGTATTAGTTGTGAGGGGGCTGATGTATTAGTTGTGAGGGGGCTGATGTATTAGTTGTGAGGGGGCTGATGTATTAGTTGTGAGGGGGCTGATGTATTAGTTGTGAGGGGGCTGTTGTATTAGTTGTTAGGGGGCTGATGTATTAGTTGTGAGGGGGCTGATGTATTAGTTGTTAGGGGGGCTGATGTATTAGTTGTGAGGAGGCTGATGTATTAGTTGTGAGGGGGCTGATGTATTAGTTGTGAGGGGGCTGATGTATTAGTTGTGAGGGGGCTGATGTATTAGTTGTGAGGGGGCTGATGTATTAGTTGTGAGGGGGCTGATGTATTAGTTGTTAGGGGGCTGATGTATTAGTTGTGAGGGGGCTGATGTATTAGTTGTTAGGGGGCTGATGTATTAGTTGTGAGGAGGCTGATGTATTAGTTGTGAGGGGGCTGATGTATTAGTTGTGAGGGGGCTGATGTATTAGTTGTGATGGGGCTGATGTATTAGTTGTGAGGGGGCTGATGTATTAGTTATGAGGGGGCTGATGTATTAGTTGTGAGGGGGCGGATGTATTAGTTGTGTGGAGGCTGATGTATTAGTTGTGAGGGGGCTGATGTATTAGTTGTGAGGGGGCTGATGTATTAGTTGTGAGGAGGCTGATGTATTAGTTGTTAGGGGGCTGATGTATTAGTTGTGAGGAGGCTGATGTATTAGTTGTTAGGGGGCTGATGTATTAGTTGTGAGGGGGCTGATGTATTAGTTGTGAGGGGGCTGATGTATTAGTTGTTAGGGGGCTGATGTATTAGTTATGATGGGGCTGATGTATTAGTTGTGAGGGGGCTGTTGTATGTATTAGTGTGGGGGGCTGATGTGTTAGTGCGGTCTGTATTAGTGGAGGGGGGGGGGGGGCTGATGTATTAGTTGGGGGCTGATGTATTAGTTGGGGTTTGATATCAGTTGTGAGTGGGGGCTGATGTATTAGTGGGGGGGGGCTAATGTATTAGTTGTGAGGTGGCTGATGTACCAGTGGGAGGGGCTGATGCATTTGTTGTGAGGGGGCTGATGTATTAGTGTGCGTGTGGGTCATGTATTAGTTGGTGGGACTGATGTATTAGTTGGGGAGCTGATGTATTAGTGTGTGTGTGGGGGCTGATGTTTTAGTGGGGGCTGATGTATTTGGGGGGGGGGGGGCTGATGTATTAGTGTGGGGGCTGATGTATTAGTTTTTTTGTGCGGGGGGGGGGGAGCTGATGAATTAGTTGTGAGACGATTATAATCAGTTCAACTCAATAATAAGGGTTCTTGGAAGGAATTCCAGATTACGAACAGATCATGACCATAATTGTGATTATATTTTATTCCGCTCTCCGAAGCTTTGTCGGAAGATATCGCCATTGTTGCTGGACATATTAAATGACTGATCCATAATTATGTCAAAATGAACGAAATCGCCCCATGAATTCGATTATTATCTTTAATTATATAAATTAATACAATTATATATGTCGGATATCTTGTCTTTTCTGACCAACTATTGAACCGGAAATTTGCGCGTACTGCATTCAACAAAATTAATACCTGAATTGGATAAAACAGATTATTCCACCTGCCATTCCCAATACCAGTGATAATAGACAGTTAAACGATCGCCAATAATAACGGCTTTTATCTGTACTATTCACAAGAGCATATAAATGTCCGATTATCTTCCCTACAATGGTTGAACAATCTCAGAAACTCCCATTTCAACGCATTTTCTCGGGCGTTTCCAGACATTTATACTGAGTTTGGATGTTATTGCAAGTAAATACATGCACGTGTGTATTTTCAAAACATGGTGACAATAATACGGTGGGGTCATACTTTCAACTAGTGTTATTAATACATTTATAACTCGAATTATGAAGATATAACTAACTTCAAAGTTGAAGACAAGTCATTACATGCACTTTTTCTTCAAACTTTAGTTTTCCGAATATAACATTATGAATGTAACATGGTGGGGGTATTGACTATAATGTTCTGTTGTGGTAGTGTGGACTGTTGCCAAACTATGGCAAATAAAGCCAAGTTAAATGACCATCAAACGACAATTATGCAATTCGCACATGTCTGATATATCCAAAGACAAGGGTGACACTCCGAAATCCATGTATAAAATATTGGTTAAAGTGCCGAACGATTCTTTAATAATTAAAAGTAAGTTAATCACTGACAGCCTAACGTAACCACGTAATATGTTGAAGTGAACCCAATGTAGGTAGCGTTGGCCCTTTTATACTTCACGACCCCAAGTGGGAAGTACATCCTAATTACTGATCATTACTACCATAAAGTGATACCCAAAACTACCTTAAAGGGGAGACGCACGTTTTCCCCCAAAAAATTCATTTTTTGGGTTGGTCAGGTAAATTTGGTAAAATCTCGATAAATCAACAACCATACGGACTGGACCTTCACATGGATATAGAACACATATTGAGGAATGCGTACCATATATTGAACATTTTGAAATATGAACATCAGGAGAGTAATTAAGAGAGATTTGTAACATTTTAGAATAAGTTTAATTTAGGCACCAATAACTTTTATCTACTTCCACTTTCAACTTAAACTCTGGTGACAGGTGTAGCATCGTATCTGCTTTCCATGAGAGGAGCCGTCTTTCTGCAAAAGAAGGAACACCATGCTTATAAATGAAGTCAAACTATGAGAACCCTGTTCTGAAAATGGCAATAATAAGCCAGACATTTGCAGTTGGGACTGTTTAGAAATGTATGGAGGACAGGATGGACAAATAATAGATCAATTGAACTTGTAAAAAAAGGCCAACAAAATCTATATTTTGATATTAAGTGGCAACAAACAATACAATAATACAATTATATATTTATCAATTTATTATTTATTAATTAATAATTAATTTAATAATTACTTTATTATTTATTATTGAATTTTTAATTTTTTTTTACTGATTTTGTTGGACTTTCGAAAGATAGTGCTCTCATTCAGCTTTTCAATATTTCAGCTTTTCTTTCAATATATGATAGATTGTCATTGATATCATACATAACGGAATTGACTTCGGGTAAGAATGGCTGCGCCCACGACATAAATACGCTCGTGTATATATGAACACCCCGAAAATTGTTTAGTGGTTCGATGGAAATATCATGAGTTTCAATGAGGACGACCACATACAGTGTAGTATTGACCAATCTATATAAGAATGCACACTAGTCAACAGACAAAGTAATTCAAATTCAAATTAATTTATTCATCAGATAACTATACATAAACAAAAATATAACAATACATATTGAATAAACACAGATATCTGATGGGGAGGGATATGACTGTTCAGTCATCTTCCTGTCCCACCCTAGACCATTTCAGCTACACATACATCACTGCTGAGTCATTGTGCTATAAACAAAATATATAGTAGTTGGAATGGTAGGTTATTTATGTCTGTTTTTGTTTTCTGTGAAAAGCGTAAGCTTAAGCGTAGACTAACTCTTAAACTAATTCTTGCAGTCGGGACAAAAGGTGTTAATGCATTGAACTGTTTGAGGACACGTCTCTACAATAGAGTCTGAAAGACGGTTTTTGAAAGAATTTCTTAATGAGATAGAACGTATATTTGACTTTAATAAATTCCATTTATGTGGAATGGCATGAAATGGCAAAAGAGAACTAAATACAGTTCGAGTATTTTTTCTTCTAAGTCTCTGAAATGTCGAGTTTTCCCTTTCTTTTTCCATACCAAATAAAGAAGAAGATATTGTGGTATTGCTTTGTTTCTACAATTGAAAGCGAATAGGGTAACTCTTAAAGTATATAAGTCATGGATGGTCAGTATTATATATGGCATGGAAGAATTGTTCTTGGAGGATTCAACAACAAATGGACCTAATTTCTGGTTGTTTCCCTTGATGATCTATAAACAGAAGGGCCCTGTGCCAATGCATTCTCTTATATATGCGAGTCGACCATATGTCGCCTCGCATATATAAGAGAATGCATTGGCTTAACACATTAAAAATTATAAAATTGTTAAAGAATGTAAGAAAAAATGGTAAAAAGTGTTAAAAAAAGATTTTTTTTAGGCCAATGCATTCTCTTATATATGCGAGGCGACCTATGGTCGACTCGCATATATAAGAGAATGCATTGGCACAGGGCATAACTATAACCATCACAATGTGGTCAATGAGCCGGTTCCAATGATATCCATATTTGTATGGTTTTATTGAGACAGACCCAAGATAATTTAGGCTGTTGAAGCTTTATTTGGCCGGTTTTGACCGGTTTGTTGGTTAAAGGGTTAATGGTCGCATTTCTATTAAAAATCAGTGGCGGCGGCATCATCATAATGTTAGATAACCAGGGACGTGGCGATAGGGGTGAGGTGTATAAACGCCCTAACTTTGGTCACAATTTTCAACAGTTGGAAATTTCATGCCTGACACAACATTTAATTTAGTTGGAAATTTTGCACTCATGTAGGTTGAAATTGTTCTAATTGTTGATTTTGCAACCAGCAATTAATGGGAACTATGTTGTGTTAGACCACCGGTAGCACATGTTTCTACTTTTGGTCAAAAGTTTATTCTGAAATGGCCATTAATATTGAAAATTTTCTAATTAAGGGAGAGTCAGGTTGGAAATCTCCAACACAAAGGGGAGGGTGCAAACGGTATTTGGCGAACGTAGGTTTTTGATCTGGTTCAAGAGGAAGGGGTTTGAAATTTTAAGATGACACCCCGAAAGGAGACCCTATAGCAACACCCCTGTAGATAAGTAGTATATAGTCTTGAAACATTGCTTTCTATTGGACGTGTAGGCTAATAAGTTTTTACTTCATTTCAGAAATCAAGTATACTTTCATCCATCTTCATTTCAGAAATCAAGTATACATTGATCCATCTTCATTTCAGAAATGAAGTATACTTTCATCCATCTTCCATTCTTCTATGAGAATTTCCTCAAAACTTTCAAACCACACAAGTTGCCAGACGATAACTACACGATAGGTGAGTGTCTACGATAACATGAGCAAATTAATTCTCTACCAGATCCAAAACCAGCAAAAACGATGTAGAAGCCATGTAAAATTTAGTATTTTCCACTTCCAGCGACCATTTCAGCGCCCATCTTGGTGGTAATTGTGTTGCAAAAAGTTCATATTGTCTTGCCACCATCAAACACATGTGTATACATCTCGAACGATTTACTTTCGACAATTTGTATCCAACTGACTTAGCGTCTGTTTTATAAGGCGGCCATGTTAGACGACACAGTCTCTGTTTTGTCTGGTTTCATGTCCACGTTGCTTAACAGTCCAAACACGAGGACATTTCATTTATAACCCTCACCTTTGGACCGAAATGTTCCAACTGATGTGTTAGGTTCGAGATGGATGACTCTTTAAATGGAGATTGTACGCCAATTTCAATAAGTTACCGAAAACAGCAACGATCTATAATATATAGAACAATTCATTTGATTCGGGGATGTCTTCTGTAGGCATGTTTAACCCTTTGAGTGCCAGGGGCCGATCTCATCGGCCCTAAACCTACAAAATAAGTCTGTTAAAGAATATAAGAATAAATTATTAAAATTGTAAAAAATTGTAAAAACAAAAAACAAAAAATTGTTAGGCCAATGCATTCTCTTATATATGCGAGGCGACCTATGAGAATGCATTGGCACAGGGTATATGGGGTTGATACAAAAATCGGACCTGGCACTCAAAGGGTTAACAGGTTATCTTAAATTCAAATAATTTAATATAAATTTACTTTATGGCTCCAGCCATAAACTAAGTTACTAATTTCCATGTGCACGACGTCCGGTAATCAACTTAATTGACGGATAGTGGATCGTGTAAAACTTACGTTCATTCGGGGCGTAAACTCAAGCAACTCACGGAATATACAGTAAAATCAATGAGTATATGTAACTATTATGCATATAATATAACATTTATTTAATAAATTTGCCTGAAAACTGTACAAATATATCTCGATGACGAGAGTTTTATTTTTTTTAGATGGGAATGTTGTTTGTACGCCAACGTCAGCATATATAGAGGATCTCACATGAGTTTCTATTTTATACGGAATTTATCAACCGAGTTCACTAAATTCGATTTGAGCCGAGGTTTACCGAGGCTCAAATAGAATTTAGTGGACGAGGTTGATAAATTACGTATAAAATAGGACGAGTGTGAGATACTTTTTATCACATGATCAAATAAACGCGAAGCAATGCGAAATATCCATCGAAAACAACGATAAAAACCGCAGCGATCGCAAGTCATTTGAAGAACGATGTGACGTCATCGCACGCGCTGATATTAAACGTGTCTCTTATCGATAATTATGAAACTGCTTTTATGGGCAAATTATGTGATAAATATAGTTGTCTACTTTCGGGTCGGTAATGGTCATACAACAATTAAAAACTCTTTGGGGTGAGAGGTCGGATAGTTTTAGATACTAGATGGAAAGTTCCATTCCGACACATGAATGTGCAAATGGAAATTCGCGGAAATAGCAATTTGGTCTGGTTTGCGGGGGTACTATTATATCACGACGGACATTAGGGCAGGACACATTCGTTTCATAATTCCCCTCATGTACAGGAATTTGACCTATGGTGCACACGCAGTGAGTGCACCCAACTGGGCTTGACTTATAAATGAGTGTTGTACCACATTTGTAATATATATGAATACCAGGGTTTCTACTACAGCAATGCCCTAAATAATCGACTCCTTAACCACAGCAGAATTATGGGTAACACTTGTCAGGATTTAGTCGGAAATATGAATGGTAACAAGCCATATTTCCATCAAATGCCATCTATATCATTACTTTATACTCATCAGACAGTAAAATAATGAAATTCTGGTTACCTTATTCTACGAAGCAGATAAAAAAGAAACCAAAAACAACATTTGAGTACAGTGCTCCTTCAAGCCTCCTTTTTGTTTACCAGTGTGTTGACCAGTCTGTTTACCAGTATGTTGACCAGTCTGTTTACCAGCGTGTTTACCAGTCTGTTTACCAGTGTGTTTACTAGTCTGTTTACCAGGGTGTTTACCAGGGTGTATACCAGTGATTTACCCGCATGTTTACCACTGTGTTTACATCTCTGTTTGTCAGTGTGTTTACGTGTTTGTTTACCTGTGTGTTTACCTGTCTGTTGACCACCTGTCTGTTTACATGTGTATGTTACCAGTCTGTTGGCCAGTCTGTTTACCAATATATTTAGCAATCTATTTACCAGTGTATTTACCTGTCTGTTTGCCAGTTTGTTTACCTGTCTGTTTACCAGTTTGTTTACCTGACTGTTTACCACAGCGTTTACCTGTCGGTTTACTACTGTGTTTACCTGTCTGTTACCAGTGTATTGGCTGTCTATTTACCAGTGTGTTTACCTGCCTGTTTACCAGTGTGTTTACCTGTATATTTACCAGTGTTTACCTGTATAGTTACCAGTGTTTAGCTGTCTGTTTACCAGTGTTTCTGTCTGTTTATCAGTGTGTTACATGTCTGTTTAACGGTGCTTCATCGTCGCTTGAATCTATGTCTGTTCCAGCTCTGCCAATGGGTCACAGCCATTTGAATATGATTTGCGCTGATGAAATTGGAAAGTGTGTCCACAAAGTTATACTGAAGCCGAAACTCTACCTGTCGCAGACTCTGCCATTAGCTGGAGATAGACTGACTGTTCAGCAGATAGCTGATATATTCACGAAGCAGATGGATGACAAGAAGTTCACAGACCCTAAGGTATGTAAACATACCTGACGTCACCCCTGGCTAAAGATCAGGGCCCAGAACCTTCTTCACTAATGCAATCTCTGAACCATCGCTTCAGTCGTTCAGATACTTGCTATCTGGAACTCATGCAGTGGATGAGCTAAATATTTATTGAAGGAGTTATGGTAGTTACGAGTGAAAAGGGTTATGTGCATTTTACGAACATCATTCTATTAACCGGGTGAGGTTGATATTCAAAATCGGGGCACAATTGATAACTATTTTCATTGTAAATTTCAGTTATAAATGTGAGTTTTTAACGATTACTGATTTCAGGAGGTGCATCGTGAATTTCCACAGCCGATGTACTAGTTTATCCAGCCAGACAAACGTTTATAATTTATATATGTGACCCGCCATATCAAATCCAGTCGGAAGTCGGGATTTTTTTTACCCCGTGCCAATGCATTCTCTTATATATGCGAGTCGACCATAGGTCGCCTCGCATATATAAGAGAATGCATTGGCCTAACAATTTTTTATCATGTTTTTTAAATAAATGTTTCTTACAATTTTTAGGACATAAAATAAAAAAAACATCCATTACCCTGCAGGGAGCCCCACACATATATAGAAGCATATAGAAGAGTGTCGTCTGCTCATGTTTGTCTGGGGCTCTGTATGGGTGAAATTATAAAATTGTTAAAGAATACAAGAAAAAATTATTAAAATTGTAAAAAATTGTCAGGCCAATGCATTCTCTTATATATGCGAGGCGACCTATGGTCGACTCGCATATATAAGAGAATGCATTGGCACAGGGTAAACAAATCCCGACTTCCGACTGGATTTGATATGGCGGGTCACATATGTTAAAACAAATTTAAAGTCAAAACCGCTGTTGGTTGGAGACTTGATTTGTGACGTTGGTTCCTGGTCTTGAAGAAGGTTTATCTCTTACTGGAAACTTTTTCTACAACAACAATTTTCAATAATAATTTATTAATGTTCTAAAAATAGCTACATAAACTGTCCCAATTTACAGAAAATAATTCATAGAAAAGTTAATTTCCTAATGACATAAGCTACAGTACATGGACTAGATTTCCTGACTCATAAATATTATTTTACACCCCAATTATATACAAAGAGTTCAGGGACGATATAGACCATCTTTAAGTACTTCTATACCACGAATGCCGTATCAATATGAAAGTGTCACCCCCTCTTCAAAATAATGAGACAAAAGGTTTTAAGAATGCTTCAAATTATATTATGTAATAGGCATGCATTTAACTCTTGGTAGGGGGTTGAGTTCACCGTCAGTTAATAATGAGGGTTGGCACCAAGCGGTAATAAAAAGGTCAGCTTGCTAAACGTTTTCATCAAGGATCTATCAATGCACATTGACATGGAAAGGCTCAGATTGAATTGTTCTATTAAAAATCATTTATTCAACCTGATATAAATAAAACACAATAATATTATTCTTCAAATAAATGTAAACTCTTCACTGAACTCTTCAAATAAAAATAGACTATTAAAAAACCCATAATAAAATAAAACAAAGGTGTTAAAACAACGATATTCTGGGTCTAGGATCACCTCCAGATCACTGGGGGGGAACTGTTTCACAAGAATCGATTCTATCGCCTTTCGGGTTCCGTCTCTATCGAATTAAGTCCCGTCTCTTTTGCGACTTGAAACAAATGTTTTCAAAGTTTTGACCTCCATTTATACACCAAATGTTAAAACAGAACGTATTTTACAAAAATTAGGGCTAGATTGTGTCTTTGTGCGTAATTATTGGTGATAATAATGCGAATTTTTTGCACACTTAGAAGAGTAATGTGTTTGTGTGCATTTCCTTTGTAAATTAAGCAGCATTTTGATGCTCCGTTTATCGGCCTTTTTACCTTTTAATTAGACTGAAATATGTCTTCTTGTATGATCGAACACCAGGACACGATTACAGCACAGCTCTCGATGGCTCCTCATAGTAAAATACCCTCAAATTAATTCATCAAAATAAGCAACGCAATGTTCCGATTCTAATGTGATTTTTATGTTCACGATCGGTTCTTTCGCCCCCCGTTTAATGTAATATTATATTCGACCAGATAGTTCATTTGTGTTTCTAGTTGCCATATTACCATATATGGTTCAAACTATAGTCACAGCAACACCAATATGAGTTTTTTAGTAGTCCCAAAGCATCATAGGTTGGATATTAAAGATTATCGGTCGATCATCTTTAATATCTGACCTATGATCGTTTGGGACCACTAAAACTCATCTATTGATTTACTATGGCTACAATTTTAAACCATATATGACCATGTATTGTCATTGGGCAACTATAGATGTACAATCAAATAATCTGATCGAATATGAATGTACTGTAGACAGGAACGAAAGAACCGATCGTGAACATAAACATCACAATAGAATCGGAACCGTTTGTTGCTTTTTGAGGCACTAATTTGAAGGACTTGTACGGCGAGGAACCGTCGGGAGGTATTGTATTATAATTATCTAATGTTCAACCATAACACTTGACAAGTTTCAGTCCAATTTAAAGTAGACAAGGCCGATAATCTGAGCATCAAAGTGCTGCTTAATTTTCATGGGAAATGCACCCAAATGCACTACGTCTCTAACTTTGCACAACATGCAGCCGATTTTGCATTACTGTCATCAATAAATACGTATAAAGACATAATTTGTCGATTGTTATTGGAGAATACATTCTGTTTTGACATTTAGTCTATAAACAACGGTCAAAACTTTGAAAATATGTTTTAGAAATCGCGAAAGAGTCGGAACTGAATTCGATAGAGACGGAACCGGAAGGGCGATAGAATCGATTCTGGTGAAACAGTTTCCCCCCAGTGCAGATGGGAGCTGTCAAATTTGAATGATTTTTTATGAAAAATTTGGCCACTGGCAGCCATTTTGGATTTCACTCTTTGCATCACTAAATCCTTAATACACCCTGCATAGCTTATCCCTCATCCGATCATCACCAACTTTCATATGGATCTTCGGTGTGTGCCTACTATTTTTTTCCGAATTTTGTAAAAAAAAAAAAAAAAAAAAAAAAGGGCTGCCAATGGCCATCTTATATTTTACTATTTGTATGACCAAATCCTTTAGCACACCTAACAGGTCACATTTCTCATCCTATCGTCACTAAACTTCATATGGATCTTCGAAGTGACCTCTAGAAGGGGCCTCCCTTTTTTTCCCAATTTAAAAAAAAAACAAACATGGCCACCAGCAGCCATCTTGGATTTCAAATGTCAATCCATCAGCATACCCTACAGCCCACATTTATTGGAGAATTGTTTAGAAACTTCAGAGTCTTGTTGGTAAATAAAACGTAGGAATGCTTCTATAATCATGATACGGAACATTCATCGGATAAGATCAGGAAAACTGAGTAAAATAGTCATTTGAAGCAGTTTGGAGGGGGTGGGTCCCTATCCCAGAATCGGAAAATAAAAATTAGGAGGTGGTGGGTACCCAGAGGACGGAAAAAATAAAATACCTAGTGTCGGGAAATTATTTCTTGACCCCCCCCCCCCCCCCCCGAGCTATCGTGAATTTTCTCTTGATGTGGTACAGTGGCAGATATATTCAATATAACTATTTCGCTCTTCATTTCTGCACCACCGACGATTCTGCGATGGAACAGCCCATGAAAGGCAACTCTTTATTTTTGAATCTCCATAATGAAAATAGTATACCCTATATAATTATAGAGTTATTATTCTTAGTATACTGAAGCGCAGGGCCGAGTTTGGATTCTATTAATTTCCCCTTTCCGCTGCCTCATGTCGTGGTTCTATACGAATCCGTGTTCTTCTATATAAAAATATGTAACGAAAACACTGGCACGTGGCCACACAACACGTCATGTTCGCTGGTCTAGCTTCTTACTCCCCATAATTTAATTCGGGGAGTAACAAACAATTAGAACATGACGTGTGTCCACGTGCCAGCGTTCCCGTTCTATATTTATATTAGTCCACAAGGTCTTGGTAATATGTCGTTCGTGAACATAAAAGAATTCTCTGGAGTGAGAATTTAAACCCGCGAACATGCTCTTGGCCTCTCCCTGGACTGTTGGAATCACCAAGAACACGTTCGCAGCCAGATCGCATGTGACGTCTTGCACGGCAAATTATGAGAAATAAACCCTAAAAGGTCTAAACTTTCCGGCAAATTATGAGAAATAAACCAGAAAAGGTCTCAACTTCACGGCAAATTATGAGAGATAAACCCGAAAAGGCCTCAACTTCACGACAAATTATGAGAAATAAACCCGAAAAGGCCTCAACTTCACGGCAAATTATGAGAAATAAACCCGAAAAGGCATCAACTTCACGGCAAATTATGAGAATAAACCCGAAAAGGCCTCAACTTCACGGCAAATTATGAGAAATAAACCCGAAAAGGTCTCAACTTCATGGCAAATTATGAGAAATAAAACCGAAAACGCCTCAACTTCACGGCAAATTATGAGAAATAAAATTAAATAAATCAAATTAATTTCGTCGGGAATCTATCAAGTATACTTATTTTTTGATATTTCTCTTTCAATTTTATGAATGCATAGTTTGGAATTTCAAAGAGTTGCAACCAACGCTCCCGTATAGAACAACTGTCTATGCCCATACTACATGTGTGTGCCTCCAAAATGTGGTGTTTATCCAGCAAATGTTGAACCTATCGCTTTAGTTATAATTATGGGTAACCGCATCGTGCAATAATGCTGACAGATGATGTTTTGTTGCTCGGTCTCGCTCTGTATTGCTGACACTGCATAATTGCGCAACAATCTGGACTTTTAAGTTATATACATAACACTGTGTGACAAACTAAAGACCGGTTCAACTTAATTCTTCTCTGAAGCACTTTTTTTTTCGTTTCCATTTGCAGATTCGAGTGAAGGATTACGAGAGATTCACTTTCGCCGGAGCGAAATTATTGGCAGTTATGTTTCAGTATTATCAAATGACCGGGACAAAGTGGGATCTGCGACTCACGAAAAAACTGAACCCAGGAATGCCTAGCCTGGATAAATGGATTCATGAACATAGAGACGCCATAGAAGAAGTCATAACCACAGAGGCACCATAGAAGAAGTCATCTAGGTTCCCGAAAAAAAGACGAACGAAGTGACGCTATCGACACGATCATATATAGGGTCCCGAAACGCCTGAACACAGGGACGCCATATATATATATATATAGATGATGTAATATAGGGCCCGGAAACAAAACTTCACTGTATGACACGAATCGACAATCTATTGGTCCATGGACACAAATACGCTATCAACCAGAGCACAATGCGTGCATGGACACCTTCGAATAATGAACTACTGCCGACAAGCGTTATACGAATAGCTAATAGTATAGTTATAAATATTTCGGACAGTCCAAAAAATTGACAAAAACCTTTTCGCAGAATTGACGATTTATATGAGTCCGTTTGTGAGAAAATGGTGCCATTAGAACTTCTGACAGTAAGTTGATGTGTATTTGTTTGCCGTGATTATTTTGTACTAAATGATGTTCTTATTAGGTCATATTCAGTGGTGGACTCGATGATCGTATGTAAAGCTCGTGCGCCCATGCTTGTTTTCTCGAAACTGTGATCCTAACTACGGATATGACAAAACGACAACTGATAGACAGAACACATGTTCTAGTGACGTGCTACCCTATTCGTAATTCTTATCGGTATATATAGTAGTTTATTATGCGAAGGTGTCGATTGTATTAGGGCGCTTGATATGTGAAAGAGAACCTACATACATTAAATCATATAAGGTCTTAGAAATTTCAAACAACTACCGGTGGATGCATGAAGTATCATATGATATACCCCTTTACTCACGTATAATATGATATACCCCTTTACTCACACATATGGGTCATACAATTATATGTCAAAACTGTCCTGCGATACTCAATATAGTGCAGACAATCATTATAATTTAATTGGTGAAAAACAAAATACAACTTTGATTCGTTCACGTTGTAAGTTCAGGGCAAGCCTGAGTTTAGTGTGCCTGTCATTTGCAGAATGAGGTCCCCAGAGGGTGAATTTATTGACGCTATCCCGCATAGCGGGCTATAGCATCACAACTCACCCACTGATGATATAATTCTGCATGGTATCATCTGCTATGGGAGACATAGTCTCAGATTGAAGTTCTCAAATGGTGAATATTGTGATGTGCATGCACCCATTGATATGCAACCATTCGGATCTTCGATTATGCAATGTGTCGTCTGCCAATTTGGGAATATAGAGAAACTAAACTAAAAAAGTAATATAATCCATGTAAAAGCTAGCCCGCTATGCGGGATAACGTCACTAAATTCACCCTCTGGTGACCTCATTCTGCAAATGACAGGCACACTAAACTCAGGCTTGGTTGATGGATAATAGTTAATTGTCAGTAAATATATGCATTAACTTGCTATTAAAATGTTCTTGAAATGTTCCTCTTCTCTGAAGACTATATATATACATATCGATATCATTTATATACTTGTAACATACAGTCCCTTAATCAGTTCTTATTTCAACATATTTCTAATAGCTGCATGTCTTTAAATTCCCATCGTTCTTGGGTTAGACTCTCAACTATAGACTTAGAATGGTATACAATCAGGCGCGATTATAGATGCATGACTTAGATACTTCCGGTTTCATTGTCATGATTCCGATTTTCTCTTTTTGATTACAGACTTGCCGATATAAAAGAGATCCTTATTGATTTGCCATTCCCTTTTCACGATGTCATATACATTCACAGCGACAATGATACATTTGATATATTGAAGTAGCTATATAGAGTAGCGATTGAAAACATTGAAACAAACTAGTATCACCTTTCTCGAGTTGTGTTATAGCCGGAAGTAACTGACCCGGACATCTAATACGTGATTGTGCATTTCTTGAGTTATGTTATAACCGGAAATATTTTACCCGTACACCAAATACGTGATTGTGCATTCCTTATGTAGTGTTAAACCGGAAGTATCTGACCCATACACCTAATACGTGATGGTATAAAGCCGCCACTATGTCGTTAGCTGCTAATGAACTAGCGACGCTTTATCTCGGTGTATTCACAGAGATATATACAGTAGATTCTCCGCTCATTGAGTTTGGCCACGTGCCCCGAGCCAGTTTCCGACGAACCACCATTAGAGGACAACCCACCATGAAATTATACACGTCTCTGTCATTAGCTATATTGAATCGTACGTTGGATATATCAGGCGGCTCCGACGAAGGGCGGACCGCATGAATAGAGAGTCCCGGACACCAAGTTATAACTTATATGGAAGCTATCATTCCAACTACAGTGAGCTTGTTTTCGTGTAATCAGTACTAATGTGACGACTATTATTAGAGATGCCATATAGCCACAGGCGCCTTATCAAGCCACAACACAGTTCTTTACGATTATTCTCTTCCGATAAGGTTACGCCTAAGAAGACATAAGCAATGGCTAATGGATCAGCGGATACAAATCGTTCCTCTTCTCAGAAGACTATATATATATATATATATATATATATCTCTCTCTCTCTCTCTCTCTCTATATATATATATATATATATATATATATATATATATATATATATATATATATATATATATATATATATATATCATTTGAGATGCCATTTACAGAGCCATGATCGTACATGTACGTCACTAATGTGACCTTTAAGTCGTCGCCTCAGACTTTCGGATCGTTCAGGACCAGAATCGTGCATGTACGTCACTATAATGTAACCTTTAAGCCGTCCCCTCAGACATTGGGATCATTCGGGACCAGAATCGTACATGTGCGTCACTAATGTAACCTATAAACCGTCACCTCAGACTTTCGGATAGTTCAGGACCAGAATCATACATATACGTCACTAATGTAACCTTTAAGCCGTCCACTCAGACTTTAGGATAGCTTAGGACCAGAATCATACATTTACGTCACTAATGTAACATATAAGCCGTTCCACAGACTTTAGGATAGTTCATGACCAGAATCATACATATACGTCACTACTGTAACCTTTAAGCCATCGCTTCATACTTTCGGAAAGCTTAGAGCCAGAATCGTACATGTACGTCACTAATGTAACCTATAAGCCGTCCACTCAAACTTTAGGAACGTTCAGGACCAGAATCATATATGTACGTCACTAATGTAACCTCCAAGCCGTCCCATCAGATTTACGGTAGGTTAGTGCCAGAACCATACATGTACGTCACTAATGTAACCTCTAAACCGTCCCCTCAGACTTTCGGATCATTCAGGACGAGAATCATACATGTACGTCACTATTTTAACCTCTAAGTCGTGCCCTCAGGCTTTCGGATGGCTTAGGACAAGAAACATACATGTATGTCATTAATGTAACCTCTACGCCGTCCCCAAGACTTTAGGATAGCTTAGGACCAGAGTCATACATGTAATTCACTAATGTAACACATAAGCCGTCCCCTCAGACTTTAGGATAGTTCAGGACCAGGGTCATACATGTATACGTCACTAATATAACCTCTAAGCCGTCCCCTCAGACTTTCGGATAGCTTAGAGCCAGAATCGTACATGTATGTCACTAATGTAACCTCTAAGCCGTCCCCTTAGACTTTAGGATAGCTTAGAGCCAGAATCATACATATACGTCACTAATGTAAAATATAAGCCGTCCCCTCAGACTTTAGGATAGCTTAGAGCCAGAAGCATACATGTACGTCACTAATGTAACCTCTAAGCCAACACCTCATACTTTCGGATAGCTTAGAGCCAGAATCGTACATGTACGTCACTAATGTAACATCTAAGCCGTCCCCTTAGACTTTAGGACAGTTAAGGACCAGAATCATACATGTACGTCACTAATGGGACCTCTAAGCCGTCCCCTCAGACTTACGGGCAGCTTAGAGCCAGAATCATACATGTACGTCACTAATGTAACCTCTAAGCCGTCCCCTCATACTTACGGGCAGCTTAGAGCCAGAATCATACATGTACGTCACTAATGTAACCAATAAGCCGTCCCCTCAGACTTTCGGATAGTTCAGGACCAGAATCATACATGTACGTCACTAATGTAACCTCTAAGCCATCCCCTCAGACTTTCGGACAGCTTAGAGCCAGAATCATACATGTACGTCACTAATGTAACCTCTAAGCCGTCCCCTCAGACTTTCGGACAGCTTAGAGCCAGAATCATACATGTACGTCACTAATGTAACCTATAAGCCGTCCCCTCAGACTTTCGGATAGCTTAGAGCCAGAATCATACCTGTACGTCACTAATGTAACCTCTAAGCCGTCCCCTCAGACTTTCGGACAGCTTAGAGTCAGAATCATACATGTACGTCACTAATGTAACATTTAAGCCGTCTCCTCAGACTTTCGGATCAATCAGGACCAGAATCATACATGTATGTCACTAATGTAACCTCGTAGTCGTCCCCTCAGACTTACGGACAGCTTAGAGCCAGAATCATACACGTACGTCACTAATGTAACCTCTAAGCCGTCCCCTCAGACTTTCGGATAGCTTATAGCCAGAATCGTACATGTACGTCACTAATGTAACCTCTAAGCCGTCCCCTCAGACTTTAGGATAGCTTAGGACCAGAATCATACATGTTCGTCACTAATGTAACATATAAGCTGTCCCCTCAGACTTTAGGATAGTTCAGGACCATAATAATACATGTACGTCACTAATGTAACCTCTAAGCCGTCCCCTCAGACTTACGGATAGCTTAGAGCCAGAATCGTAGATGTACCTCACTAATGTAACCTCTAAGCCGTCCCCTTAGACTTTCGGATCGTTCAGGACCAGAATCATACACGTACGTCACTAATGTAACCTCTAAGCCGTCCCCTCATACTTTACTATAGTTCAGGACCAGAATCATCATACATGTACGTCACTAATGTAACCTCTAAGCCATCCCCTCAGACTTTCGGATAGCTTAGAGCAGAATCATACATGTACGTCACTACTGTAACCTCTAAGCCGTCCCTTCAGACTTTAGGATAGTTCAGGACCAGAATATACATGTACGTCACTATAATGTAACCTTTAAGCCGTCCCCTCAGACTTTCGGATAGCTTAATATAACCTTTAAAGACATATTATGTACTTATTCGGGTGCGAGAAACTGGTAAGTTAGTATTCAGGTGCTATGTCAATTGGAGGAATTCTACTAACATCACCGAAAATCACAAGCAAATCGACCGTACCACTCCATAGAAAACATTGTCTGAACTACGCTAAATTGTAAATATTTACTACTCGAATCGGGACGCTTCTATCGGCGATAAACTAACGAAAACGATTTCGCCATTGGTAGTCACTGCATTTAATTAATATATAAGAATGACGGTGTGTGTTGTCAATTTAGATATAATATTTGTAAAAATAACTACTCTGAACAATATTATTCTCCATTTCTATTTGATCATCATACCGGAGTGTTTCACATCACTTTAAGCCGTCCCCTCATAATTTGGGATCATTCAGGACCAGAATCATCATGCATGTACGTCACTAATGTAACCTCGTAGCCGTCCCCTCAGACTTTCGGATAGCTTAGAGCCAGCATCATACATGTACGTCACTAATGTAACCTTTAAGCCGTCCCCTCAGACTTTAGGATAGTTCAGGACCGGAATCACACACGTACGTCACTAATGTAACCTCTAATCCGTCGCCTCAGACTTTCGGATCGTTCAGGACAAGAATCGTGCATGTACGTCACTATAATGTAACCTTTAAGCCGTCCCCTCAGATTTTCGGATAGCTTAGAACCAGAATCATACATATACGTCACTAATGTTACCTCGTAGCCGTCCACTCAGACTTTAGGATAGTTTAGGACCAGAATCGTACATGTACGTCACTAATGTAACCACTAAGCCATCGCTTCAGACTTTCGGATCGTTCAGGACCAGAATCGTGCATGTACGTCACTAATGTAACCGATAAGCCGTCCCCTCAGACTTTCGGATCGCTTTGTACCAGAATCATACATGTGCGTCACTAATGTAACCCTTAAGCCGTCCCTTCAGACTTTCGGATAGCTTAGAACCAGAATCGTACATGTACGTCACTAATGTAACCTCGTAGCCGTCCACTCAGACTTTAGGATAGTTCGGGACCAGAATCATACATATACGTCACTAATGTAACCACTAAGCCATCGCTTCAGACTTTCGGATCGTTCAGGACCAGAATCGTGCATGTACGTCACTAATGTAACCGTTAAACCGTCGCTTCAGACTTTCGGATCGTTCAGGACCAGAATCATACATGTACGTCACCAATGTAACCGTTAAACCGTCGCTTCAGACTTTCGGATCGTTCAGGACCAGAATCGTGCATGTGCGTCACTAATGTAACCCTTAAGCCGTCCCTTCAGACTTTCGGATAGCATAGAACCAGAATCATACATATACGTCACTAATGTAACCTCGTAGCCGTCCACTCAGACTTTAGGATAGCTTAGAGCCAGCATCATACATGTACGTCACTAATGTAACATTTAAGCCGTCCCCTCCGACTTTAGGATAGTTCAGGACCGGAATCATACACGTACGTCACTAATGTAACCTCTAAGCCGTCCCCTCAGACTTTCGGATCGCTCAGACAGCTCAGGGCCAGGAAACTACATGTACGTCACTAATATAATCTCTAAACCGTCGCTGCAGACGTTCGAATATCTACTATCTTATGGTCAGGAACCTATACGGCACTAACGTAATCTCTAAACCGTCGATTGAGATGATCGGATGGACCAGTCGCCAATTCTGATTGTACTCCCTAACGTCGTCGGCATCAAGCGTAATCGTGACGTCGTGAAGAATGGAACAATGAGCTGAGCTGGTGGATCAAGGACGAGACTAAGGGGCTTGTTACATCAGCTGGATCAACTCGACTATCCGGGACAACTCGGTCTGCCGGACAACTAGATAACGCTGTTATGTGAGCCGAGACAACTCGGTTAACCCAGACAACTCGGTTTGACGTTCACGCGACTAGCTATATCAATCTAGCTGTCAATCACGCATCACGATGTCAGTTCCTAATGTCGGCACGCCCATGCATGAGTGAGTGGCTTGGGATGTCAATAAACGTCACTCACATGACGCGAGCATTATATTGGCTAACGTCATGTCAAGTCACAACGAATCGTGTTACGTTCCAGACTTTCATCCCGGCTATCCGGGATGATTCGCTGTTAAGTGAGCCGAGTTGTCCCGGCTATTCAAGTTGTCCCAGCAAGGCGGGACGGGTCAACTCGATTTGCCGAGTTGGCCCGGCTCACGTAACAGCACACCATATTTTCATTGAGCAAGCACATTAGACCGGGCCACCCGACAAACCGAATTATCCCGGCTCATATAACAAGCCCCTAATGTTCGGAGATCAGGGCCAGGAACTACGTCACTAATGTAACACCAACCGTCGCGTCAGACGTTCTGATAGCCGCTATAACGGGAACATGCGTCGCTAATGTAATATCTAAACTGTCGCTTCAGACGTTCAGTAACATGCGACGATAATGTAATTTCTAAATCGTCACTTCAGACGTTCAGGAATATGCGTCACTGTGACTCGCGTTCCGGAACCTACATCACTAATGTAATTTCTAAACCGTCGCTTCAGACGTTCAGGAATCTGGGTCACTAGTGGGTGATTCTACGGTAACTGGGCAAAACACTGTCCAATGGGCACAATTCATCAATCACAAGACAAGCAATGCTCATCACGAGCAAGTAAAATGGCCATCATTTTAAAACTGAGAATCCAGACATTAATTAGATATCAAAATTAAGTGATTACCATACTCCGGTATGGGTCTTATGCATGACGATAACCGACAATATACCACGAAACTGCATGTCCCAGAGCAGACACGCCCAATTTCTCCGATGTTTCTTATGCACTGGCGGATGTGTATTCAAAACCGAAATTCACCTTCTGGTGTGGAATTTTGCAAGGAATCTAATGCCACCAAAATTATACATAGATACCAAAGAAGCATCCTACAAAAAGCTATTTATTTGTCCCAAAACGTTGTCCCGTGATCCAGAATCATTACACTAACGCGAGCCAGAAATGCATGTGTTGCCACGTTTCCCTTTGGTGTCAGTTGTATATCACATCTGTCGCAACGTGAACGGAAACTTCCATGTTAACAATAACAAAATATGTTTCCTGAGTATTCGTGAAATTCTCACGGAAATTAACATTTGAATCGCCGGATTTTGTACCGTATATTTATTCACCGTCATTACACTAACGCGGAACACTAAAATACTATATGCATTGACTGAACATTAAACAGCTTTGATAAAAGCATCTGAGGTAAGCGTGTTCATAAACTAGTTGATTGGTTTGGTTGTTGATATTCAAAAATGTTATCACATGATGAACGCGAAATCGTCATTACACTAACGCGTCATTACACTAACGCTGTTCGCGTTAATGTAATTACGCTGCGTTGGTGTAATAACGTGTTTTCATTATAGTCCAGGCTCATGGTGTAACAATTGTGCAAAATGTGATGCAATCATGAAACTTGCCATATATGTTCCTCGTGCACTACTCATCATTTTCAGACATGGAGGCAATGGCGGCAGGTCCTTCCTTAGCAACTGTTGGTAGGCAACTGCACAACATAAAAAAAATACAACCTATAAACCGCCGATTCAGACGGAGCCAGGAAACTACGTCACTAATGTAATCTCTAAACCGTCGATTCAGACGGAGCCAGGAACTCACATCGCTAATGTATTCTCTAAAACGTCGATTCAGACGTTCAGGGCCAGGAACCTACGTCACTATAATGTAATCTCTAAACCATCGCTTCAGACGTTCTGGACAAGGAACCTACGTCACTAATGTAATCTCTAAACCGTCGCTTCAGACGTCCAGGGCCAGGAACCTACGTCACTATAATGTAATCTCCAAACCATCGCTTCAGACGTTCTGGACAAGGAACCTACGTCGCTAATGTAATCTCTAAACCGTCGCTTCAGACGTTAATGGCCAGGAACCTACGTCACTATAATGTAATCTCTAAACCGTCGCTTCAGACGTTCTGGACAAGGAACCTACGTCGCTAATGTAATCTCTAAACCGTCTCTTCAGACGGTCGGAACAAGGAACATACGTCACTATAATGTAATCTCTAAACCGTCGCTTCAGACATTCAGGAAACTACGTCACTAATGTAATATCTAAACCGTCGATTCAGACGTTCTAGGCCAGGAACCTACGTCACTATAATGTAATCTCTAAACCGTCGCTTCAGACGTTCTGGGCAAGGAGCCTACGTCACTAATGCAATCTCTAAACCGTCGCTTCAGACGTTCAGGGCCAGGAACTTACGTCACTAATTTAATCTCTAAACCGTCGCTTCAGACATTCAGGAACCTACATCGTAATGTTATCTCTAAACCGTCGCTTCAGACGTTCTGGACAAGGAACCTACGTCACTAATGTAATCTCTAAACCGTCGCTTCAGACGTCCAGGAACCCGCGTCATAGATGTATTATCTTAACCGTCGCTTCAGACGACCAAGAACCCGCGTCACAGATTATTATCTTAACCGTCGCTTTAGACGTTCTGATAGCTGACATCTGTAATCCATGCAGTGGTTTAGCTGAGTTCAGGCGTTCGGATAGCGGATATCTGTAATTCATGGAGTAGTTGAGTTGAGTTCAGACGTTCGGATAGCTGATATCTGTAATCCATGGAGTGGTTGAGTTGAGTTCAGACGTTCTGATAGCTGATATATGTAACCCATACAGTGGTTTAGTTGAGTTCAGACGTTCGGATAGCTGATATCTGTAACCCATACAGTGGTTGGTTTGAGTTCAGGCGTTCTGATAGCTGATATTTGTAACCCATACAGTGGTTTAGTTGAGTTCAGACGTTCGGATAGCTGATATCTGTAACCCATGCAGTGGTTGAGTTAACTCGTTCGGATAGCTGATATCTGCATTGCTAGAGAATCCATCTCTTGCCGCTGTATGTGTCCTTGATAGCCCGGGACCCGGATAGAGAATCCCTCTCTTGTCGCTGTATACGCCCTTGATGGCCCGGGCCCCGGCTAGAGAATCCCTCTCCTGTCGCTGTATATATACGTCCTTGATGGCGCGGGCCCCGGATCGAGTCCCTCTCTTGTCGCTGTATACGCCCTTGATGGCCCGGGCCCCGGCTAGATGATCCATCTCTTGCCGCTGTATACGTGCTTGGTGGCTCGGGCCGGCTAGAGAGTCACTCTCTTGTCGCTGTAGACGTTCTTGATGGCCCGGGCCGGCTAGAGAATCCCTCTCTTGTCGCTGTATATGTCCTTGATATTACCAGATTGACCCTTTTGTGCTTGTTCAGCAATCTATTTTCTTCTGCGATCTCATTAGAATGCCATCCAGAATAATTGTTTCCTCGATCTATATAGCCAGAATCGTAGATGTACCTCACTAATGTAACCTCTAAGCCGTCCCCTTAGACTTTCGGATCGTTCAGGACCAGAATCATACACGTACGTCACTAATGTAACCTCTAAGCCGTCCCCTCATACTTTACTATAGTTCAGGACCAGAATCATCATACATGTACGTCACTAATGTAACCTCTAAGCCATCCCCTCAGACTTTCGGATAGCTTAGAGCAGAATCATACATGTACGTCACTACTGTAACCTCTAAGCCGTCCCTTCAGACTTTAGGATAGTTCAGGACCAGAATATACATGTACGTCACTATAATGTAACCTTTAAGCCGTCCCCTCAGACTTTCGGATAGCTTAATATAACCTTTAAAGACATATTATGTACTTATTCGGGTGCGAGAAACTGGTAAGTTAGTATTCAGGTGCTATGTCAATTGGAGGAATTCTACTAACATCACCGAAAATCACAAGCAAATCGACCGTACCACTCCATAGAAAACATTGTCTGAACTACGCTAAATTGTAAATATTTACTACTCGAATCGGGACGCTTCTATCGGCGATAAACTAACGAAAACGATTTCGCCATTGGTAGTCACTGCATTTAATTAATATATAAGAATGACGGTGTGTGTTGTCAATTTAGATATAATATTTGTAAAAATAACTACTCTGAACAATATTATTCTCCATTTCTATTTGATCATCATACCGGAGTGTTTCACATCACTTTAAGCCGTCCCCTCATAATTTGGGATCATTCAGGACCAGAATCATCATGCATGTACGTCACTAATGTAACCTCGTAGCCGTCCCCTCAGACTTTCGGATAGCTTAGAGCCAGCATCATACATGTACGTCACTAATGTAACCTTTAAGCCGTCCCCTCAGACTTTAGGATAGTTCAGGACCGGAATCACACACGTACGTCACTAATGTAACCTCTAATCCGTCGCCTCAGACTTTCGGATCGTTCAGGACAAGAATCGTGCATGTACGTCACTATAATGTAACCTTTAAGCCGTCCCCTCAGATTTTCGGATAGCTTAGAACCAGAATCATACATATACGTCACTAATGTTACCTCGTAGCCGTCCACTCAGACTTTAGGATAGTTTAGGACCAGAATCGTACATGTACGTCACTAATGTAACCACTAAGCCATCGCTTCAGACTTTCGGATCGTTCAGGACCAGAATCGTGCATGTACGTCACTAATGTAACCGATAAGCCGTCCCCTCAGACTTTCGGATCGCTTTGTACCAGAATCATACATGTGCGTCACTAATGTAACCCTTAAGCCGTCCCTTCAGACTTTCGGATAGCTTAGAACCAGAATCGTACATGTACGTCACTAATGTAACCTCGTAGCCGTCCACTCAGACTTTAGGATAGTTCGGGACCAGAATCATACATATACGTCACTAATGTAACCACTAAGCCATCGCTTCAGACTTTCGGATCGTTCAGGACCAGAATCGTGCATGTACGTCACTAATGTAACCGTTAAACCGTCGCTTCAGACTTTCGGATCGTTCAGGACCAGAATCATACATGTACGTCACCAATGTAACCGTTAAACCGTCGCTTCAGACTTTCGGATCGTTCAGGACCAGAATCGTGCATGTGCGTCACTAATGTAACCCTTAAGCCGTCCCTTCAGACTTTCGGATAGCATAGAACCAGAATCATACATATACGTCACTAATGTAACCTCGTAGCCGTCCACTCAGACTTTAGGATAGCTTAGAGCCAGCATCATACATGTACGTCACTAATGTAACATTTAAGCCGTCCCCTCCGACTTTAGGATAGTTCAGGACCGGAATCATACACGTACGTCACTAATGTAACCTCTAAGCCGTCCCCTCAGACTTTCGGATCGCTCAGACAGCTCAGGGCCAGGAAACTACATGTACGTCACTAATATAATCTCTAAACCGTCGCTGCAGACGTTCGAATATCTACTATCTTATGGTCAGGAACCTATACGGCACTAACGTAATCTCTAAACCGTCGATTGAGATGATCGGATGGACCAGTCGCCAATTCTGATTGTACTCCCTAACGTCGTCGGCATCAAGCGTAATCGTGACGTCGTGAAGAATGGAACAATGAGCTGAGCTGGTGGATCAAGGACGAGACTAAGGGGCTTGTTACATCAGCTGGATCAACTCGACTATCCGGGACAACTCGGTCTGCCGGACAACTAGATAACGCTGTTATGTGAGCCGAGACAACTCGGTTAACCCAGACAACTCGGTTTGACGTTCACGCGACTAGCTATATCAATCTAGCTGTCAATCACGCATCACGATGTCAGTTCCTAATGTCGGCACGCCCATGCATGAGTGAGTGGCTTGGGATGTCAATAAACGTCACTCACATGACGCGAGCATTATATTGGCTAACGTCATGTCAAGTCACAACGAATCGTGTTACGTTCCAGACTTTCATCCCGGCTATCCGGGATGATTCGCTGTTAAGTGAGCCGAGTTGTCCCGGCTATTCAAGTTGTCCCAGCAAGGCGGGACGGGTCAACTCGATTTGCCGAGTTGGCCCGGCTCACGTAACAGCACACCATATTTTCAATGAGCAAGCACATTAGACCGGGCCACCCGACAAACCGAATTATCCCGGCTCATATAACAAGCCCCTAATGTTCGGAGATCAGGGCCAGGAACTACGTCACTAATGTAACACCAACCGTCGCGTCAGACGTTCTGATAGCCGCTATAACGGGAACATGCGTCGCTAATGTAATATCTAAACTGTCGCTTCAGACGTTCAGTAACATGCGACGATAATGTAATTTCTAAATCGTCACTTCAGACGTTCAGGAATATGCGTCACTGTGACTCGCGTTCCGGAACCTACATCACTAATGTAATTTCTAAACCGTCGCTTCAGACGTTCAGGAATCTGGGTCACTAGTGGGTGATTCTACGGTAACTGGGCAAAACACTGTCCAATGGGCACAATTCATCAATCACAAGACAAGCAATGCTCATCACGAGCAAGTAAAATGGCCATCATTTTAAAACTGAGAATCCAGACATTAATTAGATATCAAAATTAAGTGATTACCATACTCCGGTATGGGTCTTATGCATGACGATAACCGACAATATACCACGAAACTGCATGTCCCAGAGCAGACACGCCCAATTTCTCCGATGTTTCTTATGCACTGGCGGATGTGTATTCAAAACCGAAATTCACCTTCTGGTGTGGAATTTTGCAAGGAATCTAATGCCACCAAAATTATACATAGATACCAAAGAAGCATCTTACAAAAAGCTATTTATTTGTCCCAAAACGTTGTCCCGTGATCCAGAATCATTACACTAACGCGAGCCAGAAATGCATGTGTTGCCACGTTTCCCTTTGGTGTCAGTTGTATATCACATCTGTCGCAACGTGAACGGAAACTTCCATGTTAACAATAACAAAATATGTTTCCTGAGTATTCGTGAAATTCTCACGGAAATTAACATTTGAATCGCCGGATTTTGTACCGTATATTTATTCACCGTCATTACACTAACGCGGAACACTAAAATACTATATGCATTGACTGAACATTAAACAGCTTTGATAAAAGCATCTGAGGTAAGCGTGTTCATAAACTAGTTGATTGGTTTGGTTGTTGATATTCAAAAATGTTATCACATGATGAACGCGAAATCGTCATTACACTAACGCGTCATTACACTAACGCTGTTCGCGTTAATGTAATTACGCTGCGTTGGTGTAATAACGTGTTTTCATTATAGTCCAGGCTCATGGTGTAACAATTGTGCAAAATGTGATGCAATCATGAAACTTGCCATATATGTTCCTCGTGCACTACTCATCATTTTCAGACATGGAGGCAATGGCGGCAGGTCCTTCCTTAGCAACTGTTGGTAGGCAACTGCACAACATAAAAAAAATACAACCTATAAACCGCCGATTCAGACGGAGCCAGGAAACTACGTCACTAATGTAATCTCTAAACCGTCGATTCAGACGGAGCCAGGAACTCACATCGCTAATGTATTCTCTAAAACGTCGATTCAGACGTTCAGGGCCAGGAACCTACGTCACTATAATGTAATCTCTAAACCATCGCTTCAGACGTTCTGGACAAGGAACCTACGTCACTAATGTAATCTCTAAACCGTCGCTTCAGACGTCCAGGGCCAGGAACCTACGTCACTATAATGTAATCTCCAAACCATCGCTTCAGACGTTCTGGACAAGGAACCTACGTCGCTAATGTAATCTCTAAACCGTCGCTTCAGACGTTAATGGCCAGGAACCTACGTCACTATAATGTAATCTCTAAACCGTCGCTTCAGACGTTCTGGACAAGGAACCTACGTCGCTAATGTAATCTCTAAACCGTCTCTTCAGACGGTCGGAACAAGGAACATACGTCACTATAATGTAATCTCTAAACCGTCGCTTCAGACATTCAGGAAACTACGTCACTAATGTAATATCTAAACCGTCGATTCAGACGTTCTAGGCCAGGAACCTACGTCACTATAATGTAATCTCTAAACCGTCGCTTCAGACGTTCTGGGCAAGGAGCCTACGTCACTAATGCAATCTCTAAACCGTCGCTTCAGACGTTCAGGGCCAGGAACTTACGTCACTAATTTAATCTCTAAACCGTCGCTTCAGACATTCAGGAACCTACATCGTAATGTTATCTCTAAACCGTCGCTTCAGACGTTCTGGACAAGGAACCTACGTCACTAATGTAATCTCTAAACCGTCGCTTCAGACGTCCAGGAACCCGCGTCATAGATGTATTATCTTAACCGTCGCTTCAGACGACCAAGAACCCGCGTCACAGATTATTATCTTAACCGTCGCTTTAGACGTTCTGATAGCTGACATCTGTAATCCATGCAGTGGTTTAGCTGAGTTCAGGCGTTCGGATAGCGGATATCTGTAATTCATGGAGTAGTTGAGTTGAGTTCAGACGTTCGGATAGCTGATATCTGTAATCCATGGAGTGGTTGAGTTGAGTTCAGACGTTCTGATAGCTGATATATGTAACCCATACAGTGGTTTAGTTGAGTTCAGACGTTCGGATAGCTGATATCTGTAACCCATACAGTGGTTGGTTTGAGTTCAGGCGTTCTGATAGCTGATATTTGTAACCCATACAGTGGTTTAGTTGAGTTCAGACGTTCGGATAGCTGATATCTGTAACCCATGCAGTGGTTGAGTTAACTCGTTCGGATAGCTGATATCTGCATTGCTAGAGAATCCATCTCTTGCCGCTGTATGTGTCCTTGATAGCCCGGGACCCGGATAGAGAATCCCTCTCTTGTCGCTGTATACGCCCTTGATGGCCCGGGCCCCGGCTAGAGAATCCCTCTCCTGTCGCTGTATATATACGTCCTTGATGGCGCGGGCCCCGGATCGAGTCCCTCTCTTGTCGCTGTATACGCCCTTGATGGCCCGGGCCCCGGCTAGATGATCCATCTCTTGCCGCTGTATACGTGCTTGGTGGCTCGGGCCGGCTAGAGAGTCACTCTCTTGTCGCTGTAGACGTTCTTGATGGCCCGGGCCGGCTAGAGAATCCCTCTCTTGTCGCTGTATATGTCCTTGATATTACCAGATTGACCCTTTTGTGCTTGTTCAGCAATCTATTTTCTTCTGCGATCTCATTAGAATGCCATCCAGAATAATTGTTTCCTCGATCTATATTCTTCTCGTATATTTATGATACGCCATCACTTACCCACGAGATGTAAAGTGAACAACTGTTTCCCCAATGAGACGTCATCCGATGCGTCGGCGTCCAGCTGTGACATGGTGTCCGCGATAGGGCCTAATATAAGAGTGCCCACTTGTCGCTGTGTTCTTGGTCATATCAACCAATTTGCCCTTGCTGTCAGGAATCTCGGTGATATTATTAGAATGCCACACGAGGTGCACACAGATGGTTACACTGGTTACACTGGTGTAAATGTTTTCCATTGGCCTCAGTGCAAACGTTTCACCGTATACTGTTTACAATATAAATCCTGGATACAAAATTTTCTTTAAATTTGAAAGATTGATATTTGCGAAAAATTCTTATGCAAAAAAAAAATTCATGCCCGTCTAGCATGGAATTCGCCTTTAAATCTTGTGTTTTCGCAACTAGTATCAGAACCGTACTAAAAAATAATGTCAAATTTTAGACCACACCACAAAATTTAAACTTCACTACAAAGGGTTAATTCCTGTGCCAAAGGCTATTTTACTTATGGGAAATCATAGGGCTGCATTTCAGTTAAAAACAACTTCAATGTTCTTAAGCATTAAGAACCAAGAGAAGCTGTGTTAGCCCTATCTGCAGAAAAGGGCCAACAAAGCTTCTCTTTGTTCTTACAGGGCCAAAGAAAGAATATGCTATGACCCCATTATTTCACCCCCCCCCTGTACTCGTATTTTAATTTTGATGAAATCCCCCCTGTACTACTATTCCGCACCCTATATGTTTTGATGAAATCCCCCCCCCCCCTGTACTACTATTACGCACCCTATATGTTTTGATGAAATCCCCCCTGTACTACTATTCCGCACCCTATATGTTTTGATGAAATCCCCCCCTGTACTACTATTCCGCACCCTATATGTTTTGGACCACAAGAGTACAATTGTTTCCTCAATGGGGAAGTCATCTGTTGGTAACACTGGTGTAAATATGTTTCGGAGTGACATCTAGCGGATGCGGGAGATATATAGGAGATAATAAAATAGACACTGTGTCGTGATTGATCACTAGCCTTGTGTGTTTTGCATAAACAAATCATAACACCTCTTCCCTATGATTTCCCATAGGTAAAATAGCCATTGGCGCAGGAATTAACCCTTTGTAGTGAAGTTTGAATTGTGTGGTGTTTTCTAAAAAATGACATTTGTTTTGTGTGGTTCTGACAATAGTTCGTAAAACACAAGATTTAAATTCCCTGCTAGACGGACATTATTTTGTTTGCATAACAAGTTTCCTCAAATGTCAATCTTTCAGATTTAAAGAAATTTTGGACCTACAGGACTTATATTGTAAACAATATACGCTAAAACGTTTGCATGTGGCATATGGAAAAGATTTACACCAGTGTAAACTGTTGGAACGATGTTTATAAATTTCCAGCCGTGAAACGTTGTCAGCGATTAGGGGTAATATATAACGTCACAGCCAATACGCCAAGGATTTGATAGCAAACAATATGTAATCGGGGTTCACGATTAGATGGCTAGTGGCATCTAATCGCGAGCACAGGTGGCACGTGATGTTCGATTGAACATCAGAATGTAAGGTATCATATAATCCCATATCCCATAATATGTCAAATATAGCGAATTATCGAAATATGAAATAAAACGAAAAACCGAAATAGGAAAATACAGCGAAATAAAAAATGCAACGAAATGGCGAAATAGAGCGAAATATAGAAATAGGAAATTATTTGTATTAACTAAATAACGGAGATGTTTGAAGAAGTGTTTTTGACGAAATAACGGAAATATTTGAAGAAGTGTTTTTAAAGAGCGAAACCCAAACCTCCTAGAGATGAATTTGACTTATATTTCACCAGAGTTGATCGATTGTGGTGTTGCAATTTCTCATACAAATCGCCGTTATTTCGTAAAGGTACATTCTTTATAGAGTTATTACCCTTCAGATTAAATATGATAGTCAATCGAAACCACGCGTGCCTCCCGTGATCGCGATTGTATGCCAATAGCCATCTAATCGTGAACCCCGGTATGTTATCTTTTGGTAGTCAAGCGTGTGCGTATTAGGTGAACGTCACCCACTTGTCGCCACGGCCTTGGTCTTATCACATCGACCGCTTTATCCGGTCGGCGATCTACATTCTGCTACTATCTTAATGGTACAATACATATGTACCCACTTACGAAGTTTATATGGAACAACTGTTTCCCCGGAGAGATCTCACCCATTGCGCCGGTATTTATAATGAAATGTCCTTAGTAAATTAAGAATAGAGTAGTCCTGGTTGTGATTAGGTTGATTAATGTCTCGGGATATATATCCATTTAACAAACAGGACATTCCGGACGACGACCGGGTTCATTTGTTGATTAGTTTGGTGTTGGCGGCAGGAGCTTCTGTGTCGTTATATACCGGGGACACTCTGATCAATAGAGATGTCATACTCGTATTTATTTCACCCAAAGGGATGATATAACTACGTAAATGGGACTACAGTGTGTGCCGTCCAAAAAGATGTGGAGTATTTGTGTAAATGTTAGTCCAAACTACATTTCGAAGTAACGATTGTTTTGTTGTTAATTTCGAGGAATCATACTGCATCAGATGAATCCAGCCCAAATATATTGACAGGTGCAAAGGGTCTAACTATATACCGATCAATAAAAAGCGGACCTCATAAAAGCCGAAAACAACCGAACATAATTTCGAAATCAAGGCCGTGGAACAGCTGTAGAAATGCATTTTTACAGCGATAACGCTATACCCATAAGCATACTTAGCATTAAAATGAAGTTTACCATCTATTGCACAACAAAAATCTATTAACTCGAGCGAAGCTGTGACTTATGCACATCTAGAGACCGATTAACCCACCATGTGAAGGTGCTACGAAACACGGAAAACTGCGTTCGACATCAATGTTTAGAAATTAGATTTCTCGATGAATACGCTAGCAAACAACAAGTATTATGTATAAAATGACGCAGTGGAATACTGCGCATTCGTTTTTATTGCACTATATGGCTGTTTTTGTCCGAATACTGTAATGGCGAACACGCAAACACGCGCTGATGAAAACAGCTAAAAATAGACTCGATGTTATCAATAACAGGCTCGATTTCAGCCGATATATTCCATATAATGGGGCGTATAGTATATCAAAATGTAGGATTAGGTACACGGAACGTATTTTTTTCCAAATGGGTCCACTACGCAGTGAAAAATTTGAAGAAATTCGCTCCAATAAAGAGTGCTACTTTCTCTCGTAAAAAATAGAATGGCCGACTGAAGCAGTTTTATCGTTCCAACTAAGCCGTTCTTAGCAGCACTTCATCCACAAAATACGAATATACACAATGTATCAGAATACGTATCAAATATGATTTTTTTAAGGGATATGCGCTTT
Source organism: Siphonodentalium dalli (assembly GCA_032622095.1). Taxonomy (NCBI): domain Eukaryota; kingdom Metazoa; phylum Mollusca; class Scaphopoda; order Gadilida; family Siphonodentaliidae; genus Siphonodentalium; species Siphonodentalium dalli. Next base: position 197,794,568 of record CP136063.1, read on the forward strand.
TCATTTGTTATAATTCGAACTTATATTTTTATTTTAGTTGTGACTAAAAGCCCAGATGCCGGAAGACGGTGTCCGGCGATTACAAGCCAAGTTACAAAATAGATTAACTCGTTTGAATGCATGAATATGTCAATGGTCAGACCGTTCTAAATAATATTCAAATCAAATAGTGTTTATAGACTTAAAAAACTTACGTGTCCGCCGGTCATATGCGGTGGATGTTTTCATAGTATCCGCCGGTCATACGCGGGGGAGGTTCTCATATTATTTGCCGATCATACGCGTGGGAGGTTCTCATATGAACATATTATACGGCGGTCATATGGGGGGGGGGGGAGGTTCTCATATTATCCGTCGGTCATATGCGGGGGAGGTTCTCATATTATCCGCCGGTCATACATGTATGCGGGGATGTTCTCATATTATCTGCCGATCATACCCAGTGAAGGTTCTCATATTATCCGCCGGTTATACGTGGGGGAGGTTCTCATATTATCCGCCGGTCATACGCGGATAATATGAGAACATCCCCCGCGTATGACGTATGTATGTACGGTTGTGTGTGTCTGCGTAATGTGTTAGATTATATTCGCGTACGGGTGTGGTCGAGAGGGTGTGTGTTGTCTGTTGATGTGATATGTGAGCTCGTGTTCATGTACATACAATTAGAATGATATTCCTTTCCTCGTTAGTTTGTTCACTTGTCTTGTCTTTTCATTACTTCTTGATTGCTAACTGTATTTATGTTACATTTTTGTACCCTATGTCTTTTATTAAATCTTCAATACTGGAGGCAATAAAGATATATATATATATATATATATATATATATATATATATAATATGTTCATATGAGAACCCCCCCCCCCCGCGTATGACCGGCGGATAATATGTTCATATGAGAACCTCCCATGCATTCAAGATAAATATTTGACATTTCCCAATGAAACATTTCATGGATATATAACAACCAGACCAGATGGCAGGCAGATAACACGGATTATCTCGATTACATCAGTCTGTCTAACTCAGCCAAGTGACCACCCCTGTGATTTTATTAGTGACTGAGAAAGCATGCATGTCCACTACAACTTATCTCTTAACAAAAATATCAAATACACCTGTGTCCATGGCCCTCTGACTGTGCAAACCTTTTTTTTATTCATTGTTGACACATTTGAAAATAAACATTCCACTTTCTTCCGATATTCGAACGATCCACAAAATGCAACTCGGCTCAAATGACTCTTCGTATCTATCCACATAGGTCCTGAATTCCATTCAAATTTCTATTTAAAGGTACCGATTCCAACAACAACATTTTTAGAATCCCCTTCGGTTATCGGAATCGATTAATTGCCGAAAATGATGCTAACCACTGTCAAATATGGTATAAAATTGCCCTAAAGTGGTCACTAGTATATTTATCAACATGTTCGACCAAATTTGGCCTTGTTATACACAGAAAGCCGATTCATTTTAAAGTTATCCATCTTCATCCGCAATTTGGTCCGATACCGACAGCTCGTCGACTCTTTACTAGAACAGTAATACTCGATTGTAAAAAATAATAGATATAAAACATCCATTTCTAATAAATCTGGCCTTTGATTGGTGGGTTCCTCGACTCGAATCCAATATTTCTGACCGCCGAATCCATATAAATAAAAATTGACGGCCGCTTAATAGGATTGTGCATCTTTAACTGCTATTCAATCTGCATACCAAAAGAAAAAAAGGTGCAGTATCCCTTAATATCACATCCCTCATTCAATAACTTCCAAACTGTATATCTAGTTTCAATCGCAGTTACACGACACCCCGCCCCCACCATTTGCCAATTGTACTCCCTTCTTTGCTGCTGCCAATTTGCAACTGCTGAATTTTCTTTAAAGGTTATAGAAAAATAGCCCCCCCCCCCCGACAGTCATCTCAGGTTGTTTTTGCTATCATCGGTCCATACAGATATTGAGCACACGTCCGTATCTAATCTACCTCTTCGTTAAACCGATTATAAACCATGGTGTAATCGGTGCATCGATGAACCGTTTAAGTAACCCATGTTCACGTCGTAAGTGATCACGACAAACGCCTGCTGATCGGTTATTGATCCTTTCAGTCATACGCTAAAAACTAAATAACGATTTGTTACTTTTAATTACTTAATTACAATACTTGCGTGTGAACAAGGTACCATCCCATTACCACTTCAATTATAAAGGTGGAACGTGTGATTTTGAACATTAATATTCACTCTTACATACTTCCACATTCAAGGTTCGTCGTGTGTAATCTTATCTCAGTCGTAACGTCGCTAATTAATCCATGTGTCAAACGTCAACCGAAATTGCAGGACAGATGTGACAGAGCTAAATTATTCTATGCTAAATAGTTCATGGGTGATCTGATGCATGCCATCTTAGTTTTCTTGTTACACGACTGTTGCAGTAAAACACAACCTTCATCCGTGTCCGTGCCATCAATTTCAAGCCGTCCCAATCATGTGTACGGAATGGAATGAGATCGACGTGACACGATATATGACGTCTGCTTCGACAGAGAAACCGGAACTTCAAATTAAAAGCATCATCACGCATCACGATATCAGGAAATTACATGGAATAATTCTTCGGAAAACGTAATAACTTATCAGTTAGGAGATGTCAGTCGGATGTGTAATAAAAACAGAAGCACACAGTGTGTTACTGGCCGATAGTTTGTTGCACTCTTGCTATATATCGCGGAAGTATAGCACTCCAGACATTCTGTCTCTCGGTCTATCATTACGCCGTTACATTGGTGCGATAAACGTCGGTCAGGAACACACATGCTCAGAGAGGAGCAATACAATACTCACAATATTGTTATGTGCGGTTTTGTGTATTTATGTTGAAGTGATGTGCGCTGATTTTGGTCAAGTCAGTCATCGCTAAGTAACACAGCGCTAAGATACATAATAAGTCAACTGAACATTATGAACGTATTCTTTTCGACAGTCTAAAATCGTCCTCATCTACCAGAGCTATAATCTACAGCAACATAAAGGCCACGATTAACCCTTTACCCAACAGAACGGCCCTGTGCCAATGCATTCTCTTATATATGCGAGTCGACCATAGGTCGCCTCGCATATATAAGAGAATACATTGGCTTAACACATTAAAAATTATAAAATTGTTAAAGAATGTAAGAAAAAATGGTAAAAAGTGTTAAAAAAAGATTTTTTTTAGGCCAATGCATTCTCTTATATATGCGAGTCGACCATAGGTCGCCTCGCATATATAAGAGAATGCATTGGCTTAACACATTACAAATTATAAAATTGTTAAAGAATGTAAGAAAAAATGGTAAAAAGTGTTAAATGCATTGATGGTCGACTCGCATAATATATAAGAGAATGCATTGGCACAGGGCATAACTGTAACTATCACAATGTGGTCAAGGAGCCGGTTCCAATGATATCCATATTTATATGGTTCTATTGAGACAGACCGAAGTTATTTTAGGCTGTTGAAGCTTTATTTGGCCGGTTTTGGCCGGTTTGTTGCGTAAAGGGTTAAAATGAATCGATATCTAGTATATTTGCCATCCCATGTATCTAACTTCTTACTGAAAATACGAACATCCAACCATAAATGGCCAGTTGAAGAGAATAGATGGACAAAAGGAAAAGATAATAATAATTTAAACTGTGTTTTGTGCAGCAATAGCCCATCATGTGATTAGTACCATTTTTTTATCATATGCCAAGAGCTGAAAGATTTACGCGAATTATATATTCCAAAATATTATTGGGATAATCCGAACCGCAATAAATTCCATGGACTACTTTCTCTTGAAAACATGAGCGTTCTGAAAAGACTGAGCATATTTATTAAATTGGCATTGAAAAAGATTACTTAGATACTATTAGATATATAGATGAAACGTATATTTATATATATATTATATCTCGCGTGACTTTCTCGCATTCTGATTGGCTGGCCACTGCTATACGATTTTACGATAGTACCCCAGTAGGATTCCTACATGCCTACTATTCTTTTTCTATTTATAGTAACAAACTCATTTCGCGAAATCGGGCTGCCGCCTGAAGATACGGCCAATTTTAAACTATACCTTGTGCGATATTTGTTGCAATATCGGTATAGCATTAGATTTATTGATGAATTGCAATGATCTTACAAATTTCCGATGATATCAAGCCAATGTATTTAATAGTTTGTCCGTTTAGTTGGCAAGCGGCCAGTCCTTATTTTTGCAAAGCCAGTGGACGTTATTTATAATTTCCTTTTCCGGTTAATCGAAGTTAAACTTGTTTATTCTAAATTTCACCAAAATGTCTTTGCTAATGACGTATTTATATAAATTAATGTATGAATCATGAAAAGATGCTGTTATGTGTAACTAATAACATAGTTATGCTCCCCTGCCATCGTAAAAATATTGCCGTAAATTGTAAAATCTGAGACCGATTTCCAAAATTCAAGGTATATAAAAATGTGACAAAATCAGACTCAGAAATTGTGTGAGAATTGGCACAAATGTTCGATATAATATAATAAATAATGAATGTCTTGTCGTTGACTATGCCAAAATAGTGGTCCTCGAGGAGGAATAGTCCACTCGCCTGCGGCTCGTGGACTATTCCTCCCCGAGGACCACTATTTTGGAATAGTCAATTCCAAGCAGAGGCGGACTGGGCCAAACCGGCCCGGGAAATTAATATAATACCGGCCCATCTGTTCGAGGAGTGTCTACGGTCCACCTTGGGAAATTCCAATTGCACCCCCCCCCCTTGAAACAGCATCAGACCAAATACATATTTTTGCATAATCCCATTTGCACCCCCCCCCCCCTTGAATCAGATGCAGACGAAATACATGTTTTTGCATAATTCCATTTGCACCTCTGGCCTAATATCCTATATATCCATAAGTCATGGTTCTATATATTCCCGGTACGAGACCATTCAGATATTTTTACCTGAAAAATTGCATAAATTCTAACATCTAGCGGTCTAACTCCAGACAAATGCGCACGACTACGGACAAGAGACCAGGACACACTGGGCTGTTCATGGTTGTTCGGCTCGGGGTGAGAAAATTTTGAAAACTATACAAGAAAATCGCGAATCCTAGCATCTAGACTGGCATCAACTGAAGCGTTCCTATTTTGTTGTAAATTTTAATTGGGGGAGGGTCCGGGAGGGGTGCGTGAGATTTTTTTTGGGATTTACAGCTGGGAGTTACCGTTAAAATCGGGGTCTTTACGTGGTGTTATATGATGCTGACAAGTTCAGTTAATGACAAAATTACGATTAGCCAATTCGGCTGGTTAAACAACACATGTGGCGGCCCACGTCCGGAATTTTCCCGGTCTCCCGATCGACCAGTCCGCCTCTGGACCCCAAATATGGTTACCCTTCATGAATTTATGTGAGAAGAGTGCCATCTTATTGGATACACGGCTGGTTAAACAACACATGTGGCGGCCCATGTCGGTTTCATTTGCGGCCCAAGTTGTGGTTGGGCGGCCCAACCACATATACCCCCACAACCGTAAAAAAACACTCGGATTCTCGCTTGATAGGAAATCACGTGGAATCAGAATTTTTCCGGCCTCCGGCCCATCGGGAAATTTCCCGATCGGCCAGTCCGCCTCTGACTCCAAGCCATTCATTATCTATATAATATATCTGATGCGACACATTCCTAAATTGGAAATTGCATAATTATGCAAGGTACTTGCTAATAGATTGTTGTGCGTCTAGTTATAATATTATGATGAATTTGGAATGGAAATAGTATATGATAATTGTTAGCGTATAACTTGCTTGTATACATTGCTTCTATATATGTATATATGAGTGGCTATGTTCCAGCTTAAATATTGGCTTTGCAATAAACAATCATCGTTATCAATAATAAAAAATAAAATAGATAAAAATAGAAAGTTCTATAACATAATATTCTGACCTCACATTCGGTTCTGTATATTTCAAAAACTAAACTAGCGGCAATTGTAGGTAACTTCGGATGAACAAACTGAATAGTCACCAATAACCCAATAATGGTTTTCTATATAGTTTGTATATAATCTCTCTTCTCAATATGTCATAAGGATCAAGAGAATAAAACAACAATATTCTTGCAGGGGAACACATTTCTCAGTGTGTTAAGAACAAATGTTTTCTTGTTTTGAGAAAAAATATTTTCTATGTGTATTACAATATTTCTTACCACTTACTTGACAGATGAAATTAACTTTTATAAATGCTGGAAATTGAAAGAAACACATTTTAGAAATTTGAGACTATTTTTCTTACTTTTGTCTAGAAAGTATGGAAGTGCCTCTCTTAACGAATTAGAAATCATTTACTAGATATAAGAACAAGAAATGTTTCTAAACATACTCCCCAATTGTATAGTCTTTCTAGTTGTGAGAAAATAATTTCTTGACAATAGAGAAATTATTTCTTACCTTTTTTATATATCATGAGAAAAAGACTTTCTAGGATTTAAGAAATTATTTCTTAATATTAAGAAATTATGAGAAAATAATTGATCCTTTCTTAGGAAATAGTAAGAAAAATATTCTCAAAATTAGAATTTAAATTTCTATTAGAAATTTATTTTTCTAACTATTAGAAAATATGATGCAAGAACATTGAGTTTTTTCCCTCAAAATAAGAAAATCCTTTCTGGCTTGTGTGCCTTGTTGCATTGTATTTTAAACACTGTCTCTTCAAATAAAAAAAATTGTAAATTGTGTTAAATTGCAAACCTGGTAGTTCTTATACATGTGTGAAGGCCACAGCTCTGATATGCGCAGGTTTGAGTAACTGATTGTGCTAATACGTCGAATTAATACTTCGCTGACAATTTGATACTATTTAAATTTAACTTGAGTGAAAGGTTGTATACATATGTTTTCTTTTTATGTTTTCACCCCTGAATAACACGCTATATTATTTTTTGTTTGGACGGGCGAGTTTTAGGGAGTTCAGAACCTGGCTACACCATTAATATATACAGCATATATATGGAAATTTCAAGTCCATGTCCCTCAAACAGAAACCTTGAACGACAGTTTCCTAACCCTAATTGTCCTACTTTATTTATAAGTAGCGTTGCTCCGAATTACCATTGAAGCGTTTACTCAGTTGGCAAAAAATGTATAATTTTTAACCGTGTATAATAAATAAATGAGCACCATTCATAATGATAGGTACAAGCAAACATGCTATGGTTAATTGGATCCTTCGACCGGTCATTGTCCGTGACCTGCCGCTTAAATCCAGACTCGAAACAGTGTTGCTAAGGATCAGTAAATCATGTTCGTCAGTTCGGAGTGACTCGCAAAGTCATCAGGGGAACTTCCCACCAAAGAAGAAGAACATGGTTAAGATTTTAGCGGCAAAATATCCATCAAAAATTCCAAGCACCGGGGCCGACCGACGCTGATAATTACAAGTACTTGTTCATCGAATCTATTGAGTTACTCCGGGTTGCGACAGACAAGATAATCGAATCCACCATCACAAAAGTTGACGGCAAACACTGTTTTACATATGAATGAGTCGGAGCTTTCTTCTGTGTACGGTCGCATGAAGAGACATTACACGGGCGCCGGATGTAATTAAACTTCATATAATACTATCTGTCCATTCCAGACCAAAGACGGAAATAAAAAGGGTTCCTGTGAGAGACCGGATATCTCGGTTTATTTATCGCTCCCGATATAATTATGATATTATGGACGACCCACGGTCGTTCATTAAGTGCATATACTCCAAACGAGGCTAGACGTGTCTTCGAAGTTCAGATTCCCTCACCAACGGAGAGTTAGTTCATTAAGGTGGCACAACGATGGCAAGAGAAGTTATCACTGCCGACCCATGGGCAGTTAGTCCATTAACGTGACACAGAGATGGCTAGACAACTTATCACTGCTGACCCACGGGGAGTTAGTTCATTAAGGTGACACAGAGATGGCTAGACAACTTATCACTGCCGACCCACGGGGAGTTAGTTCATTAAGGTGACACAGAGATGGCTAGACAACTTATCACTGCCGACCCACGGGGAGTTAGTTCATTAAGGTGACACAGATATGGCTAGACAACTTATCACTGCCGACCAACGGGGAGTTAGTTCATTAAGGTGACACAGATGTGGCCATATAGAGAACTTATCACTGCCGACCCACGCTAGTGGCGGCGCACATATGGCTACAGAACGTATCACTGCCGACTCACGCAGACAAGATCACCTAACGAGATCTGTGAAGTCCAGAATACTTCATCAAAATCACTTCTGTCCAGTTCTGTCGCAAATAAATCGGATGCAGGATGTCTCTACATATTAGTGCATGTGAGATCTTCCTTGATGATGTGTGTGGGGGCGGGGACTGATGTAAAGTCCGCACATTAATAACATCTGCTCGGAAATTTCCAATCTAACACCCCGCGGTGGGAACTTTCCCAAATTGAGCCAATTTAAGTTTTAAATATCCCGAACAGCTGCTTAATGTAGACAAATTATCTACTAATATCTCGTTTATCTATGGCCATCGAACAACGGTGACAAGATCAGTTCATTACGTTCAAACGATGCCCGATGTATGTGTCTGCTGGGTCAAGAATAGTTAATCAAAATCCACTCTGTCCAGTTCTGTCACAGACAAATCGAATCAGGGATGTTGTTGTTTATGGGATTTATTGGAACATTTAAACTCATCGGCGCGCAATAACAGACCAGTGTTCCCATTTGTATACGGATCTATTAAGAACATTCAATACCTTATGTTTTCCAACTGCCTGGATAATTTTAAACAAAACAGTCTGCACTACAACTGAAACTGGAAGCAATTTCATTCAAAAATATGTACTGACTGTGAAAATCTTTATAGTAGACAGCTCACCACAATTAGATTCCGTTACCGAATCTGGTGTATATATACAGCCGATGAACATGACATGTAACATACACACAGACTGACATGTTACCAAGAATATATATGTATTAAAGGGTTTAAGTCATAGAATAGTATTACATTTATTTTCACCATATGCTGAAGTGGTTTTACTCAAACATATGCCTGCAATGTTTACAAGTAATTTCCATAGCAATGGCACCGTGAACTTTCACATTTTACAACATGGCTGCATATGAAGCTGATATCTGGTTAGAAGGAACTAAACGTTTTCCATAGGCCTCAGTGTTAATGTTTGGCCCCGCCCACTAAATTTGCTACATACGAATTGCACGAAATCGTAAATTTCGTGAAGTACAACCCTTCGCGCATCTTTTGCCATGTATGAGTACTATCCTGACCACACCTTTTTCAACTTTTCAACACGCGTTTTCCACACTACCCCACTTTTTTCCAAAATTTTGAACTGCTGACGAAAGCAAATACCCTGCCTTATTCTCCCGTCAATGTTTGGACACGAACGCATTTCAGACTAGGGAAAACCACATTTATACATGCCATTGGTATTATATCTTTTATATTTGTAAATATTATTGAAATATTATACGCCAATCGCGTGCCAGAATTTTTTTTAACTCGTGTTCGAGATTGGGTGTAAAAACGAAAGGGACGTAATTCTACTTAATTAGTTCCTTCTAACCATCTTCAACTTTCATTTGAATATATAGATGTAATTCGTCGCAATTATATACGAAATTTATTATTAGTTCGTTAAATTCGATTGGACGAGGTTAATATATCTCGTATAGAATTGCGACGAATTTGAGATCATTTTATCACATAATCACATTTTATCAAGGTAAACGATCTCGAAACGGCTGGGTTTAAATATTGATTTCCTTATCACAACCAAAGAGGAAGTAAAGACAGCTTCAAGAACTTTTAAATTTTAACTGCGTCTTTTCATGTTGACAAAATTGTTCAATCACCACTATCACCCATGTTTGTCTCATAGTCAACACTAGATAACGCAACACAAATCGAATATCATAATTATATTCTAATTAACATAATAATAAAATTCCGGCATTGACATCGACATCATTGCGCTGACATCATATGTCACTGTGTCTTACTAAAACATGAGGCTGTGTGTTGGGCTAATTATGTCATACATATTTTTCCGTGATTCCGAAAGGCAAATTAAACTCGAAAAATAAGCCCTTTCGTGATCAAGGCCGATTCTCTGAATGTTGTGTTGTCATTTGCATTACAAGCTACACGCATCTGGATAGGGTGGAATCTCTCTACTGTATTACATCCAACACGCATTTACATCACAAGCTGCAAGGTAGAGTTCAGTCCCCTGCTAGACTGGACTGAACACTGCCATCTCTTACACCAGCCAATACGCCAAGGATTATATAGCAAACTATATGTAATCGGGGTTCACGATTAGATGGCTAGTGGCATTTAATCGCGAGCACATGTGGCACGTGATGTTCGATTGAATATCAGAATGTTGGATATGTTGAGTGTATTTGAGCAACACAGGCTACAGCCGTTGCCGGCTATGTATACGCAGTAGAAAGCTGTAGCCGGCCACAGCGGGTTGTCACTAACTATTGTGCTGCTACTCCGAACTTTGAATGTGGCTGATGGAAAAAATTATACCGACATAACGTTGGCATTATGTTGCTATATCAATTCACCAATGGCCTCGCTCGCTCGCTGAAGCAAGCACATTTGAAGCAATTGACACTCGTACTGAGTCCATGCCTCCATAAATCTGATATTTAAAAGAGTATGATATGTGATTATATCTCGTTCTCTAAATCGGCATATGCAAACAAGATATAATTATATATATTTGTACGAAATAAGTTTAATTATTCACCAAACAAGAAATATATCATCGATATAAAATATCTAGTTTGATGCTAACAAAATGGGTATGACAATTATGTCACCACGGAGGGAGCAGTATTAAAATAATATCTTCCTGATGGAAAATCCCATATCAGAGTCGGAGTACAATTTTTAGTGATTGTCGCCATTTATTTATTTTCCTGCCCGCTGTAGCTTTCTACTGCGCATGTCTTACAAGAAAACCATAGTCAGAAATGGTAACGCCACCAAGATCGTATTATTAGCCATAAATATAAATCATAATATAAAATATATTGGTTACATGAATGGACCGCCTCAGAATTCCGTTAAGATAAGTAATTCTTCAAATTATTACAATGAACTACGGCTTATAAATTACTGCAGGTTTCTCATTCGCCACACCAGAATGCTTCTAAATGCGGATCAAAGCTAAGAGTGCGTGGCACAGCCATTGTTCATAGACATTTTACAGATAGCGAGAATGATGCATGCTGGGAACGAAAGCATCCACAGCAAAGCCATGTGCTTACGGGGGCATGCGTTTATTATAGGGGATTTATGGTGGGCCTATAAAACTAATTATAACTTTGTTATCTGTCATAGTTTATGCGTGAAATTTTAAACATATATACCTGGACATCTACCCCTTCCAGAATGTTGAAAAACATTTTCAGTTGCTCATCGTATTTTTATAGACGAAATAGTCCGAAATTCCAGAAAATTGCGCTAACTGCATGCTCAATGTTTTAATGTGTTACAAAACGTCTGATAAAAATAGTTCTATCGGGAATATTCACACCATTTTTTTTCAGAGAACATAGTGTAAATATAGTCCTATCGGGATATCGTAAAGGAGATTAATTAAACCCCTCAGACTGCCGAAACTGACGACATTAAATTCGCTTTTTCGTGTCCCGCGGAAATGAAACTTGTCTGTCCATTGATGACGTTATTTATTTGACATAGTATTTTTTTCTTCTGTTGTATTTGAACACTTGTTGCACGCGCAGGCTGCACGATCATAATAACTTCAACCGATAAGCGCCGACTGATACCCGCGCAACAGTTTGTCTCAAATAAATTGTTATCAAAACGCAGGTTTATGGCCGCCGACATAAGCCGATTAAGTGTAATGTAATTTATCCATGAATTTGACTGAAAAATTGTGATTCTATCACCATTAGCCACGAAAATGGGACCTCTAAACAGGCAAGTTTGATTTTCGGCGGACACGAACAAGCGAATTTATTGTCGGCAGTTTCGGCAGTCTGAGGGTTAATTAATCCCGAATTAAACGGAACTACTTTACGATAGTCCGATAGGACTATGTTTACTCTATGCATGTTCTCTGAAAAAATAGTGTGAATATTCCCGATAGAACTCTTTTTATCAGACGTTGTGTAACACCTTAAAACATTGAGCAGTTATAGCGCAAACCGAAATGTGTTGTCTTGCAAGATATCCCACCGCTTTAGCTAAATTTACCTTCCTACAATATCCATAAAGAGGATCATATATTATATACCCACGGTTTTAATTATAGAATATAAAATATATTGGTTTCGCGAATGACCAACTCAGAATTCCGTTAAAATAACAATAACAACCAGCACCTATAACGAACCGTTTTACTGGACTTGGCCTACTGGTCGCGTAGTTCCGACTTTTAAATAAACGGAATTTCCAACTCTATAAATAAAAGCCCCACAATGCATTCGCCCTGTCCACCACGCAATATCAAAATCTCAGCAGCTAGATACACCACAGGTGGCGTAATAAATGCTCTTTATTATTTCCATATCAGGAATACAGTAACAAACAAGACAGCAGTAAAATAAATGGGGACAAAAAGTTAGTGTAATCATGTATGAAATTTCCAACTGTTAAAATTCTTTATAACAGTTGTGACTCCCACCCCCTCAAAATACCTCCATCATTCGATCCCCGTCCCCATCATAATGGGGACAATAATTACTAGTTGGGATACCAGGCAATGGTAACCATGTATTTTAACCTTTATGTTGTAGTGTAATAATGTATGAAATTTCCAACTACATGTGCATTAACTTTTTTTTACAAAAGTTGTGAATCATACACACTCAAAATCTAACTTCCACCCCCACCCCACTACACTGTCCCTTCCACTTAAAAACATTCTGGAGATCAAGTTGGCCACAGGTGTTCAGTTATTTTATACCATGACTCCCTATTGTACTGTGTACAAACATGCTATATAATATATTTGTGCTGTACACCCTACTGTGTGTGAACAGGAGTCCGACCGTGGGTAACACGTTTCTACTGTGGGTAACACGTTTTAATGGCATTTCAATGGTTAAAGTTTATACCCATAGTAGAACTACATCCGAGTTGACCTTTCATTAACCTTCCATGACCTCGATCAAAATCACTATTTTTAAAATGTAGCGCCTCGCGATGAAAACAATTTGATACTTTCGATTCAATTGAATATTATACTCACTAATGCGATAAAAACGAACAGTTATTTCCGTGGAAATCACATCCAGATCAACAAATTGAACATATATTTCAAGAAATAGACGTAAAAAACTCGAACAACAAACGGTGGATTTCAAAATGACTTTCGTGGTTTCCTGTTCACTGTACGGCGGAGAAAAAAAAGTTCCCGCAATGTGTTATATTTATATTCATTAAATTCGTATTCCCATATATATATTCATGTTGTTTATTTATGGCGGTTTCATCATGATTACAATTTATTGTGAATTGGCTACAATGATACCATATTCGTACAATTGAATGTTGACCTAATTCAATGTATCAATACGCCTGATCAGCTGTGATAGTGTACGTCGATGTACGGCCAAGTGTGGGGAACACAACGGGGATGATTGTGAATGGTGCGACAGAATCATCTTAATTTAAGTGGGTTTATTTCGATTTCATAGCAGTTGTTGCTCCTGTACCGGTCATGGTATAAACAAAATACACACGTAGTGTTTCTGAATACCAAATTTACACCACTCGTGGGATTGATGATTTACCACACTCGCTAAAGCTCGTGTGGTAAACCATCAATCCCACTCGTGGTGTAAATTTGGTATTCAGAAACACTACGTGTGTATTCTATATATACCCCACGTGTCTTGGACTGTTGCCAAATTCACAGTGCTCCATTAGAGGGCCTGCTTGGACTGTTGCCAAATTCACAATGTTAACTGCAGAGAGGTTGTATGTTATTGGAGACGTTCTAATATGACAATAGGCTGGCCTAATTAACGAACCATGCACAGCTAAATACACACAAGCAACTTTTAATCTTCAAATAGATACAATTGTCGGCCTCCAAAATTCAATATACTTTCTTATATACAAACAAACATTGAACTCATACCATTGTTTCACTTAACCAAAATAGCGAATTTCCCCAAAAGAACGCATATAGACTGCGCATGCAGAAAATAAAAGATGGCCGTTACTACAAAAAAAACAGACATGCGCACTCCAATTAAAATTACCATAATTCAGTTCACTACACCAGGGGCTCCCAACAGGTTATACAATGTTTTCAGGCTATCAGATTATTTATATTTTCGACTTTAAGTTTACAATTTGAGCCTGTCCTCACTCTATCGATACGATTTATCATAAACATATTATACACCAGTGGCGTTAACTTTACAACTTCGGCATCTACGTGATTATATCGGTACGATTCAGTAAGGTACAAACAATCTCCATAAAATACAGCAGGGGCTCCCAATAGGTTATTCCCATTTATTATGGGCTCCCAATAGGTTATACAATATTTTCAGGCTATCAGATTATTTATATTTTCAACAACATATTATTACACCGGTGACTTTAAGTTTACAATTTGAGCCTGTCCTGACTCTATCGATAGGATTTATCATATTTTCATAAACGTATTATACACCGCTGGCGTTAACTTTACAATTTCGGCATCTACGTGATTATATCGGTACGATTGAGTAAGGTACAAACAATCTCCAAGAATACATTCGCCCTGTACTCCATGCGATATAAAAAAACCAAATGCAAGTAACACCACACTAGGTGGCGTAATAAGCCACAGCCGGCCACGGCTACAGCTGTAGCCGGCTGAAAAAAGGCTACAGCCAGCTACAGCTTTTTGCTCAAATACACTCCATATGGATTATATAATTTTATCTTATGCCGGTTTGATGTTATACTGTGTATTAAATTTTAGCGATATCTTACATATTATATGTGTATTAAACTCCAAGAAAGGACTATGCACAATGTGACCTTTCACCTCACGACGTTGCTGTCTTGGCGACGTATCAACAAAAACTCTCGCCTCGAAATTGGGTCACATTTACTTCAGCGTTTCGAATGGTTTAAACGAATACATTAATGCATACAAGTGGATTAAAATAGTAATGAAGCTACACATTCAATGAAACATGATCACATGTCCCTAATGGGACTAAATTTTAAGCTTTCACTATTCTGTTCCCGTCATTTTAGACAGCTTGCACCGCACAGAATTTGCAAAATGTACGATGTACACTTTTCTCAGAACTTGCATGGTTATTTTCAATCTAACGAATTCTGAACTGTAACAGTTTGAATATCTTTGCTTTTTGTTTGAGAACATTGATATGTTATTGAAAGAATTTCACTGTTCCGATTTCTGTACATGGATTCATATTAAATCAGGACTATATCTTGTTTGTTGCTGACAAATCACCCCAATGTTCCATAAATTCGCGACCTCATCACATGTACTGTAACTGTGTATTCATGCGTAACGGGAATTGCTCTTCGAAATGACCAAAATGTAGGTTGTTTTTGTCTGAAAACTGTAATAAATTAGGCTTAATTTGACCACAAATTATAGAGCCTCGCGAAAAATCATACTTCTAACTCATTGAGATAACACACATCTCAAAACACACTATGCTATTATCTATTATATATTCTGGAAGATCTGTCTGTGTGTCTGTGTGTCTGTCTGTGTGTTCGCGATGAACTCGAAAACGGCCCACCCGATTTCGATGAAACTTGGTATGTGGGGGTATTTTCGGCCGGGGACGAACATAGGCATATTAATTTGTCCGTGCGACGTCACCCTGACCTTGAAATCGGGTCATTTCAAGGTCAAACGCCCGAATATCACGGGATTTCGATGAAACTTGGTATGTGGGGGTACTTTCTTATGGCGAGTCTCATAAGCATATTCATTTGCCCGTGCGACGTGACCTTGACCTTGAAATCGGGTAACTTCAAGGTCAAATCGCCAATTTTGATGGGATTTCGACGAAATTTGATACGTGGGGTTACTTTTGTCCACTGATCGTTTTGGACGGGTCCAATCGTGACCCCGACCAGACCTTGACCTTCAAAATGATCAATTCAAGGTCAAATTGGGTAAAACCGGATGGATTTCGACGGGCACGTTTGTCGGGTACTTTTGTCCTGGCAGTGTTTTTGGACTGGTCAAATCATGACACCACTTGACCTTCAAAATGGACAATTCAAGGTCAAAGCCCGGACGAAGTCGGGTCACCTTCTAGTCTATTATATATTTTGGAAGATCTGTGTGTCTGTCTGTGTGTGTGTGTGTCTGTGTGTTCGCGATGAACTCGAAAACGTCCCAACCGATTTCGATGAAACTTGGTATGTGGGGGTATTTTCGGCCGGGGACGAACATAGGCATATTAATTTGTCCGTGCGACGTCACCTTGACCTTGAAATCGGGTCATTTCAAGGTCAAACGCCCGAATATCACGGGATTTCGATGAAACTTGGTATGTGGGGGTACTTTCTTATGGCGAGTCTCATAAGCATATTCATTTGCCCGTGCGACGTGACCTTGACCTTGAAATCGGGTAACTTCAAGGTCAAATCGCCAATTTTGATGGGATTTCGAAGAAATTTGATACGTTGGGTTACTTTTGTTCACCGATTGTTTTGGACGGGTCCAATCGTGACCCCGACCAGACCATGACCTTCAAAATGATCAATTCAAGGTCAAATCGGGTAAAACCGGAAGGATTTCGACGGGCACGTTTGTCGGGTACTTTTGTCCGGGCAGTGTTTTGGACTGGTCAAATCGTTACCCCACTTGACCTTGACCTTCAAAATGGACAATTCAAGGTCAAAGCCCGGACGAAGTCGGGTCACCTTCTAGTCTATTATATATTTTGGAAGATCTGTGTGTGTGTGTGTGTGTGTTCGCGATGGACTCGAACACGGCTGGACCGATTTCCACCAAACTTGGTACGGACACGTAATTCGACCCGGGAACGAACATGGGCCTATTGATTTTCAGATCCGAGATAAACTTTTCACGTGCCGAGGTCAAATCTGTTTTTACGCTGTGTTACGGGACTTTCATTAGTTCGGTGCTTACAAATCGATTCGAAACAGCGCGAATAATAAAATGCCAGTCATAATAATGACACTGTGAGAATCTTTCGTGATTCCTCTTTCCAACGATATATAATGCGTATGTATCCGTTTTAGTTATCTGCCTCAATTATCAAGAAGAAGTGGTACTATCTTCCATCAGGATAAAAACAATGCGTAACTTCTATGACGTCGTTAGAGGTCACAACGTTAGATCACGTTAACGCTTAACCGGCCGATGCATTTGACTGTTTCAGATGTCTTGGCGATATCTCGGGCACCGATGGTAATTTATCATTACGTTGAAACTTGATAATTAATGAGCGTGTGTATATGAGGCGCGTTTATATACTTGAGTGGAAATCAAATCGGGTTAAACTGGCGGATTTTTATGGACGAAATTTGATGCATAGGGTATCTCGCTATCCGCTGGGCCCCATTTCCCGCGGTATCCGCTGGGCCGATTTCCACCATTTTTGGGGTGTTGGTGTTTGACCCCACCTGACCTTGACCTTCAAAATGATCAATTCAAGGTCAAATCGGGTAAAACCGGATGGATTTCGACGGGCACGTTTGTCGGGTACTTTTGTCGGGCAGTGTTTTAGACTGGTCAAATCGTGACCCCACTTGACCTTGACCTTCAAATGGACATTTCAAGGTCAAAGCCCGGACGAAGTCGGGTCACCTTCTAGTCTATTATATATTTTTGAAAGATCTGTGTGTGTGTGTGTGTGTATCTGTCTGTGTGTGTGTGTGTGTAATCGATGAACTCGAAAACGGCCCACCCGATTTCGATGAAACTTGGTATGTGTGGGTATTTTCGGCCGGGGACGAACATAGGCATATTAATTTGTCCGTGCGACGTGACATTGACCTTGAAATCGTGTCATTTCAAGGTCAAACGCCCGAATATCACGGGATTTCGATGAAACTTGGTATGTGGGGATGCCTTTGGCCGGAGAGTGGCATAAGCCTATCAATTTGCCCGTGCGACGTGACATTGACCTTGAAATCGGGTCATTTCAAGGTCAAACGCCAGAATATCACGGGATTTCGATGAAACTTGGTATGTGGGGGTACTTTCGTATGGGGAGTCCCATAAGCCTATTCATTTTCCCGTGCGACATGACCTTGACCTTGAAATCGGGTCAATTCAAGGTCAAATCGCGAATTTTGATGGGATTTCCACGAAATTGATACATAGGGTTACTTTTGTCCACTGGGTGTTTTGGACGGGTCAAATCGTGACCCCGACATGACCTTGACCTTCAAAATGATCAATTCAAGGTCAAATCGGGTGAAACCGGATGGATTTAGACGGGTACTTTTGTCGGGTACTTTTGTTAGGGCAGTGTTTTGGACGGGTCAAATCGTGACCCCACTTGACCTTGGCCTTCAAAATAGACAATTCAAGGTCAAAGCCCGGACGAAGTCGGGTCACCTTCTAGTCTATTATATATTTTGGAAGATCTGTGTGTGTGTGTGTGTGTGTGTTCGCGATGGACTCGAACACGGCTGGACCGATTTCCACCAAACTTGGTACGGACACGTAATTCGACCCGGGAACGAACATGGGCCTATTGATTTTCAGATCCGAGATCAACTTTTCACGTGCCGAGGTCAAATCTGTTTTTACGCTGTGTTACGGGACTTTCATTTGAGTTCGGTGCTTACAAATCGATTCGAAACAGCGCGAATAATAAAATGCCAGTCATAATAATGACACTGTGAGAATCTTTCGTGATTCCTCTTTCCAACGATATATAATGCGTATGTATCCGTTTTAGTTATCTGCCTCAATTATCAAGAAGAAGTGGTACTATCTTCCATCAGGATAAAAACAATGCGTAACTTATATGACGTCGTTAGAGGTCACAACGTTAGATCACGTTAACGCTTAACCGGCCGATGCATTTGACTGTTTCAGACGTCTTGGCGATATCTCGGGCACCGATGGTAATTTATCATTACGTTGAAACTTGATAATTAATGAGCGTGTGTATATGAGGCGCGTTTATATACTTGAGTGGAAATCAAATCGGGTTAAACTGGCGGATTTTTATGGACGAAATTTGATGCATAGGGTATCTCGCTATCCGCTGGGCCCCATTTCCCGCGGTATCCTCTGGGCCGATTTCCACCATTTTTGGGGTGTTGGTGTTTGACCCCACCTGACCTTGACCTTCAAAATGATCAATTCAAGGTCAAATCGGGTAAAACCGGATGGATTTCGACGGGCACGTTTGTCGGGTACTTTTGTCGGGCAGTGTTTTAGACTGGTCAAATCGTGACCCCACTTGACCTTGACCTTTAAAATGGACATTTCAAGGTCAAAGCCCGGACGAAGTCGGGTCACCTTCTAGTCTATTATATATTTTGAAAGATCTGTGTGTGTGTGTGTGTGTGTCTGTGTGTGTGTGTGTAATCGATGAACTCGAAAACGGCCCACCCGATTTCGATGAAACTTGGTATGTGTGGGTATTTTCGCCCGGGGACGAACATAGGCATATTAATTTGTCCGTGCGACGTGACATTGACCTTGAAATCGGGTCAAACGCCCGAATATCACGGGATTTCGATGAAACTTGGTATGTGGGGGTGCCTTTGGCCGGAGAGTGGCATAAGCCTATCAATTTGCCCGTGCGACGTGACATTGACCTTGAAATCGGGTCATTTCAAGGTCAAACGCCCGAATATCACGGGATTTCGATGAAACTTGGTATGTGGGGGTACTTTCGTATGGGGAGTCCCATAAGCCTATTTATTTACCCGTGCGACATGACCTTGACCTTGAAATCGGGTCAATTCAAGGTCAAATCGCGAATTTTGATGGGATTTCCACGATATTGATACATAGGGTTACTTTTGTCCACTGGGTGTTTTGGACGGGTCAAATCGTGACCCCGACCTGACCTTGACCTTCAAAATGATCAATTCAAGGTCAAATCGGGTGAAACCGGATGGATTTAGACGGGTACTTTTGTCGGGTACTTTTGTTAGGGCAGTGTTTTGGACGGGTCAAATCGTGACCCCACTTGACCTTGGCCTTCAAAATAGACAATTCAAGGTCAAAGCCCGGACGAAGTCGGGTCACCTTCTAGTCATATATATATCTTGTTTGCATATGCCGATTTAGAGAACGAGATATAATCACATATCATACTCTTTTAAATATCAGATTTATGGAGGCATGGACTCAGTACGAGTGTCAATTGCTTCAAATATGCTTGCATCAGCGAGCGAGCCCATTGGTGAATTGATATAGCAACATAATGCCAACATTATGCCGGTATAATTTTATCCATCAGCCACATTCAAAGTTCGGAGTAGCGGTACAATAGTTAAGTGACCACCAGCTGTGGTCGGCTACAGCTTTATGTAGCTTTCTACTGCGCATGCCTAGCCGGCTACGGCTGTAGCCTGTGTTGCTCAAATACACTCCATATATATAGGTTATCACCACCATGTGTGTTTCTGAGATCCGTATTCAAGTCGAGCTGCCTTCTCTGGGCAGTATATCGACGAGTCCGTAGGACGAGTCGATAGACAGCCCAAAGAAGGCAACGAGACTTGAATACGGATCTCGGAAACACACAGGGTGATGATAACCAATTTATCTTACAATTCGTTCCATAAAAATGCAATAAAACTCAATTTAAAACAGGAACTATTTTATTACGCGCAACACACAACGTACACAATTCTCAGCACGCGACGTTGTGATAAGTCAAATTCTGAGAAATTCACGTCACTATTCAATTTCACTTTGGCTGGAATCCGATTCAATGAAGAGGCGACGATATTTTCGTTTCATATGTTCGACATAATTGTCACTTTTAACAGGATAATTGTATTATTTTATGGTGCAATCGCCTTGGATAGTGATAGTGTTGCCGAGAGGCACTGTAGTCTGGTCGATAAAAGGTTTGACCTAGAAAAAATTTGGACTAAGTTGGTTTGTATACCATTTTGAAGAGGAAGCTCTCCTCTATAACATATCCAAAATCCGCTAAAATCCGCTTTGAGCATTTTTTGTAATTCAAGATGGCGTCCAAGATGGCTGCCATTTTCCTATAAGTCAGCTTGATGCAATTGTAGTGAGAACATCTTGTCATATGTATACACCTGTATACATTTTTGTGAAGCTAAGACATAACGCCACCTTTATGTGCCAAAATAGGAAGTGGAATTTTAAAGTTTTTTTTTACTAATATCTTTAAGATAAGTTTCTGTGGTTTGAAACTGGTTGAGAATTGTGACTTTATTTTGTATTTAGCATGTTAACTGACGATTGGAACAATGGAATATGCTGTTCTTGAGGTCCACACCCCTTCCGATCACTCAAACATTCGATTTTACAAAACGCGGTATAACATTTCACAAAAGATCCCCATTGGGATTCTAGTCATATTTCATCAAGAAGTGGGATGAACTGTGCAATGTAAGTGATGCATTCTATATCTTATTGATATTTTAACTCAATGGTACCAAAATTGTCACTTTGTCTCAAAATGGCTGCCAAAATGGCTGTCAAAATATGGAAAATGGTAATTATTATCCCAGCGTGCCATGCAACCGCTTACAAGTTGTGTTGATGCACACAATTAACTACTCTGTCTTATATAGCTTGACTACTAACATTTCTGATGCACCTTGGGTATTTGTTACTATTTTAACCACTGAAATTACCAGAATTATTCGAAATTTTCAATCACAAACCTGATATCAAAATCGGCAAAAAAATCGCTGTTCAGGTTTGAGACATTTTTTAAAAGTAAAATGAAACCATGTTTGGTATCAAAGATGTTTATTGTTTTGATATGTGTTACATGTGTCACACTGAGGTGTTTTAGACAGAATTACTCAAGATGGCTTCCAAAATGGCAACCAAATTTGGTAAACATTATTATATACATATGCATATGTGTATATACGTGGTGTATATGTATACATAATCAATTGTGACTCACATGCTACTTAATCAACTAAATGTTCTATTCTGGTTGTCCCGGTACCCTACGAGGCATGACAAGTTCATTTTGAGGAATGCAATATGGATTTTGCCAAAAACGTTCTTGCTTTTGAACGGAAATGGGCAGAACGTTGACACGGAACTGAGAGGGATCATATTATGTGGTTATTCTGGCCCATTAGCATCAACATTAATCAACTTAATACAGTGTGTATGTCTGTTGACTGTATGGTCATAGGCGAGGTGAGTAGGTATACATGGAGTTAATGTATTCATGAATGATGTGAATAGTTATACAATGTGTGACCATATAGTCATGGATGGGGTGCCCATGGGGAGATGCATAGGTATATAAGGAGTAGCTGTATGGTGATGTGTGAGGTGAACATGTTTAAAGTGAGTGGCTGTCTGGTCATTGAAGTGGTGTATGGGCATAACAAGAGCAGCTACACTGTCCTGGATGTATACATGGAGTGACTGTGTGGTCAGGGGTGGGCTGTACATGTGTATAATTGGGTGGCTGTATTGCCATGGGCGGGTGTATATGTATACATATGTTGGATGTATGGTAATGGATGGGTGTATGTATAAATAGGATGTGGTTGTATGGTTATGGGCAATGTGTATATGTGTACATGGAATGACTGCACGTCATTGTTGAAGTGCATATGCATACATGGAGTACACTCTGATGCCATTGGCGGCTAGTGTATATAGATAGTGACCTCATGGTGATGGTGGGATGTATATGTTTATATGTAGGGCCTATTGTATTGTCATTGGTGGTGTGTACAAGCATACAGTGAATAGCTGAATGCTCATGGAGACGGTGTATATGTATACAGCGAGTGGCTGAATTGTCACGGTTGAGCTGTATATGCAAGTCTGAAGTGTATGAATGGCCGTGTGTGCGGGGTATTGGTATATCTAGAAGGGCTGTATGGCCAATGATGAGGTATATATATATACACCTGGAGTGACGCGGTGGTCATGGGTGAGGTGTATGTCTATATCATGAGTGACTATATGGCCACGGGCAATATGTATATAGGGATTGACAGTATGGCACAAATTAATGGTGGGGTGAATTGATATACAAAGTGTGACTATGATCACGAATGTGGTTTATGCGTATACAGCGAGAGGCTGAATTGTCATGGGTCAGGTGTATATGTAAGTCTGGAGTGTATGAATGGCCGTGTGCGCGGTACGGGACATTGCTACATCCAGAAGAGTTGTAAGGCCATTGGTGAGGTCTATATGTATATACCTGGAGTGACTCTATGGTTTTGGGTTGGGTGTATATGTATATCTTGAGTGGCTATATGGCCACGGGTGTCGCAAATATATTCACTACACACATGAACACAAAGTAACCTCTTGTATACCTATTCGTCTCACCATAGGCCATACAGTCACTCCATGTATATTTATTTGCCACATGCATAGCTATATAACATGTTCATGTATGTAGTGAATATGTATACAGGTCGTGTGATGTGTAGGAGTATACCTGGTGTGTCTACATGGTTATTCACGGCTATAGGGTCATGCTTTGGTGTATGGATAAACCCAAGTGTGGCTGTATGGTAATGGGTGAGGTGTATGTCTACACAGCGAGTGGCACATGACCATTTATGTGGTGTCCATGTATATATGTAGTGACTGCATGCTCATGTGTGATTTGTACTGGTGCACATGTGTGACTATCGCTTTCCACAATAACTCAAGGATATGCTAATCGATAGAGGTAATATCCACATTAATTGAGTTTTATATGCAATGTGAAGAAAACGGTTTTCCTGACAATAGTTTATAAGTTAATCAATTTTGATGCAAATGAGCCAGAGTAGCCACATAATATGATCCCTTTCAGTTCAGTTTCAACATTCTGTCCGTTTCCGTTAAAAAACATGGACAGAATCCCTAAAGAGGTGTTCTGCAAAATCCATACTGCATCCCTTAAACTGAATTTGTCGTGCCTCATAAGGTGCTGGGATAACCAGAATATAAAATTTAGTTGTCAGTTGATTAAGTAGCATGTTTAATAACCAAGTGAGTCACAATTTACTACCATTTCGGAACAGCAGAGAATAATGTTCGGAATATAAACTTTTTACCAAATTTGGTTGCCATTTTGCATGTCATCTTGAGTAATATTGTCTAAAACGCCACAATTTGACACATTTAATGCATATCAAAATAAAAGAAACTTTGATACCAAAGATAGTTCCATTTTACTTGAAAAAAATGGTCCAAACATGAAAAGTTATTTTTTGCCGAGTTTGATGCTGTTTGTGATAGAAAAATCCCATAATTCTGGTAATTTCAGAATAGTAAATAGTAAAAATTAATCAAGGTGCATAAGAAATGTTGGTATTCAATGTATATAAGACAGAATAATCAATTGTGTGCATCACCACAACTTGTAAGCGGTTGCATGGCACGCTGGGATAATAATTACCATTTTCCATATTTTGGCGCCCATTTTGGCAGCCAGTTTGAGCCAAAGTGACAATTTTAGTACCATTGAGTTCGAATATCAATTAGATATAGAATGCATCACTTACATTGCACAGTTCTTCCCACTTCTTGATGAAATATGACTAGAATCCCAATGGGGATCTTTTGTGAAATGTTATACCGCGTTTTGTAAAATTGAATTTTTGAGTGATCGGAAGGAGTATGGACTCCACGAACAGCATATTTCATCGCTCCAATGGTCATTTAACATGCTAAATACAAAATAAAGTCACAATTCTCATCCAGTTCCAAACCACAGAAACTTATCTTAAAGATATTAGTAAAACAACTTAAACATTCCACTTCCGGTCGCCATTTTGGCGGCCATCTTGGACGGGGACTTCCAATTTTGGCAAATAAAGGTGGCGTTGTGTCTTAGCTTCACACAAATGTATACATGTGTATACATATGACAAGATGTTCTCACTATAATTGCATCAAGCTGACTTATAGGAAAATGGCAGCCATCTTGGACGCCATCTTGAATTACAAAAAATGCTCAAAGCGGATTTTAGCGGATTTTGGATATGTTATAGAGGAGAGCTTCCTCTTCAAAATGGTATAAAAACCAACTTAGTCCGAATTTTTTCTAGGTTGACCCTAAAATTTGAGTTTATCGACCAGACTACTGTCGGAGATGAATGTCCATTCAGAGTTTTGGTGAATTTTGAACTTTCCGACACTTCGACAATCGAGTTCTGATTCGCACTAAAATAACCCATTAAACTTCATTTAGAGGAAATGCAATAAATCACGGACTTTTCGTAAGTATTCTGTTTTATATCCTTAACATAAGATAAAATTAATTTGATTTTCCCTTCTGTATTTCATCGAATAAAAAATGCGTTCAGTAGCTTTTGATCAAGACCGTACTGAATTACGGGGAATTCGATAAAAATAGAAATTGTCAAAATAGTCCGTATTCGTGCGCGCTGTAAACAATGTGTAAACTTCGTTACTTTTTCGATTTCCAAACATTTTTGGGTCACATTTTGTCAACTTTATTGAACTAATTATTGATTATTTTACATTCGTAGCACACGAGTATACTATTTGACGACTTTTAGTTGGTTATTTAGACGTTTTGTTTTGAAAACAAGCCAGTTGTCGAAACGCACGTGCACCACCTGTTGCCATCCACGATATCCTTGTTGCCATCCAGGATACAAGATCGGAAACCGCCTAGGCGTTTTCGCGTGTATTTGATGAAATATAGCTATATTGTAAGATAAAATCCCATATCCATAATATGTCAAATACAGCGAATTATCGAAATATTAAATACAACGAAAAAGCGAAATAGGAAAATACAGCGAAATAGCGAAATAGATCGAAATAGGAAAATACAGCGAAATAGAGTGAAATATAGAGCGAAATATAGAAATAGGAAATTATTTTTATAAACGAAATAACGGAGATATTTGAAGAAGTGTTTTTGACGAAATAATGGACATATTTGAAGAAGTGTTTTAATGAGCATAACCCAAACCTCCCCAAGCCCACCTACCCAATAGAAGAATTTGACTTATATTTACCAGAGTTTATCTATTGTGGTGTTGCAATTTCTCATACAAATCGCCGTTATTTCGTCAAAGTACATTCTTGATAGAGTTATTACCCTTCAGATTAAAAATGATATTCAATCGAAACCACGCGTGCCTCCCGTGGTCGCGATTATATGCCAATTGCCATCTAATCGTGAAGTCCGATTGACTATATCTTTTGGTAGTCAAACGTGTGCGTATTAGGTGCTTACACATAATGAGAGGAAATCACTAATTTTTTTATTTAAGACTTTTGTCTGTTATAATTCATTCTGTATTATTCACGGCACTCTCCATATTCATTTGGAAACTGGCTAGATCAAGCCAGAATGAATTGTAACTGACAAAACACTTCGATAAAAAAAAATGTCAGATTTAATTAAGATTTGTCATTTACGTCTATCTGTCTCATCTTCTTGTTGTATATTTTTCCTCATTAATAATAAAAAAAAGATTGAATTATGAAAATATGCATGATGGCAGCGGTCATACCAGCGAAGCGAGTGGACTATATACGTGATGGCAGCGGTCATAATAGCGTAGATAGGGGACTATATACGTGAGGCAGCGGTCATAACAGCGTAGCGAGGGGACTATATACGTGATGGCAGCGGTCATAATATCGTAGAGAGGGGGCTAAATATGTGATGGCAGCGGTCATAACATCGTAGAGATGGGGACTATATATACATGATGGCAGTGGTCAAAACAGCGTAGCGAGGGGACTATATACGTGATGGCAGCGGTCATAATAGCGTAGAGAGGGGGCTAAATATGTGATGGCAGCGGTCATAACATCGTAGCGAGGGGACTATATGCATGATGGCAGTGGTCATAACAGCGTAGCGATGGGACTATATATGTGATGGCAGCGGTCATACCAGCGTAGAGAGGGGGCTACATATGTGATGACAGCGGTCATAACATCGTAGCGAGGGGACTATATACATGATGGCAGTGGTCAAAACAGCGTAGCGAGGGGACTATATACGTGATGGCAGCGGTCATAATAGCGTAGAGAGGGGGCTAAATATGTGATGGCAGCGGTCATAACAGCGTAGCGATGGGACTATATATGTGATGGCAGCGGTCATACCAGCGTAGAGAGGGGGCTAAATATGTGATGACAGCGGTCATAACATCGTGGCGAGGGGACAGATTAATATTATTTATAGGTGATGACAGCGGTCATAACAGCGTGGCGAGGGATCGACTGGACTCCGTCTTGCAGCTTGACAAACAGCACAGAACCTCTCTATTATTACATCGAACACGCATGTCGCGATGACCGCAATTTCCGCGGATGACACTACTCGTGTCGCCTCGGTCGCCGCGATCGCTCTCATTAGTAAATAATGAGGGGGTGTCCCGGATGACACCCGTGATGGAAAGCTAGAGCGCTCGCTGGAATGGGAAACCACGAACAGGGAATTGGAAAACACGCCATTTCTGAAGAAAAAAACATCCATTCGATTATCTGCTTTGGTCGAGTGATGTCGCAATTGTAATTCGGTGTAACAAGAATAGGGCGATTCGGTCGTCTCTAATTGTTCCGAGCTGACGATCGAGTGCACTCGAGCTCCAAGAAGCCATAGCTAGTCGGAGGACAGCGTTACTGCAAGCGTATTGGGTTCTTTCGAGCTGCCGATCGAGTGCACAGTACACCCTTGTCTCTAATTCAGGCCCGTGGCGGTTTTAAATTTGAAATAATGATCGATCTTTTGGGAACCCGTCCGGTTTGCGGGAACCAAAAAGAGGCGGCCGATGAATCAACAGAATATATGCAACAAATGAATGAATTTGAGCCATGGATTAATTCTGGAGAACATGAGTGTATTTTATTCTAATCGATGGCTCAAATTCGTTCATTTGTTGCATATATTCTGTTGAGTATAAAAGGAGAAGGTCCCATATAGATGCCCTGATTTAGTGTACAGTACCCCTTTAAATAAATTGTTCACCACAGTAGAAAACTCCGGAACTGATTTTCTGTCAACACAGAACAATACAGAGAGTTCCTTATTAGGCCATTCCTCATATCGTAAAATAAACAGAATTTTTCTCCATTATATGCGACAAATTTAAAACTGATGGAAAACGACTTTTACTTAGTTACTCTTGTAGATCGCTATATGTGTCATCACATCCACCTTTGTTTTTCCTCCTTCCAAATTAAGTACACATAAGTAGGCCGCGGAAGCCCTGATATCAATCGAAGTTCTCTGTGTTGTGCCATCACTGCCTGTATAATACCGTTCGCAGGGTTCGCGCTGACACTTGCCAAATTTGCCAATGGCAAAAATAATTCACATTTTGGCAAACATTATTTTCATTTGGCAACAATATTGGCAAATTTATTAATATTTCTATAGGATTAAGTACTATTGGGGGTGGGTCACTTTTTGTTCTGGGGAGCTGTGGTTAACACCTCAGTACTATTGTGGGGGGGGGGTCGATTTTTTTTCTGGGGATCTGTGGTTAACACCTCTATCAAGATGCAATTAATCTCATACATTAGTATCGACGGGTGGAGTGATTGCTAGTATGTCTGGCGGTGGTGCTTACATAGCTTATTCTCTATGTTTCGATGTACTTTTCTGATGACGAAACCCTTCTGCAATTTCATTGTTATGTTGTTGGTGTATTGTTCTATGATAAACCAAAGTATAGAGGCGAGAATTATTAATAATTAACTCCTTTCATATCGATATCAAAGGTCATTCAGGCAGCTATTGTCGAAATAGTTAAAATAAAAGAAAAAGTATTGTAGCAACTGATAGCATTTGGCAACTTCTAACATCATTTGGCAAAAATTATTTTCATTTGGCAAACTATTATTGGCAAAAGTAAATTTCGGGCCAGTGCGGACCCCGACCGTTCGCCTAATGCCTTCGTAAATTTGCGCCATCAATATACACGATACACCATTCATCTAACTTAATAAGAGCGAATTAAAGTAGAGTCGTCGGAAATTAGGTATTTGGTATATGTGGCCTGAACTTATGTGTGTTGCGCCATCAATATACATCATTCGCCTAATCAGTGAAAAGTGCCGCTTGATTTATTATGTCAGTTAAGCGCGGAAAGCAATGAGCTCGAATCAACAGAAAGGAGGGGGAATGGGGAATCCAATTTGAACAGGAATCCCAGAATGACGGGCGATGCTATACTGCTGCGAACATACGACTAAATTCAATCATGGAGACTGGAACGAGATTGTGAAAGGCGACAGATTCAATGAATATACCGGAATCGCATTATCACCGGCGCAGCTACGCATAAAACCAAAGCAACCAGAGATAATGCCAGCAATACCGGTCCGACCATAACCCGCGATCATGCGGTGCAAAACCATAGCAACCAGAAATAACGCCAGCAATACCACAGTCCGATCATAACCAGCGATAATGTGACTCAAAACCAGAGTAACCATGCAGATATAACGCCAGCAATACCGGTCCCATCATAACCCGCGAGAATGCGCCGCAAAACCATAGCAACCAGAGATAACGCGAGCAATACCGGTCCGATAATAACCCGCGATCACACGGCGAAAAAACATAGCAACCTCAGATAACACTAGCAATACCGCGGTCCAATCATTTGGTGCAAAACCATAGTAACCAGAGAACAGCAGCAATACCGGTCCGATCATAACCCGCGATCACACGGCGCAGCTCAGCTAAAACGATAGCGACCGGCAATGGAGCCATGTTTGGAGATGCACTGGTGGAACGCAAACTACAGCGCAAATGCACACCATTCACAGATAACGCCAGCAATACTGGTCCGGTCATACTGCGAAAAACCATTGCAACCAGATATAACGCCAGAAATACTGGTCCGATCATAACCAGCGACCATACGGCGCAAAACCATAGCAACCAGAGATAACGCCATCAATACCGGTCTGATCATAACCCGCGATCATACATGGCGCAAAATCATAACAACAGTTACTTGAGATAACGCTAGTATTATCGGTCCGATCACAACCCGCGAGAATACGCCGCAAAACCATAGCAACCAGAGATAACACCAGCAATACTGGTCAGATCATAACCCGCAATCATAGGGCGTAAAACCATAACAACCAGATAAACTCCAGCAATACCGGTCTGATCATAACCCGCGATCATTCATGGCGCAAAACCATGACAAATTGTTAAGAAGTCAAATTACGGTAGTTCCACATGTAACGGTGCTACTAATACATTGCTATAAAATGGCTGTATGATTGATTCTTACGAGATAATTTCATGCTATTTCCAGGCAAATGTCGATAGCATCGCTACTATGGGAACTACATAGTTTTCCTTCGTATATATAGTTAGCTGTGATAAAGATTCAATTTATAAGCATTGTTTGCATTCCGTTTCTGTCACATTCTAGCTTCCTATACCAAAATGCCTGCAAAAGATTGCCTGGAACATTTGCGAGTGTATGAACGTACCCTAATACAATGGTGTAAATAAGATTCTAAATTATAGCAGAAAATCAAATAGACACTGGACCCTGATTGGTCAATAGCCTTGTCTGTTAAGTAATAAAACAAACAGAACACCTCTGACCTCTTCTCTATAAACTCCCATAACTAATAGCTAACTTTGAACCTCAAATTTACTGAAATACATCGCACTTAAAGGTACTCAATCCGATCGGACGCTCCTAAGTTACTATTTCGTTGTCTTCGGAGGTAAAAAATATTTGATTCGAGTCGAGGAACCCACCCATCAAAACCCAGAGTGATTAGATATCGATTTTTGAAGTCTGTTATTTCTCGAGATGTGTAATAATATGTGACCCAGAAACACGTGGTCAAACGGAGGGTCTCGGACAAAATTGCGGATGAAGATGGATAACTCTAAAATCAAATCGTAATATTTCGTGATACTTTAGTGATAATACGGCCATATTTTGTTGAACGAAATGTTGATAAATAACAAGTTTTGGGAAATGTGATACCATAGTTTTAGCATTATTTTGTTGCAATAAATCGATTCTGATAACTAAAGCGTATTTTGGAGAAATGTTGTTGTTGTTGTTGTATCTTGATGGTATGGGGAACGTCTGATCGGATTGAGTACCTTTAAATCAAGCACACTCACTTTGTGGGCTCGGTCACACCATAGCCGGAGACGACAACTGTAAGCTATTTAATTAGCTTGTTGTCGAATCATCAACATATCATATCCGTTTATTGTATTGTAATTGCTTTGTTGTGAATTATATTAATTAAATACTGTTTACACTAAATTCACAGAGGTAAAATAGCCATTTGTAGTGAAGTTTGTATTGAAGTTTGAATTTTGCGGTGTGGACTGAAAATGGCAGTATTTTTAGTGTGGTTCAGGACTAGGGCATGCTATTGAGAACAGTATATACACTAAAACATTTGCATCGACGCCTGTGGAAAACATTTACACCATTTTAACATAACTCATGCGTTTGAAAAAAACCTCGATACATTCCGTGTTTGACGACATCCATTCAAACCTTATACTGTACACATCGACAAATATCTTTAATTTTGTAGTCTTTCGTTTGCTTAAACAGACAAATGTATACATCATTTGGTGAGAGGAATCTCAAAACACATGCATACGTGGAACAAATTCGTCGACATACTGAAAATAAGTGTTTTATTTTCTTATATTTGATGTTAATTTGAGATCGTTTTTGTAATTGTTTCATGTTAAAACCACATGGCGGTTTGCACTCCAAAACACACAAAATATTATTCGCTTTTGAAATTTTCTCAGTATCGAAATAGGTCGATAAATATCTGAACTACCTTTCTACGAGCATTATGTAACCCAAAAAAGATGCATTGAAGTAATGAAAAATACAACTGTGAATACGGTGTTTGGGTACCAAACACAAACTAGTCATGTGCACGACATTTATCAAAAAAGAGCGTTCCGTTGTTGTCTATTCCTGATATGGTAGTAATAAAGAGCGTTTGTCTGACGTCTGGCGAAAAGTTGAAAACGGCTGAAAAACGGCCGTGACTTTGGCAAGTGTTTCTCAGAGCATATACCGTCGGTATATCAATAGTTCGTTTATTTATTTATCGACCTATCGTATCCGTGGCTCCAAATTACGTAGACAAATATGGAGGTTCGAAAGAGCCATGTCCGTTTAAGATAACGCAATATGTATTTTCCGGAAGCCGCGCGTTGTTCCGTTTCAGATTCCAGAATTGCAAGGAAAGCAAATGTCACAATGAGTGACTTCGAGATTGGTCGCAGCTAGTCACACCGGATTTGGGACCTCGAAGTTACCATGACCAGGATATGTGACGTCATGTATCCACCAAATACTGGTTGCGAGTTTTCGTACTACCGATTAAATCCAAAATGGCGGCCACTGAATAAATGAATAGATGTTGATATTTGTTGTTGTTGTTGTTTGATATTTGTGGTCTAGTTCATATGTCATATTTGATTATCAATATTGTTTGAAAGCCTACTTAATTTTCAAATCACCAGATCACATTATATACAACTGTTGAATATAATTTCAAGCATGCTTTGTGTTGTCTGAAAAAGTTATTATTTCTACATGCTGTCTTGTTTGTGTGTAGGCAAACATTCATAAACTCATATTCATATTAGATAATTGAATGTTAAGATGAGACAAGATGTAATAAATTGATGTGTATTCATGAAAGCAATAGTATAAATTAAAGTATGTATCTCGTCTCATCTTGATATTCTTTTCTATAGTGACTGCATATGCATGTTTGTAAGTTTATTGTATTTGTCGTCTTGTAACAATTAGTCTCAGTCCGGCAATAAATAATTAGTCGTCAATTAATTGTCATTATTCTGACCCTCTGAGAATTATTCCATGTTATATACCATTTGAAAGAGGAAGCTAAAAAAAACAACATTGTATTATCAACTTATCCGGTTCAATAAACTGTGAACATGTTTTTGTCAAGGTCCCGACGTGTGTTATGGCCTTAATTCGCGATCTGGCCTCAATTGTCAGTTTAGTATTCTCAATGGAACTGAAATAACTCTATTTATTGGTTGTGAACTTGTGAATTAAGATGCATTCTGGTATAAATAACGGGGGCGTCTTGGTGTTAATCAGATAATTACTTGATGGACTCTCATGTAGGTCACAGCTGTTCATTGTTCTGGTTGAATATATACATATATTTTTTGGTTCCTCTTCCAAATGGTATATCATATGGAATATTTTGTGTATAATGTGATCTGGTCATTCGAAAATTAAGTGGGCCTTTAACAGAACACAGTGGGAAACGATGTTGTTGTTGTAACTGGAGGTCTGGAACCCTGAATACATCTTTTAGCCCAACTTGCGGGATCGTTCTTTATTATTTATTACTATATTATAAGTATTGATAAGCCTAATTAAACCTCGTGGCTGATCATAATATTATAGTATCTCAGTCAGGGCAGTCCAGTCTAGGAACCTAATAACATATAACATATTCCCAACCGT
Organism: Siphonodentalium dalli; assembly: GCA_032622095.1. NCBI lineage: Eukaryota > Metazoa > Mollusca > Scaphopoda > Gadilida > Siphonodentaliidae > Siphonodentalium > Siphonodentalium dalli. Next base: position 197,828,288 of record CP136063.1, read on the forward strand.
TGCCTGTAATTTTACGTAACGTCAATATCAATCTCGACTAGAGTTGTCTATCTTACCGATATTCACCTGTCACGGCACCGATTTTTACAAGATTCTTGTCAATTCAAAGAAATGCACGTTCAACAAGGATTTTGACAGCTACATAATTCCATGATCGTATTAAAACGGTCCATAAATGGTGAGTTCCCCAAATAATTGCGAGATTTGCGTGGAACTCTTTTGAACTGACGTGATTGTGAATGACACATTTCACAGAGGGAGAGAACTGAAGCACCAGCAGCAGCACAATAACAATGATTTTAAATGTTTTATAAGATACCAGCTACATGTTCGCGCCACATTAACTCGAACTCAGCGAAACTGTATTTGTATAATATTAAAGACATATTATGGACTTGTTCGAGTTCGTGAAACTGATAAGTTAGTACTCAGGCTTTATGCCAACCTGAAGAATGTAGAATTCTACTAACATCGCCGAAAATTTCAAAGAAATCGACCAAACCACTTAATAGAGAACATCGTCAAAATTACGCTCAATTGTAATGGATTCGGGACGCAATAATCGGCGACAAACAAACACAAATGATTTCGCCATTCAGAGTCAGGATTAATATTCATAAAAAGTACAACTTTGAGCAAGATTATTCTCCATTTCTATTGGATCATCCTTTAATTTAATAGCAGATATAATTTTAATCGTTGCTGTGACAGAGGCGAATGTATGGTAAGATAGGCCACTGCGGTTGAGATTTCCTCCACATATTTAGATTGTGACACAGAGGGAGTTTTGGTAAGAATGTTGAAGAGACATGGTATGGATGATAAACGTGATTTATATGTCAGAAAAGACATCATTCCCATACAAATTATATGAGTGCAAAACAGAGAATAAATCCTCTTTCAACATCTAGATGGAAACATTTTCACTCATTTGTTTCAATCAAAACGGGGACAAACAGGAATGATAAATAAACTTTTCATAAATGAAAACAACGGAGAAGAGATCATTGGGTTGAAATTTATATATTGCCGATATATGCGGGTTGGGTTGAGTTGAGTTGAGTTGATATCATTTCGCTCTAGCGCCATTTTTTAGATCGTTATATGGTGATAATAGTGAAATTCAGCTGCGAGCGCTCGCGTTGAGATTGGTATATTGCCGCTACGAGCGCCAGATTTGAGATTGGTATATCGCCGCTACGAGCGCTCGAGATGAGCTTGGTAAATTACCGCTACGAGCGCCCGAGATGAGATTGGTATATTACTGCTACGAGCGCCCGAGTTGTGATTGGTATATTGCTGCTACGAATACCCGAGTTGAGATTTTTATACTGCCGTTACGAGCGCCCGAGTTGAGATTGGTATATTGCCGCTACGAGCGCCCAAGTTGAGATTTGTATATTGCCGCTGTGTGCCACCCTCGTCATGCTCACCAATGGAGGTGACTGTACTCCTAAATAAAAATAATTTCCGCAATAAAATATGTATCAACTACGTCGTGCTTCAAGAATCTAAAAACTATAATATTCAATGTCAGTGACAGAGAAAAGATCACACAGTCGTCGACGAATGATAATTTGTGTGATAACTTTCGTACACATGCACATGTCGTTCCAGGCTATCGTTGCTATGCATGGAAATCGGAGCCCCTAATATAAACTAGAATATGATGCGATTCAGAGATCATGTCTACGAAAGGAACGAAACTTGTGAAATTGACGTATCCTTTCTATAGTAAATGGATTCTCCCACCAAGTTGGGAAATGTTTAGGTAATAAGTTCAACAAATTATCTGAACATTTCCTTAGGAAACTGCTCATCATAAACGAGTATTTTAGTATAGAAAAGGTTATATTCAGATTGTCGTTTCAGTACCGGGTAAAATTTCCTGCCACGCTTAAAGAATATTACAGTCTTAATTATGATTCGTGAAGTTCGACGGACTGGTTATTAATATGTAGTGAAATAACAGAATGTATAGGAAACAACAAGATATTTGCAGAATATATGTGGAACAGTATATACGCGGTCATGCGCAGACTACAAAAATCTCGACAGACACCAAAATCATCCAGTTGCATTCATGTGTACAGTAATGCCCTAATTAATCGACTGCTTAACCACAGCAGAATTATGGGTAACTTTTCAGGATTTAGTCGGAAATATGGTTTGTTGCCATTCATCGGGGAGAGCTTTCCGATGAATGACAACAAGCCATATTTCCGACTAAATCCTGAAAAGTTACCCATAATTCTGCTGTGGTTATGGAGTCGATTAATTAGGGCATTACTGTAGCATCATCCCGATAAAATCTTCTCATCAAATGCATCATCGATTTGTCATTCACTGTCATTAAAGACCACTGTTTATGATGAGATGTGTATTATATACCACTGTGTAGGATGAGATGTACATGTATATGATAGTTGTTATTGACATATAAGATAATTATACCGCACATTAAGACATTTAGTTAATTCCACAATGGACCGCGCTGAGGGTTAATTTAACGGAAAAAATCCTTCCACTGCACATAGAATTATTATTGACATATACTGGTTCCTCGGCGGGGGTCTAATAACGACGCTGTCAGATTTATGGGAGACCGCGCTGAGGGTTAATTTAACGGAAAAAATCCTTCCACTGCTCATAGAATTATTATTGACATATAAGATAATTATACCGCACATTAAGACATTTAGTTAATTCCACAATGGATTTTATTACTCATTTCGCAATGTTTCCCTCCTATAAAACATTGCCGGACAGCAATTTTTGCAATGTTTACCACTCAGACCGAGAAGTCCCGAAGTAACTCACGGAAACATCCGAAGATGACGTTTTGTTAAATTTCAGACCCATTCCTTTGGTTTTTAAAACTCTTGTCCTATTAAAAATGCACATTTAAAATCAAGAATAATATTAAGTATGGTATACTTATCTAGAAATAACTAGGACACAAGCACAAGGGCAATTTTCTTTTAATAAATATATACTGGTTCCTCGGCGGGGGTCTAATAACGACGCTGTCAGATTTATGGGAGACCGCGCTGAGGGTTAATTTAACGGAAAAAATCCTTCCACTGCACGTAGAATCCACCGACCTCCCCCAAAAGGCAAAGTAAAACTTCCCCAGATACACGATTCAGTATTCCCTCTTGCGTGGATTATAAATACGAGCTCATTGGTATTCGAAACATCTTCGTTCGACATATCGGGGACATCCTTCCGGAATTCCGTGCGGTGCTTCCGCACTAAGAACACTGATATAGTACCCATAGAAGTCTAAAGTGTGAATTGGTCGGATTTCAGCAATCCCCTGTCTATTTATGGCACCACCAAGCCCAGTTTACTCCATGCAAATCAATAACATAATTGCCTGAGATTGCACATAGAGTTGTTCATCTTCGGCCGGGTATATAGGTTCCATATAACCAGGATATATACAGTCTTCTGCATTTAATTGAATATATTTGTCTCAAAAGAAATGTCATGGTTGTAACAGCAACTCAGTATTGGGACTTTGAGGTTCAAATAGGTTAAAGACATATTATGGACTTGTTCGGGTGCGTGTAACTGATAAAATAGTACTCAGACGCCATGACAACTGGGGGAATGTAGCATTCTACTAACATCGCCCAACATCTCAAAGTAATCTACCATACAACTCCATAGAAAACTCCGTCTGAACTACGCTCAATTATAAATATTTACATCTCGATTCGGGAAGCAACAATCGGCGATAAACTAACGCAAATGATTTCGCCATCGATACTCATTGCATTTAATAAATATATAAGACTGACGGTGTGTGTTGTAAATTTGGATTGATATTCATAAAAATAACTACTTTGAGCAAGATTATATTTCATTTCTATTTGGTCACCCAACCGGAGTGTTTCACAACACTTTAACATTGTTTTTATGATATGACTTCCAACTGACATTCATTGTGAACAATGTGTGTATGGTACGCCATTGAACATCCCGCTTTTGGACAGGATCATATATGGCGAATTTACATTCGTTGATTAAAGTCCCTGTGCCAGTGCATTCTCTTATATATGCGAGTCTCCCATGTGGATCCTCGCATATATAAGAGAATACACTGGCTTACAATATCAAGGTAAATATTGTTAGGTTAATGCATTCACTTATTTATGCGAGGCGCCATATGAGCGACTCGTAGATATAAGAGAATGCATTAGCACAGGGTTTTCGCAAAAAATCAGGAAGCGCCAGTCATGAAAGGAATAATCATCAATTTATGACATTTCAATGATCCATTAATCAGTCTATTTTATCAAATTGGAGAATCTAAATCACCTTGTATTATATAAGATAGGATACTGCTTCAATATCTAGAACTGTCCATGACCATTTATGTTAGGAAGAATAAAAGATAAAAAATGTAATTCGCCCTCCCGCCCCATTTTTCTAAAAAAGTTGAATGTAAATCAAGCAATTAATTTATATCGGCCTTAGACCCACGATATATCCATCACTTCGGATCATTTCGGAACATTCGGAACATTTCGGATCATATTGGCGAGTTTACATTCATTGGTTGGGGTGGACCGTGGAAGACATACAGTCGGAAAATCTGAATCTAAAACGAAACCTCCCTCAGTGGGACATTTATCCTACCTCAGTGGGACATTTAACCTCCCTCAGTGGGGCATTTAACCTCCCTCAGTGGGGCATTTAACCTCCCTCAGTAACGCATTTGGAATTTAAAGTATGGGCAATCTCACTTGAATTTAAAACCAAAATAGAGGATGATATACGATAATCGATCCGGGCATTGGACAACGTCAAATTTCCCAAATTTCAACTCAATGTTCCTTATATAACTAGTGGCCTTGTGACTTTCAGCTATAAAATACACCGAACTTGCAAAAAAAAATCTGTCAGAATAGGGGTTATTATTTGTATTTACCTTGAGTTCACAGAGGGTTATACTGTCTTTTGATTGGACGAAACGACAATCGCGTCGGAGAGTAATTTTGACCATTGTCTGGAAAGCGAACTATTGCCCGGGCTATAGTCTTCAAACCATTTCCCGCCAGACACGAAGCATAATTTGGCGCGATGCCAAAATTGTCACGATTCTGGTGCGAGGCCAGAATTATCGCATTATCGCCCGGGCTATAGTCATCGAACTATTTTCCACCTGCTTACGTCACAATCTGGCGCGAGGCGAAATTTTTATCATATATAATAAACCACATATTGACTGCCTTGCATGCGGTCGAATAGCGAACGCTATTTTCCATCGATGATGTCTACTGCAGCCTCGGCCAATAGTCACGAAAAAGACACCCCATAGAGAAAATAGTTATCGCTGATCTACCCCAAGACAGCCAGTATATAGGTGTATACTATTTAATTCTCATATCTGGGTTGATATGGGTAACCCGCGATTTCCCACAACGTTGATTATTTGTACCCGGGTGCCAGTTATAATGCTGATTTTTATTTGTAAACAACGTTTTGTTTACCTCTGGTATTCCAGTCTCGGCCCACGACATGTTGTTTACAAACACCACTTTCTTGTCTATAACTGGAACATAGTGTGTGTAAACAATGATTTATTAAATGTCAATACCATCATTCTCCGTGCTGGATCTCGGGGAGTCAGACTTTATATTAAAGGTTGTTTACGTGTTTATCGCGAAGCTGATTTGTTTATTAAGCACAGTTCTCCATCCATGGAAATCCGTGGATTACGACAGGAAGGGAAACGTGTGTATTTCTGTACAGAGTGTAATAGCTGTTAAATAGCGGCGCGCTACGATGTCGCCAGCATCTATCCGATCGATCCTGAACGGAATTCTGCTTAAGGCGGTTCGGTACAGAGTCGGCTAATTTCAACATTGATTGTCATGAAAAATGTTTCAGAAACATAATCTTCCCGCATTGAAGTTACAACCTCAAATAGAGCACTTATCAAGTTCAAGCATTAGTTCATTTTGCGAGAAAAGATACTATTAAAGGGACTCAATTAGGCACTCGCGCGGGGTGGGTAAATGTGCAAAAATGTGTATACATGTACGCATACAATGTTTTAATATATCAAAGTGTGTGCAAAGTGTGTGTGAGTTGTGTACGAATGTCGACCCCCACCATTCCCGTCTATATATCTATGCAATCGTTGATATCAGATATTGTTCTGTACATAAATGTGTAATATAACAGATATAATGAAATTTTTTAAAAATTAAAAAAGAAATGTGCAAAAATATAAAGGTTTGTAAAAACATCACCATTAAGAAGAACATGAAGAAATAGATAAACTTTGTTCTTATATTTATTATTCATGGTTAGTGATAGTTCTCCATAAACGAAATAATTTCGCGTGGTGAAATAATTGTTATGTAAACAAAACTGTTACCGTGATTTGTCAACATATATTCGAGTATTAAGTTAAAATTTTATAAGATTATTTTTCAAAGCTTTGACATTTTCCAACTGAATGTTTACCGTCAATTTGGATTAAACTTTGGTATCTTATTTGACTTATTGAACTTGTATCGGTAATTCCACTGTAACAGTAATGTTTACATAACAATGATTTTGACATGATAAATCTCTTTACTGTGGAGTTATTAACCCTTTACCCAACAAACCGGCCAAAAAAGCTCAAATAAAGCTTCAACAGCCTAAAATATCTTCGGACTGTCTCAATAGAACCATACAAATATGGATATCATTGGAACCGGCTCCTTGACCACATTGTGATAGTTACAGTTATGCCCTGTGCCAATGCATTCTCTTATATATGCGAGTCGACCATAGGTCGCCTCGCATATATAAGAGAATGCATTGGCACAGGGCCGTTCTGTTGGGTAAAGGGTTAATAATGAAAAAAGAACACTCAATCATGTGCTTGTTGATGAAACTTGTTTTACAGACTTACGCTATTTCGCATCAACCCACGTGAGTCCATTTAAAGCCATATTATGGACTTGATCGGGTGCGTGAAACTGATAAATTAATATGCAGACACAATGCCAACTGGAGGAATGTGGCATTCTACTAACATTGCAGAAAATCTCAGGCAAATCGAAATCATCACCTGACTTCTCGCCAATAATTACTATTTATCTGCACATGGAGGTGACGGGAAGACTGTCCTCGAGACTACGTCACCTCCATGCAATATATAGTCATAAATATTGTATTGCATTTTGTAATATAAATATATTGCAGAATAAAATCATACCAATCGTAGCATACTGTCAATAATGAATATAAGAACAACGTTTATCTATTTCGCCATGTTCTTCATAGTGGTGATGTTTTACATAATATTATAGATTTGCACATTTACCCACCACGAGTGCCTTGGGACCCTTTAGTTGTGATGTTTTACATAATATCATAGATTTTCCCATTTACCCGTTACGAGTGCCTTGGGACCCGTTAGTGGTGATGTTTTAGATAATATTATAGATTTGCACATTTACCGACTACGAGTGCCTTGGGACCCTTTAGTGTTGATGTTTTACATAATATTATAGATTTGCACATTTACCCGTTACGAGTGCCGTGGGACCCTTTAGTGGTGATGTTTTACATAATATTATAGATTTGCACATTTACCCGTTACGAGTGCCTTGGGACCCTTTAGTGGTGATGTTTTACATAATATTATAGATTTGCACATTTACCCACCACGAGTGCCTTGGGACCCTTTAGTGGTGATGTTTTACATAATATCATAGATTTTCCCATTTACCCGTTACGAGTGCCTTGGGACCCTTTAGTGGTGATGTTTTAGATAATATTATAGATTTGCACATTTACCGGCTACGAGTGCCTTGTGACCCTTTAGTGGTGATGTTTTACATAATATTATAGATTTGCACATTTACCCGTTACGAGTGCCGTGGGACCCTTTAGTGGTGATGTTTTACATAATGTTATAGATTTGCACATTTACCCACCACGAGTGCCTTGGGACCCTTTAGTGGTGATGTTTTACATAATATTATAGATTTGCACATTCGTCCGCTACGAGTGCCTTGGGACCCTTTAGTTGTGATGTTTTACATAATGTTATAGATTTGCACATTTACCCACCACGAGTGCCTTGGGACCCTTTAGTGGTGATGTTTTACATAATATCATAGATTTGCACATTTACCCACCACGAGTGCCTTGGGACCATTTAGTCGTGATGTTTTAGATAATATTATAGATTTGCACATTTACCCACCACGAGTGCCTTGGGACCCTTTACTGGTGATGTTTTAGATAATATTATAGATTTGCACATTTACCCGCTACGAGTGCCTTGGGACCCTTTACTGGTGATGTTGATGTTTTACATAATATTATAGATTTGCACATTTACCCGTTACGAGTGGCTTCGGACCGTTTGGTGGTGAAGTTTTACATAATATTATAGATTTTCACATTTACCCGCTACGAGTGCCTTGGGACCCTTTGGTGGTTATGTTTTACATAATATTATAGATTTGCACATTTACCCACCACGAATGCTTGGGACCCTTTAGTGGTGATGTTTTACATAATATTATAGATTTGCACATTTACCCGCTACGAGTGCCTTGGGACCCTTTAGTGGTGATGTTTTACATAATATTATTGATTTGCACATTTACCCGCCACGAGTGCATTGGGACCCTTTAGTGGTGATGTTTTACATAATATTATAGATTTGCACATTTACCCGCTACGAGTGCCCTGGGACCCTTTAGTGGTGATGTTTTACATAATATTATTGATTTGCACATTTACCAACTGCCAGTGAATTCGGTCCTTTAGTGGTGATGTGATACATACTATTTTATTTTTGCCATTTACCCACTATGAGTGCATTGTGTCCATTTAAGGCCTCCAGCTTATCAACGATTCATCTAGCTTGAATGTGTAACTTTGTTGAAATAAGATTTCATTTTTTTTATAAATTTTCCGCCGCTATATAAGGATTAACTGTCATGTGGACTGTTTTTATTGAGATGTAACGGTGAGGTAAGTGGACATAACTTGTGTAAAACCCGAAGGGTTTTACATACAAGTTATGACCACTTACCTCACCGTTACATCTCAATAAAAATAGTCCACATGACAGTTAATCCTTATATTTATATACATTTAGCGAGAAAGTCACTTTTGTAAATATATTTAAATCGAAAAGTGTATCGTGACTAGATCAGCCCAAAATACCCAATAGCACCCTTGCCAAAAGTTAATAGGAACAATTTATCTTCATATTGAAACCCGATGATGTATTAAGTCAATCCTGCGCGAGTCCAAATGCGCCCAAAACATTAAGCGTTCGTATTTCCAAACCTAATGACGTATCGATGGTGTTATTAGCTTGGTGTTATGAGGCGTTGCGCATTCACAGAGAAATAACTGCAACTAGCCACGTGGGCGCCGACCTATCAGAATGCTGGATTTAGTGATGACAACACTTAGTGTGTAAATATTAAATATTGAAACAAGTTATCTATATACCACCTTAATATTAGTAACAACCAGCCCCAGTATAACTATCTATCAGACGCAGCCTATCAGAATAACTCAATGATATTCGGCAAATATAGACCCACTACGACGCAGGTATTTCTGAATTTAGATTCAGTATCAAATAACATATTTTTGAAACACGAAGGACATCATCTAGTTTGATATCGAATTTTCTATCCATTCATTTGACATAGTTTCGATAATTAAAGGGGGTTGTACTCACATTAAAGGGGGTTGTACTCACATTAAATGGGGTATGTACTCACATTAAAGGGGGTTGTACTCACATTTCGAGTATTTGAGGGATTTGTTTTGCCTGAAGTAATAACCATTGCAGCGGACAGGTGGCCTAAGACGTTATACAAGTATATTTACATACTAAGTGTGATTATCACTAAATCCAGCATTCCGATTGGTCGGCGCCCACGTGACTTGTTGCAGTTATTACTCGGTGAACGCGCAACAGCTCATAACTGCAACCCCATTATTACATCGATACCGGAAAGAAAAACGCGTGATGTTTTGGGCGCATTTGGATTCGCGCAGGATTGACTTAAATTAAATCATCAGGTTTCAATATAAAGAAATTGTTCCTGTTAACTTTTGCCTAGTGTGCTATGGGATATTTTGGGCTGGTTTTGTCACGATACACTTTTCGATTTAAATACATTTACAAAAGTGGCTTTTTCGCTAAATGTATATAAATATAAGGATTAACTGTCATGTGGACTGTTTTTATGGAGATGTAACCGTGAGGTAAGTGCATGGTCATAACTTGTGTAAAACCCTTCGGGTTTTACACAAGTTATGACCACTTACCTCACGGTTACATCTCCATAAAAACAGTCCACATGACAGTTAATCCTTATTTATCACGCACCCAGCAGCGGACTGGTGTCCCAAGACGTCATACAAGTTTATCGCACACAGTAAGCGGGCACGCATGCGTCCCAAGACGGCATACCAGTTTATCGCGAACAATTTTTGATGATGGTACATTGGAATGTGGTAGTTTAGGTACATGTATTGTCTCGACCGACAGGATCTCAAACCTTCAATTTAACTGGATATTCCTGATTTTGTCAAAGATAGCAGTCTGCGGACGAGCATGAAACACTCAAATCTCATTTCTTTGAAGTTCGTGTTGTTTCCCCACCTTCTGTTTTATATTAGCGAGGTTCAGCTTATGTAATTTGTAATGTGTGTTACTATTGATAGCCCAATGCAAGTCACATGACTCACGTGGCCATATTGACATATTGCTAATTGCATGTGCGAATATGTACCATGTTGACGAAAGGATCTTTTAATAACAGTTATTGCTTTTTCTAGATATGAGGAATTGTAAATCACCAAAATGGTGACTAGCTGACATTTACAGTAGCTAGAAATGGGATTTCTCTAGTGACACATGTTGCAAGTGGGATCTCTCTAGTGACACATGTTACAAGTGGAATCTCTCTAGTGACACATGTTACAAGTGGAATCTCTCTAGTGACACATGTTACAAGTTACACGTAGGTGTATCTGAACCTGGCTCTTATGAGATATGAGGAAGTTTATTAAGCATTTATACTTATTGACATATTCTGGTGTCATTTGACTATTAGACACTAATAGACACCTTTAGCATAATGAACTACTGCTGATAAGATTTATGAATAGCTGATAGTAGTCATAAATTATTCGGACGATCCAAATTTTTTTTCGCAGAATTGACGACTGCGAGTTCGTTTGTGAGAAAATAGTGCCCCTCAAACTTCTTGCCACTCCAAGTAAGTTGATATATTTCTCTTTGTAGTAATTATTTTGTACTTAATAATTTTTTCATCAGGTCAAATTCAAAGCTCGAGTGCCAATTTTTGGCTTCTCGTAACCACGGATATGGCAACACGACAACTGAGAGAAAGAACACAAATTCTAGTGACGTAGTACCCTATTCCTAATTCATATCAGTACTAGTTTATTAAATGACTACTATAAGCTATTCGTAATTAGTATCAGTAGAATTTCATTAAGCGAATACTATAAGCTATTCGTAATTCATATCAGTAGTAGTTCATTAAGCGACTACTATAAGCTATTCGTAATTCATATCAGTAGTAGTTCATTAAGCGACTACTATAAGCTATTCGTAATTCATATCAGTAGTAGTTCATTAAGCGACTACTATAAGCTATTCGTAATTCATATCAGTAGTAGTTCATTAAGCGACTACTATAAGCTATTCGTAATTCATATCAGTAGTAGTTCATTAAGCGACTACTATAAGCTATTCGTAATTCATATCAGTATTATTTCATTATTTGACTACTATAAGCCATTCGTACTTCTTATAGTAGCAGTTCATTATGCGAAAGGTGTCATTTGACACAAACAAGGAACATTTATGAAAGCAAACAAATTGAAAATAACCCATATCATCTCCCCTCCTTCCATGATTGAGGTCAACTTACAAAAACAACCTTTAACCTTAAAAAATCTCTTCCGGCCAGAGAAATATACAAATGATTTGGATTTTACAAAAAATAATTCGTATACCGGTACACAATTTTATTGATATTATTATGAACATTTGTAAGTGACCTATCCGCATCTCCAACGTAGTCGAGAAAGAAGTATTGTTAGTCACGTGACTTCATTCACATATGTACATGCACGCTGTCGTCTATTGTTATACAGTTTTGCTTTCGGAGATAATTTTTCTAATCCATTTTAAAATAACATGCAGACAGTCCGAAATTCCAACTGCATGTACCATTCGGATGAGAAATATATCGTCCCTATCAACATATAGCTTTATTAACCCTTTCACGGTGGGAGCGGCGATGGTGCAGCATTGCTGATCCTGTGCCAGTATATTCTCTTATATAGAGAGAGATAATCATTTATTAACGTGACATGTGCAATACATAAATCATCAACATATATATATAAGTTTCAATTACAATTAGCACCCGGCCCTATGCCTATATGTCACGCTATATACGAGTCTCCCCTAGGGCGCCTCGCATATATAAGAGCATGCACTGGTTTACAAGGTCAATGTACATATTGTTAGGCCAATGCATTCTCTTATATGGGCGACTCGCATATATAAGAGAATGCATTGGCACAGGGTTTTCGCCTAATTTCAGGAAGCTCCAGTCATGAAAGGGTTAATGAAATATGTCATACTAAGGGGTGATATATATTCCACAGTAAAGCTAGTTATACGATCAACAGTCATGGATTAAACTAATCCGACACAAGGGTGTTGAATAATACAGAACGCAACTTGCATCATAATATAGCATATTTTATCGAACTCGTTGCGGACGGTGCATAGTCACATTTCACTCAAGCTCCGATTTCGTGAAATATATCCTTGTACCGACTTAATACTATGATGGTTGTGTTCTGTCTATGTATGGTGTACTAAAGTACATGTATGTATATGTACTATGTACTGAATCATGTGGTTCTATGTGCCATATACTGAAGTCCATGTATGTTGTCCTCATAAGACAAGGTGAATTCAAATAAAAAACGTTATTTGAATATTGGACAGATTTGGATTGCTTAATATAAACATCGCACTTCAAGCATCTATAGATATATAACATTCATATAGCGGCAACATGTGTCCAATGGTAGCTGAACTTTAATCTGTCAATGCGCGAATGCCTACTCATAATCTACCGATGTTTGAAGTGCGAAGTTGACGTCCTCAATCTAAACCTGGCAATTTATTATTAATTATATATATTTTAGGCTCCGCTGGGGATGTGAGAGGTCACGTTTCAAACCTATATATGAGAGGTTTCACAAACTCACAATTAACCAAGCAAAAGCGCTGGCAACTATATTATTCACGAGTAGATGCTTGATTTGAATTAATTTCGTAGGAGAGTTCATAGATGGTAGTAGGTTCAACTAACTGCCTGTGTGAATTCATAGAGTTTTTCCAGTGCCAGGATCCCACGCCATCGATCTAGTCTCTAACCCAAAGCGGTTTAAATTTATTTAAAAGATTTATATAAACGTTTGTCTGACGGAATAAAATAGAGCATGATCTGTGGAAATTCAGAATGTAAATTAAAAAATCAGTGATTGTTAAAAACTCATATTTATAACTGAAATTTACAAGGGAAATAGGTATCGATTGTGTCCGATTTTGAACATCAAACACCTCAACTACTTAACCCTTTACCCAACAAAACGGCCCTGTGCCAATGCATTCTCTTATATATGCGAGTCGACCATAGGTCGCCTCGCATATATAAGAGAATGCATTGGCTTAACACATATTGATAAAATTGTCAAAGAATGTAGAAAAATATTATATTTTTTTTTTTTTAATTTAAGAAAAAATTATAAAATTGTTAAAGAAATGTAAGACAAAATGGTAAAAAGTGTTAAAAAATGAATTTTTTTTAGGCCAATGCATTCTCTTATATATGCGAGGCGACCTATGGTCGACTCGCATATATAAGAGAATGCATTGGCACAGGGCATAACTGTAACTATCACAATGTGGTCAACCATTTAACAGTTTTTGTTAAATACACACAATCCCTTACATTCAAAACAGTTCCGAACTTATATCTCAACCACTGCATGAGTTCCGGATATCAGTTATCCGAAAGTCTGAAGCGACCTTTTAGATATAACATTAGTGACGTAGGTTCATGAACATCTGAAGTGACGGTTTAGACATTACGATAGTGACGTAGGTTCCTGATCGTCTGAAGCGACGGTTTAGAGATTACATTAATGACGTAGGTTCCTGGTCGTCTGAAGTGACAGTTTAGAGGTTACATTAGTGACGTAGGTTTCCGGTCGTCTGAAGCAATGGTTTAGAGATTACATTAGTGACGTAGGTTCCCGGTCGTCTGAAACGACGGTTTAGAGATTACATTAGTGACGTAGGTTCCCGGTCGTCTGAAACGACGGTTTAGAGATTACATTAATGCCGTAAGTTCCCGGCCCTGAACATCTGAAGCGATGGTTTAGAGATTACATTAGTGACGTAGGTTCCCGGTTGTCTGAAGCGACGGTTTATATATTACATTAGTGACATAGGCTCCTGGCTGACGGTTTAGATATTACGATAGTGACGTAGGTTCCTGATCGTCTGAAGCGACGGTTTAGAGATTACATTAATGACGTAGGTTCCTGCTCGTCTGAAGCGACGGTTTAGAGGTTACATTAGTGACGTAGGTTCCCGGTCGTCTGAAGCAATGGTTTAGAGATTACATTAGTGACGTAGGTTCCCGGTCGTCTGAAACGACGGTTTAGAGATTACATTAGTGACGTAGGTTCCCGGTCGTCTGAAACGACGGTTTAGAGATTACATTAATGCCGTAAGTTCCCGGCCCTGAACATCTGAAGCGATGGTTTAGAGATTACATTAGTGACGTAGGTTCCCGGTTGTCTGAAGCGACGGTTTATATATTACATTAGTGACATAGGCTCCTGGCTCTGGTTTCTCGGCACATAAAAGAATAGTTATGTTCACAATCACAGGTTCAGCATTTCTGTAGTGCATATGTGACCCGCCATATCAAATCCAGTCATAAGTCGGGATTTTTTTTACCCTGTGCCAATGCATTCTCTTATATATGCGAGTCGACCATAGGTCGCCTCGCATATATAAGAGAATGCATTGGCCTAACAATTTTTTATCATTTTTTTTAAATAAATGTTTCTTACAATTTTTAGGACATAAAATAAAAAACATCCATTACCCTGCAGGGAGCCCCACACATATATAGAGGCATATAGAAGAGTGTCGTCTGCTCATGTTTGTCTGGGGCTCTGTATGGGTGAAATTATAAAATTGTTAAAGAATACAAGAACAAATTATTAAAATTGTAAAAAATTGTTAGGCCAATGCATTCTCTTATATATGCGAGGCGACCTATGGTCGACTCGCATATATAAGAGAATGCATTGGCACAGGGTAAAAAAATCCTGACTTAAGACTAAGTCTTCTCGGACCACAACAGTGGCGGTATCTGTGATAGTTGCACCAGTTCTTCAAAGTAAAAACGGTATAGAAACAATATTCATATAGTTCAGTTCGACCATCAATGGATGATATGAGTGAAGTCGAACTCAATTCTGAATAACAGTAATTCTAATAGGGCCCTGTGAATCGATTCGATTCGATGCGATTGGAAATCGTTCGTCTGATTCGATTTGATTCGGTATAGAAACAATATTCATATAGTTTAGTTCGACCAACCATGCTGGATGATATGAGTGAAGCGGAACTCATTTCTGAAATACAGTAATTGTATTTATTGTAAGTTTGTGAAACCCCTCCATTGTTGATTATATCGACGCTGGATTTGAAATATAATATCACATATAACGTGATCAAACACCGAGATTTTAAAATCTGGGTACGAAAGTGATCGATGCCATATGACATGCAACGACCCTTTCATCGGCGGCGGTGAAATTTGCTCAACTGTATTTTTTCAAAAGAAAAATTAGGAAAATCGAACACGTGAGCCTTCTAGAGGCAAACTGAACCACTTCTATACTGAATAGATTATTCCATTAAGTTATAAAAGTATACATTGGAATGGTCTATTATTCACTCGGAGGGATATTATGGTAATAATAGTAGATGGGAAATGTTTAGATAATAAGTTCAACACATGACCATTGGTCTTATTATAAGAACATTTCCTAAGGGAACTACTCGTCAATGAGAATTTAGCATATAAAGAATTAATCAATGTAAGATTTTATGGAAGTCACGCGACCTACCTTCCTCTTGATTGAACGAATTTATGAGCTCCAAATCTGTGTAATTATCGTCAGGGAGGCCAACAAGAACACCTAATAAGTAAGTCCCTCCTGATAAATTCGAGGCTATCTTCAGATGTGTTAATTAGAATGGGATAATTTGGTGATATGTTACCAACATATCTTAAAATTAATGATATAGTGAGTGACGCATGTTTGAATGAACACCACTAGGATAAGACTTTGGAAAGATAATCTGTTATATGTGACCAACATATCTTAAAATTAAATATATAGTGAGTGGCGCCATGCTTGAATGAACACCACTAGGATGACACTTTGGATAGATAATCTGTTATACAACATATCTTATAATTAATGATATAGTGAGCAGTGCCATGCTTGAATGAACACTAGTAGCAATTCAGCAGAACCCATCAGCAGCATAGCACATTAGCAGGACCACTGAACATTTCTCACCAATTAACTGCAAGTAATAGAAATTCATCTGAACTTGTATTATCTTTTCTTATGACTTCGTCCGATTGTATTACCTGAACATCACTCCAACTTAATACTAGACCAGTCCAATGTATACTTATATAACTTAATGGGAGAATCCATTTACCTTACTCGTATTTAAATTCGCGCAGAACTATTTTTCGCTCAGTTTTGAATTCGCGCACTTTGAATTCGCGTACCGTGCTGTGCGAATTCAAAGCTGACAACACTATTTCCGTAAAAGTCTTACATCTGATGACAGTCGGTGCATGTGCGTATATATATATGTGTGTGAATGTTAAAGACCGTCATACATGGTTGTATACATTGAAGAGACCATGGCGAAAATTTACACCCATGCAGTAGAACATAACTGCATCAACATTTTCTTGTGAAGATGGGTGTTTATATTTATATTTATATGCTCCAAATATTCACTGTGATATTATTGAAACGAATTCGCAAAGAAATAAAAAACAACAAAAGATGTTACCGTGCATGATTTATCGCTTAACATATATGAATAATATACACAACTATGTATACGATGGTCTTTAATACATGAATAATTTAGTCGAGATATGTTGTCCGCATGCATGCTAATATAATTGTCTATTCATTCCAACGTTCGTTATGTATATGTATCTCAGTGGCATAGCCTCTTATTTCCCCTACGGTTCGGTATATATTCCGGAATCGTACCATTTTTCGCTCAGAATTAAATTCGCGCATCGATGAGGGCGCGAAAAATAGTACTGCACGAATTTAAATACGAGTAAGGTGGTATAGAAAGGGTTAAAATTGCATTGTAATTTTGTGAAACCTCTCTATTGTTGATTATATTGACGCTCGTTTTGAACTTAAATATTGCAGAATTGAACTCGTGTCCTCGGGACAGGCTTCCACGTCCTCTTTTCCTGAACCAACGGAAGACATGGGTAGCAGATGGTTAATTTTGCCCGGAGATCGCGTGACTTTGTACCTCGGTTTGTTCCGCCGGCTTCGGAAGTTATAACAAGTGCATGAACACACGGAAATAAGATCGTGGTACTCCGGATTCTCCATGGCCGGCGAAACGACGTTCCCATTGGCTGTGATGACGTCACCGTCCAATCGAACTGCTCCTTGCGCCGCGACTGCGGCTTCAAGTTCGTCCCTTCGTTCATCCTCGGTGTTCATCGTTAGAAATCGTAACACGAGTAAATTCATGGCGGCCGAGATTACGGTAAGTCCAAACAGAATGAATATTAAACTAAAAGCGACGTATTCAGGTTGTTTTTCCAGCGCGTCGTTGTTCTGCAGCGCGATGAAATCACCGAATCCTATCGTCGTCAGGGTGATAAAACAGTAGTATAAAGAATTGATATATTCCCAGTTTTCATAATACGAAAACGCGGCTGCACCAGCAGTTAACACTACAGTTGATAAATTGAGCGCCACTAGAATTAGGTTCGTCTGTGATACGTCTGTATTTTTTAATTTGAAACACTTTTTTAATTGTCGAAACAGGAAGGTTACAAACGTATTGAGCCTCTCTCCCACACTTTGGAACATCACAATACACAGTGGAATCCCTATTACAGCGTAAAACATACAGAAGACCTTACCACCAACAGTCTGAGGTGTGCTGTGGCCATATCCTGCAAATATAAAGATGACACGTGATTAGTGACGTGGTTTAAAGCCTTATAATCTATTTAGCTTACAATACACATTCATGTATACATGTGTGAGGGAGTCGTTTTGAATTTTGAATCAAGGAATAGCGTTGGTCGTGAATTCCACAAATTAATAGCGTTCGATATTTCCTTCCAGGGTGTATATGGCTATGGTTGTGATGGAGGCAATAAAGAATATATGAACAACAACAACAACAACAACAATAACACAAACCAAAGTTCTATGGAGCTCGTTTTGTAGGTATACTATATATATTGCATCGAACTGTCCCGATTTATAGAACATAATTTTGCAAAATATTATTTCCCTATTGACAGAAGGTCCTGTGGACTTGTCGGTCTCACACACACACGCTTTCACCTGCATTAAGGACACAATAATACTATTTTGACTTAAATAACAACCAATTGGAAATTTTGAGGTATCATTGGAATAATTTTCCAACCAATATTTGTGTGAAATATGTTGTTTTAGACCCAAAGTATAGTTCATGTTTTTTAATTGAAATGGCAATCAGTTGGAAATTTTCTAACCATCGGTTGACATTTTACCAACAGTTGGACATTTTGAGGTACCAGTTGAAAATGTAGAGTTCGTGGGAGGGGGGGGGGGGGGGTCACGCATTTTGGAAATTTTCGGAAATTATAAATTGGACACCCTCCATTGGAGAGCATCTAGTCACGTCCCTGACCCAAAATGTCTGATCACCTGACCAAAGAGAACCTATTATCTGAAGAAATGACCACGTGATCAACGAGAATCTATAGTCCGACGAATTGATCACGTGCTGAACATGAACCAAACGTCTGCGAATTGATCACGTGATCGACCAGAAACCAATCGTCTGCTAATTTGATCAACGAGAAACTATCGACGGTCGCGTGACTTTGGGTAGACTCTCGTCAAGGACGAGGAGACTCTTAAATTAAGAGTCTTAACCCTTTACCCAACAGAAGGGCCCTGTGCCAATGCATTCTCTTATATATGCGAGTCGACCATAGGTCGCCTCGCATATATAAGAGAATGCATTGGCTTAACACATTAAAAATTATAAAATTGTTAAAGAATGTAAGAAAAAATGGTAAAAAGTGCTAAAAAAAGATTGTTTTTTTAGGCCAATGCATTCTCTTATATATGCGAGGCGACCTATGGTCGACTCGCATATATAAGAGAATGCATTGGCACAGGGCATAACTGTAACTATCACAATGTGGTCAAGGAGCCGGTTCCAATGATATCCATATTTGTATGGTTCTATTGAGACAGACCGAAGATATTTTAGGCTGTTGAAGCTTTATTTGGCCGGTTTTGGCCGGTTTGTTGGGTAAAGGGTTAATGACCGGCCGATGCCGCGGTATCCGGGACACCATACTAAGTTCGTGTGCACGCTGCGATTCTCGACCCAGTCTAACCTACCGGAAGTAACCCATTATATACTAAAGCATCATTGACGAGTAGTTATCCCATAGGAAATGCTCAGATAATAAGTTCAATATAGGTCGTTTGTTTAACTTATTATCTAAAAATTTCCCTGAATAAATAGGGCCCCTTCTGCACTTTTATTATCTGTCGTCTGCTGTAACACCCCTCCAAATCAATAATACACAATTCCTATGTACAATGTTTAGCTGACTGGGAGCATCCAGTTAGTATATAAATGGTTAACGGGCAAATTAAGTGCTCTATTTAATAAAGCACGCGTCGAACTCAGTATGGCCACCTCCCCAATGTCTGCTGCGGGTGTAAATGTTTTCATGTTATTCATCGTCTTGGGGCAAACTCACTTGACTGATCATGGATACACTTCTCTAATCATTGCTATACTTTCCCCATTCTCGCGCGATCACCTCCATTCTCGTGCGATCGCCTGTATTGGCGTCCAGACTATAGAACCGTTTGTAACTAATGGGTTCATTGAAAGCTTTATCCATGTCGCAAGATGACCCTTACCAACCGCAACATAATAGTCAGCCAGCGATACATGGATAAAATCATTTAAGCTGATGGAACCTTGTGAACCTTAATGTGTTAGTCTGTTAATCGTGTCAGTAGAATGATGTGTACATTAACTCGCACAACAGACTACAGTGAATAAGGCTGGATTGGCCACTCTCTTCGTTTTTGCGTGTGTTAAAGTTGCCCAGTTGGTGAGAATTGTGATAAAGTTACCCAGGTTAAGCAAATCTCACAATATGAAAGCGATTTAGAAGTGACTGAGGGAAATACCTTTCAGTTTTGGTGATAGTTCTCATTGAGAATAACTTGTCAGAGTAATAATATTACTATTGGACGTATAGTCATTTTGATGAATATTTGTTTTCTATACATGATATTTCATTAACCTGGGTAACTTTATCACAATATCGGCAACCTATGTAACGTTATCACAATATCGGGAACCTGGGTAACTTTATCACAATATCGGCAACCTATGTAACTTTATCACAATATCGGAAACCTGGGTAACTTTATCACAATATCGGAAACCTGGGTAACTTTATCACAATATCGGGAACCTGGGTAACTTTATCACAATATCGGAAACCTGGGTAACTTTATCACAATATCGGAAACCTGGGTAACTTTATCACAATATCGGGAACCTGCATGCATGGGTAACTGTATCACAATATCGGAAACCTGGGTAACTTTATCACAATATCGGGAACATGCATGGGTAACTTTATCACGAACAAACTCGCTAACAGTATAGAGTGCATTCTATTGCTAAGCTCACAACGTTTTCGTGCAGATTATTGTTACAAAATTAGCCAATAAAACTGTCCCATGAATGTTATAAGAAATAAACCAAAAAAAAGATATTAATCGATAGAAGCTTTTGATGACAGTTGTCCTCGATTTATATAAAGTATTTTATACCCTGGAAGCTATACAACACTTGGTGGGAAGAAATACTCGATGCATATATATAAGTAAGATCATTAACTCGCGGTGAATCCGCCATTTGATCTCCGGAGGTCAAAGTTAAGAAGTAGGATCTATTTTTAGCATATGGCTCCAGTCTCCAGTGCGACAACTTCATAAAACTAATTAAGCAATCACCCTGAATACATACAATTCGTAGGTTTCGCACAGTAGATGGATTGAGTGTATCACATATATATTTTTGCGTTGTTTTTCTTTTATCTTTTAGAGTTGGTGACAGTCTCGTGGCTGCGACAGTCCCGCGACCATTTACCTATTTTCAAGTTCAATGATTAACCCTTTCTGCACTATAAACAGTTTCTCCCATTCGGTTACAGATGTATGCATTGTAGTGGTCTATTCATTCTTGTTGAGGGGTGTTCAAGATAAATTGCCTTATGACATTCAGGCGCACATATATATCAGTGTTGGGTTTAAATATAATGGCGTCTAATCACGCGACAAGAGCAGAATTGGGCAGATTTCCGATAGCACATGATGCGATAATGAATGCTGTGAGATATATGCTTAAACTGTCTGAAAGAAACCCGAATACGTTACTTCAGAATTCTGCCCAAATATGCGAGGAATATATAATCCACCGTTTTTGGCAGAAGCACTTCACATGCCAAAAATAAGCGATTTAGAGAATAACCTATCGCTGGAATATCTCAATAAAGTCCGGGAAGAATTAAAATGCGTTCATATTCTAACGTTCAAACACGAAATATTCGATGACAACAAGAATGAAAGTGTCAATGACACTGTAGCTCAACTTAGGTAGGGGAATAATTTAATGGTTGACAGTAAATGGAGGAATAGGAAAGGTGCTAATTGAAATGTCTAACCTGCGCCAAAGGATTTAGTGATGCAAAGAGTAAAATACAAGATGGCTGCTGGCGGCCATGTTTTTTGGCCAATTGACCCCAAAAGGACTCGTTCCCATCTACTTGTCATTGTTAACATCCATGACAAATTTTATGAAGATCTGACCAAAGCTACGACCTACAAACTTCATGATGATCAGACGAACAGTACGACCTGTAGACCGCGCCAATAGATTGAATTTTGAAATCCAAAATGGCCCGCACGAAAGGATTTAGTCATGCAAAGAGTAAAATCCAAGATGGCTGCTGGTGGCCATGTTTTTGGACAGAATGACCCCAAAACGACTCGTTCCCATCTACATGTCATTGTTATCATCCATGACAAATTTCATGACCATCTGACCAAAGCTACGACCTGTAGCCCGCACCAAAGGATTTAGTCATGCAAAGAGTAAAATCCAAGATAGCTCTGGCGGCCATGTTTTTGGCCGAACGACCCCAAAATCACTCGTTCCCATCTACATGTCATTATTAACATCCATGACAAATTTCATAAAGATTAGACCAAGGTACAACCTGTAGCCCGCGCAAAAGGATGTAGTCATGCAAAGAGTAAAATCCAAGATGGCTGCTGGCGGCCATGTTTTTTGGCCGAACGACTCCAAAATCACTCGTTCCCATCTACATGTCAATATTAACATCCATGACAAATTTCATGATCTTCGATAAAAGCTACGACCTGTAGCCAGCGCCAAAGGATTTAGTCATGCAAAGAGTAAAATCCAAGATGGCTGCTGGCGGCCATGTTTTTCGGCCGAACGACCCCAAAATGACTCGTTCCCATCTACATGTCAATATTAACATTGATGACAAATTTCATAAAGATTAGACCAAGGTACGACCTGTAGCCAGCGCCAAAGGATTTAGTCATGCAAAGAGTAAAATCCAAGATGGCTGCTGGCGGCCATGTTTTTCGGCCGAACGACCCCAAAATGACTCGTTCCCATCTACATGTCAATATTAACATTGATGACAAATTTCATAAAGATTAGACCAAGGTACGACCTGTAGCCCGCGCCAAAGGATTTAGTCATGCAAAGAGTAAAATCCAAAATGGCTGCTGGCGGCCATGTTTTTTGGCCGAACGACTCCAAAATCACTCGTTCCCATCTAAATGTCAATGTTAACATCCATGACAAATTTCATAAACTTCCGACCAACGCAACGACCTGTAGCTCGCGCCAAAGGATTTAGTCATGCAAAGAGTAAAATCCAAGATGGCTGCTGGCAGCCATGGTTTTTGGCCGAACGACCCCAAAATCGCTCGTTCGCATCTACATGTCATTATTAACATCCATGACAAATTGTATGATGATCAGACGAACAGTACGACCTGTAGCCCGCGCCAATGGATTGAATCTTGAAATCCAAGATGGCTGCCAGCGGCCATGTTTTTTGGCCGTATGACCCCAAAATGACTCGTTCCCATCTACATGTCAATGTCAACATTCATGACAAATTTCATAAAGATCAGACCAAAGGTACGACCTGTAGCCCGCGCCAAAGGAAATTGTTGACGGACACACGCACACACGGACACACGGACACACAGACACACGGACGACGGACGCCAAACCATGGCAATAGCTCAAACTTACAAAAGTAAGTTGAGCTAAAAATGGTATGAATAAATTAAGAACGTATCGTTGTTTCAAAGAACAATATGAAATTGAACCATACTTACTCCAAATTACTAATTTTTATACGAGATCGTGTTTCAGTAAGCTTAGAGTAAGCAATCATAAGTTGCAGGTATAGAGGTTGGGCGACACGCTCAGCCAAAAATACCTCACGAGAAACGCATATGTAAAAAATGTGAAGCAAATGAAATTGAAACGGAAGAACACTTTATAATGAGATGTGAAAAACATAACCATTTGCGGAAGAGATTTTTCACTGAAATAGGAGTTCACCAACCAATTTTCGTAAACTTTGATGAAATAGAAAAGTTCATATTCCTCATGAAGGCTGAACACCGGAGCATATGCAATATGATCTGTAACATGGTTCGGCAGTTTTCGGCAAATAATTGAGAATATAGTGTTGAGTTACAAATACATGTTATATATATTTTTTATATGAAATTGTCTTCACTTGTGTTTAAATTATCTGTATTATGACAACTGCCCCGCGTGGGTGTATTATGTCAATAAAAATGTTATGTTATGTTAAAATAAAAGTGCTGAATGATTCATCTTTATTGGAGGAAATGTTCAATTAATAAGTTCAACAATGCTCATGTGTTTGAATTATTATCTGAACAGTCCTTAAGGGTACTACTCGTCGATGAGTATTTATTATTATCCATCCCTTAACTAAACCTATATCTGATTGGGCAAAAGCCGCCACGTGATACTCCGGGAAAAAGTCATATTGGACTCCCGAATGTCATATTGGACTCCCAAGTGTGCAATATGACGTTTTTATCGTGACTCTGTGACGTCACGAGATAACTATTGCGAAATGAATCGGTGAAATTGTGATGCTCGCGCAACACTGGTGGATTTAGCGTTTCACTTCCGCATTGAGTTTTTTTTTTCATTTCCGTGTTTACTGTTTCCAAATCATGCTTTCTGATGATCAAATACAGGCTTTTGTAGATAATTAAGTGCCGACAAATACCAAAAATAACCACAAAAGTTTTATTCCCAAACTTGGATAAACATACAGATGAATAATAAAAATGTCATTATACAATGTTGTGTACAGTATGAGTTTTTCTTGTACTGTGTGTCTCGTCCAATATAACTTTTCACCACAACCTGGACTCGTACAAGAAAAACACATACTGTACACAACATTGTATAATAACTTTATAGTATTGAAAGGGTTAATAATGTAACTACTCGTCGATGAGTATTTATTATAGAAAGGGTTAAGAAAATAAAGAGTTGAAAAGAAACTACGTCAAGTGGCGTTCTAATAAACTTGTTTATATAGGCAACTAAACAATCAGAAAACAAATGTACAGGCAAATGTGCAATAAGTGTTATAAAGTATCAGACCACGGTACAAATGCATCGTAAAACTGCAACAATTTACAAATTGAAGTGGCTGACAATCTGTCAATGACGTCAATATGATGACGTCAGAGAACACATGACCGCAGTTTATAAAGTCCACTTTTTTCTGCACAATGATGTAATTCAGAGATAACACGAATGGTTTATAGTGGTGCATATAATCGGTTATAATTATGTAACTGCGCTTGTATTAATTACTAACCTATAAATGCAAGTTGAATGCATTGAATAATTCTACAAACGAGGGGCATATTGCACATAGTGTGCGAGGAGAGCAACTATCCTGCCAAAACTGATGAGAAATGCATCTGACAGCCAAGTCTGCAAATAGTAGAATGAGGTCCACAGCTGGGTGAATTCGGTGACTCTCGCACGGTGGGCTATGGGAGACCTGGGATCAGATTGAAGTTGGTGATGTTCGGTGATGTTCACCCATTAATCTTTTTATCTTCTGAAAATTAGGAGATATAGAAACTTCCCACAAAATGGAAAAAGTAACTAAAAACAATGTTAATTTCAGACTATATATACTTCTCAGCTGTGCGAAATAGCATCACTAAATTCACCCTCTGACGACCTCATTCTGCAAATGACAGACATACTATTTGCAGACAGCATGTGGCTCTTCTGTTTACGTAACCAATTATCAGAAGTAGATTAAGTTCCGCACAGAAGTACAATATGGAATTAATGTAGTTATGTGGCCAGCGTTTAGTTTTCTTCGGATTTCCTCTGTTCTCATAACACGCAACAAGCTACTAATCGCCGCGCATTAACCGTAATTATCCTACTTACTACCGATAATATAATTGAGCTATATAACGAGATATTAACCTCGGTTTGTTTCATAAGATATGTCCTCGTCTTGTAGTCACTCCCCTGTTCAATTAAGTGATCCTGCTAGTCTGCTATGTTGTTGGTTGGTCCTGCTGAATTCCTATGATGCTGGTAGGACAAACCGATGCCGTTAGGAAAATGTACCGTTATTTGTTTTCTAAAGTTGTCGTTTTCGCGGAGTTTGGGTAATACAAGCGATTTGATAAAATGCCAGCGTCTGTATGAAATATTCAAGAACATAACTATTTTTGAACAATTAACCCTTTCAGTGCCAAGTCCGATTTTTGCATTAACCCATATTTCCTTGATCATTTTTAAAATTTATTGATTATAATAATGTGATACATTGATGGAAAGAGAGAAAAAATGATCAAGGAAATATGGGTTGATACAAAAATCGGACTTGGCACCGAAAGGGTTAATAATGGCTACGCTGGTCCTTGGACAACGACGTGAATAGCCTTGTTGATTACAGTAAACCAACCAGTATTAAAATATGTGTTTTTGAATGTTTGGCTTTTCCTGGATATGTTCAGATTATCCGATTAGCGAGAAAACGACAACACTAGACAAGATAATTAGTCAGGTTCGAAAATCTAAAAAAGCTTCTAGAAACATATGTGCGGGCATTTTTCTTTCAAAAGCTTTTGAGAATTGTTCATAAAGGTATTTTTTATGCTGATTTCAAAAACCAATGTTGGCAAGTTGACAAATTATTATTTCTGGTAAAAAATGGCAATTCAGAATGGCCGCCATCAAAACAAAGTCTAACTGTACGATTGCTGTTATGTGTTGCTCTAAGACGTTCGGATATTGAGTATTTCCGTACTTTCGAACGAATTGAAACAGGAAGTATACACAGAACATATGTGGTCATTTAAAGTGAACATGTTTGACATTTAACCCCATTTATGCCAAAAAAATTACAAAAAACGCGAATTTTATTAATTATTACGGTCTTAAATGGCACAAAGTGAAATATGCTGGAAACGTATCCTTCAAATGGTATAGACAGTTGTGTCTAAATGTAGTTTGTAATCTGATTCCAAAAAACAATGTTGGCAACTCGACAAATAATTATTTCTGAACTAAAATGACAATTCAAAATGGCCGCCATCAGAACAAAGTATAGATTTACGTTTACTGTTATATGTTGTTCTAAGACGATTGAATATTATGCATTTCCGTACTTTCGAACGAATTGTGACAAGAAAGACTATACACAGAACATGTGTGGTAATTTAAAGTGCACATGTTTGACATTTAACCCCATTTATGCCCAAAAATGACAAAAAATGCAAATTTTATAAATTATTGCGGTCTTAAATGGTAGAAAGTGAAATATGCCAGAAATATATCCTTCAAATGGTTTAGACAGTTGTGTCTAAATGTAATTTGTAATCTGATTCCAAAAAAACAATGTTGGCAAATCGACAAATAATTATTTCTGACCCTAAATGACAATTTAAATGGCTGATATAATAATCTCTGAACTATATTCTAGCGTTTCATGCTTTAACGGGGCGCGATTCAACTTCGTTGAATATGGGGTGTCTAAACGATCCGCATGTAAGATTTACCTGGAATGTTGTGAACTCTTAAAGGGTATATGTAATATTGCAATATCCACTGAAACAATTGAAAGTGCTGAACATTTTGTATGCAAGTTATATGGAGTTTCCGATGCAAAACTCGACAATGCAAGATTCAGGATGTTCACTCGGACTGAATCTCCTGAAAAGCTTCCACCAACCAGTGACTCATTTCATTACCACCTTTTGAGAACAAACTACCAGGTTTTAGTTTGGAAACAAGTAACCATTCCTGTGTAAACATTACTGGATCCTTCGACAATGGGATGGAAAGAAGAAAATGGTCGATTAGATCCAACCATGATGTCACTAGAACCCAATCCGAAATCATTGTCTCGAAATAATCAAACGTGGGTGCAAGAAGGGGTGTGCAACAGCAAGGTGTGCATGCAGAAAATCAGAGTTACCCTGCACACCACTCTGCAATTGTGGAACTGACTGCAATAATAAATAAGGCTTTTTTGTTACCATTTTGGCTATATGATGGCAAATTGTGTCGCATTGGCCATTTTGAATTGTCATTGTAGGTCAGAAATAATTATTTGTCGAGTTGCCAACATTGTTTTTTGGAAACAGAATACAAATTTCATTTAGACACAACTGACATGAAGGATATATTTCCGGCATACTTCACTTTCTGCCTTTTAAGACCGCAATAATTTATAAAATTCGCGTTTTTTGTCATTTATGGGCATAAATGGGGTTAAATGTCAAACATGTGCACTTTAAATTACCACATATGTTCTGTGTATAGTGTCTCTTGTCACAATTCGTTCGAAAGTACGGAAATGCATAATATTCAAATGTCTTAGAACAACATATAACAGTAAACGAAAATCTAGACTTTGTTCTGATGGCGGCCATTTTGAATTGCCATTTTGGGTCAGAAATAATAAATTGTCGACTTGCCAACATTGGTTTTTGAAAGCCGCAAAACAAATACCATTAGAAACAATTCTCAAAAGCTTTTGAAAGAAAAATGCCCGCACCTTTCACTTTTATTCCATTTCGAACCTGACTAAATGGTACTTTTTCTTAAAGCATCAGTTTGCCCTAACCGTATCATATCATTTCGACAGGACCTATCAGCATCAGAGCACATTAGCATTGTTTGCGAATGCCCTGTGCCAGTGCATTCTTTTATATCTGCGAGTCGGCCATATATAGGGCGCCTCGCATATATAAGAGAATGCATTGGCCTAACACTGTTTACATTGACCCTGTAAGCCAGTGCATTCAATTATATATATGAGGCCTCATTTTGGGAGACTCGCATATACGAGAATGCACTGGCACAGGATCTTTAATGCCACACCGGCGCAGCTGAGCAGCTCTCGTCATGCAAAGGAAGGTTCCTTTAAATATTTAGAGAAGCATTACTGTGTTAGCCTGAACATTTAAGCCACAACCCACAATTCAAATATAGGTTTGTTCACTTCTGGTCATGGCTCAAGGGTCAAAATATTAGAAGCAACCCTGAAAGTTATAAAAGTCATACGGCAGATTCTCACTCTATGCAGCCAATAAATGCACAATGAGCTTACTCAGCACCAAAATCCGCAAACTCCCATATTAGTGTGTCCTAGCGTCATTCTCCTAACTGTTAACCTCCCACAAGTCGACAACTTACTTATGTATGCCATATGAACAAAACCCCGCCCATACATTCACGGTAAAATCTCCCCCCATTATGTATCCCCTTATCAGAATATTGTATCAATACACCCACCATACCCAGTTGTAATTGTAATACGCTGTGATACATAATTTGCTGCGATGATCGGAGGTTCGGCCTAAGTTATAAGAACTTGTTCTCCAATCCCCCAATATCACTATATATATTTCAGTATACAAAATAAATGTTTAAATCAAAATAGGTAAATATATCAGAAGGTTGGAGATAGGGGCTCAGTATGATGAGATCGTTACGGTCGGAATGGCACATAGAGATGTCACGCAACTCAGATCATGCAATCACGAAAACCACATCACATCACGGTATGTTACGATTTGAATGGCCCATATTATTGTCCCTTGACTCAAATCAATCACGAAAACCATATCACATCAGCGGAATGACCCATAGAGATGGCCCTCGTCTCAGATAAATCACGTAAACCATATCACATCACGGTATTATATGGTCGCAATGGCACATAGAGATGTATCGCAACTCAGATCAATCACGAAAACAACATCACATCACGGTATGTTACGATTGGAATGGCCCATAGTATTGCCCCTTAACTCAGATCAATCACGTAAACCATATCACATCACGGCATGTTACGATAGCAATGGCCCATATTATTGTCCCTCAACTCAGATCAATCACGAAAACCATATCACATCACGGTATGTTACGATTGGAATGGCCCATATTATTGTCCCTCAACTCAGATCAATCACGAAAACCATATCACATCAGCGGAATGACCCATAGAGATGTCCCTCAACTCAGATAAATCACGAAAACCATATCACATCAGCGGGGTTGTTATGCAAATCTCAACTTCGACCGAGATTGTGACGATATGAAGCAAAGGCGGAATTTCAATGACGTAAAGATTCCCGATTTACCGAGATTTGGCCAGTCGCAGTTACGATGCTACAAAACAATGGCGCAATCTCGAAGAGGATCTCGCGAGAAAAAGCGGGATGTCTGTAAACGTGTTATGATAAGGCCAATCGGGATAACATGATCCCTTCAGTAGTAGTATCGGCGACCCATCACCATAATGTTATCTTTGGAATTAGCACTGTTGATAAATATTATAAATACACTTGCTAGAGACGATGATTAGCTAATCGGCGTCGGTGAATAACTCGCACCACGCTGGGATAACACAGCCTGCCTCCCGCAATACACAGATTACGTGTCTCCGCGCTGTAGTGGCGCGATTTGAGGTTTGTTAATAGTGCCGTAAAGCAATGGTACGTTGTCGAATGTTCCATCACTTTGATATGATCGGATAATAGACTAAGTTACAGTGTTTAAACGCGTTTACTTTCAACTAAAGCAACAGTTGAAGTCTATACGCTGTTGATGGACTAGTTGAGGTCTACAAGATGTACAGAGAAGCGACGATCGGAAGAACTATAACATGGGACTCTTATATTAAACGTTTACTTTCAACCAAAGCAACACTTGAACTCTACGCTGTTGCTGAGCCATTTGAGGTATATTCGATGTGCTGATATGCGGTGGTCGGAAAAACTATAATATGGGGCGCCTAAAAGTTTATTGTCAACCAAAGCAACTATTTGAGGTTTATTAGATGTGACGAGAAACGACGATCGGAACAACTATTACATGGGGCACTTAAAAGTTTACTGTTAACGAAAGCAACATTTTGACTCTATGCTGTTGCTGTGCGTATATTATATGTGCTGATAAGCTGTGGTTGGTATGCCTATATTAGATGTGCTGATAAGCGGTGGTTGCTGTGCGTATATTAGATGTGCTGATAAGCGGTGGTTGCTGTGCGTATATTAGATGTGCTGATAAGCGGTGGTTGCTGTGCGTATATTGGATGTGCTGATAAGCGGTGGTTGGTATGCCTATATTAGATGTGCTGATAAGCGGTGGTTGGTATGCCTATATTAGATGTGCTGATAAGCGGTGGTTGCTGTGCGTATATTAGATGTGCTGATAGCGGTGGTTGCTGTGCGTATATTAGATGTGCTGATAAGCGGTGGTTGCTGTGCGTATATTAGATGTGCTGATAAGCGGTGGTTGCTGTGCGTATATTAGATGTGCTGATAAGCGGTGGTTGGTATGCCTATATTAGATGTGCTGATAAGCGGTGGTTGCTGTGCATATATTAGATGTGCTGATAAGCGGTGGTTGCTGTGCGTGTATTAGATGTGCTGATAAGCGGTGGTTGCTGTGCGTATATTAGATGTGCTGATAAGCGGTGGTTGCTGTGCGTATATTGGATGTGCTGATAAGCGGTGGTTGCTGTGCGTATATTAGATGTGCTGATAAGCGGTGGTTGCTGTAAATATATTAGATGTGCTGATATGCGGTGGTTGCTGAGCCATTTGAGGTTTATTAAATATGCCAATAACCGCTGGTCGGAAAAACTGTAACATACATGGGGCGCTTAAACTTTTACTTTGAACCAAAGAAAGTTTTGAAAACTACGCTGTTGATGGCGGGATAAGGTTGTTAAAAGTGCCGATGTATTCGAAAGGTTCGTTGTTGTGGCGCGGTTTAATATATGTTAAAAGTGATGCAAAGCGATGGTATACTACGTAGCACACTAGTATGTAGACTAAACGCTTGACAGTGGTCGGATAAAAGGCTATATAAGATACCGGGTTTAGAATGCTGCCAACCCAAGATATATATAAAAGCGACGCGGTTGTGGCATGGTTTGATGTTGTTAGAAGTGCCGCACAGCGGTGGTACGTTGTTGATTGTGCCATGGCATATTGGTCGGATAAACGACTATAAGATACGGCGTTTAAAATATACTGCCAACCAAGACACTTTTGAAAGCTTTGAGGTTTGTTAAAAATGCCACCGCGTGATAGTAAAATGTACTGGTCCGTTGAATAAACGCACCGGTACTGGGAAGGGGTCCGGTTAACAGTTTATACACATGAAGGATATAGCGTTTAAAATATACTGCCATCCAACGATACATATTATAAAGCGACGCTGTTCTGGCACGATTTGATGTTGTTAGAAGTGCCACAAAGCGGTGGCACGTTGTTGAATGCGGCATCACCGGGAAGTGGAAGCGTTTAAAATGAACTACCGACCAAAGAAACCTTCGAAAACTATGATGTTGCTGAGCGTAATAAAATACACACCGAGAACTATAGTTTTCGGTCCGAATATTCGAGCACACCGAGAACGGCCATATATAGCTGCCTAGAACCGGATCTGGGACCGAATCGCATTCAAGTAATTAAAGAGTGCATCAGAGGGACTGAGGGGGAACAGATAACTAGAACAAGCCTGAGTTTAGTGTGCATGTCAGTTGCAGAATGAGGTCACCGAAGGGAGAATTTAGTGACGCTATCCCGCATAGCGGGCTAACATCACCAAATTCACCTCTTGGGACCTCATTCTGCATGGCCTGGCTATGGGAGACATAGACTCAGATTGAAGTTCTGGTGAATATTGTGATGTATACCCATTGGGAACCTCGATTATGCAATGTGTCGTCTGCCAATTTGGGGATATAGAGAAACTAACCTAAAAAAGAAATAGAATCTGCGTGAAGAAATGTGATAATAAAGACACTTTGCAGAGAAGATGAGGCCTAAGCAGAATGAGGTCCCTAGAGGGTGAATTTAGTGATGATGGCCCTATGAGGACCTCATTCTGCAAATGACAGGCACATTGATTGTATATACCTCATCTATACAAACTCACATATTTACCAAGACAAGATGTTTTATTCACGAAGTTTACAGATATTGTTCCTGCTGTGGGAAAAGAGCAAATTGTCTGGAACAGTAAACTCCATATTATATTCCTCCCATGACTTGAGCTACCTGAAATTTTGCGAAATTTAGGGCCATGTTATAACTCAAAACTATCACCAAGTATTCATAGTAATAATTTTGATGCCCATGAAAAACGTAAGATTCCCTGGCACTAAACCTACAAAATAAGTCTGTTAAAGAATATAAGAAAAAATTATTAAAATGTAAAAAAATTGTAACAAATGATGAAAAAATGTTAGGCCAATGCATTCTCTTATATATGTGAGGTGACCTATGGTCGACTCGCATATATAAGAGAATACATTGGCACAGGGTATATGGGTTTATACAAACATCGGACTGAAAGGGTTAACCCTGACAGGAGCTTCCTGAAATTTTGCGAAACCCCTGTGTCATAGAAGAGCGCTCGTGCGGTAAATCATCAATCCCACTCGTGGTGTAAAGTTGGGTATTCAGAAAGACGTACGTGTGAATTATATATATATCTCTCTATGCAGGACTGTTGAAAAGTAAACATTAGTACGAGGTATGTGCCTAGAATTCCACCTAGAAATCTGTCTCAGAAAAATTCCTTGTGGTGGATCGAATTGACGTCAGAAAAGAAATAATTGCGCACCAATTTTCGGCGGACAGCCGGACACTATATACATAGTTGATGAAATATGCTTTCGGCTTCATGCCGGTGTCAGATTTATACTTTATTGGGATGTAAACATGTGTGAAGAACCTAATACAATGTGAATATCACAAGAAACTGATGTGTACATGTGTATATCATTCTCTCTACCTCGCGTTAGCGCTCTCGCTCTTTCTCTGTGCGCATGGAGATGTGATACCCAATACACACCGTAACCGCGTCCTTGGATGTCTTGAATCTCGACCTAAACGTCTGAACGCCGATAATGAAGACATGTCACATGCGCAACCACCAATGTCATCTCAGGATTACGTGACTTACGGCGGCTATCACGAGTTCAGATGCACCAACGTCGAATATTGCGTGTATCACTCCTCCATTATAACTCCCAAACGGCCATTAATACAAATAAACGAAAACCGAAGGAAACAAGTATAGAATACTCCAATCGACCCCCCCTCTCTCTCTCTCTCTCTCGCTCTGTCCTTCTATGGGCACATGCCACACTTAAACATCTACACTGTAACCGCGCCCTTGGCATATATTGCCTTGAATTTTGGTCTAAACGCTGATAATGAAGACATGCATCCACAATCACCGCCATGCCTGTCGCCTCGGGAGTCAGGATTACGTGTCAAATGGCAGCTATCACGAGTTCATGTGCACCGACTTGGTGATATCACGTGCAGACTTCAATGAAAGGCCAAACGGTCATTAATAGGTTTTTTCAACAAACACAAAAACAAAAAACCTGAATCATGTTTGATAAGTTATTCCCTGCCAGCACCCCATCTGTATAATTATACACGGTTGGAGGGTATCACCCCTTCCCCCTGAATCCTGAATACCAGTTAATTTTGGGGGGTGAATCCTGAATACCAGTTAATTTTGGGGGGTTAATCCTGAATACATGTTAAGAAATAATATGCGATAAATGACATACAAATTGACGCCGGTCGCGTTATGGGCATTATGAGGCTGTCATGAGGCTGTTATGATATGATTAATGATACTTTAGATGGCATGGTGGTCGAATATGCCCAAAAAGCTATTCTACCCACTCATTCATACAGATAACTAACACAAAAATATTATTTTGCGCCATCAAAACCTGCGTCCAAGATGTTTTGCTTGAACCTGAATACCAGTTAATTCGGGGGTATGAATCCCGCGTACGTATATGGTTCCGCCTGGTGCCCAATTGAAGAACCATATGGATCCGCCTGGTGCCAAATTGAAGAACCATATGGTTCCGCCTGGTACCAAATTGAAGAACCATATGTTTCCGCCTGGTACCCAATCGAAGAACCATATGGTTCCGCCTGGTGCCCAATTGAAGAACCATATGGTTCCGCCTGGTACCCAATTGAAGAACCATATGGTTCCGCCTGGTGCCCAATTGAAGAACCATATGGTTCCGCCTGGTGCCCAATTGAAGAACCATATGGTTCCGCCTGGTACCCAATTGAAGAACCATATGGTTCCGCCTGGTACCCAATTGAAGAACCATATGGTTCCGCCTGGTACCCAATTGAAGAACCATATGGTTCCGCCTGGTACCCAATTGAAGAACCATATGGTTCCGCCTGGTGCCCAATTGAAGAACCATATGGTTCCGCCTGGTACCCAATTGAAGAACCATATGGTTCCGCCTGGTACCCAATTGAAGAACCATATGGTTCCGCCTGGTACCCAATTGAAGAACCATATGGTTCCGCCTGGTGCCCAATTGAAGAACCATATGGTTCCGCCTGGTGCCCAATTGAAGAACCATATGGTTCCGCCTGGTGCCAAATTGAAGAACCATATGGTTCCGCCTGGTACCCAATTGAAGAACCATATGGTTCCGCCTGGTGCCCAATTGAAGAACCATATGGTTCCGCCTGGTGCACAATTGAAGAACCACATGTTCCGCCTGGTGCCCAATTGAAGAACCACATGTTCCGCCTGGTGCACAATTGAAGAACCAAATTTGATTATTCATTCAGAAAAGTGAAGCACCAAAATAAACACAATGAGGAACCAAATGATTATAGCCACCAGTTGATGCTTTATTTCCGTTCTAATGAAGAATCCAAGACGAATCAGGCGGTTACACAACAATCTTCGAGTATAGTCAAATGGACAATCAGACGATCTTTAAGTCAAGCATATCCCTGTCACTTTCCTGACATAGTCAAAATAATTTCTCTGACCGAATCGTTCTTGACTGAACCCTGACAGAGTAACAAATCACTCTGATCGAACCGTTGTTGACTGCCCGTGACATAGTCACACATCACTTTGATCGAATCGATTGACTGCTCTTGACATAATCACAAATCACTCTGATCGAATCGTTGTTGACTGCTCATTGATTCTCCCTTTAGTTAACTGCCATTGGCCCGAATTAATGTCGAGCGAAATTGTGTCAAAACATTCTGCGCATTGATCCGCGGTATAAATAGAACGCTAATCATATTTCTATTCTCATATAATTCGCAAGGAATAAGAGTTAGTGCCCTTTGCTCCGATGTCAGTATTTTCTGGCTGGGAAGGCCAGGAACTGGGTCACAATCGTATTCAAGGCCTGGAATAGACTGTTCGTATAGAGATGATAATATAGCATCTCGTTTTGACAAGGTTCTCGTTAACGGGGGGGGGGCGCTTTTCTACATTACTGGGACCAATCACTGAGGGATTCCTTCGTCCACACGTGATGTGTGTAATTACCGCCACCGAATTTTGGGACTATTAAATCTGCAGACGTACGTGCGACTGAGCACGTCGACTTTTATTGTGGACGTTAGCTGCAGAACAATATGTTGCCCACTGTCGCAATATCCTTGGTAAAATGGCTGTTTATTAGATCATGTCATGATATAAAGTTATTATACAATGTTGTGTACAGTGTGTGTTTTTCTTGTAAGAGTCAAGGTTGTGTCGAGTCCAGTGTCACTTTTCACCAAACCTGGACGAGTACAAGAAAAACACATACTGTACACAACATTGTATAATGAAATTTTTATTATCCATCTATATGTTTATCCAATTTTGGGAATAAAACTTTTGTGGTTATTTTTGGTATTAATCGGCACTCAATTCTCTATAAAAGCCTGTATTTGATCATCAGAAAGGATGATTTGAACAGTAAACACGGAATTGGAAACAAAACTCAACGCGGAAGTGAAACGTCTGCTAAATGCACCACAGTATTGCGCGTGCATCACAATTTCACCGATTCATTTCGCACCAGAGTTAATTTGTGACGTCACCGAGTTCCGATAAAAAAGTCACATTGAACACTCGGGAGTCCAATGTGACTTTTCCGGACTATCACGTGACGGCTTTTGCCAAATCAGAAATAGTGTTAGTTAAGGGATGGATAATAATATCTGCTCTAGCTACGCCAGTAGAGATCATATTCCACCAGTAAAAATATGTGAACGTTTTGATGTTCTGACCAATTCTGACAGGGAACTTTATAACATTGAACAAGGCAGATAATATATTTCTTTGTTAATGCTTGTTCCTCAATGATCTGATTAACATTATGGGGTTTCACTTCGATGGTAGTGTTTTAAAACAACCATCCACCACGCCGATAGTACTATCCCATTGCTGTTTTAAAACACATACCAAAAATGGTGTCCCTTTGACAGTAGTGTCGCAACGCTGTTTTAAAACACCCACCCACCACGGTGCCCTTCGGCAGTAGTGTCGCAATGCCGTTTTAAAATACACATCCAGCACGGTGCCCCTTCGGCAGTATTGTCACAGCGCCGTTTAAAAAAAAACACCCACCCACCACGGTGTCCCATTGTCATTGTTGTCGCAACGTTGTTTTAAAACACCCACCATACACGGTGTATTTTTGACAGTAGTGTATCTACTATGTTTTATCCGCCAGCCCCACGGAGTCCATTTGACAGTAGTGTCGCAACGCTATTTTTAAAACGCCCACCATACACCCTTTCCATTTAACTTTTGTGTCGCCACGCTGTTTTAAAACACCCACACACCACAGTGTCCCATTTAGAAAGCTGTTCCAAAACACCCACCATGGTGTCCCTGTGAGTGCAGTGTTTCAACGCTGTTTTAAAACACCCACACACCGCGGTGTCCCATTGACAGTAATGTCGCAAAAACGCTGTTTTAAAGCCCACCCAACACGGTCTTCCCTTGACAGTAGTGTCACGACGCTGTTTTAAAACATCCACCCAAAACGGTGTCCCTTTGACTGTTGTGTCACAACGCTGTTATAAAACATCCACCCACCGCGGTATCCCCTTCCGCAAAAAACCTGTGTCGATATGGTGTGATGTCTAAACCACGTGTCGGCAAATTCCAGTTAACTGAAAGAGAAAATAGAAGTCCAATGCCCCAGAAGCTCCCAAAATACCCTTGATCTGTTAGAGAAAATA
The DNA here is from genome assembly GCA_032622095.1 of Siphonodentalium dalli. NCBI lineage: Eukaryota > Metazoa > Mollusca > Scaphopoda > Gadilida > Siphonodentaliidae > Siphonodentalium > Siphonodentalium dalli. Next base: position 197,866,478 of record CP136063.1, read on the forward strand.
TATAATAAAAGTCTGATAGCACAGAAGCTCTCAAAATACTGTTCTCAATATAAGCTATAAACAAACCAGGAAAATGACAATCGTAAAAATCATACTTGTTCTTAAAATCACCAGGACTCACCAACATCATATAATTAAAACAGGACCGCTTAACCGGGGATGATATCACGGGAATGGAAGCGTAGCGAGCAATGTACAGACGCACACTGGCGTCAATGGTGCTATTTTAAACAGAAATACAATTCCAGGAATATAGAAGATTGAATATTTATAATTTCACAGGCAATTGTTTCGATGTTCTCATCACTAACTCACACAATAAATTGCTACACATTACATAGTTTGATACCTCACTCAGTATGCCACCGATGCATTCTCCACATTCGACCTCTTATTGATCTCAATCATATCTGGCGCCTGCCTGAATATTTTGAATATCCCATGCGCACATTTTCAGGCATTGTGGTATTGGTATTCACTGTTTTCTTCGGAGTGTATCACTATGAGCAAGCAGATCCGATATGAGCAGACGACATGAAATATATTAGCAGACGACATGAGATATATCATGGCGGTTACAATAAGTCAACGGGGAATATAATATGGCGGCCACAAAGAATAATTATGGGAAGCGGCGCCAAATATGTTGTCTGCATATTATCAAACCGGATACTAAATATCACATATAAAGGCTAACGATCTGATGGACACGTTACTAAATATATCTTAAGGACGCAGTTCGTGTGATCACGTCGCTACATATATCTACGGATAAATATCTTGTGGTCAAGTGACTGTTGGCAACGGACAGTTTTATCAAAAATAAGAGATCGGCATGTTGTCACTTTTTGCTTTTATCAGACTTGCAAGAACATAATTTTGACCTTGAAATGTACCCTGTTTTGCAATCGAAGACACGACTTCCTTCATATCGCCACTTAAGGATGAGGTCAAGTGACCAATTTTTAATGGGCAATTCCATGCAAATCTCCGCAGCAAAAGTTACAGAGTTGCAAATATTTCTGGGTGTGACTTTGTACGGTATTGAAAACAATAAACATTTATCTGGCGGATCGGCTTGGAATTTGTTCCTTTAGAATGTTTTTTTTATTGATTTTTCAAAACTAGGTCAAGTGTTGCATTTCCAGAAAAAAATTCTCAAAAATAAATTTTAGCAAAAATTTGCCTATTTGCCAAACCCAGCCTCCAGTTAAATGTTATGTCTGTTTAATGATATGGCTGCTTTAGTTCCCAGAGAATTGCTTCATATATAAATTTTGCTGGGGAGATTTGAATGGAAATCCCCATTCAAAATTGGTCACTTGACCTCCTCCTTAATAAGAATGTCACACGTACATGTATCACTCAAACGAATGAAGATTAATATCTGCATATTTCCAGGAACTATTTTCTGTGGCGCAGTTCGTCACATAATTGGACGAATTGCCGTATATTCAATCACACTCGGCCTATACATGAGGAGGAAATCCATTCGATCGCCTATTTTAGATTTAATGCGTGACTGAAACCAGACCATGCAGACGTGAGGATATAATGTTTGTGAATAACAGAGTAGAAGCAAACGTGACTGAGAAAGCGCTTCCGGTGTTACTCGATAAAGCGCGTGCCACGTGCGGAGAATACGAAATGTTAAACCGGATCAAGGCGACTCAGGCGTCGTTTGTCATTCATAAATCCAGCACGACTTCGAGACGATGTCCAGGGACGCCCATCGCACATGGGGGCGGGATAGAGACAAACATTTCAACAATTAGCAATATCATGACTGAATCAACAGCAGTTGTCATGCAGACCTAAATAAGTTAGGATTGTTATGAACGCCTCAAAGCGCCGATAGATAGAATAATGTACTGGAGAGTGTGCTCCGCAGAGTGTGTGAGGGTGTGTGTGTGAGGGTGTGTGTGAGGGAGTGTGTGTGTGTGAGGTGGTGTTTGTGTGTGTGTTTGGGGAGTGGTTTCGTATGTTTATACTGTACCGGAAATCCTCTTTAAATAAGTTTAGATTGTTATGATAGTTTGAAGACATATTATATTGACGGCAAACTACAGTGTAAAATGTCAAAGTAACCGCGATGCTCTTTTCTGGTTGCTTGGATAATTTCTCCCGTACCATCTTTTGGCGGATGTTTTGTATTATATTGGTTTCTCATGCACGATGATGAACACGTCAACGCACCGGGGCGTCATAGAATCAGTGTCAAGCACCGGAGCGTCATATAGTCAGTGTCAAGCACCTTAGCGTCATAGAGTCAGTGTCAAGCACCGGAGCGTCATAGAGTCAGTGTCAAGCACCGGAACGTCATATAGTCAGTGTCAAGCACCGTATCGTCATAGAGTCAGTGTCAAACACCGGAGCGTCATAGAGTCAGTGTCTAGTCTAGGTTTGTTTGAGTCAGTGTCTATTCTAGGTTTGTTTGAGTCTGGGTGGGATATTGTTTGTCCCGGTGAATTTTTTCTACCTTGTTACTTATTTTGTTCGGTGCCCCGACGGGATATCGCTTGAGTCTCGGTTGATATCGTTTGAGTCTCGGTTGATATTGTTTGAGTCTCAGTGGCATGTCGTTTGAGTGTCGGTTGGATATCGTTTGGGTCTCGATGGGATATCGTTTGAGTGTCGGTTGGATATCGTTTGGGTCTCGATGGGATATCGTTTGAGTCTCGATGGGATATCGTTTGAGTCTCGATGGGATATCGTTTGAGTGCTTCTCAGATATTGATGAGGCCAGATTGTTAGAAACAAAGCGTCCAATAGCGCACCCAACCACCGGAAAACAAATCTGCTGCCTCGGGGATAATACAATAGCACACCCAACTACCGGAAAAGCAAACCTGTTGCCTCGGAGCCGCTATTGATTGAAGAAGATTGTTACGGTGCAGCGGAGACAGCGGAGACACGCGATCGTAATTTACTCCTCGGCAGATTGCGAATTTCACACAAGTCACGAAACGCAACCGAGCGTAAATTCGGGCTAATCAGCGGAAGGATAATAAAAAAAAACACCGGGATGCCTGCGATGGGGATGTTGGTTTTAAGTTCGTAATTATCATTTTGAGGTCGCTTGAAAGTGGGACAAAACACGAATGCTTCAAAATAAATAATGATGCATGTATACCACTAATGTATCACTAATGTTGTACAAATCTTTAGGCCATTTTAGTGTTGTGGCTATTTTCAGTTGTGGATACTTGTGACGTAATGGGTCCGCTAGTGAGTGGAAGTAACCTTTCAGTTCAGGACAACCACAATTTTAATTCAGTTTAGAAACGAAACGCTTAGAGCGGAATAAAATAGTATGGCTGACGAATGGCACGACGAGTAATTCAGCCAAGAATATATAGTTTGATACTGTTCTGATTTTACAAATATTCATAACCACACCTGTTTAACCTGGTTAACCTGTAGCGATCCCCGCACATCGGTGAGGAGACGACACTCAGCAATATATTATTCTGTTTGTTGGGGATCACTATACGGTATGTATATATATATCTACCGACAAAGTGCGACCATTCGTCACCCTGTTGCTTAAACATATAAAACTTTCGTCATCAGCGCGACCGAATTCGATATACATATATACACACCCATGGTCAAGTGGTCCTGGTTAACATGTATCGAGCCACGGAAACCGGTGAGAAGATTACACCCAGCAGTACATTCATCTGTTTGTTTGGGGATCACTATGGGGAATATATACCCCTGGTTAAGTGGGGTTGCTAATTTGCTATGATGCTGGTGGGTCCTGTTGAATTTCTATGATGCTCTTAGGATAAACTGATGCTGTTAGGAAACAGTAACCGTTATTTTTTTCTAAAGTTGTCATAATTTCGCGGTGTTTGTATAATCTGAACATATCCAGGAAAAGCAAACCCATTATATGTGTCAAACCAAAAACATATATATTGCGTAGTGTTTTAATACTGGTTGTATTAGTTGTTAAAATCGACTATAAACAAGATGGCTATTCACGTCGCTTTGCATGCTCCAGCGCAGCCATTATTAAAGTTTAAAAATCTATATTCGATGTTCTTGAATGTTTCATACAGATTGCAGAGTTTTTCTCAAATTCTCTGATTTGCAAAACACCGCAAAAATGACGTCAGAAAAATAACGGTACTTTTTCGTAACGGCATCAGTTTACCCTATCAACATCATATCAATTTAGCAAGACACACCAACATCATAGGAAATTAGCAATACCACTTGATAACATAGGATTTGAGAATTTGCGACGATATGTGGCAGCCATCATGGTTGAAAGCTGCCAACAATATAGTAATAAGAGGCACTATAGGTAAGTGAATGTCTGACACTTGCTAGGGCGGCTGAGCACCACTCCCAGAACACTAGAATGACAGAAACGAAGTCTGAGTAATACACTGCCAGGTTGACCAGAGGCATTTTTGTTAGTCAACAGAGGTTTTAGTAAGAAAGAAAAACGGCTTAAAACACGTTCGTCATTATAAGTTTACCCATATAATATCGGTGGTGCAAAAATGTAATCAATGTCAAGAACAAGAGGAGAATGTCTGCAAAGCATATACAAGAAGGGGGAGTATAATAGGGTAAGGGACCCAATCACATGCAGATACTGTGTTCCTCGTGTTCTGGCAACATTTAGTGCCAGAGAGCAAGGTCCCGGAGGGGCTTACAACACATTTGAAAAGATATTTGGAACGTACAGGCCGAACGAATCAAAGAAACCTAAAAAATTTATATTTAAGCAAAAAGACTTTAAAAATATAGAAATTTAAAGACCGAAGAAATAAAACTAAAACTATCATTATCAGTTGCAAGTCGGTGACCCGTGCCATACTATACATATTAACTCAACTATTTTCGGTCTTTATGTGGCAGCCAGCATGGTCGAAAATTTCCAACAATTATAGTAAACAATAGTCATTATTGTGACACTTGTGACCAAAGTGGGCGGTTGCAGTGCGTAGGATATTTTCCAGAGTTGATCATTTGATGTCGTCCAATGGGGAACTGTGTTAGAGTTGAAGAGTGTCGCTCCATCAAATTAGGGGCGTGGTCAGATGGTCTCCACCCAATCACGACGAAGTCCCTCAAATCTAAATTTAATGATGCCACTCGGTCATGTTACGTAAACTATGTAACCAGCGTCCACGAGATGGACAGCGAAGAATAGAGCGAGGAATGTCATCATTTAATAAATGGATGTAAATTGCGTTGCGCCCATGGAGTATGGATGTTGATTTTGTTGCGCCCATGGAGTATGTTTGTTGATTTTGTTGCTTACATGGAGTATGGATGTTGATTTTGATGCGTACATGGAGTATGGAGGTAGATTTTGTTGCGTCCATGAGGTATGGATGCAAGTTAGGTTGACATTTTGTGTGGGGTCTTATATTTACAGGTGCTTGCAGCTTAAAGGACCGTTTACCGCCAGTTTTGAAGGCTATTTTGGTTGCAACCATAAAATTTGAAAACAAATTTGGGCCTGCGCGCGGCGACGTCACATGACGTGATTCAACAACCAACGTCCTCCATGCAAGTTCCTCAGTGCGATCGGTGTAATCGGGAAACTGTACCTCAAACTTTCCAACCTGACACCCATAAGGTTAAAAGTTTCCAAATTTCCAACTGATTTCCATTTCAGACCAAACTTTTGAAAGATATGCTACTATATATATAGGTCTAAACATAGCAAATGTCGCTATAATTACTTGTTGCAATATCAAACAATAAGACCAATTTAAACATATATGTGGTGTAAAATTTCCAACAATGTTGTGTCAAGCATGAACTATTGAACATTTTGACAAAAACTGGGGGGGGGGGGTGAGACACCCTCTCGTGTCGACACGTCCCTACAAAGAACAAATCGCCTCACGGTAAAATCAGAAACTCTGTGCGCACGATTGTTATTTGCGAATTGATTGCGTCACGAATGCACTTCGATAAAATGCATTTCCTGGAAAAAACTACATGGGATCTGTAGGGAAGCACTATAACTCGATAATTAAGAGAGAATAGATCACCTCGCGGGTTAACTATAGAAGCACTATAACTTGATAATGAACAGAGAATAGATCACCTCGCGGGTTAACTAGAAGATGCGGGTACCACAGTTTGCAGAAATCTAATTATCGTACGAGAGAGGCTTTCATGAGGACGGAGGAAGACCTTAGAGCCATCCTTGCGTCAGATTCGAGTAATACGGTATAAGGTAATAGGAGCAACGTTTCATACCACACACAATTATATAACTGGCGCTTTGACGTGGTTGCGGCTGACGCTGCGAAACGCATCCGATAAAAATAATTGAGACCGGTTGCGTTTAACTGCGTCAAAGGCACGATGGAAGGCCCAAGCAGCATCACAACTATATATACACCAATATGGCTGGGTGAAGTGGAAGAAATTAGACGAGTTCGACCCGGAGTCCTTCTCAATGTAACTTCTGCTTTCCACAAATGATAGCCGGCAAATAACAGCTAGTCACAAGCTAGCCAGCACACACAGTAAAGGCTGAGAGCAAAGTTTATGTGGGATCTAACCAGCGGTGTATGAAGATCTATTTCTCTCTTGACCGGATATAGATCGAATCCCGCAGTTACCTGACTATCGTCTAGCCCTTTTGGTGATTATATACGATATACGTAGCCCAAACACAACGTTGGTCGTAGCCTTGTGAAAGGGATAGTAGCGCGGCATTTTTACCGCTGCACGTCTGCGAAAGAGGATTTACAGTAACAAGTTCCAATATGAGTGTGGTCGTTATTTATCACACACACCGAACATCTATTGCATCAACGCAATAGTGAGCTTATTCAGAGCTCTTCCGAACAATATAATTATGTTGTGATTTAAAAACAATTAAGATTTGCGGCATGTGTCTCCATGGAGAATACGTGTCTCATATGACACTCATGTTGCGACCAGTTGAAGTATTACCACAAAACATGCAAGCGATGCATCTGCTGAGTACGATAGTCGGGTTGTACTAAAGTTCACTCTATCGAGCGCGCTACACTGGTCCGCCACTGCATGGGGTGTAATAAAGTTAATTCCTGTGAAAAATATCAAATATTCAACAACTCACTTTGATTCGATATCGATTGAGCCCATTGACGTAATATGTTTTATGAAATAAATAACATCTCGGGCGATTGATAGCTGTGGGACCACTGAACGTCTATATATATACCCCCGATAGGTGTTAAATAGAAACCTATTAGCTTAGCTTTGATAAGAACTGGTTGATTATCGCAAATGTTGTCTCTCTTAATCATCGAGAAACTTATATCGGATGATAGCGATGATTGAAATGACATTTCATGTTAGTGATCCTCAGTATACGCGTTCTATAAAGACACTATGTTGAGACACATGCATTTGACAGGTGCACTCCGACGAGTGAATAACATACAGGGCGTTGATCCCCAGTAGCGACATGTTCACCCCCTCCAATCCCCCATGTAACCCCCTTCAATCCCCAGGGCTGTTTATAAAGGGACGCGATATCAATAAAAAGTGGGATGCCAACAGAGGAATAACTACCTACCAAGCATTATTTGATTATATGATAGCATGATCGTTATATAATGCAGCTAATACACTGTAATTGTTTTTCTTATTAGCCGTTAATTATGACATAATTAAGACGACGTGTGATCCAGATGTTAGCTCGTTAATTATATAATGCAATCCAATGGTAGCACAGGGCTGTAACCAAACTCTTAAAGGGGTACTGTACACTAAATCCGCCCATTTATGGGACCTTCTCCTTTTATACGCAACAGAAAGTATGCAACAAATGGATGAACTTGAGCTATGGATTAGTGCAAAATACACTTGTGTGCTCTACGAACGATGCAAAAATATCTTTGCTGATGAAGTATTTATAGATATAAATGCATGCACGCTGTTAGTTGTAACTAATACCATAGTTATGCTCCCCTGCCATCGTCAAAAGATTGCCGTAAATTGTAAAATCTGAGACCAATTTCCAAAATTCACGGTATAAAACTGTGACAAAATCAGACACAAACATTGTGTGATAATTGGCATCAATGTTCGATATAGGGCCTAATATAATAAATAATGAATGTCTTGTCGTTGACTATTCCAAGATAGTGGTCCTCGGGGGGGGGGGGATAGTCCACTCGCATGCGGCTCGTGGACTATTCCTCCTCTCGGATCATCATGTTGGCATAGTCAACTCCAAGCCATTCTGTATCTATATACTATACTGGTCAGTACTTACGGTCACAAAATTAAGAACACATTGCCGACATGGGGACTATTCAGACTCCGATAGACCCGCAATTAAATGGTTAACTTGTATATTTATACCCGATTAAGCTATATATTTCCAGGCGTTGATATACCCGAAATTACCATATAAGGCCAAACTACCGGACTGAGAGAGATTACTTGCCACAGACTCTTTCGTATAGTCACAAACAATCACCCCTAGCGTTGTGGTACAGCAATATAGATATAGATTTAACCACCCCGCGCTTCTCGTCCCTGATTTCATATATGGGAAGCGATATGGATGCCAAGAGAGGAATAATTACGTGTCTATATTATTATCCGAAGAGCTTTAGCTCACTGGTTAATTCACTCCGATTCGTCCGACATCTGAACAATAGCAAAGATACAGCAGATATAAATACCCGTTCAGTTTGACAGGGCAATTTGTATGGAGTCATCGATTATTTCGCGCTAAAACGTGGTTCCGTTATGTTATCTCAGCACGCCGTTTCCAGAATAATAGACTCGTTCGTGGATGCATGACTGGTCGTTACGTCATCTGCGTGACGTCGTTGGTGACGTCGGAAGAGCGATTATTTTACCGGCTGCGAGATGCTACCTAATTTGCCTGCTCCAGATCGAATTATTGGGAATTACAATCATAACAATTGAGATATCGCCACGCCAAGTCAGTGTGCAAGACAAACAGTTCCCATCGAGTGAACACGCAACGTATCGTGTAAACGCTGTATACACACTTTCGATTTAGACCAATGAGAACACATACGTACTCTTATCTGCATGTAATGGATGGACCAAATTATATAATGCTATGTAGTTTTATCTGCATGTATTGGATCAGTCTATGTAAACATACACTCAGATTCATACTGATACTGAGTCTATTGCATTCCCATCAACTTTTCATTTCTGATCGGTTGTGGGCTTCCCCCAAATTACGTCACACGGCACTAAATATAAATCTGAAATTAGTTGTGATTGACAGGCGTAAACATGGTCACGTGCCAGTGCCGTCATGACCGCTTCAACCCTGTGAAGCCGATTCTAAGAATCGGAATTAATAGTTGCAGGGTTTGTGACTTTTCGTTCGGTGGTTGTTTTATTCGCGGTTACGGTTACATTTGGAAGTCGTTTCAAAAATGCGACGTGTTTTCGCGGTTACGGTTACAAATGATTGGCAGAGAATAACTCCAACTAGAAAAATGAAAATATTTCACCTATCCTTGTTAAAAACGGGTTACAAAGTTACATTTGGAAGTCGTTTAAAAAATGCGACGTGTATTCGCGGTTACGGTTACAAATGATTGGCAGAGAATAACTCCAACTAGAAAAATGAAAATATTTCATCTATCCTTGTTAAAAACGGGTTACAAAGTTACATTTGGAAGTCGTTTCAAAAATGCGACGTGTATTCGCGGTTACGGTTACAAATGATTGGCAGAGAATAACTCCAACTAGAAAAATGAAAATATTTCACATATCCTTGTTAAAAACGGGTTACAAAGTTACATTTGCAAGTCGTTTCAAAAATGCGACGTGTTTTCGCGGTTACGGTTACAAATGATAAGCAGAGAATAACTCCAACTAGAAAAATGAAAATATTTCACCTATCTTTGTTTAAAAAGGGTTACAAAGTTACATTTGCAAGTCGTTTCAAAAATGCGACGTGTTTTCGCGGTTACGGTTACATTTGCAAGTCGTTTCAAAAATGCGACGTGTTTTCGCGGTTACGGTTACAAATGGTTGGCAGAGAATAACTCCAACTAGAAAAATGAAAATATTTCACCTGTCCTTGTTTAAAACTGGTTACAAAGTTACATTTGCAAGTCGTTTCAAAAATGCGACGTGTTTTCGCGGTTACGGTTACATTTGCAAGTCGTTTCAAAAATGCGACGTGTTTTCGCGGTTACGGTTACAAATGGTTGGCAGAGAATAACTCCAACTAGAAAAATGAAAATATTTCACCTGTCCTTGTTTAAAACGGGTTACAAAGTTACATTTGGAAGTCGTTTCATAAATGCGACGTGTTTTCGAGGTTACGGTTACATTTGGAAGTCGTTTCAAAAATGCGACGTGTTTTCGCGGTTACGGTTACAAATGATTGGCAGAGAATAACTCCAACTAGAAAAATGAAAATATTTCACCTATCCATGTTAAAAACGGGTTACAATGTTACATTTGGAAGTCGTTTCAAAAATGCGACGTGTATTCGCGGTTACGGTTACAAATGATTGGCAGAGAATAACTCCAACTAGAAAAATGAAAATATTTCATCTATCCTTGTTAAAAACGGGTTACAAAGTTACATTTGGAAGTCGTTTCAAAAATGCGACGTGTATTCGCGGTGACGGTTACAAATGATTGGCAGAGAATAACTCCAACTAGAAAAATGAAAATATTTCACCTATCCTTGTTAAAAACGGGTTACAAAGTTACATTTGCAAGTCGTTTCAAAAATGCGACGTGTTTTCGCGTTAACGGTTACAAATGATAAGCAGAGAATAACTCCAACTAGAAAAATGAAAATATTTCACCTATCCTTGTTTAAAAAGGGTTACAAAGTTACATTTGCAAGTCGTTTCAAATATGCGACGTGTTTTCGCGGTAACGGTTACAAATGATTAGCAGAGAACAACTCCAACTAGAAAAATGAAAATATTTCACCCATCCTTGTTAAAAAAGGGTTACAAAGTTACATTTGAAAGTCGTTTCAAAAATGCGACGTGTTTTCGCGGTTACGGTTACAAATGATTGGCAGAGAATAACTCCAACTAGAAAAATGAAAATATTTCACCTATCCTTGTTAAAAAAGGGTTACAAAGTTACATTTGCAAGTCGTTTCAAAAATGCGACGTGTTTTCGCGGTTACGGTTACAAATGATTAGCAGAGAATAACTCCAACTAGAAAAATGAAAATATTTCACCTGTCCTCGTTTAAAACGGGTTACAAAGTTACATTTGGCGATGCATAAAATTATGCGAAATTTCTAATCTGTACGGAAATGTTACATATTTATTTAGACATTCAGCGCATAAGAAGCCAAATAATGTATGTGATAGGGTTGCATGCTTCCGAATTTATTGTCGTTACTGTTGATACGTCACTTCGGTACGAAATAAGTACATTACGTTTTAATACGCTCCCACCGGAAGATTACTTATTTCAAAGCGTCCGCAGATTCCATTGTTGTGCTATCAGATTTTAAACATTCACAATGGCCAAACGGGGAACTTTCGACATAACTGGCAATAAAACAAAGACGGAAACAGCCTGCTCAAGTTGTCAATCCATATTCCACGGAACAGTTTTTCGACGCCGTCGAATAAGCTCGAGAAAAGCTTAAAGATGCTGATCTCCGTTGTTTGAGTGGGGACGATATTTACATCTGTCTGGCGATAATATACGGATTCAACAGGACACAATTGCTTACTTCCGTCATATCCCACGTCCCGATTTCATTCACACGCAGGAAAATGTTTATTTTGAATATTTTGGGGTGCAGTGAAGATACAACTCTCAGATCATTTAGTGAGTCGGAAATCAGAACTTTTATAACACTGATCGACAGATCACCACCAGCCAAACATGTCAACATAATGGACTTGTTGTGGTGTGCTACAGAGAAGCATGGGTGTGCCAATACCCTTTTCATGATGCCAGATATTGGTGAGTGCATTGAGTGTGGGAGCATTTCACTCATTGCAAAGGGTGAACTCACCCACGGAACATTGTTCTGTCTGAAAAATGGTCAGCTACCTTTTCAGAAAGCAAGGCTCCAGTGCAGAGATTGCTCTACTGTGTATTCAACACATTCCTACCATATTCAAGGCAAGGGAGACAGAATTTACAAAACTCCTGTTTGTTCCCATCAGCAGGGTTCGACACATGCTCTTTTTACGGAGGAATTTTTCCAATTCCTTTGCGAATCAAGGTTAGTTTAACTCATGTTTATTACTATTACTAATCTACTAGCCTCTTGGCAATCTCATATGAATACAATAGTATTCGGCTGCATACAAAGTCGACCACATAATGAAGTTGGCCCCCAAAGAAGTCGGCCCCATAAATAAACAGGCCGGTACATGTAGTTTAAAATTATTATTTATTGATATAATCTATAAATGACAATAATATAATACATAACAATACCGGTATGGCCAGGTAGTCCTTTCTTCTGTGTGTCGGGGGGGGGGGACTATGTCTAGAAGAGAGATATCATCATTGCCGGTAAACCTACATGTATATAGAATTACCTGTCAACTCCTCTTTCGGGTATTACAGACCTGTAGGCAGGGTCCAGGTATCGACTGTGGCGGTACTTTGGTGGGCTAGTGGGCTACTCTAACCTACAGTCGGGTTCTTTAATGTGCACATAGTCACCCATGTACACAGGTCAGCTATTTATGTCGGCTCCCGATTGGACAGCGTACCGCACTCGCGACAACATACCTGGACATGATGTCGCCTTGAAGGGAAGTCAGTTTTTTTATTCGGATATATAAAATTGTGTTATTACGAATGAGACTTTTCAGTTATACAACGTGGTAATCTGACCAAGTTTGGATTTTTGTCAGAATACCCTACCGGAATCCCCAGACTTTTAGCATGAGATACCAGTACGCTATCCACTCGGCCACTGATTTCCCTTACATGTATACGGATACTGTTCAAACAGTTGCACAAAGGGCTCTCTGGTGAATTTCAATGTGGCAACAAAGTACCCTTCGGGGTCAAAATATGCATACCTGATGTGATTAATTAAAAAACAATTACTGCCCTGTACCATAACTCAGTGCTTATTCGGTTCTGTAAAGATAATAATGTTTGTGTCGGCATAAAGAATATACCGTACAGTATGTACGTAAATATTTTACCTACTAGTAATTAATTGATATTTTAACAAAACAATTGACAGACATGCACCATTGTCAAATATGAGAATTCAATTAGCACACCGTCAGATAAAATGCACTGCTCTGTATTGTAAATGAAAGCCAACCAGCGGCCGGGATATTTAGTGTGAGATCTCGGCATAAAATAAATATCAGAATCAGACCAAATACATGTTTTTGCATAATCACATTTGCACCCCATGCACCTCAGTGCTCTGGCCTAATATCCTATATATTCATAAACCATGGTTCTATATGATATTCCGGGTATGAGACTCTTCAGATATTTTTATCTGAAAAATTGCATAAATTCTAATATCTAGCGGTATAACTCCAGACAAAAGCACATGGCTACGGACAAGAGACCAGGAAACACCTGGCTGTCCATGGTTGTTCGGCCCGGGGTGAAAAAAGTACAAGAAAATCTGTAATCCTAGCATCTAGACTGGCCTCAAATGAAGCGTTCCTATTGTGTTGGAAATTTCAATTGGGGGAGGGTCCGGGAGGGTTTTTTTTTTTGGGGATTTACAGCTGGGAGTTACCGTTAAAATCTCGAGAATAACGGGGTGTTATATGAGGCTGACAAGTCCATTTAATGACAAAATTACAATTAGCCAATTAGGCTGGTTCAACAACACATGTGGCGGCTCACGTCGGTTTCCTTTGCGGCACAACCACATATACCCCCCCCCCCCCTCCGCACGGCCTCCGGTCACCCGATCGGCCAGTCCACCTCTGGTTATGATAGCAGTCTATTAGCGATCATCACACTAAGAGTTGAGAAAATAATATGACCACACGTACATGTATATGCCATAAAACTAAACAGTCGGGTCACCTTCTAATATATATATATATATATATATATATATATATATATTCCACCATATTACGGAACAGCTTTTGCCTATAGGAGTGTCCACCAAGTGATAGATAGTCTCAGATTCACCCAAAACGTCCCCCGTTATTTACCCCAGAATGCATCATAATTCACAACTAAGAGATAGAGTTATTCCCAATCAATTGAGAATGACAAATTAGCAGTACAGACCAGATCGAAATTAAGCACAACATACACGCCGGTACCTTGACAAAAACAACATGTTCACAGTTTATTCGACCAGATATGTTGATAATGCAATATTTCGGAGCTCCCTCTTTCAAATGGTATATAATATGGAATATGTTGTACATAACGTGATCTGGCGATTCGAAATTAAATGGGCATTTAAAATTGAATTAAATATATCTGGAAAGCCAATATTTTAATTTAGTGCAATAACTGTTTTCTTAGTAAAATGGATCTTGTTTTATTGAACAAAACCTTTTTTTCTAGAAAACAAATACATGTCGTTTTTAAAGAAGTGTGAATGTATTTTCCTAACTGTGACCGGCTGGTTTGTCGCAATATGGCCTTTTTCAGCATGAACTTGGTGACCTCAGCTTCACCTTAATCCGGTCCATCCGCGAGCTGATTTGCATATCGATAACGTATTAATTTACGATATAGGCAGAATTGTCCTGTCGCAATACTATTACAGCGACATGTCTATTAATTGGGCTCCCGCGCTGTGATACCATAGATGACGATTATCTTCAATTGAGTCCATGTCTTTTCAGACAGCTCTCTGTCTTGGAAACTAATATCACGCACTCATCCGGGTCTAAATATAGTATAACTCAATTATGGAACGTCACGAGAAATGGGATGACAAAGCAATATGTGGAGGCAGCTGACAGTCGGGGACGAGCTATGCACACGGCAATAGGTGGAGGGAGCTGGTAGCCGGGACGAGCTATGAACAAATGAGGGAGGGAGGGTCAATTTCTTAATGCGATGACTCGATAAGACCGCCACTACCAACGACTTGATAATACCGCCGCCAACAACGACTTGATCAGACCGCCGCTACCAACGACTTGATAAGACCGCCGCTACCAACGACGAGTTAAGACCGCCGCTACCATGATTACGTACTCTATACTTAGTATTAACGGTCATTGTGAAAAAAAGTTGTTAATCACCACTGAAGGTATAAAAGAACGATATAGGTATAAATGTTTGCCATACGTTATGGACGGAAAAGTGATATACCTACAGTAGGGACTACAAATTGCCTTGTTACGGTGACAACGTGGGAAAATATAGTTCCAAGTTGACACGTTAGTAAACAAAACGTTATTTATAGTTTCATAAATCTGTGATATTATGTGACATCTGTGATTATTATCTGGCCAAAACAATTTATCATTAATTTCAATTGCTTTTCAAAACACTTTCACAATTCCCTCAGGTGTCATATCCCTTCGCTAGGCAACATGCAGTATACTAATGTATAACATATACTATACGCGAACAGAGCTACATGTATAATATACACTAGTTGATGTGCCCGACTTCGTCCGGGCTATTTAAGTACTAGGAGAAAGAGAACAAAACCTATTGTTCGATCGGTCCAGAAATATTCCTATATGAGCATATATGGGCGAGGTCAAGGTCAATGACACGGTCGCACGTGAATTTGGACCGGCCAATATTGTTCCCGGGATCAAAGTAGGCATACATACCAAATTTGAGGCGGATCGGTCGAGGTCCAGAAATATGACAAAATGAGCGATTATGAGCGAGGTCAAGGACACGGTCGCACGTGAAATTGGACCCGCCCATATTGTTCCCGGCATCAAAGTAGACCTACATACTAAATTTGAGTCGGATTTGTCGAGGACATGCCTATATGAGCGTATATGAGCGAGGTCAAGGTCAAGGACACGATCGCACGTGAAATTGGTCCATATTGTTCCCGGGATCAAAGTAGTTCTACATACCAAATTTGAGTCAGATCGGTCGAGCAGTTTTAGAGTCTATAAGACACATACACACTTACATACAAACAGAAGTTCAAAAATATATAATAGACTATGAGCGAACAGAGTTACATGTATAAAATATACAATAAGCGAACAATGTCCATAAGACACATACATATATACATAAAATCATACATACAGATAGAAGTTCCAAAAATATCATAGATGAAAGTGTCAATGACACTGTAGCTCAACTTAGGTAGGGGAATAATTTAATGGTTGACAGTAAATGGAGGAATAGGAAAGGTTCTAATTGAAATGTCTAACCTGTGCCAAAGGATTTAGTCATGCAAAGAGTAAAATCCAAGATGGCTGCTGGCGGCCATGTGTTTTGGCCGAATGACCCCTAAAGGATTCGTTCCCATCTGCATGTCAAAATTAACATCCATGACAAATTTCATGATGATCAGACAAATAGTACGACCTGTAGCCCGCGCCAATGAATTTAATTTTGAAATCCAAGATGGCCACCAGTGGCCATGTTTTTTGGTCATTGTTAACATATATGACAAATTTCATGAAGATCCGACCAAAGCTACAACATGTAGCCCGCACCAAAGGATTTAGTCATGCAAAGAGTAAAATCAAAGATGGCTGCTGGCGGCCATGTTTTTTTGGCTGAACGATCCCAAAATGACTCGTTCCCATCTACATGTCAAAATTAACATCCATGACAAATTTCATGATGATCAGACGGATAGTACGACCTGTAGCCCGCGCCAATGGATTTAATTTTGAAATCCAAGATGGCCACCAGAGGCCATGTGTTTTGGCCGAATGGCCCCAAAATGACTCGTTTCTATCTACATGCCAAGGTCAACAGTCATGACAAATCTCATAATGATCTGACCAAAGGTACGATATGTAACCTGTGCCAAAGGATTTAGTCATGCAAAGAGTAAAATCCAAGATGGCTGCTGGCGGCCATGTTTTTGGCCGAACAACCCCAAAATAATCTGTTCCCATCTACATGTTAATATTAACATCCATGAGAAATTTCATGATGATCAGACGAATAGTACGACCTGTAGCCCGCGCCAATGGATTTAATTTTGAAATCCAAGATGGCCGCCAGTGGCCATGTTTTTTTGCCGAATGACCCCAAAAGGACTCGTTCCCATCTACATTGCATTGTTAACATCCATAACAAATTTCATGAAGATCCGACCAAAGCTACGACCTGTAGCCAGCGCCAAAGGATTTAGTCATGCAAATAGTAAAATCCAAGATGGCTGCTGGCGGCCATGTTTTTTGGCCGAACGACCCAAAAATGACTCGTTCCCATCTACATGTCATTGTTGACATCAATAACAAATTTCATGAAAATCCGACCAAAGCTACGACCTGTAGCCCGCGCCATAGGATTTAGTCATGCAAAGAGTAAAATCCAAGATGGCTGCTGGCGGCCATGTTTTTTGGCCGAACGACCCCAATATGACTCGTTCCCATCTACATGTCAATATTAACATCCATGATAAATTTCATGATGATCAGACGAATAGTACTACATGTAGCCCGCGCCAATGGATTTAATTTTGAAATCCAAGATGGCCGCCAGCGGCCATGTTTTTTGGCCGAATGACCCCAAAAATGACTCGTTCCCATTTACATGTCAATGTTAACATTCATGACAAATTTAATAAAGATCAGAACAAAGGTACGACCTGTAGCACGCGCCAAAGGAAATTGTTGACGGACACACGGACACACGGACGACGGACGCCAACCCATGGCAATAGCTCAAACTTACAAAGTAAGTTGAGCTAATAAGCGAACAGAGCTACATGTATAATATATACTATAATCTAACAGGGCTAAATGTTGCCTTGATCAAGCACACACAAATATTAAAACACAATTTGTGTCATTTCACTAGAACCAAATATCTATATGACGAATTGGTGTGATTTGGTTCTTCCGTTATTTTATTAACACAATTGTCTAAACGCACATGGATGACAACATGCTTGGTAAGTGAAACACAAGAGTTCTAATTTGCTGCCATTTTACTCAGAGTGCGAAAATCATCAACAAGAATGCGGCTCCAATTCTCCATTCAGTCAATAAGTTGTTAACCCTTTACCCAACAGAAGGGCCCTGTGCCAATGCATTCTCTTATATATGCGAGTCGACCATAGGTCGCCTCGCATATATAAGAGAATGCATTGGCTTAACACATTAAAAATTATAAAATTGTTAAAGAATGTAAGACAAAATGGTAAAAAGTGTTAAAAAAAGATTTTTTTTAGGCCAATGCATTCTTTTATATATGCGAGGCGACCTATGGTCGACTCGCATATATAAGAGAATGCATTGGCACAGGGCTAACTGTAACTATCACAATGTGGTCAATGAGCCGGTTCCAATGATATCCATATTTGTATGGTTTTATTGAGACAGACCCAAGATATTTTAGGCTGTTGAAGCTTTATTTGGCCGGTTTTGGCCGGTTTGTTGGGTAAAGGGTTAATGCAAGAATTGTTCTCAAAGCACATAAGAAATTGTACTTTGGGTGATCGGTTTCGCTATTTTGTCTGGGGAAAAAAACCCGCAATAAATATAGAAAACCACTTTCAATGCGAAGGACATCGTCAACTGGACTAAAAAATCTATCAGAGAAGACCAAAAATAGAATTTATATTGACTCCACAGACACATCCCGCAGTGGACAGTGGGTAGCATGATCACGTGACCAATATGCTTTCCGTGTATCGCTATGATCAATCAAACCGACGCGGAGCTCGCTAATAACAAAAACCAATATTTTCACTTGCAAAAATAATGAAACATGCGCATGATATAATTACATTCACTTTAGTTTCTACAGAACAGTGTACTTTACCATTAGGTTAAAAAAAAGAAGTTAATGTGTTTATATATGATAATCACATGACGAAGGATGTCACATTTGAACGTATGAATTTCATCGTGGCAGCACGCGACGAAGCAGCAGCAAGTTATTATACAATGCTGTGTACAGTACACGTGTGTTTTTCTTGTATGAGTACAGGTTGTGGTGAAAAGTCATATTGGACGAGACTTCACCACAACCTGGGCGAGTACAAGAAAACACATACTGTACTCAACATTGTAAAATAACATTTGAATTATCCATCTGTATGTTTACGGAAATTTTGGGAACAAAATTATTGTATAATTACATTACTTGATGTACTCTTCCCAGGGAAATGGGGACCGGGTTGTGTGTCTCACCCCCTCAATTTTGAACAAAGATTCAATAGTGTGAAAATCGGAGCATCCAGTTTGAAATTTCAGTAGAATTTGATATTTTAATTAGAAATAAAAATACTGTATTTTATCCTCAGAAAGCATTTGAAAAGTATACAATATATATCCGAATATTCAACAATATTTTCATTTTCGAAAGCATTTTAAATGATATAATCTATGTCTACATTTGCGAATGTCACCTGTCGGGACCATATCCAGGACTCAACATTGGTAACTTTTTACGAGGAAGATAATGGTGCAGGTTAGAATTTTCTACAGTGACGCTGTCGGGGTCAGAGACAGAAGGGGGTGGGATGCATACCAAAATTAATAAATATTTTAGCGCCGATTTCTGACAAATCAATATATATATTCTTCTCCATGATACGAGGAATCTAATTATAAGACGCCAAAATGGTGCCGTTTGAGCCAAGGGTGGGGAGAAAGGGACACCCATGGTGTTTAGTCGCATATGTTCACCAAACTAATATATAGACACCCCCATGCTAATAGGGGTCTAATAATGTGGTTTAAATATGCCAACAGTGGCGTTGTTCTGGTTAGGGATGGGGAATCGAACGGGCATCAAATATATTTTAGCGCCGATATTCTCCTATTTAATATATTTTCTTCTCCGTGATACACAAGGAAACTTATCATGTGGGGTTAAAGATGACAAATTGGTGCTGTTCTTGGTCACGGATTGGGAGGGGTTAAAATTGATTAATTATAGTCGCCGATTTTCACCCAACTTAATATTAATATTCTATGCTACAAGGTAGCTATATGATGGTTATGGGCCAGATAATGGGTGTAAGGGCGCCGGAATTAATAAAACATTTACCGCCGATTATTACCAAAATTAGATATACACGTAGACAACCCAATGAGTCTTATTGTGTGGTTGAAAGTTCGCAGAGTTGTTTGAATTTCCAACCATTAATTACTGGGAAATCTGTTATATTTTAGACCGACAGTAGCATATTTTTCTACTTGTGGTCAACATTTGTTTTGAACTGAACTGCCTTATGGGGGTGTCAGGTACTCAGGATGGAATTTTCATGTTGAAGAGCTTGAGGTACAAGTGAAGAAGTTCCAACCGAAGGGGGGAGGTGTGCAAGTAAAATTCTGCAACCCCGGTCCACGTGTCAGTATATGCTACTGTTGGTATAAAATATAACATATTTCCCAGAATAATACATAATATATATCCATGTGTGCATGATAAAATGCCCCAAAACTCATAAATCCCGCACATGCACCATGATGATTGATCCCGCGCATACACCACACATTTGGTAGGTGATTATTATATAGTTTATAATGGATTATATATATCATATTTAATGTGTCAGTAGTCGTGTACCGTCACACATTGAGTGCATGTAAGTTACCATGTGATCAGTCTGTATATTAATATAATAAATGTCATAAATCAGATGGAGACAGAAGTCAATATTTTCACAATAAGCATGTCGTGCAGAAATAAATGAGGCACACACAGCATGTCAACGACTTACACCAGATCCCTGCAAATAAGCGTATATGCGATAAACAGGGCAATACACAATGTAGATACCAGCAAATCATCAGACGAGATCAACAGGACAATACTGGGAAAGGAAAATGGTGCTACTCCTTCAACCTCTTAATCAAACCCAAGTCAATTCCATAGATTAATTCTCGCGAGACTGACGGTTCTCGTGAGATTTACGGAGTCACAAAGCGGCCTCATCCCCAGTCTATTATGGGCGCAATGTTGCTATTTATGGAAATAATCTCGATATTTTCAGACACACCAATAATGTTGGCGATCGATACGCAGAAGACAGACTCACACTTAAACAAACGCTCGTAGCCTGTTTGGCAAATAAGGTATGGGCACGATTCGTCGCTCCTAATGTAGGTCACAAACACGTAACACAGCTCCTATAATATAGGTCACAAACAGCCTTGAGTACATGCTTCATATTTAACCCTTTACCCAACAAACCGGCCAAAACCGGCCAAATAAAGCTTCAACAGCCTAAAATATCTTCGGTCTGTCTCAATAGAACCATACAAATATGGATATCATTGGAACCGGCTCCTTGACTACATTGTGATAGTTACAGTTATGCCCTGTGTCAATGCATTCTCTTATATATGCGAGTCGACCATAGGTCGCCTCGCATATATAAGAGAATGCATTGGCCTAAAAAAAATCTTTTTTTAACACTTTTTACCATTTTTTCTTACATTCTTTAACAATTTTATAATTTTTAATGTGTTAAGCCAATGCATTCTCTTATATATGCGAGGCGACCTATGGTCGACTCGCATATATAAGAGAATGCATTGGCACAGGGCCCTTCTGTTGGGTAAAGGGTTAAAGCGTCACGGTATCTTTTAGCTTCAAATATACGATTAGTGATGTAATGCTTGTGTCACGTAAATAATACATAATATATATCCATGTGTGCATTATATATACTAAAGACTCCCAAATGAGAATTGTCCGACACGGTGTCACATTTATTGTTGTGGGATAATGATGTGTGTTTCTAACACCGCACCTTACATGTATATACAAGTGGGTCCGAATTTGCAAGAATCTTGTAAACACTTTTCGTCTTTAAAATCCACCAGGGTTGAGTATTTCATAAACTCAGTATAAAACTCAGGTATAGGTCACAACACGTGGTCTCGAGTAAATGCATGAGGTTTACAGCATTACGCTATCTTTTATCTTTAATTAGACTTATTGATGTGCTGCTATTGTCACGTTCTGGGGATCTAAACCGGCAGATAATACTTCAGACATATATACGTACATCGTTGGGCGGAACTTTAGGGAATAAATGCTAGATATATGATCGCACCAGGAAGAAAATGGTTCTACATCGTAAACCGCAAGAGGGTTAGCTGTCATGTCGAGTTAGGCCGCTCGATCACAACGAGTTTGGTTTGAGTCATGATAGGCGGAATGGAAGTTAATTGTATACGTGTAACCGGGCACGAATATAATGCTAAGCGTGATGGATGATAATTGTATACGTGTAACCGGGCACGAATATAATGCTAAGCGTGATGGATGATAATTGTATACGTGTAACCGGGCACGAATATAATGCTAAGCGTGATGGATGATAATTGTATACGTGTAACCGGGCACGAATATAATGCTAAGCGTGATGGATGATAATTGTATACGTGTAACCGGGCACGAATATAATGCTAAGCGTGATGGGTGATAATTGTATACGTGTAACCGGGCACGAATATAATGCTAAGCGTGATGGATGATAATTGTATACGTGTAACCGGGCACGAATATAATGCTAAGCGCGATGGATGATAATTGTATACGTGTAACCGGGCACGAATATAATGCTAAGCGTGATGGATGATAATTGTATACGTGTAACCGGGCACGAATATAATGCTAAGCGTGATGGATGATAATTGTATACGTGTAACCGGGCACGAATATAATGCTAAGCGTGATGGATGATAATTGTATACGTGTAACCGGGCACGAATATAATGCTAAGTGTGATGGATGATAATTGTATACGTGTAACCGGGCACGAATATAATGCTAAGCGTGATGGGTGATAATTGTATACGTGTAACCGGGCACGAATATAATGCTAAGCGTGATGGATGATAATTGTATACGTGTAACCGGGCACGAATATAATGCTAAGCGTGATGGATGATAATTGTATACGTGTAACCGGGCACGAATATAATGCTAAGCGTGATGGATGATAATTGTATACGTGTAACCGGGCACGAATATAATGCAAAGCGTGATGGATGATACTTGTATACGTGTAACAAGGCACGAATATAATGCTAAGCGTGATGGATGATAATTGTATACGTGTAACCGGGCACGAATATAATGCTAAGCGTGATGGATGATAATTGTATACGTGTAACCGGGCACGAATATAATGCTAAGCGTGATGGATGATAATTGTATACGTGTAACAAGGCACGAATATAACAAGGTATGTGGTTTCTCTAGGCGAAATAGAGTTATCTCCTAATAAAATAGCTCTCTATGTTGTCTTTTCTCCACAAACAGGATTGACACCGTCGTTATACTCTTAGTTACCTCGGTATATGTGACCCGCCATATTAAATCCAGTCGTAAGTCGGGATTTGTTTTACCCTGTGCCAATGCATTCTCTTATATATGCGAGTCGACCATAGGTCGCCTCGCATATATAAGAGAATGCATTGGCCTAACAATTTTTTATCATTTTTTTTAAATAAATGTTTCTTACAATTTTTAGGACATAAAATAAAAAAACATCCATTACCCTGCAGGGAGCCCCACACATATATAGAAGCATATAGAAGAGTGTCGTCTGCTCATGTTTGTCTGGGGCTCTGTATGGGTGAAATTATAAAATTGTTAAAGAATACAAGAAAAAATTATTAAAATTGTAAAAAATTGTTAGGCCAATGCATTCTCTTATATATGCGAGGCGACCTATGGTCGACTCGCATATATAAGAGAATGCATTGGCACAGGGTAAAAAAATCCCGACTTACGACTGGATTTGATATGCCGGGTCACATGTTCATGTAGTCCGGGCTTTTACCAACCTGAAGCCAGCATGTATCCCATGGGGCTGAATGCTGGTGTTAGATAACATCCCGTACACGTGTTAACGAACGTATCAATTGCTTTTCCGGTCCCAGTAGCACACATACAAGCAAGCATGATATAAAATGACTGACTGTTAAATTGTTATATCGCATTTCATCTCATAACTCGGCTTTTCAAAGCGAGGCATAACTAGGAAAATAATTATTCTGAACGAGGCATCTACGTCATATGGAATATTTCTGGGGGCTGAAAATATCTTGGGTCTCAATGAAGACCGCCCCATAGTGTGTAGATATATATACAGTATACATGTATATGTCCACCAATCATATGAATGCATACTTATATTCATTAGATAAATACATGTCACAGTCGCTGAAACAAAAAACCAAACATAAACTGAACTATAAACAGTCACTCCTAGTGAATTCGACTTGCTGTTTGATGACGCTGTGAGAGCTTTTTGTTTTGAATAACCAACATATCATGACGACGTTGGGAGAGCTTTTGATCACATGACCAGAATGATTAAAAAGTAGCATCACGTGGATGATAAAAACTAGAAATGCCATGTATAATGAAAACAGGAATTAATCCACGTGGTCCCCCGTGAACGTAATTCGGCATGAGGTTTGCGACTATAAAATACGAATGGATTCCATTGATGAGGTGCGCCGCGACAATGTTTCTAACGATGAACTACCGAGAGCCGGGAGGAAAACTTCATCATAAATTTATAAAATCCAATCAGTTTGTCAGGAAATCACAACGAAAGGATGAAGACCACTCCTGTGTTATATCAACAATTTAAACAACATGGTAATTATAATGAAAATGAATTTACGACTCGAGATATATTGCATTCATCCCTGGCTCAAATTCATTCATTAGTTGCATATATTCTGTTCAGTATAATAGGAGATTGTCCCATAAATCGCTGGATTTAATGTAGAGTCCCATTTCAATTGAAACACTGTGTTATATATATATTAAAAGATTGATGGATAAGAAGTTTTCAATTGGAAATGCTGGGTACAAAACACTTTATTTGAAACGCTGGGTACGAAATGCCAGACGTGAGAAAGGATGAAGACCACTCATGTGCTCTATCAACAATTTAAACAACATGGTAATTATAATGAAAATGACTTTACAGCTCGAGCTATTTTACATTCATCACTGGCTCAACTTCATTCATTTGTTGCATATATTCTGTTGAGTATAATTCAATTGGAAATGCTGAGTACAAAACACTTTATTTGAAACGCTGGGTACGAAATGGCAGACGGGAGAAGCTGTAACGTCACGAAGATGGTTGAAATAAGCAGCTGAATATAAAGCTCTTCCGCGTGTTGTGACAACGACCCCTGCGCATCAATAAGACTTTCCTTTGGTAAAATCGAATGAAATCCTACACCACTGGTGAACTCCAGCAAATGTGTTATCAATAAGGCTTTGAGGCCCGTGCTCGTATAAGATAGATTAATCAGCGTTCAATAGGAACGAAAACAAGCCATTAGGCGATAAACTGGCGCAGAAGAACACTAATAGCGTCGGAGCATCCGTATAAACGACGTGGAATGTTGATTCAAACATTAGCTATCAATTAGCCGCCGTGCTGACCGAGTGGACACGCTCAAAGATCGAGATAGCGGAGCTGATCGAGTCAAATGCCGGGCCGATCGAGTGGACACCATCAAAGATCGAGATAGTGGAGCCGATCGAGTCACGTGGGCTGACCGGGTGGACATGCTCAACGTTTGGGATGCAGATCAGAGTATAATGGATTGACACAGTTGCCACACATACAGATCGAAATTGCAGGACAAACCGATACCGATCTGACATGGTGTAGCGTGGTCACTATACGTTCGGTCGAGATACCTCGGTATACATTTGAGAAACAATACGCAGCACTAAATGTCAACAATTTTGAGCGCAAGTTGTCGCGGTATTAAGTTTTGTCACTTCTCGACATTTTCAAAGCTCATATTGTTTGTATATATTATATATTGTGTGTAAATACCACACCACCTTGTTCCTCTGAATGTGCACAAGACGCCCCAATTTGTATATACAACACATACAATGCTCGCCATCAGTGGCCAGGGCTTACGAAGAATCACCGCTAATGACTGAGAATCGCCGCAAAACAAAGACAACTAATTGAAATATTTTACGCCATTTTAATTTATTTTATAACTAAAAATTGATAATTGCCTCATCTTGACTTCAAACGTTAGTGAGTGCCACCAACATGTTGATTACATAACACTCGCTAATCCTCGCTAATCCTCGCCACTCAAACTTGGTGGGTCACCGTGAATCACTCTCCTAAAAAATCGTATTTTGCTTTTAACACTTTGATTACTGCCAATGTAACTTATATGTAATCGATTACACGCTCAAATATTAAAGCGTCTATACGTTTTCGTTAAAAATCGTTATTTTGGGACGGTGCGTCGATTTTGGCAGTTATACTCTCCAAGCCTCAAGTACGATTGTGACCGATATCCTGTTCTCCCCAGTCATAATATACTGACATATGAGCAAAGGACACTAACGCGAATTATATCAGAATAGAAATATGATTAGCTGTATATATACACTGAAGATCAATGCGCAGAATGTTTTGACACAATTTCGCTGCTCATTAATTCGGTGCAATGGCAGTTAACTAAATGGGGGAATCAATAAGCAGTCAACCGATTCGATCAGAATGATTTGTGACTATGTTAGGAGCAGTCAACAACGTCATTATTCGACAAAATGAGTATAACAAATAAAATACAATTAATAAACTCTATTCGTAGTTCGGCTCGGGTTGTACCTGGAACGGGTGGCCCTTTTTATGTACGTGCCTACATGCACATCTTGTCCAGATACACGAATCGTGTACCCCCTTTCCTATATGACATAAATTTCTCCTCCTATCGTCATTTGAGCCAGCTTCGCCAGTACTGGGCGACTCATAATTAATGGTTAGATGGGCGATGTGCCGCCAGTATTGGGCGACTCATAATGGTATAGATGGCCGATGTACCGCCAGTACTGGGCGACTCATGATGATTATGTGGGCAATGTACCACGCGTACTGGGCGACTCGTAATGGCTAGATGGGCGATGTACCGCCAGTGCTGGGCGCGACTCATAGTTGTTAGATGGGCGATGCACCACGAATACTGGGCGACTCATAATGGCTAGATGGGCGATGTACCGCCATTGATAAGTCTGGGCGACTCATAATAGTTAGATACGCGATAAACTTACCGATTGAGAGACAGGGGACCTCATATGGACATAAATAACAACTACTATGAATACGTCAGCGGCTATTGTCCCCATGGCGACTGCTTTTCCACGACGGGGTTCTCTGGTGTGTTGCAGTGTGGTTATTTATGCCCTCATAAATACCGGTGTTCTGCAGTATGTTCCACCGTGGCTATTTATGCCATCGTAAACACCGGTGTTCTCTAGTAGGTTCCACTGTGGCCATTGATGTCGTCGTAAATATCAGAGTTAGACTAACTTCGAATATATCGAATGCGATAAATAAAATTTGCTAGAGAAAACGTGTTTATGATATAGCCATATATCGTGCAGTAGAGCAATTACGTTACGTCGTGTTGGCAGTATTATCTTAGATATGATAGGTTTTTGATTGATGGGTACTTAGCATTGGGCAAGGCTATTTCTCGATGTCTGTCCTCCTAAATTCACGGGGTTCTGTACTGGATACTGCGAGGATCGTAACTGTAATCATTTATTTCAGATGATAGTGATGGCATGCCTCTTGATCTCGGTATTAAGACAGTGTTTCAATCATGACATGTTCAGAGCTACGGGGTACTAAGTATAGTCGTTTCAAACAATATGCTAACCATGCATATATGGATAGCACCGAGATCCCATGGAGTTCTTAGTTCTTAAATTTCGGTTCAAACTTAGTGTAAACAATATTTTATTCTCAATAACAAGTGTGTACATACATATACAATTAGAACCACACCACATATATTTATTACTAAATGTTAACACGTGTGTCCCAGCATATAAGGGATGAGAAAAGGATCTGACTGTAAGCTTTGTAAGCTTATATTTGTCATTTCCCCATTGGATATTCACATGGGTGATAACTGGTTTATCATTAATATCTAATTGAGATATTTTAACTGCCAATTATTAATAGATATATATATAGCTGCCTGCCTGCCCACCCATCAGCGCCTATAGGGCCCCCAGCAATCGGTTCAAGAAGACAAGGGTTACCGCATTGTCGATAATATAGTTTGTTTTCACTCAGTTGGTCGCGAATCTTTTTGTAAGTAGAATATATTTATGTACTCTTGCGAAGATGTCAATGTTCTGATCTATTGGTAATGACTGTGATCCTTTAATAAGACCAGTTAAACATGGTCTGTTGCGAAGACCTTGAAAGCATATCGCTCGTTCGTTCGTACACTTTCGACAATAAAAGAAGAAGTGTTCTGTAGTCTCTGTTAGGCCACAATAAGTATAATAGGAATTATCCTGTAAGTGATTTTGGTGCAAGTGGTCATTCAGATTACTACATTCGAGATGTATTCGACAGTTCGGTTCAAACTTCTCAAAAACAGGGTAGTGGTATCACTCTTGTTTCATTCACACACACGTACCTCTCTCTCTCTCTCTCTCTCTCTCTCTCTCTCTCTCTCTCTCTCTCTCTCTCTCTCCATCTGTCTCCCTCCTTCTGTCTCTATCGCTCTCGTTGATACCATATTACTCATGAATACACATCTCTCTCCCAAGTCTTCTTATTCCTTCATAACCGTCTATTTTATATCTGTAGTATGATATACTTGTATCATATTTACTAAGTTGCTTATAACCTTTCAAAGGGTACCACATGTACTCAAATGGTGTTGTTGGTTTCTATATTATTCACTGCGTAGAATAAGGTATCCAGATTTCCATTATTCGACTGTCTGCTGATTATGAAGTAACGTTAGCATGCAGATAAGTTCAAAAATAGAACGCTTGTCATCGATATATTTGTGTACAGTTTTCAGGAAAATGTGTCAAATAAATGTTATGTTATATGCATAATAGTCTGTATCTTTAGATATTACAGGGCAGGAACCAATTCCGGTTGGAGACGCACTGGTCCAGGTGCTACTACGGCCGAGTAACTTTATAGCCCTGTGGTGACTTCAGTAGCGTTCTTTAACGTGCACACACCGAGGCGTGTACACGGGTCAGCCATTAATGTCCGCGCCCGATCGGACAGCATACTGCACCCACGACAACATACCTGGACAAG
Source organism: Siphonodentalium dalli (assembly GCA_032622095.1). NCBI lineage: Eukaryota > Metazoa > Mollusca > Scaphopoda > Gadilida > Siphonodentaliidae > Siphonodentalium > Siphonodentalium dalli. The sequence goes on from CP136063.1 coordinate 197,895,643, forward strand.
TGTTGTAATGGGGGGAAGTCGGCATTTTGCATTCGGATCTTTATTCAGTGATCTTGAATGAGACTTTTCAGCCTGACAAACTTGGTATCTGACCGAGTTCTGATTTTTGTCAGAATACCCTGACCAGGTTGCGATCCCCGGTCCGCTAGCACGAGAGACCAGTACGCTACCTCTCGGCTACCGACTTCCTAGTCCTAGCTAATCATTCATGTTATTGTATGGTAAATTAGTGGCTTGAGATCACGTACCGTATATCAACATAATTTTTACACGATGTGTGCCACGCGTTTCCCAATCCACTATCCGTCAATTAATTTGATTACGTATTGTACATGTAAATTCGTAACTTAGAGTATGGCTGAAGCCAAAAAGTTAATTTATATTAAATTATTAAGTTTGATTTCAAGATGCCTGTTAACCTGAACGTTTATACAGAAGACATCTTCAACTAAAATTAATTATTTTTCTTTATATTATCGATATTTGATTATTGTTATTACCGGAAACGTATTGAAATTGGCGTACAGTCTCTCTTATACCTATTGTTTCTCGAACAATTGTGATCTTTGTGTGTGAAATTTTATACCGCATTCTGTAAAATCGAATTGTTGAGGGATCGGAAGGGGCTATGACCCCAATAATTGCTTCTTTCATTGCTCCAATGATCAATCGATATACAAAATACAAAATAAAGTAAAATTTCTCAACCAGTTATAAACAACATAAACTGATATAGAAGATATAAGTGAAAAAACGTCATATTTTCAACTTCCGGCGGCCATTTTGGCGGCCATCTTGGATGTAGAGTTTCAATTTTGCCCTATAAAAGTGTCATTGTGTCTTAGCGTCACGAAAATATAAACATTTGTATACATTTTACGAGAGTTTCCCGCTATAAGTTGCTTCAAACTGACTTAGGGCCTAGTCTGAAAAACGGCGGCCATGATGGCCGCCATCTTGTCTGGAGTTTACACGGCCACTTCTTTTTTCTTGTTAACATTGCTTAAAAGTTGAAGGAAATAACAAGGAACAAAATGAGTGGGGGTAAAGTTAAGTCGCAGGGGGTGGTTGCAAGGGTACCCCCATTAGCTCCCGGACTATATACAATTATACAATGGACCAGAATAATGGTATGACAGAATAATAGACAGCATGAGTTTCTCCTCTGACTTTTTTCGTTAAATAGAAAAGTATCCCATAGCCCAAAGGAAGGAGTCATAATAGTGTCTAGAACTGTAATAATTATATTAAAACATATCTTATCTGGACAACCAATATGGTTTTTGCCAGAGCAATTTCGTTGCAACAACAATATTTGCGTGACATTAATTGCAGTATGTTAGGTTGGTTAAGGATCAAGTTTATATTATCAAAGGGTGTGTTAGCATCTATTCAGACATCACTTAATGCACATTATAAACAATAGCCAAATTAAAATAGTTTAGTGTTTTGTTTCTCATGAAACATAACCAAAATCTACTCATGTCCCTTTAACTGTGAGGTGACGGTAAATAGAAACAATTGGCAGACATAATGTCATGACGGATTTGTCTCGGTAATGATTATAACTGCTAATCATGGCGACTAAAACACGAAGGCTCCTGGGATGCCATGAAATGTCACCTCGAAACTCGTGGGATAACAATGGAATCGACCCCCACAAATATAGCGAGCTCATGCCGGGCGATCAATGCGTCGATTCATGGATGTGATTTGACGGCGGTGTTCTCTGATGGCTGGGCCGGGCGATCAATGCTCACCGTCGATTCATGGATGCACATGTGATTTGACGGCGGTGCTTTCTGATGGCCGGTGAACGCTGTGGCGGCCATGACGGTGATTATTAGTTCGTCCGAGACCGGGGATCTCTGTGACGGGGAGGACAGTGAATAGTCCGTTAACTCGCCACCAATAATATCTTATTGACGCAAAATCACTGTCAGACTCATTAGCACTGAAACAATCTGATGACGTATAGTTTGCTCATCAACACGTCACGCAACGCGACACGCGCGTTTACAATCGCTCATCAACACGTTAATCAACACGAATCCGCGTTTACATTTGCTCACCAACACGTCAACCAACGCGACATGCGCGTTTACATTCGATTATCAACACTTTAACAAACGCGACCCGCGTTTTTACATTGCTCATCAACACGTTAATCAACACGAACCCGCGTTTACATTGCTCATCAACACGTTAATCAACGCGACCAACGCATTTAAATTTGCTCATAAACACTTTAACAAACACGACACGCGCGTTTACATTCGCCCATCAACACGGTAATCAACACGAACCCGCGTTTACATTAGCTCATCAATACGTTAACCAACGCGACCCAGCGTTTACATTCGCTTATCAACACTTTAACAAACGCGACCCACGCATTTACAATCGCTCATCAATATTTTAACCAACGCGACCCGCGCGTTTACATTCGCGCATCAACACGTTAATCAACACGAACCCGCGTTTACATTGCTCATCAACACTTTAATCAACGCGACCAACGCGTTTACATTTGCTCATAAACACTTTAACCAACGCGACCCGCGCGTTTACACCCCCCATCAACACGGTAATCAACACGAACCCGCGTTTACATTGCTCATCAACACGTTAACCAACGCGACCCAGCGTTTACATTCGCGCATCAACACGTTAAACAACGCGACCTATACGCGTAATCAATAAGTGTCGCCTGAGTACATCGGGATGTCTCTGTCGGAGGAATTGCGCCCCTGATTCCGATGTTGAGTTTATTCATGGATGGTTGAGAGGCGAGTGGAGAGGGAGAGAGAGAGAGAGAGAGAGGGAGAGGGGGATAGGGAGAGAATTATAGAGAGAGATGGAGCGAGATATGGAACGATATGAACATTATTCGAATTTTATCTGTGAAATTACATTCTTTTGATCAATCGAAGCAAGATACGGCTTGAAATATTCGATTTTAGAGAGCATTATTATGACAATATCGATTATGATAACGGACATGGAGAGAATAGAGGAGGGGCAAATTGAGCGATGGAGGGAGCGAGGGAGATAGAGAACGAGATGAAGGGGAGAGAACGAGAGTGAAACACGATGATAATTATGACGTAGTTTCGAGAGCCTGGTCAATATTACGAAAAATAGGAACGAATCATCTACACAAAACGGTCCCTTGAGGAATTAAGGCAGTACGTACTCAATGATATGTATGACCCCTCAGCGACTCGAGATTCGTCGAAAATCGCGAATAACGAAGACGGATTATATATGTCAAACCCCATTTGATTCCCCCTTGAGCAATAACGTCTCTCCGAGATCGAGTCAGCATGGCCCTCGCCGTACTTAGTAATATAAAGTAGGTAGTGCTAAATTATAAGTCAGCCGACCGCTATAAATCATATCTTCGTATTGAAGTCATCGATTCATCGATCTGCCTAAAAGAATGGAAAATATCGTTACAATGAGTTTGTCGGTGACCTTCACCCCGGGGCTAATAACTCATCGTTAGCGATAACACGGCGTAGGATTGATGCGGGAACGTGATAGCTCCTGGGCCGATCCCCGTTGTGTAAAACGCTATTCATTTCTCACTATCGTCAATATAACGCATTGGTGCCGTATCAAGCCTTCCGCCAATTTGGAATGATTTAACTGCTGACGTGACATCTTTTGGCCGATACCTCGTTCATAACCGCGGTAACAACACGCTTATCGTCTGAATCGATTCTTAAAGATGTCTTATTTATTCCCGGGCACACGATGCAACGGCAGTAACAATATTTCTATGAAACATGTTTTGAATGGATGTTTTGGGTTGTTTTTCCCCAAAACAGACATAAGAGAAACATCTGGTGTTACATATATTGCACCTGATACGTGTAAGTTCGTAGTACATGCCTTTTAAAAAAAATATAACAATGTTCTTAAAATAGACACATTTCCTGTCCCATTTGGCGGAAACATTTTGGGGAAAACAGCGGTCAGGTGCTCGTAGCCTGTTTATATATAACCATATGTATATGCCAGATATAACCGTACAAAAAACCCGACGTTCTTTTGACCGTGTATTTATCCATGGTGTGTGTGTGTGCCTGTGGTTGTCCGTAACCTGGTGTCCGGTGTTACTGCTTTGAAAGGTAATTATGTTCGACTGGTGTTGTTAGATTGGTAATGAGATTAGCGGTTCTATGTCTTGTCTGGTCATATTTACTGTTTGAACTTTGTCTGAAATAGACGCACTTTTTATACAAGAATTTGCACAACAGGAGCGCAGGGAAATTACACGTCGAGTTGGTTTAAGGGTTTTTAGAAAAAGTATTTATATGATATAGAGAGGCCAACAGAACGATACCATATATATATACTATATGCCACTGCATCCAATTTTGGTTTATTGGGATGTATTTAGTGTAGTTTTGTGGCGCTAAGCGATTCCCCGACAGGGGGCAGGGCTTTGCCTACCGGGTTGATCATTGCAGATCTCACCGACGGGGGTGGCTATCCCTCCCCGACATGGGTGGGGGTGTAGCCCCCTGACTCCTCCCCGGGTGCCACCCAACAATTTAGTATCGATGATTTCTCGTCTTCAGTGAATGCAACACCGCGCTCTTAGCATGGGGTGCCAAGCAGGGACGTGTCGACAGGGGTGGTTATGCAGGGGTATTAGCCCCCCAAACTGTAGTCAAACCTAATGCAACATTAATTGGAAAATTCACACCAAAATTAGGTTGAAATTGTTCTCGTTGTTTCATTTTTCCAACAACTTCTTAGTGACGAATTTGTTGTTTTTAGACCAACATTTGCATATTTCCCTTTCATTTGCAAAATTCTGGACTGAAATGGCCATCAGTTGGCAATTTTCAAACCTAAGGGTGGGTGTCAGGTTAAAAATTTCCCTGAATTGGAAAGCTTGAGGCCAGGCTAGATGCTAGGATTGTCAAATTTTCATGTTCAGTTGTTCAATATGTCCTAACATCGGGCCTAACCATCGGCCGACCCGTGTGTTCTGTGCCCTTGCCAGTAGTTACTTGCTAATTAATTTAAGACAAACTAAATTGGGGTGTAAATTTGTCTGGCGTTATACCACTAGATGTTAGGATTTTTTAATCTCATACTGGGCCGAACCATCCTTTCATCCCCCTGCATGACCAGTGGCCACAATACTACTGGTCCATTTAGAATAAGATACCAATCAAAGCACCGGGGGTGCAAATTGAATTACGCAAAATTGTGAGTTTGGTATGGTTCAATGGGGTGGGGTGCAATTGGAAATTCCAAGGTGGAGACCACCCCAACGAAAACCCTCTAGCCAAGTCCTGAGTGCCAAATATCCCAGACTCAACCAAGCGACTTAGTTTCTGCTGTCGGCATTGTCATCTATCCGAGAATACACTGCACCGGCGGCAATATATTGACCATACTCTGAATTAAAACGCTTCCGTGGCGAACAGATGGTAACATTGTGCTGCAAGTAAGACGGTAATTGTGTTGTAGAAATGATACGGAAGACCGATTGTCAAAAAACGCAACATCAACATACACAGGGCAAGGCTTATCGATCCAAACTGTGGAGTGTGTTTTCATTGTGTATTTCTCGCATATACCATGGTTACATACAAACGGGCTACGAGCATCTGACCGCTAATGTTTCAATTACGTCCATATAAGCATTTGGTGCCTTATCAAGGATGATCAAGACTTTCGTCAATTTGTAACGATTTAACCACTGACGTGACTTCTTCTGGCTGGAGCCTCGTTCATAATAACGTGCTTATCGTCTCCATCAATTCTTAACCTTTAAATTTAAAAACGACGACAACACCCAATGCACACAGACAGGCCACACAGACGTCTGATGTAATACACACAGACATGTGGTGTAATATACACAGATTAACCACACAGACATGCGATGTCAAACACTCAGACAAGCCACACATATACATGTGACGTAATACACACACATGTGATGTAATACACACAGATAGAACACACAGACATGCGATGCAATACACACAGACAGCCGACACATACATGTGATGAAATACACACAGACATTCCACACGAACATGTGATGTAATACACACAGACAGACCGCACAGACATGTGATGTAATACCACACATATATGTGATGTATTACACACAGACAGACCGCACATACATGTGATGTAACACACATAGACAGACCACATAGACATGTGATGTAATACCACACATATATGTGATGTATTACGCACAGACAGACCGCACAGACATGTGATGTAACACACATAGACAGACCACACAGCCATGTGATGTTATACCACACATATATGTGATGTACTACACACAGACAGACCGCACAGACATGTGATGTAACACACATAGACAGACCACACAGACATGTGATGTTATACCGCACATATATGTGATGTATTACACACAGACAGACCGCACATACATGTGATATAACACACATAGACAGACCACATAGACATGTGATGTAATACCACACAGATATGTGATGTATTACACCCAGACAGACCGCACAGACATGTGATGTAACACACATAGACAGACCACACAGACATGTGATGTTATACCGCACAGATATGTGATGTATTACACCCAGACAGACCGCACAGACATGTGATGTAACACACATAGACAGACCACACAGACATGTGATGTTATACCGCACAGATATGTGATGTATTACACACAGACAGACCGCACAGACATGTGATGTACACACATAGACAGACCACACAGATATTGTATATGTACCCCGCGAATTATTACTCTTATTATAAGACTAGTCTTCCGCTCTTAATAAAAACCGGAGAGTGCACATTCTTTCATCAAATATATACAACTGTATAGCGATAGCGTTGAACAGCTAATTGGTTTGGCATAGAAGTTTCAGAATGGGATTAATATTAAACACACACGGCGTGGAACTCTTGGAACAAGCGCACTTGCTGATCTGGTGTGAAACGCAATCATTTGACGACAGACTCGGTTTTAAACAGGGGCGCCGTAAGCATCCAAGGGCAGGGGGCAGAGCCTACAAAAAGGCCACTTTTCCGCAAAAAAGGGCATTTTCTCTGCAAACTCGGGAAAATAAACATAAATTCATTGTGGCAAAAATCCCTATTTTAATGGTATTTGTCGGTTTTTATGGCCGTTTTGTGATAAAATTGACAAAAAATTAATATTCCTTGTGAAATTGGTGGTATTTGGACCCAAAAAGTCACATTTTGCTATAAAAACACGAGATTACACACAAAAAGCATTTTCTGTCTCCAGAAAAAGGGCAAGTCCTATCCCAGCTCGCCCCCTTGGTCAAGGGCAGGGGGATCAGCTGCCCCCTCTGTCCCCCCTCTTCCCACGCCCCTGCCCACATACTAATTACTGTTATAAAATCAAACAGTAAGAACTATTTCAACCTGTGCAAATTATGTGTGGTGTAACATTTCAGACTAATGTTGTGTAGGCATTAAAGGTACTCAATCCCATTCGATGGTCCCCATATCATTAGATTCCAACAACAATTTTTTTGGTAATGCTGCTTTAGTTATCAGAATTAATTAATTGCCCATGCATATTCAACTATAGTATAAAATAGCCCAAAACCTGTTATTTATCGACATTTTGTTCAGCGAGATTTTGCCGGTTTGTCAAATATCTGACACAAAAAGCCATTTGATTTTAGAGTTATCCATCTCCATCTGCAATTTGATCCGAGACCGTCTTATCGTCGATGTTCTAATGGGCCACTATATTATCAGTGGTGAAATACAATATATTTTAAAAATAAATATCTGATCACTCTGAGCTTTGATGGGTGGGTTCCTCGACTCGAATCAAATATTAAGACCCCCGAAGCCAAGGAAATGGTAATTTGCGAGCGTTAATTCGGATTATGCATCTTAACATTCTAACTGTTGACAATGTTGACCAAAGTTGGGGAGCTGAGACATCCTCCAACGCCCAACTCTCCACCCACTTTTGCCACACCCCTGAATGTCATGTTGTTATTATTATACAATCGAATTTCGAAATGAACTACAATGCAACATATGCCAACAAGCCTTGAAATATTGTGTCTGTCATTTGAGGTCCCCAGAGGGTGAATTTAGTGATGCTACCCCGCATAGCGGGCTAGCATCACCAAATTCACCCTCTGTGAACCTCATTATGCCGAGGTGTAAGCAGAATGAGGTCCCCAGATGGTGAATTTGGTGATGCTAGCCCACTATGCGGGGTAGCATCACTACATTCACCCTCTGTGGACCTCATTCTGCAAATGACAGACACACTATTTCAAGGCTTGTATGCCAACCTATTTACTCGACCCTTGTCGCACTATTAGGCGACCGAGTAGTGGTCAGATAATAAGTGTAAAAGAACGGACATCTGCCGTTTGTTGAACTTAAGACCTGAACCATTTGCTACGGTCGAATAGCTACATTGTGGGACTCATTCTACACATGTAATGGTTAAATGGGCACTGTACACTATATCCGGTCATTTGTGGGACCGCCTCAACAGCATATATATATACAACAAATGAAATAATTTGAGCCATGGATAAGTGTAAAATACACTCTTGTGCTCTATGAACGATGCAAACAATATGGTAATTATAATGATAATGTCCCCCTTTAAATCAATAAAAAGTTTCCCATAGGCGACATTGTTAGGATTAAGCTATGTCCACGATTAATTACGTAACTGAGCCAAAATTGAGGTATTGTGGCATTTGAAACAACGATGACGCTTCACGAATTAACAATCCCACACAAATGGCCGATGAATTAGCATATATAGCATATATATGAGTTCTTGTTTTCGTTCATATTAAACAAACGAAGATATTATACACCATTCAGAGTTTTGGTGCTGACTCGAGTTTGCGGACACAAATGGCAAGGGTAATAATTTCAATGAATTAGTTGCCTGTAACATATACTATCGTCTGCTGACACATGCAGAAATGTCAACCTTTTTGGTCGACCCGAGTGGTACCAGCACCATATAAGGCATAATGCACGCCGATAGTGATCGCTGAGTGAGCGTAATGCGACTAATTAGGTTCCCGGTCTTGCCGAGATTTCCCAAAGATATTCCGGATTATTATAGAAGCGATATGCTCGTATCTGCTTTATCCATCAACACATCGAATCAGTGCTGAGATTTCGATTTCCCATATCAGACAACAATCATGAAAGCATGTCTGATTATTCTCATTTCAACGCTTGCAGCATTAAGGGGAAGTGAAGCAAATTTCATCGGCTGAGGTGTTGCACTCCGATTGGAGAAATATTTCAAGTGTAATCTGTAGGATATATATAGAGGAAATGAAATGAGTGTTTCTCTCATATGAAATAATTTCATTGAAATTCATGAAACGAGCCTTAGAATGTTCAGCTGTGTTGAGCCTTTTGACGAGACAAATCAAGAATATCAGAGACGAGTTTCATAAATGTTAGATAAGAGGAACACGAATTTCACATTCTATTAACCTTATGACTTGATTTGAGTTGATCTTCGTGCGAAATACTACGTTGGTAAGGCATACATTGGTTAAAGATGCATCATCCCAATTAACGCTCCTAAATGACTATATCTTTGGCTTCGGGGGTAAAATATATTTGATTCGAGTCAGAACACACCCATCATAGCTCAGAGTGATCAGATATCGACTTTTGAAGTTTGTTATTTCTCGAGATGAGCAATTATGTGTGGCCCAAACGGACAAACGGACGGTCTCGGACAAAATTGCGGATAAAGATGGATAACTCTAAAATCAAGTGGTAATACGGCCAAAATACGGCCATATTTCGTTGAACAAAATGTTGATAAATAACACGTTTTGGGAAATTTGAAATAGTTGACAGTGCATGGTTTGCATTATTTTGTTGCAATTAATCGATTCTGATAACTAAAGCGTATTTTTGAAGACATGCTGTTGTTGTATCTTGATGATATGGGGACCGTCTGATCGGTTTGAGTACCATTAACCTAAAGTAATTCAGGTTCGTGAAGAACGTGCCTGAGACTCTTCACGATGTTACGAAGCGTGAGTGCGTGCATCCGCGCATACACATATAGTTCTGCTGTTCGAGCATATATATAGTTATACTGTTTACCAGAACGTGTCATTGGAATTTCATATACCACATAAATGTTTCGATAATCTTTAGTGAAGGATAAATATTTTGCTTCGAGAATATTTATATCCATAAGACATACATATCCCATCGCCATGGCAACTGTCACTAAATTCTCCCAACCTGAAAGTTCGTTGACTTCCAAGTACAACCCACAGACTTTTTCAACGTGCCAGGAATGTTATCACTGAGGAATTCATGTTGAAACAAAACGAAGATGTTTTAATTTGATACTACATTTAGCACAACATGGAATTATATTTCACTCGGAATCAGCTAGAGGGCTTTTAGTGTCTGTTCTTTGCCAACGCATTCATGTGAACAATTAATTTTCCATCTTGTTCGAACGTTTTCATTGAACAAAATAACTTTATGGTGAAACTTTATGAAAGGGATTAAATTATTCCAATAGTTTCTGAAATATTGATAAAATTAGTGTTAGTTTGTCCAATTATGAATGTTGGGTACAGCGTTGACTTGGTATGGTCGCTTCTTTGTCAGCAAGTGCAGGCCACTATTTTGGAATAGTTCCACTTGAATCTGACCTAGAATTTTAGGTGCCAACCAATCGCAAAGACGCTTTGAAAAATTTACCAATCAAATCAAAGGAAGTTGTTACCCTTCTCCCTATTTTACCCATTATGATTGGCCTAAGTCCTGTCACGTGCCGAGCGACAAATCATATTGTTACCCTCATCTCTATTTATCCGCTTCTGATTGTTCCAAGTCCTGTCACGTGCCGGGCGACAAATCACACTGTCACCCACTGACTAGGGTGACATTATTGTTGTTGTCCGCCTGATGTTTTAATTCAAGAATACCCCAAACACGCACGCACGCATGCACGCACGCACGCACGCACCTAATGCGTTTTTATACTGTATACGTTTATAGCTAAATGGGAGAATGCATTTAGTGCAGAGAGGGTTACAACAAACCAATACTGACATGTCAACCTAATTAGGACCCCAGGAATGCCGAGCGATGTGGTCCTATCTACTAACTACATCAACAAATCGACTCAACCCAGTGCCGGGAGTTCGATTTCCATTATCAGACGACAATCACGACAGCATGTCCGATTATTCTCATTCCCGCATGCGCTTGCAGTTTTCAGGGGAAGTGACGTAATTTTGCTGACTTAGAATTGTAAGTGAACGTTCAGACGACCAAGATTCAATCGTAAGTGGAGGAATCGGGCCCGACGAGATCGTGGATAGTTTGTTCACGCGATTGCGATGTCGTCGTACATTATGATATCGTATAGGTTGTTCCTAAAGCATGTGATTGACTACCCTATATAATGGTCATTTTCAGCTACGATTTTTACGTACAAACGACTGCGATTACGTCGCAAGTGGAGGTAACCAAGGATACGCAACGATTTCGCATCTAAAATCAAACAGTGCTTGATATTTTACCTACTATTTTGACGTGAGCATGCGCATTCCAGCTATCGGTTACTTCCTACGATGGAAATCTTTCAACTTACGATTGTATCGTGGTCGTCTGAACGTTCACTAAGTTCTTAACACTGGCTCTAAATCACGACCTCGTTCTACTGTGCACGTCGTCATATCGGCGAACACAGCAGCGCGTCTGTCGTCACAACGCACCCGATCAGCACATTAGTTAGATCATGCGAATCTTTTCTCTGGCTAACGCCCGCGCGTAGAGATCATATTCGACCAGTACAATACCTTGGAAGTTTTGGAAGTTTTGACAGGGAACCTTATAAAGTCGAAAAAATAACGCGGGGAATATATTTCTTAGTTATTATGTGTTCCTTAATAATTTACTTCACTGTTGGTGAAGGTCCCAACTCGAACTTTCACGATTTAAAAGAATTTATGAGCGAGTTTGCTTTGTGGCACTTACAATTATGGAATTTCTCATGGTTAATTAATTCATTGTTCATTGTGATATCGGCTCACAAATACCACGGAAAGCATACAATTTTGAATTGGGATATTCACTTACAGTGAAGTACATTATTAAGGAACAGATAATAACTAGGAAATATTTTCCCCGCGTTATTGTTTCGACTTTATAAGGTTCCCTGTCAAAACTTCAAAAAGTTCCAAGGTTTAGTACCAGTTGAATGTGATCTCTACCGGCGTTAGCCAGAGTAGAGATTCATGGCATGATCTACACATTAGTATATATACGACCCGCCATATCAAATCCAGTCGTAAGTCGGGAATTTGTTTTACCCTGTGCCAATGAATTCTCTTATATATGCGAGTCGACCATGGGTCGCCTCGCACATATATAAGAGAATGCATTGGCCTAACAATTTTTTATCATTTTTTTTAAATAAATGTTTCTTACAATTTTTAGGACATAAAATAAAAACATCCATTACCCTGCAGGGAGCCCCACACATATATAGAAGCATATAGAAGGGTGTCGTCTGCTCATGTTTGTCTGGGGCTCTGTATGGGTGAAATTATAAAATTGTTAAAGAATACAAGAAAAAATTATTAAAATTGTAAAAAATTGTTAGGCCAATGCATTCTCTTATATATAACAATCTGAGTCGATGTCTCCCATAGCTGATGAGGCCATGCATAATGAGGTCCACAGAGGGTGAATTTGGTGATGCTAACACGCTGCGTCAGCATGAAGTCGAACATAACAGGGCGTGTTTTAAAAATAGTTGCCTTTGCCCTTCTGTTTAGTTTTTATATCCCCCAATTTGCAGAAAAGGCATAATCGAGGTGACTAATGGGTGAACATCACTAACTTCAACTGGGGAACTTCAATCTGGCCCAAAGTCTCCCATGGCAGTTCCCCAGAGGGTGAATTTGGTATGTTAGACCTCATTCGGCAAATGCCAGACACACTAAATCCAGGCTAGTGCCTTAAAGTATATAATTGATTTATATTCAATCAGCTGGCTTTAGTACTCAAATATTTAAATTAAATATACTCCTTATCTGTTCTAATGCCAACACTTCTAACAACAACATTTCCAATGAAGCTATTTTTGAAGACATGTCTGTTAATATTATCTTAAAAGGTAAAACAGGGCGTCGAACCGTCATAGAGCAACCGTTTAGTCTGGGGCAGGATATCTTCTGTTTTGGTTTACTGGAAAGAGCCAATATCTGGAATCGAACCACCTTGTTCACTGGTACCCCATGTAAAGCTTTCCCATGGTTGTCCTCATGTCGTTCCGGTGACGGCACCATTTTAGATGAGACGGTTTTGTTTGGTATACATCGAGGAAGCGAGAGTACTGATGTTTCGATTTCCCATATCAGACAACAATTGCTGACAGAATGTCAGATACTCTTATATCGTCGTTTATAGTTTTCAGCGGAAGTGACGTAATTTGGTTAGCTAGCTGAATGGATGTCTCTTAGTTACTTGGGTGGTTGGTAGTGGTTTAGTGTCATGGGAGTGACGTAATTTGGTTAGTGAGCTGGATGCATCTCTCTTAGTTACTTGGATAGTGGGTAATGGTTTATTGTCAAGGGAGTGACGTAATCTGGTTAGCGAGCTGGCTGAATCAGCGTGACATGGACACTCATATGAGTGATGTGACATTGTCGGCAAATAGTTCCCTCAGCTTATCCCTGGCTTTTCTAGAACCGTTCAAATTTGTCAAAGACCGCGACAATTACAATTAAAGAAACATAACGGTGTGTTTGCTTAACAGCATCGCTTTTATCATTGATAAACCAGCAGGGCAAACCAACACTATAAAAATATACAGTACCATCAAAAGAAGTTGTATATTAAGCGCGCTATTTTCGCGCCCAACATCACAATAATATTGCAAGTGGAAACGCTTACAAGCTTGCGATATTATTGCAATATTTTGCGCTTAATATCGCAATAGTTCGCGCTTAATATTGCGATATCTTGCGCTCAAAATTGTGACATTTAAAGAAAATTATTACTTCTCCAATATTGTTTATTGCATAAATACAGACAATGTTTCAGATTTGTATAAAATTATAGTTGTAAATGCTATATCTACACTATATGCACAGTATTTTTCTAATATAAATATAACACTATCGGGTCTGTATGAAATTTAGCGCGCATAATATCGCAATATTTTGCGTTGAATATCGCAATAATAACCGCGACAGATTTTTGGTATTGCGCTATATTCGCACCTTTTTCGATATTAAGCGCGCTCAATATTGCAATAAAGGCGCGCCTCAATATACCACTTCTTCTTACTGGTACTGTAGCTAATCAAATACTTTTGTTTTTATTTCTCATCACCATTCTACAGGGGTATTTCAAGAAAAGAACAGCATGATTATACACTGCAAATGCATAGCGCTATAGCAGTAGCCACCTAAAATATAGCGTCATAGCCTGACTTACATACATCACACCACTATATAGCATACAGGGCCGACCAACATTATATAACTATAGAAGGGCCGACCAACAGCATAACACTATATTAGGGTCATTTTACCAGGAGCGACAGCCATCTACGACGAGTCCAGAATCCATTCCGGTAGCGATTGTGTGTGACGAAGTTGTGATGTTCGCTAATTTGTTGTGTCAAACCAGGCGCCAGGAACGACAACTCCACAGAGAGTATGTCTCCACCAGCTCTGGTAATCAAATCACGAAGCAAAATATATCCAATTTGAAGGGATGTCTGCAATGGATCCACTAGCATGAACGCATGGGTTGTCTGGTGTCTGGGTGTTATTAATCTCGGGATGACATCGTCCCAATACAATCCCGAATCACTGAAATCACGGGGCCGCCACGAGGACGACAACCGATCGGGACGAGTCTCAAATAAAGACAAATGAGTCGGGATCGTTTTTATTAGGCAGCTACGACTCGTATGTCGTCAGACTTTTGTTCACTCATCAATTCGCCGGCGCCTCCCAGACCAGGGCCAGGAACCTACGTCACCATGATCTATTCATGATTGTCGTCTGCTCATGTGTGTGTGCATATGAGTGGTACCGTATGGGTGGTATCACCCGTCAATTAGTAGGGGCCTCCCAGACACCGATACGAGAATTACTTTGATTTATTCTTTCTCGATAGCACGGTTGTCAAACAATAACGACATAAGGTCAGATCCAAGTGACTTATACCCAGCTCAGTTCAGAGGTCACGGATGAGGCTGAACATCGAACAGATTTCAGCCGGTCGAGCTGACAACCACGCGACGGTCAATGCGAGTGATTCTGCCGCAATGCCCACAATGACACATGAATGAGAAGTTTAACCAGTACATTTGTTCGACATGACATCAGCATGACATATACTCCGATCAGTTCGCACGCAGTTCAAGGTTATAATTGGACCATCGAATCAACATGACATGTACTCCGATAAGTTCAGAGCTCAAGGTTACGACTGGGCAGTCGAATTAACATGCAATGTACTCCGCGCATTTCAGATGTCAAGGTTATGGTTTGGTGGTCGAATCAACATGACATGTACTCCGATAAGTTCAGAGGTTAATGTTAGGACTGGACAGTCGAATCGACATGCAATGTACTCCGCGCAGTTCAGAGGTCAACGTTATGGTTTGATGGTCGAATCAACATGACATGTACTCCGATAAGTTCAGAGGTTAAGGTTACGACTGGACAGTCGAATCAACATGCAATGTACTCCGCGCAGTTCAGATGTCAAGGCTATGGTTTGATGGTCGAATGAACATGACATGTACTCCGATAAGTTCAGAGGTTAAGGTTACGACTGGACAGTCGAATCAACATGCAATGTACTCCGCGCAGTTCAGATGTCAAGGTTATGGTTTGATGGTCGAATCAACATGACATGTACTCCGAAAAGTTCAGAGGTTAAGATTACGACTGGACAGTCGAATCGACATGCAATGTAATCCGCGCAGTTCAGATGTCAATGTTTTTGGTTTGATGTCGAATCAACATGGCATTGGACTGCGCACGCTTCAAATGTAATGGTTACGGATGGGCAGTCAAATCAAATTTACATGTATTCCGCGACCGTTCAGAAGTCAATGTTACCATTGGACGTCTTATTGAGTCTGTGATGTCGTGAATGTCAGTGAATGTCAGTCATAGATTGATCGGCACCAGGTCCACGATGACACTGAGGATCGGGACTCTGATTGTGAACGATTACCCAGCTTGCATTGTGTCTGAGGATCGGGACTCTCACTGGGAACGATTACCTATGCATTGACTTATTGGTATGTCCTTCATAAGAATACACTAACCTTAAATCTAACCCTAACCCTAGCCCCAACCATAACCCTAACACTATCTTGACCCTAACCATAACCTAACCCTGGCCCTAACCATAACCCACCATAGCCCTAGCCCTAACACCAACCCTAGCCCTGACCCTAGCCCTGACCCTAACCCTAACCATAACTGTAACCCTAAACCTAACCCTAACTCTGACCCTAACCCATAACCCTAGCCCTAACACTAACACTAATCATAGCCCTAACTCTAACCATAGCCATAACCCTAACCTAATACATATGGAGAATGGTGTGGATGTGTTTTCGTGTATTCTTACATGAAATATATACCATGTCTTCTCGGTTCTCAGAAGCTTGGGATATCGGTTGAGATGATGCTGTTTTTAGATCGAGTCCCCTCCCGTTACTCTTCTGTAATGCAACGGACTTTATAAAGGTCAATTTGATTAGACTGCCCAGCTATAACCATTCCATCTGAACCAAGCGTGCGGAGTTATCTTGCCTGTATATGTCTTCCGATTAGGTCAAATGGATGCTTTGCTTATATGAACATAGAGGGAAGCCTTTCCCCAAAAACATATGATGTTATCAAACATGCATATATTAGAGGTCCGTTAAATGTCAAAGAAACGAAATTTATGAGTATAAACAAAGCCTTGTTTTCCAGAGAATTCTGATTTGTCGCGCTGTCAGAAAATGCATGTAACCAACACATTAGACGATCATATCACCACTTTGCATTTTTCTATCGACGTAAATGTTATATAATTGTGAAGACATATTATCCGCGGACCTGTGAGATGATTAATCACAGGCTCCAGGTGTACTTGTAGTACATGTACGTCTTTTGAATAAAAGTCCGTTATAGAAGAGCAACGGGCGGGACTCGGTCCAAAAACAGTACCATCCCAACGGATATCCCAAGCTATTATGGACCGAGAAGACCTATATATATACGTGAATTTTACGGCTACGAATAGCTACATGCTGTTACTCTATCCGTGACGAATAGCTACGTGTATACAGTTATACTCCATCCGTGAGTTGCGACATTTCTTATTATACATTCCACATCACGTGACCAAGGACAACACCAAGGTCGTATTTATGCAGGACAACACCAAAGGCGTATTTACGCACACCTAATCATGTTCCATTACTCACACACAGGCCTGAAATCGCTTTATTCGCTTCAAAGTATCTTAAGATAATCCACATGCTAATTACGATTAGAGGTACAAAGGAGCCCAGCTGTCGAGCTAATCTCGGGACGTTATCAGTCATCTATTTATGGAAGCCACATCGCGAGTGTCGTGAATCACAGCCAGCAAACATGCAAACATGCTCCATATCGTCAACGGACTTCTAAAATCCATTATCCACGTATATAATACAAGAAAACCAATGTCAGAAATGGTAACGCGCTCAAGATCATATATTATATACCCATGATTGTAATTATAGCATATAAAATATATAGGTTTCACGAATGACCAACTCATAATTCCGTTAAAACAACTAATCAAGGCTTCAAATTATTACAACAACTATATATATACGGCTTATCACTGAAGGTTTCTCATGCATCTCACTAGAATTCCCAGCTACACATTTTACCGGACTCGGCCTCCGGGTCGCAGTTCGACTCTTAATCCGTCCAAAAAAATTCCATTTCTATAAATAAAACGCCCATGGCCCATGCATACCAAGAATCAGCGAAACATTATACACGAGGAGCATGAAATAAACATAAAAGAGTCAGTTCATGAACTAAACGTTATTAAAGAATTAAATTGATGTCAAACACTCCGGTAGGATGATCAAATAGAAATGGAGAATAATCTTGTTCAAAGTAGTTATTTTTACAAATATTATATATAAATAGACAACACCCACCGCATTCTTATATATTAATTAAATGCAGTGAATGCCGATGACGAAATCGTTTTTGTTAGTTTATCGCCGATAGAAGCGTCCAGATTCGAGTAGAAAATATTTACAATTTAGCGAAGTTCAGAGAATGTTTTCTGTGGAGTGGTATACGGTCGATTTGCTTGCAATTTTCAGTGATATTAGTAGAATGCTACATTCATCAAGTTGGCATAGCACCTGAGTACTAACTTATCAGTTTCACGCACTCGAACAAGTCCATAATATGTCTTTAAATATAGCAAGAGTTCATAAAAAAATAGGCTATCAATCGTCAGTAGATTAAAGATTGGGAGTCTTCTGCTTAAAATAGCACGTATCATGTTCTTTGCAAATAGAGGTGCCACATGAAAGACCATAATTATCTTGGTATATTGAATTTTCTATCCATATATTTCATATTATTTTCGGATTAACGGAAAATACATTTGGTTTCCATCGTATTTCAACAAAAAAGAGCCAAATTGTATTAAATCGAATGTTGGTGGTTGGTGTAAACATATTTATATTTCCAAATCCAAACAAATAACATAATATACAGATGACAAATATATGCAAGAGTTAATGTATGGAAACGATGATCAGACAACAAGTCCGAGGGCTTATATGAAGTCTTCTCTTCTTTGGCTACATGTCCCGTCCCTAATAAGCGTGGGAGGGATATAAGTCAGGCGGGAATGGTTGGAAATAATGTTTTTAGGAGATTGGAGATATATAACTGAATTTGAGTCAGTGATGGAAGAAAGGGGAGAATATAGTGTTAGTGATAGCAGGAGGCAGAGAGAGAGAGAGAGCGCGAGAGACAGAGGAGCAGAATATAGAAGACGAGAGGGGGACACGTGAAGTCGCGAGATGATGATGTGGTGGTTGTTGTAATTGGAACCCTGAATACATCTTTAAACATTTTACGAAAAATGAGTCACATCTCACTCACATTATGCTTTTATTACACCAATATCCAACAACATAGCATCTTATTGACAGGTCATCAGAACGCATGTCCTCAGAACAAAAATTGACACCACCCCAGTAATAGTCAATCCCGTCGAGCTAATCCCGGGAAGTAATCAGTCATCTATTTATGGAAGCCACATCGATAGTGTCGCTAAACAGCTAGCAAACATACGAACAAGCTTCATATCGTCAACGGACTTCTAAAATCTATTATCCACGTAATCTCATAGTTTACAAATGAAACAGAAAACTATTTCTGGAAATTTTCCTGAAAAGTGCCATTTATATACTAACAACATCGCCACGTTTTATAAATATCTGATGCATAATCGAACACGCAGAGTCCAAATAGTAAAGTATTGCCCTTTATGAACAATTTAAGTCTACGTAAGTCGGGATTTTTTTACCCTGTGCCAATGCATTCTCTTATATATGCGAGTCGACCATAGGTCGCCTCGCATATATAAGAGAATGCATTGGCCTAACAATTTTTTACAATTTTAATAATTTTTTCTTGTATTCTTTAACAATTTTATAATTTCACCCATACAGAGCCCCAGACAAACATGAGCAGACGACATTCTTCTATATGCTTCTATATATGTGTGGGGCTCCCTGCAGGGTAATGGATGTTTTTTATTTTATGTCCTAAAAATTGTAAGAAACATTTATTTAAAAAAAATGATAAAAAATTGTTAGGCCAATGCATTCTCTATGGGCCTATGGTCGACTCGCATATATAAGAGAATGCATTGGCAAAGGGTAAAAAAATCCCGACTTACGACTGGATTTTATAATAAATAAATGGATGATGGATTGATTATTACAGAAAGGGTTAAAGATGGATTGGAACAATGAACAAGATGAACAGCGATCTTAAAAAGGCTCTTATTCGGTCATATAGTATAAAATTATAATATTTCAGCCATACTCACTGCACTTATATGATACAGTAATATTGGCCCAGTGCTTGGTCCAACCAGCACATACAACCAGTACATATACCAGCATACTGTGTACACCATGTAAATGGTTTGGATACGCCATTCATACATATTTTGTTTTTTTTCATATTGTTTTCATGTATTTAGATGTTACTATATTTCACGTTGTCATTTTACTATTTAAGGGGCGGCAGGAAGACGGCCTATTTGGCCATGCGCTCCTGTACAATATAATCATGTTTATTTCACTGTTAGCATTGTGTTTGTAAATATTGTACAAATAAATAATCAATCAATCAATGTCCAAATATGCAAGCAAAAAACGGTTTTGATCTAAAATGTCATATATGGCATTTTAGAAGCACATATACGATATTACTTTATTATTATTGTAAAGTATGTTTTATTTATTATTTGTTATTTATTTCATTTATTGTGATTTATGGAACCTATGTTGCTGACAATTTTCAATTACAAAGTGAGAAATTATTGAGATTTTCTTGTGTTGCTCTTACATGGGAGTATATATAATTCTATGATTACATTATTCTGGACGCCGCTTATACGCGATTCTAGTCACATGCTAGGGATTGATAATACCATTGTATTCATTGAACATATATTAGGAAATTATTCCACCCTAATAGCCCTGGAATTTTCACCAACCCATCATCTTCATATAACCAACGATAGTGCCAATGCTTATAGTTCTACTTGAAACACGTAACATTATTGGCCAATCTCGACAAATAGTTATTACCATACAGTAAATATTGATAATGTGTACAAATTCGGAAGTAACACACCGAGGAGATGACATATGACATTGAAAACAACCTGCTTGTTGCCACGTAATACACATTTCACAATTGAAAAACGCACAAAACACTATACCAATATGAAAAATTAAAAAGCGCCTTCCGGTACCTGAATGACACCCGAGGCCTCCAAATAGTCAATAATACGAGCCAAACTGCGACGTCCGGAGACTCACCATCCCATTCGAAGCCTTCAAGGAAGTCTGTAACATATTGATGTAGAAATCGATTTCCTGCAACGCGATTGGCTACACCTGGCTGTAATGATACTTAAAACTTGGAACCGGACAAGACTACCGCCGTGTGTAAACATGGCGGAACACCGGTGGCCACGCAATGTAAACACCGGCGCCACGGGAAGCAACTAAACATAGAATAGACTCGAGGACTTCCTGATATCGCAACAGAGAGCGGCAACAACGACACAGTGAATCAAGTCAAGGGTTTCATCATAGTACAGCCTTAACCATTGTTATTCTGATAGCACGTGTGTTGTATCATTGTGATGCACGCCGGCGCGTTGCATGAGAGAGCCCCCATACAGGCGCAATCTGCAACAATATTCAGACGAGGGACCATGTTATCATGTAAGCTCTTGCGTAACATTATATGCTGCGATAAATGTCAATAATACCAAACAGTATTGGTATCGTTGCCATGGTATCGTTGTATTGTTTCATCTATCAAGAACAGTTTCTTGTACACAGTTGTACATTTATGCATATACCGTTTCACAATATAAACCTATAAATGGTGTATACCCGCGTATTAAAAATGTAGTCACCTGGAAATCCACATGCGTTATTTATATACTTCATATTGACATCTGTGTTATCACATCAACGTATGTGCATACCTGTTTGGCATGATAAATGAGCGCATGCATGCGTTATCTGATTGGGCATGGACACACATTCACCTTTTTCATTAATTTTACTTTGACTTTTTTATGACAACACCAATAAAAGAATTGCGGAGAGAGCATGGGGGTGGCCCTGATGCCGTAAACACCGGCGCCACGGGAAGCGACTAGACACACCAGAGAGCGGTAACATCGACACAATACACAAATGCAAGATTTTTCTAATAGATCCTCATAGCACAACCGCAACCATTGTTATTCTGGGAGAACGTGGTCTGTACCGTGATAATGCGCATGGGCGTGTTCCATGAGACTCGAGAGGCATTTTATCCGGACCAGAGATGCGTCGCATAGCGCCCATAGAGGCATATAGAATGGACCGTAGAAAGATGTCATATGCAGGTATGCAGTGTGACAGCGAGACGTCGCACAGCAACTCATAGAGGCATGTACATGACTGTAGCATGGACTGTATAGAAAGGTGTCATATACTCGTATGCGGCCAGACAGTGAGACGTTGCAATGTTTGTTACTTTGCTTGTTGCCATGGTCGCGGTGACGTGACGCGTACATGCGTCTCTGGTGGCCACTGAGAAAACTTGGCTAACCTCCGACTCTAATTAAACAGGTAGGTTCATCAAAAATTTATGATACTCTCAAAAGATATGTAAAACTTAACGTCTTGTGTGACGAAGCTGTTAATCTTAAATGTTCACTCGAGTGGCCGACACGTGTTTCCACTCCTGTCCCAAATGCAAGCCTTGAAATAGTGTGTCTGTCATTTGCAGAATGCAGAATGAGGTTCCCAGAGGGTGAATTTGGTGATACTAGCCCGCTATGCGGGGTAGCATCACTAAATTCACCCTCTGTGGACCTCATTCTGCAAATGACAGGCACACTATTTCAATGCTTGCCAAAATGGTCTAATATTCTACGAACAGATGCGCGCTTCTGCCAAATGACTTATCTGCACTCGCGGTGGATCGGAGAACTCAGCGATTCACTTTCGTGTTTTCCGACGTCACTCGTGGTGAATCGGGTGAACTCGGCGATCCACTCTCGTGTTTTTCCAGCGTGCTCGTGCTCGTTCGGGTGAATTTGGCGACCGCACTCGTGTTTTTCCAGCGTCACTCGTGGTGATTCGTGGCACTCGGTGACACGCTCCCGTGTTCGTTCAGCGTTACGCGTTATCTTCGCAGCGTAAGATTCTGGTATGTTGTAGATATGTACTTAGAATTATCGGCATAACAGGGTATGTATAAGTATAGACTTCAGGCCTGTAGAGTTGAGTCCAAGTATGGTTCGTTCGCAAGAATGGTACATGCAGTACTCCTCCATATATGTATACATGAAATAGTAGTAACAAGTCCAACTAAAAAACAAATACCCCCTCCCGATAGATAAGACTACCAACAATAATTCTATACAGCCGTATGAGTGTGTACGCCATCGACGGTTTTCCTCACATAGGAGGTATTTACAGTAAGATAGATAGATAGGTGGTTCGTGTGCACTCGGTGATCCGCTCCCATGTTCGTCAGGCATCATTTAGTGTGAATTGTTCGTGTGAACTCGGCGACCCGCTCTCATGTCTGTCCGGCGTCACTCGTGGTGGTTCGTGTGAACTCGGCATATCACCCTCGCGTATATCCGGCGGGTACTCTTGCTAGTTCGTGGGCACTCCGCGACCCGCTCCCACGTTTGTCCGGCGTCACTCGTGGTGGTTCGTGTGCAATCGTCGACCGACAATCGTGTTCGTTCGGCATCACTCGTAGTAATTCGTGTGAACTCTGCGACCCACTCTTGTGACGCTATGGCGACACTCGTGGTGGTTCGTGTGCACGCTCTAGTGGTGTTCGTCCGTCTGTTAGTACACCAAGCAATTGACCTGTTTTATTTACGACAAATTGCCGTAATCCCATAGACTTAGTGTGCGGGTGCTTGAAAGCTTTGAGAGTGAAAAACTACAACACAGACTGTCTCGTTCTTGGAGTAAAGGTGTATTGCAGGTACTCAAGACCACAGCCAACAAAGCATATTGGTAATGACTTAATAGATAAAACTAAATCCGCAGGGATCGAAAACTCATTCATATATCATACCTGCGTTTGATTTCTCGGGCAACTAGCCCATTTCATAGTCAGTCTGGTTGGCTTAGAACTCGAAAGTCGATTTTCTAGTAATTTAGTTTTGTGTACATCATCATGGGATGGTATCGTCAGCTGTTACATTCAAATTATTCGGTTATTAAATGCTAGACAATACCGTCATCTCTTCAGGTTGCACTTCGACTTATGCCTCAAAATATGGTGGCGGATATTTGCAGAATGAGGTCCCCAGTTGGCTAGCATCGCTAAATTCACCCTCTCGGGACCTCATTCTGCTTAGGCCTTATCTATAAAAAATATATATATATAACATTAACGAGTTTTTTAGTCTCTTTATAAAGAAGTTTCTTCATTTTTTTGGGTTTAATTTCTCAATATCTCCAAATTGGTAGACGACATAATGCATAATCTAGGTGCCCAATGGTTTCACATCACCTTCTTCGCCATCTGGGAACTTAAATTTGTATCTAGGTCTCTCATAGCAGATGAGGGTATGCTGCCCGTATCAGATCGCGAATGGATGTCACCTCTTATTTCCTCTACTGTATGCAGTCCGATGTACGTCGCGGATGTCTGTTGCCACCTCTTATTTCCTCCACTGTATACTGTTCGCAACAGGCCCCGGATGTCGGTTGCCATTTCCTATTTCCTCTATTGCATACAGTCCGCAGCATGTCGCGGATGTTGGTTGCCACCTATTGTCTTATGTACGTCGCGGATGCAGGTTGTCACCTTTTATTTCCTCTACTGTGTACTGTCCTATGCAGACGGCGGATGTCGGTTACCATTTTCTATTTCCTCTCGATTGTATACTGTCCACAGCAGGCCCCGGATGTCGGTTGCCACCTATTATCATATCTACTCTATTTCCACTGTCCGATGTACGTCGCGGATGTCGTTTGACACATCTTATTTCCTCTATTGTATAATGTCCGCAGCAGGTTGTGGATGTCGGTTGCCACTTCATATATCCTCTACTGTATACTGTACGCAGCAGGTTCCGGATGTCGGTTACCACCTGTTATCATATCTACTCTAATGCCACTGTCCATTGTACGTCGCGATTGTCGGTTAAAAGATACTGTCGGACACATCGCAAGCCGTTGACTTCCAAAGCGGTACCCCATCTTACATTTCTAGGCAGGCGGTTTTTCCCTCCATACCGGTACCCCATCTTACATTTTTATAGGCGGGTGGTCTGCCCTCCACAGCGGTACCCCATCTTACATTTCTAGGCGGGCGGTCTGACATCGATAGCGGTACCCCATATTACATTTCTAGACAGGCCGTTTGCCCTCCACAGCGGTACTCCATCTTACATTTCGATGTGGGCGGTCTGTCCTCAATAGCGGTGCCACATCTTACATGTTTAGGCGGGCGGTCTGCCCTCGATAACTGTACCACATCTTACAGTTCGCCACCAAATACCTCACCGATAGGCTCCCCCGCAGCGGTACCCCATCTTACATTTCTAGGCGGGCTGTTGGCCCTCCGTAGCGGTACGCCATCTTACATTTTACATTTCTAGGCGGGCGGTCTGCCCTCGATAGCGGTACAACTTCTTACATCTCGAGGCGGGCGGTCTGCCCTCAGCTAACCACCTGTCGTTAGTTCGTTTGCACCTGGCGGCGGCGGATGCTTTGTATAACATATGTTGCAGCATTATATAGTCGACTTTGTTTATTTATGACACTATGTAGTATTACAACACGCTGAAGAGTCGAGCACTCAACAAGCATCAACGGATAATATGCAGCCTCTCTCGAGCTACACCGAGGTTTATTCAGCCTATATACCCACAGTAAAACCAACAAAAGATATTCATAACAAGTCACTGCTTACTATTAAATTTGGGGAATCACTCTGTAGCTTTGAGATTGTACTGCCACTTGTTGTCTGCATGGGCAGCATGCCATCGCGTTCACGGTATATATATCCATCCATTCATAACGGGTCGCATCTCGTTCATTGTATAAAACCATTCATAACGGGCCGGGGCAGCATGCCATGGTGTTCACGGTGTGTATGCAACAATTCTTAACGGGCCGCATTTCGTTTAATGTATATAAAACCATTCATAACTAGCGGGACAGCATGCCATCGCTTTCACTGTGTATATCCAATTCATAACGGGCCGCATCTCGTTGAGTGTTAAAAAAAACCATTCATAACGGGCCGGGCAGCATGTGAAACCATCCGAATAACACGCTCCTTAATTCTAGAAAATATCATTAATTTAAAGATGGTCTACCATTCCGGTCGTGCACAATTACTAAACCAACTTATTTTTGTATGAATGACAAACTCAAGACTACATATATACAGCTATTTTTTGGAATAAAATACAGATACAAATGAAGACTGCATGGTATAGTATTTGTTTACAAATGCATAATACAGTGGTTTACTTCGATCGTAAGATCGTGGTAGATCTATAGTATGATGAAATACCATTTGACGTTATTGAGGCTACTGACAAGATAGAGTTGTCCTTCTTGTCCTTCTTTGATTGCTATGAACGTTTTCCCGCGGACTTACGTTCTAAAAATAGCCCCAAAAATTGACCAGCTGATGTGATAAGAAATTCTGAATAAAATTTACATTAATTGAAAGAAGCTTTTTTCCGGACAGGTGTCCTTGATTCATATATATTATTTTATATCCCTGGATATATATACAACATTCTGGGGTGTGGTAGACCATTTTAAAGTGATGTGAAACACTCCGGTAGGGTAATCAAAATGAAATTGAGTATAATCTTCCTCAAAGTAGTTATTTTGCACGATTATTAATTAAAATTGACAACACACACCGTTATCCTTATATATTAATTAAATGCAATGACTCTCGATGGTGAAATAATGTGTGTTAGTTTATCGCCGATTGTTGCTTCCAGAATCGAGATGTAAATATTTACAATTGAGCGTAGTTCAGACGATGTTTTCTATAGGGAGTGGTATGACCGATTTCGTTGAAATTTTCGGCGATTTTAGTAGATTGCTACCTCCCCAAGTTGGCATATAGCACCTGCACATAATATGTCTTTAATGTAATAATTTGTCGGAGAAAACATGTTACTATATGATATATGCATGAATGTTTCTTGTGCATAAAGCGCATATTACTATAACGGCGAGATGTCGCTACATCATACATAACAGTATGTGGGTCCGCTTCTTTGTCCAATTAGGTGGATAATATATTTAGCAGCCATTCGTGTATTGATGTTCACGACTGTGGCCTTAGCACCTAACAATACTAATACACCAGAATAATGTATGTAACTGGATCCTTGCCATTGACACATAGAGCGTTTTATGGACAGGGTAATCGATGCACTGTGGGATAGAATGTACAATAGCAGAAGCTAATTGATTGGAGCAGCATGCATTTACTATGGACGATGTAACGTATACATGTGTGGTGCTTCTTATAACATTGTCATTTATGCGAATTTCCTTACGAATTGTTCTACTTTGTAGCGCTGACAAATTATCATGTCTAAACAATATCACAGATATATTGAAGAATAAAATTTCACCCCCATAAGTTTACGATCCATTGCTAACGCAATGGCCCAAACAGAAAACTCGAATACACGTCAGAAGTATGATCATGTGGGTGCACTGGGGTACATATATAGACTCCCATCTCTATCTCTCTCTCTATCTCTCTCCTCTCTCTCTCTGTCTCTTTTTCCCTCTCTCTCTTTCTCTCTCTACCTCTCTCTTTCTCGCTCTCTCTCTCTCTCTCTCTGCCTCATGCTATCCCTAACATATCTTCTCCGCTTTGTTCCATCCCTAACTCAAATTCAGTTATATATCTCCATTTCTCCTGAAAACATTATTTCCCGTCTCCCTCATTTATTGGGGACGGGGCATGTTGCCAAAGAAGAGAAAACTTCATATAAGCCCTCGGGCTTGTTGTCTGATTCTCGTTTCCATACTTTAACTCTCTATTTTACATATATATGTCATCTGTATATAATGTTATTTGTTTGGATTTGGAAATAAAATATGTTTACAGTATATATACTGTTAACAAATACCATATTCCTACAGCACATTTACATTTTCTAGTACACTGCCGACAGCAAAATTACCATCACAATGTGAAGTAAAATTACAGAATTTTTTAAGGAAGTTCAGTTAATTTACATCAATATCATTTTGTTTTACGGAAAATAGCGTTGGCAGTTTCGTATTTTTATAGCACAATGTGTCAGCAGCACAATCACCATCACATTGTGACCTAAACTAACGGGTCTTTTTTGACAATGTATATTAATATAGGACCCTCTTCATTGAAATTGGTCTCGATAGAAAGTTCTGGTGTACATTCGAACAGACATATTGCAATACATTGAATAATTACACCAATCACGCAGTAGCCAATTTATCAATTTATCACGCCAAACATTTAACAGGGACCCGCGTAAATTCAAATTAAAAGTTACAACAAATTCCAGATTGGAAGCGGATAACAATACTATATCCACGCAGCGCCGAGAACAATCAATCTCTCTATGCATTACAGTTGAAAGTGGAAAACAGATCTACGGCAATAAAAGATTGGAAACCATCATTTGTCCTCAAAATGCCACACCAAGAAATCGAACCATATCAATAGTATGCCTGATTATTTGACACCTATATATTTGCATATCTGTACGGAAACTATGGACAGACGTTTGGGGAAGAACCAATTTAAAATAACATCCATGAAATCGTCATAGTACTCTCCGATATATGAGCGTACAAGCCATACCCATAATAAACTTACATCATTGACCGGATATGCATTGCTTTAATGCAATTCCCGCATGCATAAATATCAAATGTTTCGAACAATATAGAACTAATATATACAACCTCCGCAATTGGAGTTAACTCGCTTGTACTTCAGATAACCTTTGAACACAGTATATGTCACGAGTTCAATAAAAGACGGTCGTTGTTAGTAAAGAGAAAGGGTTATAACTTGGATACCGATATCGAGATACAGTAATGCTCTAATTAATCGACTCCTTAACCGAGAGCTTTCCGATGAATGACAACAGGCCATATTTCCGACTAAATCCTGAAAAGTTACCCATAATTCTGCTGTGGTTAAGGGGTCGATTAATTAGAGCATTACTGTACACGTAACCCTCTTGTCTCAATACAATGACGATAGGGACCACTTCAACAGGAGATACTCTACGTATAAACCTTGAGAATAACACAGGTGTGATTGTGCACCTTGTTGTAAAGACTTGCCAGATTAGCTCAATGACAAGGAATCCATATTAATTAGCGCCTCACATAAGCTGAGTAATGACTTAACGCGTCTATGGGTATAATTGGGATGAGTGCATTAGCATGTATGTATCAAGCACATGGAGTGGCCACTCAACATGATAGTCCCCGGCTGCAGTAATCGATACACACAATCACAGTCCAATTGTCCGGCGTTATAGTACGGGTTCCTGGCCAGTGGAGTCCGCTAATGCAGGGCTTACTTAAAGACGACTGTGTGTACCCACATCATAGAGTGGTCTCTGTGGATAACGAGTGTGCCGTAATTAGTCTCAGCGTTGCTGAGTTCAAACATCCTATGTAATCGTATTACTCCCGTAGTAAGATGGACGAGTTGTATCGGGGTATCGACCACGAGAAGCACAATCGCCGTGTCGCTTTCACGAATGCTTGTGCCCCTCATTGTGTATTATATATTAAATATAAGTGATGGATTCACCAAGTTGAAACATCCTATATAATCTTGATGCTCCCGTAGTAAGACAGACGAGTTGTATCAGTTTATTGACCGCGAAAGGAGCCATATCATGAATGCTCGGGCCCACCAATGGCCACCATTATATATTACATATTTAATATAAGTATTGGGTTCACAAAGTTGAAACATCCTTTATAATCTTGATACGCCCTTATATTAAGTTCCTTGTTCACGTTGCCAACTTTGCGTTGAAGATACACCGGGTAACGAATACCATTATTTATTCATATGCAACGAACTTTTCCTTCCGAAGAACCTATCTGAAAACATACTTTCAAAGTAATCCGACTTATGAAAAACTAAAAATTATTTTTAATGACGGAAATAAAACAAACATGTTGAAATTAGCCAGATTTACATCGGAAATAGTTACCAAAGCAGCCATTTAAATTGGTTTAAATCGATTCTACATGAATGCCCTCCTGTACGTATATAAACATGGTCCCAGTGCAGCTTTCCCAGCTAAGTGTGTATTTAATTATATTTCTGTATGTTATTATCTCGAATTTGTTATCTTTTTTGTGTGAGTTTTCCTACTTTATTTATTTCTATTATTTTTAAACTTTTGTTGACATTATGTACGATAATATATAAATGTCTACCTCCAGTTCCACAAATTAGTGGACGGAGATAATAAAGAATTGAATTGAATTGAATTGACGACTTGTATCGGCACATATCGACCACGAAGGACACAATTGCACTGGCAATCTCACGAACACTCGGGCCTTTCAGGACTGCAGATACATAAGGGTGTGACCCATTATCCCCAAACGAATTCTTTCACTCAGGTATACAAGTATATATTGAAATGGTCTATTAATCATCTGGAGGGGTGTTCAGGAAAAATAATCAGATGACATATACTACAAGTGCAGAATGAGTCCTATTTATTGGAGGGAAATGTTCAGATAATAAGTGCAACAATGGTCGTTTGTTGAACTTATCATACGAAATAATACGAACAAATCCTAATGGATAACTGCTACCCCGCCCCCCCCCCATAAATCATGGATACCAGTTAACAGAGACGGTAAATCCTGCTTACCGGTTAAGAAAATATAGAATACAAGTCATGGATATTTCACAGTATAATATGGTAATTTCACAGTATATTATGGTAATTTCACAGTATAATATGGTAATTTCACAGTATAATATGGTAATTTTCACTCATATGCTGAAGTAGTGTACTTAGCTTATAAACATGAAGATGTCTGAGAGTGGATTACATCATTGTGTCATTTCGATAATAAATAACAAACGTTTTGAACAATATGATACCATAAAAACTGCGTACCAGCCTTCAAGTCTGAGTTTAGTGTGCCTGTCATTTGCAGAATGAGGCCCCAGATGGTTAATTTAGAGATACTATCTCGCATAGCGGGCTAGAATTACTAAATTCACCGGCTGGGGACGTCATTCTGGTTAGGCCTCATCCTCTCTGGAAAGTTTCATTATTATCAATTTCTATAGAAACTTCTTCACATAGATTCGATTCTATTTATGTTTTAGTTTAGTTCCTCTATATCCCCACATTGGCAGACGACACATTACATAGTCGAGGTTCCCAATGGGTGTACATCACAATATTCACCATTTGAGAACATCAATCTGAGATTATGTCTCCCATAGCAGATGAGGCCATGCAGAATGAGGTCCCCGGAGGGTAATTTGGCTATGCTAGCCCGCTGTGGGGGGTAGCGTCACTAAATTCACCCTCTGTGAACCTCTGCAAATGACAGGCATACTAAACTCAGGCTTTCCAGCCTTATTGTTGGATCACGAATACCGAGTTAAAATTGCCGTATGAATCTCGAGTACCAGTAAACAGAGGGGTATATATTTTGGGTATAACTGGGCGCAACGTAGTATGGCTGTATCGACGATAAAGTCACGTGGTGTGGCTGGATCGACGATAAAGTAACGTGGTGTGGTTGGAACGACGATAAAGCCATACAAGTCCCACTCTGCCAGCATTCTCCATTTATTGATAAAATGTTGCAACTAATCTAAGTGCAAACTGAGATGAAATAATAATATATTAAGTTTGAAGCTACTTCCGTCTAAAAAGTACTCCATTTGCGAAAGCAGTCTTACAAATGTTCGACACTTCCATCGCTTCTCTGCCATCATCAAACTAAGCTACAAATGGGTTCTCAATGTCGAAGAAACTCCCGCGCTATATTAGGATTATCGTATGAAATATTAGCGTTTGATACGCGGGTCAATATAATACTATTGTGCCCAGGGGGGGTGAAAAAAAAAATTCCGGCACGTATGCCGGGGTGGGTGGGTGGTCAAAGCCACCAACAAGCAATTTTTTCCGCAACTAAAAAAAAAAATTCCTGCTTGTTTTTTAGTGTTTTGGCAATGAGTTGGGCTTCAAACCCACTTTGAATGAGAGAAATAATGTAATTCTAACTGTAAACTGACTGCAGGCAGTTATCGTGTTGTATTTTGTTGCAAATTTTGAAATCCAAGATGGCCGCTGGCAGCCATGTTTTTTTGGCCGAATGACCTCAAAATGACTCATTCCTATTTACATGTCCATGTTAACATCCATGATAAATAGTATGCACAGAAATTCATATACAGCTGTTTACAGTGAATTTCCCCCCGCAAATCTCTGTTTTAGTGTTAAAAGGGGGGGTGGGTGTCAAAAAATGGTCGGAAAAAACTGCCGAAAACGGAAAAAAAATGGCGGTGGGGGTGGGTGGGTACAAAAAATGATCGAAAGGGAAAAAATGCCATACGTGCCTGAAATTTTTTTCCGACCCCCCCCCCCTGTTGTGCCCACTTAACCCTTTACCCAACAGAAGGGACCTGTGCCAATGCATTCTGTGCCAATGCATTTTTTTAGGCCAATGCATTCTCTTATATATGCGAGGCGACCTATGGTCGACTCGCATATATAAGAGAATGCATTGGCACAGGGCATAACTGTAACCATCACAATGTGGTCAATGAGCCGGTTCCAATGATACCCATATGTGTATGGTTCTATTGAGACAGACCGAAGATATTTTAGGCTGTTGAAGCTTTATTTGGCGTTTTTGGCCGGTTTGTTGGGTAAAGGGTTAAGTTGCGAATCCCCAGATCACATTATACACAACCTATTCCATGTCATATAACACTTAAAAAGAGGAACCATATCCCACCAGAATACGGAACAGCTGTGGTCTATATGAGTGTCCACCAAGTGATCGAGATTCTCAGATTCACCCAAGATTTACCCCAGAATACATCATAATTCATCACTAAGAGATAGTTATTCCCGTTCCACTGAGAATAATAAACTGGCAGTACAGACCAGATTGAAATTAAGCACAGAACAAACGTCGGCACTTTGACAAAATCAACATGTTCACAGTTTATTCGACCGGATAAGTTGATAATACAATGTTTTGGAGCTTCCTCTTTCAAATGGTATATAATATGGACTATTTTGTATATAATGTGATGTGGTAATTTGAAAATTAAGTTGGCCTCTAACAAATTAATTAATTAAACAAAAACTCGAACTAAAACTGTGGTATCATGGTATATATGCAGCTCTTGAAACAAGGTTTCGTCTTTATTTTTAGAATCTTTCGTATTCAGGTTCGTTTCTACATTTGTTATTAAAAAATGCGATATACTCTGGCTTATTAGACTGTAAATAACACCACTAAGAAGACTACAAATAAGCTATTGACCGTGTCGTTAGGGACGTGACTGAGGGGGGTATCCGTTGGGAAGGGGTGCACACCTTGAATTGTTCAACTGCAACCAGCCCTTGAACCATTTGCACCACCGCTTTGGGTTGGAACTTACCAACTGGTACCTCAAATGTTCTAACTGTTGGAAACTGTTCCCACTAATTACTTGTTGGGAAATCTAAAAACATATATGTGGTGTAAAATTTGAAATGTGAAATTGTTGACCAACGTTTGGATTGTTAGACACTATCAAACTCATGTATCCTCATCCCTGCATGCGAGTCATTCGGCGAATTGTAACAAACCAATCGATCGTCTGTTTCAAAATACAGACCAGAGATAATGTAAGAAAAGTAAAGTAAGCAGCGGTTAACAGTTAAGAACTGTTTTGTAACATCACATAGCAGACGACAAATAACTAATCTCTTTCTCGAACCGATCGGGTGCCAACCAATGAGCAGACGACATATCGGGTGACAATCAATGAGCAGACGACCCTCAGTGGTCTTAATACGGCCTAATGGGTCATTGTCACAAGGCTCCAGTCACATTCATAGCCAGCTTTTTAAATCGATCACAAACGTATCCAGCTTTTCACCAGCGATCATATTCGTAGCCAGCTTGTCTATAATTACATGCGTTATATGGCGCGAAATATGACGTCATCGCGTTCGTGACTAACATGTCGATGCCATCCTCCAAAACTGACTTTATTTATCAACTTATATAGGAATATAATTCGAGCATTCTGACGACATTGATCGGATACATTCGGTTATTAGATGAGCTAATATCAAATTAAAATTCAAGTTGTGTTTCATCCATCAACTCAGAAAAATGAGATTAACCTACTCGTGTTCATTGAGGCTGCATGCATATGAAAAGCTGGCTACAAATGTGATCGCCATAGAAGAGCCAGCCTTAATAAGTGTGCCACATGAGCATTATATGCATAAGACATATTTTTGGTATGTGACAATATATATATATATATACATATGAGGCCAGGAGCGGAGAAGGTATCGCCGATTTGAATATGAAAATTTCATCGAACTTTTTATTTAGATATGCTACAGAATTTCGTCAGCATTAAATATAGCGAACATTGTCAGAAGGGATCTCACGGCAGTAAGTAACTGAGGGGGAAATATAAGAGAACAGCAAATCAACGCAGATGTAGGTCTATCTTACCTGAACAACATATAGTGGCGGCATGGGAAAGCTGGCCACAGAT
Organism: Siphonodentalium dalli; assembly: GCA_032622095.1. Taxonomy (NCBI): domain Eukaryota; kingdom Metazoa; phylum Mollusca; class Scaphopoda; order Gadilida; family Siphonodentaliidae; genus Siphonodentalium; species Siphonodentalium dalli. The sequence goes on from CP136063.1 coordinate 197,930,316, forward strand.
AACTTAGAACGAAATTAGGTAAGTTCGTAAGGGTGATTTGAATCACAAATTGCATCCTACCCGGAAACAACCAACCCACTACTACTATAAGATTCTATCGGAATCACTAAATGGTTCAGCCTAATTCACTGGATTGAAGCATGCAGGCCACTCCAGTGATGTTTAGCCAGTTAGATTGACATCAGTTGATCACGAAAATGCAAGAAAAATCATAGGTCATGTGTTTACTTTTTAAAATAAATCCCCATGTGTACGACAGGGTTATCCCACAGCTAAATTTTATCTGGAAAAACCCTGAAAAACCCAGAATTACAGCAGCTAGTTAAATATATTTTAAGTTATATATATATATGATGTAGAAATCAAATAAACTAGATGTCACCGTTTAATAACGTGTCACACGTTTCAGGTAAAGGTCATTCTTCAGTTACCTTAACCTCTAACATTCCCGGTGCACTCGCTCCCTATACTCTGGAACACATTTAGCTCCCTGATTCATATAACAAAACCGATCTTATGTCGGTCAATAAAGGAACTGCAGGGAAACTAGCAATCCACTGGGAATATAATATGTGAGTCTATATGACGTATACTACCAATCCTTGAGAATCTAAGATGTGGGTCTATCTGACGTAAACAAAAGGTGATGTATGATTGGATAAAGAGACATAACATCGACAATAAATGCCAGCCCTAACCCCAATAACCGAGGCTTCCTAATCAATTAATCAAAAGTGACTCGACAGTGTCGGTTCTAATAACAATTCCTATCCGCCATATTTACCAACGAAGAACGAAATGCACTCGTACGCAACAACTGTCCATTTTTTACGATATCAACATCAAACAATCGCAAACAAGATCGCAATTAGTCGGCCGATCTCGTAGGTTCGTGGTGCACCCCAGGGCGACACGAGCTCGACTCAACATGAAGGTCGGTTTACATGGCAACCGCGTGTTTGTTTATATATCCGATACTCTGTCCGTTATCGAGCGAACCCATGAACCGGATAGTAGTGTCCGGTTCGTTTCGGGTTGCGTTCACAGTTTTTATTTTATGTTATATATACCCTACATGTGTATTCCGAGCGTGAAAATGGTTTACATATGTGCACAGCAAGAACGTGATTCACGAATTAGAAACACGCTTCTCGATCGCGAGACGTGGGTAGATGATCTCTTGGGGTGGGGTAGGGACTCGAACGTGGGACGTGGCTAGATGATCTCTCTTGAGTGGGGTAGGGGATCGATCGCGGGAGGAGGCTAGATGATATCTCTTGGGGCGGGGTAGGTGATCGATCGCGGGAGGTGGCTAACTGATCTCTCTTGGTGTGGGGTTAGGGGCTCGTTCGTGGCTATATGATATCTCTTGTGGTGGGGGTAGGGGCTTGGTCGTGGCTAGGTGATATTTCTTGGGGTGGGTAGGGGGGGGGGGGGCTGTATAAGTCACTCTGGTTAATATGACGACTTTGTTGCAATTAATGCTATGAGGAATTACTTTGTTGCAATTAATGCTATAAGGAATAATGACTGAACTACATGTAATTATAAAAAACGTATTCCTGGCGTAAACGACTGAACAAAAAGACATAAATAGTGTACACAAACGTATAGCAGCCCATTATAATGCAGTAAATTAGCTCTATAAAATTATGTGGTGTTCTAAGTGTGCTGCTGGGCAGCCTTGTCAGTTTGTTTTATGAGATTCGTTCTGATCTATACACCACTGGAAATAAGTTTGTGGGAGTGAAATGAATAGTGACAATTTCGCCCAAAAATACCCCCTCGTAACATGGATCACTGATTCATATAAGGCTAGAACTAGCTTTGCTTAATTGCTTCATATTCTAGTTTGGGGGAGAGAGGAAATTCCCTGAGAATACCCCCCGCTAAGGCCTTCGATATTTTGTCTTCGATATGTTTAATTAAATAACGTTGGCGGTGACGTCGGACAAATATACATTACACCCCACACCACAGGGAGGGGGGGGGGGTCAGGAAATAATTGACGGACACTTGGCGCAATTTTATTTTTCCGGCCTCTGGTTACCCACCACCCATTAATGTTTGTTCTTCCGATTCTGGGATATGACCCATCCTTTCAAACTGCTTCAAATGACAATTTTACTCAGTTTTCCTGATATTAACCGATTTATGTTCTGTATCATGATTATAGAAGCATTCCTACTTTTTATTTGCCAACAAGGCTGTACAGTTTCAAAACGATTCTCCAATAAATGTGGGCTGCAGAGTGTGCTGGTGGATTCACATTTGAAATCCAAGATGGCTGCTGGCGGCCATATTTTTTTTAACGAATTTCGGGAAACAAGGGAGACTCCCATCTAGAGGTCACCCCGAATATCCATATGAAGTTTGGTGACGATTGGATGAGAAATGTGACCTTTATGGTGTTCTAAATCATTTAGTCACAACGAATTACAACGAGTAAAATCCAATATGGCCACTGGCAGCCTTGTTTTTTTTAAAAAGAATTCGGGAAAAATGGTTAGCACCCATCTAGAGGTCACCCCGAGGATCCATATGAAGTTTGTTGATGATCGGATGAGGGATATGATCTGGAGGGTGTGCTAAAGGATTTAGTGATGCAAAGAGTAAAATCAAAAAATCTGTCAAAGTTTGTTTTAACACATCAATGTTTTATTTTGTTATTGTTTTTTGAATAGTCTATTTTTATTTGAAGAGTTCCCATTTATTTGAAGAATCTATTATTCTGTTATGTTTTCATTTATATCAGGTTGAATAAATGATATTTAAGTTTTAATAGAACTATTTAAATTTGAGTCTTTGCATGTAAATGTGCATTGATAGATTCTTGATGAAAATATTTAGCAAGCTGACCAGTTTTATCACCCATTGGTGTCATCCCTCATTATTAACTGATGGTGAACTCAAACCCCATACCGGTACCAAGAGTTAAGTTCTTCTTATTACATAATATAAGCATTCTTTAACCTTTCTGTCCTACTATTTTGAAGCAAAATGACTCCAGGAAACAAATTGTGTAAGCCGGGCTGCTGAACCAAACACACACCCCAGCTCAGCGTTCGGAAAAAAATGCAGATACCCCCCCCCATACACACACAACCCTGCATGTACATGTGTACAATAACGCAAGAATGGTTGACATATATACACGGCAGAAAATGGTTTACACGCTGTAGACATGTTGATTGCATATAGGAAACATTTGAGTTTCCTAGACTCTCCTACATTATTGAATATGCGCCGTCTACACGTATAACACCTCTGTATAATTTCCCCATTAGCAAACATTATAACTCGATGTTTGCAATTATGGGAAGACTAATTGTTTTGAAGAAGGGAGTTCATCTTTTGGTTTGTGTCATGCAGATACTCATTTCCTGGAAGCGGAATATATTGTTTTCAAATGTAAGTGGACTCCAGCAGAGCCTAAAAGTCAGTTGACATTTATTGCACAGCAGCCAAAACGACGATAGAACTCAAATAATCAAACAAACATATATATACAAATACCCATCAAGCTACTCTGGCGTGTGAGCTCAGACTTCCGTATACTCCATAGTGATGAACACAAGTTCCAATGTCATGGCCAAGGTCACGCCATTCCGTTATATTCGTTGCACTCGATATGCGCTCTGAACAGTCAATCGCCCTTGAGTCGCTATATTATCGGTGTTCCAACTCGCATCAAACGTCACCAATGACGTCACCATTGATATCACATTTTTAGAAGCACTATGCGCACAATTCAACACATCGATTTCCAAAATTGACATTATTAGATCGATCAATATAATACAGTAAATACACATTATATACAATCATAAAAGTGACGTGTGTGTTAATTCTACACCATGCGCTTATCCTGGTAACATTAATTTTGTGAAGTAAACACATAATATCGAATTCACGTTCCCATGTCGTCGAAATCCAACAATCGGCTGAACGTTGCATTGTATAATCAACGAGAAAACTTTGGTCCTCTTTAAATTGCCCTCATAAGTAGCTCTAGATAAATCAAATTCTCAACACAGGTAACTCATACACAGATTATCATAAACAGATAACTCGTACACAGATTCTCTTACACAGATAACTCACACACAGATTCTCACCACCAGGTAACTCATACACAGATTCTCACCACCGGTATTAATGAGACCCTCAGAGTATGAATTTAGTGATGCTAGCCCGCTGTAACTAAATTCACCCTCTGGTGACCTCATTCTGCAAATGACCGGCACCATATTATCAGGCCTGCCCATGTCCGGTTCTCGTATCGTGAGGTTCCCCGCGGGATACACATGTACGCACATGTGCAGCTCCCATGTCCGCGAGCTGAGACCCGTGTACTGTTCACAGGGAGACAGAAAACCCTAATTACTAACATCTGTCACTTCATAGTGGGACACTCGTGTCAATAATGACAGTACGAGACTATACACACAATAATGACAGTACGAGCCTATACACGTAAATCGAAAGCAGATCTATATCCGTCCACTATATGTTATCGAGCCATTGAACCAACATGACGAAAAATAACATAATGATAGCATTCACCTCGCACCAGATGTCAAGGGTTAAACTCGATGACAGTGATCATGCTTTCTGCGAAGGAATTCCCATAATTCCCTGCCACGGGTACAATACCGTACCGGAAACTCCAATGCTGTCTGGTAGAAATAAGATGGGCCCTTTCTAAATGTGACGAATTCGTGCGGATACGTGTATTGTTCGTGGTAATATCTAATCATGGTGATTCCAAAGTTGCTATTTGTTGTTTCTAATCGATTTATGTAAATAACTTGCAAGTGCGTGCTCCTGTCACATAGTATCGATCGGATGTGCTCGAATTTAACGCTTTCCAGCCCGGCATCGTGTCAGCCTCTCGAGGACGTACTCCGAGTGGATCAATCAATCTCAACCAAAGCATACCGTTTTGTTCAAACTCTAGGCAGAGTTATCTCCCATTGCTCCGCTGAGATACCACTGCCATAAGGACAATTGGTAAGAATTCATGACATGATCTTAGTTCTTATGTTTTAGGATTAAAATTGTCTATGTCTGGCTCAGTTGATATTGTTCTTATCAATACCGAAATAAAATATTAAAGGTACACAATCCGATTCGATGGTCCCCGTGCCATCATGAACGACAGCGACAACAACAACAACAACAACAACAACAACAACAAAAACAACATTTCTTCAAAAGACGTGTCAGTTGTCAGAATCGATTAATAAACAATAATAATGCTAACCACTCTCTACTATAGTATAATATTTTCCAAAACGTGTTATTTATCAACATTTTTTCAACGCAATTTGGTATCCAGAGCATATGTCGGTAGGCTCGTCGAATATTCAAGTTTGCTTGGCCGCCAAATATTCCAGGTGGTGAAATATAACAGATTTCAAAAATCGATATCTGATAACTCTGAGCGTTGATGAGTGGGTTACTCGACTCGAATCAAATATGTTTTACCCCCGAAGCCAATGAAATAGTAATTTAGGAGCGTAAATTCGGATTATGCATCTTTAATATCGCGGAAGTAGCTGACTTAGCCTGAAGTTACATCTTGATATTTTTGGATTCATTGGAAGCTAGTGAACCTATCTATTGCGACTGTTGGTTTACTGTGCTGTACACGATACTATTAAAGCAACAACACTTCCTTATTTTCAAACGTCAATATATAAATGTTAAAAAATAAATGTTCGTCACTAAAGTGAATATATTCATGTTTCAACTAATGAAACAATAAGGGTGGATACACACATGCATGTAATTTCTGTATGTAAAATATATGTATTTTACATGGCCACACCAATAATTGACAAAATTAATCACCTGTGCGCGAGAGGTCAATTTCACCAATGAGTAGTTATAAGCCATTACCAAACAAACTGCCATCAAGAAATTTCAGGCCAGTCATAAACATGTCTTCTTTCATGGATGCCGAAATGAGTAATTCTTGTCTGATATATGTTGCTGTTTTTCACGAGTTATAATTCATTTCGAAAAGTGGATTAGAGCCGGTCGATTTTATACTTGATTTGTTTCTGTCATTTCTTGGAAACAGGGTCATCCAAAACAAAAATAAAATATGCAGAATAATTTTATAGGATGATACCGGCTTGCTGAGATTTCTCTGATAATTTGAGAGCGAGCTCATGTGATAACATTAATTCAATTGGGATTACATATATTCATTATAGCGCCAACAAATAATGCAGGTACAGCGTTGAAATTAAAAAGAGTGACCCCCCCCCCCCCCATTTATATATATATGTTTCTCAAGCCAAGGGTTGAACAAGCTTCTAACTGTCACAAGCTTGAATTATAACATTTTCGACCATAATCTATGTGATTGGGGGAGGGGCTGGTTCTCGAAAGCTTCCAATAACTAAGGGAGTTAATTGAATGTATCAGCCGGGATTGTCTGGGCAAGAATTACAATATAATGTTTTACTTAAATATTCCATAGTTGTAAATTTTGCGTACACATGTATAACTGTATAACACAAGAGAGGAAAGGTGACGTAGTTGGGAACTCGTAGCTAGGCAACCCTTTCGCCGAATGAAGACAAGCAGCAACACCATGCATTCAAATTTAAAGCTGTATAATATGTTCATAATTATATGAATAGCATAAATTGCTGCGTATTAGATTAATCACTCGTAGACACGACAGGCATGACTACGATATTTATAAAGCAGGGTGTCATGACTCAGGGTTCTGCATGCACACCCCCGTCGAGGACATATGCAATGGTGAATTCGGTAGCTTCTGGGATAATATAGCTCCCCGTGCATGTTGGAGGTCATAGCCCCCTGCGTTGGAGAAGAGGCCATCATTGGTATATATAACATCAATAGAAGACTGACAATGATTAAAACAGAACGTCGACAATTTGAGTTATCGCGCGAATAATTATTTTAAGCGGCCTGACGACTTCGTCCCAGTCAACGGCTCTTCAGCGGTTCAGAGTTTAACTCACTGTGGTCAAACACAGTCGCAATGATTGGGTTGTCAGCGGACACATATTACACGGTGTGTATGATCCATGTAAAACGCCAAATACACGATATTTACAGAGATTACATGCATGTGTGTATCCACCCTAAGTGTAATGTAGATCACAATATTACCTATCTATGTTTGTATTTTTTTCAAAGGATTCGATTATAGGTTGATTTAAAGGCCCACTTAATTTTCGAATCACCGATTATTTTTATAGTGCCTTTAGTCCAGGAGATACCCCCCCCCCCCCAGGACTTAACTTCACCCCACTAATTTTCTTCCTTAAGGTCTCCTCTAATTTTTTTCACTTGTTAACAAGAAAAAAAAGTGGCCGCAGAGACTCCAGACAAGATGGCGTCCATCATGGCGGCCATTTTTTTTAAATGCACCAGGTCTCTTTGATCGCCATTATAGTAAAGATGATAGCACATGCGGTCTTGTTTTCAGCTCGATTCGTTAAGCTAATATACAACCCTTGCAAATTAGCCAAAAATCCGACACCAGAATCCAATATGGCGGCCAAGATGGCCGCCGAAATGTGAAAATATGCTATTTTTCTGACATGTTACCACCTTTCGTTTGTCTCTGTGGGAAAATGTTATAATTTTTGCGTCATGTTATACATTTATCATATAGAGGAGTCATTGGCGACCACATGGGGACCATAATATGCATTCATTGCGGGATATTTTTGTCCGATATCACGTTTTCCCAAATGCCGGTATCATAGGTCAAAGCCGAATCTCCGTTAATAACGCGATGTTATGTTTCGAATCAATGAATGTTATCGCTATTATAACAACACCCTTGCATATATATTTGCAGGAGATACTCGAGCTAGGATTCCTCTTATACCTGAGTTGAGGAATATTTACCCAAATCCAAGATGGCGGCCAAAATGGCCACCAGAAATAAAAAATCGCCGAAAATCGCTGATTTTAACATCAGTGAGCATTATTGTCATGACAACTCCACACCTGCTTACTATTGTAAGTTGGGAACACTTAGGCGAAGAACTTTCCTTGTACCATATCCAAATAAAAGTCCCCCAAATCCAAAATGGCGCCCACAATGGCGGACAGATGTTGAATAATCACCGAAATTCCCTCATATTCACATCACTGGGCATTATTGTCGAGACAACTCCACCCATGCTTACAATTGAGTTGGAAATACTGAGGTGAAGTAATTACATTACATCTCATGCAAGAAATTGTTTTCCAAATCGAAGATGGCGGCCAAATTGGCGACCGAAATTTGAAAACAAGTCTACATTCCTTTACTTTCTTACGGTGGGCGTTATTGTTTCGCGATTTCTATCCACCATTACATCTTGATATGTATGAATTATTCATTAGGGTTTGGCAAGTGATACTCACAGTCAATATGGCGGCCAAACTGGCGGGCAGAAATTGAAAAGAAGCCGATATTATCACATACTAATTTCAACTTTTTGTCATAATATTGATTTGTATAAACGAAACGGTACATAACATAAGCCATATATTAGTTCCAATGTAAGTCGTAGCCTTTTGGAAGGATGAAAACCCAAAATCGCAATGTGGCATTTCAAAATCCATTCTCCACTAAGGGCTCATACTGGCCGTAACCGTATATAGGTGCGCCGAATAGTCATATTATGACTTCCAAGAATCAAAACAACAGTACCTGAGCTTATTCTGAATTGCCACATTCAGCATTATCTAGACTCGTTTCTGTCTCTTCGTCAGATTAATCTATCTCACTCACAACAACAGTTCACTACTCTTCTTTGTAGGAGTGTGCCACTACTCGCAATGTTTCAAACAATACATATGCCGGTGTCCAGCTCACGTGTTGGTTTCGAAAGCTTGGAATTCATAGCGAGCTTCATTCGTGGTATAGCTTATGGTATAATTCAGATGCTACATATGGGGTATATGCTTCATCTTGTGCGATACACTATACAGGTATTCGGTCGATGCGTATACTAGCTTTCAGAAGGACCTATCTATCTGCGTATTGTCAGCTTTGGTGACCTAATGGGGATAACAACGTGTACACCTGGTGATCTTCCCAAACAGCCACTTCTCAATATATGGTTCATCAATTCACATACTCATCTAATGCACTGACGTACCCGGACAACTTCTGTATATGGCTTCGAATGTTGAAAGCCCGACATTTGACGGATGCCTTTCTGCTAAGGCGTAGACGACCATAATGCATAATATACCCAAACTCCTTGAACATGATCATAAGAACAAGCTTGTTGGCGTCCAGCAATGGTCTCACCGAACAGATCCAAGCAGATGATAACAATACACACGGTGCTAGTTTGTGGGTATGTGTCATGATAGTGGAAATTAAATTGGACCATGACTGCACCGCCCCTTATTTTGTTATGTTTTAGATTCAGACAGGATCTCATGTGTGGCTTTGCTTTCCTTGTATGCTAAGATTGTATGTTCCCATCCGTTTGGAAGCCGTTCTTAAACAACTGGACCAGGAGTATTCTATTGGCCACTGCTGTATAAGCCCCACCAATACTGGGGTGTAGTCTTAAAGGCGATACCTTTGATAGTTGGTTGATATGTCATACTCACGCTGGGTGGTATGGTTCAAGAAAGTACAAATGCCATCAACAAAAGGGTGAAATGTTCAACGCGAAGAACATCCAGAGGAATGTTACGTTGATGAGCTCTTGCATTCAGTTCAACAAACGTTGGTACACCAAGTGATTTCGTGGTAACATCACCAATGCGACCATTTTCCTGCATGAGACATTAACTACTATATTCTAAAGTTATATATATAAAGCTATATGATCATAAATGTCGCGTTTCCCAACGGCCACAGCCATTGCCATCGAGACTGTAAATTGTTCTTTAAATACATAATGAAATAAATGCACCACAGTTCCTGACATTTTCTTGAATAATACAGCCCACATACTGACACTAACCCCTAGAGAGGGTAACAAAACACGCATACATTCATGATATAAAGACATTATGCCTTTAGTCCATCCGACTGTTTTGAGGGAGGCTAGCATATTATTATCCAGACAAAAGTGTACGTAGTTGAATCAGAAAGGCTTCGAAACGGATGTGGAAATACAATCTTACCACACCAAATAAAACCGATACGCATGACATTCGATATCTTAAACATGCACCAGGTGTAGGGGTGGTGTATACAGTGGCCCATTGCATTCCCACTATCATGGCGCATGTCCACAAACTAGCACCGCGAGCATTGTTCTTCTCTGCTGGTACAACTGCGGGGCGTCACACAGTTTGCTTCGGATAATGGTCAAGAAGTGTGGGTAGTCTGTACACTAGGGTCTTCTCCTCAGCAGATAGACATCTGTCCAAGGGAATGGGACAGCTAGCAACCTTCGAAACACTGTCGAAGTTGTCCACATATGCCAATGCGTTCGCTGAGTTTGTGAGTTGACGAACCATCTATTGAGAAGTGACTAGCTAACTGGTTCGCCATGTGTACATGTCGTTATCCCATGGGGTATGAGACACATACATAGAGATGACCTTCTGTAAGCTAGACACCGGAAAATGAATTATTTGAAACGTTATGATTAGAGGGACCCTACTCCCAGGAAGTGGTGAATACTTTGTCAGTGTGAGCGACCTAGATTTATCAGACAAAGAAATGGAAGCTGGTCCAGATAATTATGGACGTGACGTGGCAAATCAGAATCTGTTATCAGGTAATTGTTCTGATATAACTATTCGGCGCACCTACGCTTACGGCCATTATCGGCGCTAAGTGGAGACTGGATTTCGAAATGCCACATCGCGATATTAATTGTGGTGTTTCATCTTTCCAGAAGGATACGAGCTATGTTATGCGTTTTGATACCTTTAAGTTGAACTAGTAGATGGTTTATGTACAGTTTCGTCCATACATACCGATATTATGACAAAAAGTTGAAATTAATATGTGAAAATATCGATTTCTTTTCAATTTCTAGCCGCCAATTTAGCAGCGATCTTGGCTGTGAGTATCAATTGCCAAACCCTAATGAATACTTCATGTCACTATTCCATGTCAACATGTAATGGTGGATAGAAATCGCGAAACAATAACGCCCATCGTAAGAAAGTAAAGGAATGTAGACTTGTTTTCAAATTTCGGTCGCCATTTTGGCCGCCATCTTCAATTTGGAAAACAATTTCTTGCATGAGATGTAATGTAATTACTTCACCTCAGTATTTCCAACTCAATTGTAAGCATGGGTGGAGTTGTCTCGACAATAATGCCCAATGATGTGAATATGAGGGAATTTCTGTGATTATTCAAAATCTGTCCGCCATTGTGGGCGCCATTTTGGATTTGGGGGACTTTTATTTGGATATGGTACAAGGAAAGTTCTTAGCCTAAGTGTTCCCAACTTACAATAGTGAGCAGGTGTGGAGTTGTCATGACAATAATGCTCACTGATGTTAAAATCAGCGATTTTCGGCGATTTTTTATTTCTGGTGGCCATTTTGGCCGCCATCTTGGATTTGGGTAAATATTCCTCAACTCAGGTATAAGAGGAATCCTAGCTCGAGTATCTCCTGCAAATATATATGCATGGGTGTTGTTATAATAGCAATAACATTCATTGATTCGAAACATAACATCTCGTTATTAACGGAGATTAGGCTTTGACCTATGATACCGGCATTTGGGAAAACGTGATATCGGACAAAAATATCCCGCAATGAATGCATATTATGGTCCCCATGTGTTCGCCAATGACTCCTCTATATGATAAATGTATAACATGACGCAAAAATTCTAACATTTTCCCACAGAGACAAACGAAAGGTGGTAACATGTCAGAAAAATAGCATATTTTCACATTTCGGCGGCCATCTTGGCCGCCATATTGGATTCTGGTGTCGGATTTTTGGCTAATTTGCAAGGGTTGTATATTAGCATAACGAATCGAGCGGAAAACAAGACCGCATGTGCTATCATCTTTACTATAATGGCGATCAAAGAGACCTGGTGCATTTAACAAGTGAAAAAAATTAGAGGAGACCTTAAGGAAGAAAATTAGTGTGGTGAAGTTAAGTCCTGGGGTGGGGGGGGGGGGTGCAGAGGTCGACCAATATCTCCTGGACTACTTGATATACTGTTTTAATAACAATCTATGCCATAAAATATGATTATCATACTATAATTCATCACCATTTGGAATATCTGTGTCCATATATAGAGTAATAAAAAATAGCTGACATCATAAATTCATTTCCCCCGTTATGGCTCCCATAATGCAACATAATTCAAACTATAGTTTAGTTTCAATGGAAGATGAAGAATAACTCTATATCTAAATATATAGAGTTATTCCCCTTCCATTGAAAATAATAAACTTTGTGTAGAAACTTCAACACAAAACAGACGTCAATATCTCAACAAAAACCACATGTTTATAAACCACAGTTTATTACATCGAATAAGTTGAAAATACAATGTCTGGGTTCCTCTTTCAAATGGTATATAATATGGTATAAATTTTATATAATGTGATCTGGGGGTTCGAAAATTAAGTGGGGCTCTAATAGTTTTTAGAAATATATTTTCTGTTCAAAACTTCAAAGGTATGGCACCTGTATCTGAGGTATTTATTAACCCTTTGAAATCCAACAATGCCTTTGAGAACAGATATATTACTATGCACCACCGGCATATGTACATTGTGTATATGTTATGGAATCACATGTGATTTTTCAATGAATTGGTACCTCCTTTATTTCTGTACCCACCCCTGGAGAAACTATGGAATGTCACCTATGTAAAACCTAAATCAGGGACAGGAAACTAGGTCGCCAATCAAGTCTCTAACCCAAAGCGGTTTTGGTTTTAAATGTTTTTAAACAAATATATATATATATCTGTTTATCTGGCTATATAAACTGGCACACGAGCTGTGGAAATTCACAATGCATATTCAGAAATCATATCTATAACTGAAATTTACAAGTAAATTAGGTATCGATTATGCCCGATTTTGAACATCAAACACCCCTGAACCAGTGAATAGATGAGCGACGGTTTAGAGATTACATTAGTGACGTAGGTTCTTGGTGCTGGGAAAGCAGCTATCAGAACGTCTGAAGTGACCGTTTAGAGATTACATTAGTGACATAGGTTCCTGATATATCGGCTATCCGAACGTCTGAAGCGATGGTTTAGAGATTACATTAGTGACGTAGGTTCTTGGTACTGGGAAAGCAGCTATCAGAACGTCTGGAGTGACCGTTTAAAGATTACATTAGTGACATAGGTTCCTGATATATCGGCTATCCGAACGTCTGAAGCGATGGTTTAGAGATTACATTAGTGACGTAGGTTCTTGGTACTGGGAAAGCAGACGTCTGAAGTGACCGTTTAGAGATTACATTAGTGACATATATGTTCCTGATATATCGGCTATCAGAACGTCTGAAGCGATGGTTTAGAGATTACATTAGTGACGTAGGTTCATGATATAGCGTCTATGATTACGTCCGACGCGACGGTTTAGAGATTACAGTAGTGACGCAGGTTCCTGATATAGCGGCTATCAGAACGTCTGACGTGACGGTTTATATATTACGTCAGTGGCGTTATTTTTTCCTGTGCCTTTAAATGCATTAGAATCAAGTCGACAAATGTTAGGAAATGTAAAGCTGCATGTTTATAACTAAATTAGTCTAAATTGCTACACGAGCCCCCAGAGATTCGCACTGAATGTAAATTTCTACCATTCCACAGACATCTCAGATACGGTCCGCGTGCTTCTGTCACGTGACTTGATTCCAATAAGTTCGCATCTCGCTTATATCTGGCAAGCGTCAGCTCCTTACTGCTAATCCCAAGTTATGATCCGAATCCATCGGATGCATTTTGCGACGTCAGCAGATTTCTGCCACTAGGATGATAGGTCTATTGTGAGACTTCTCACGGCGAAATACAATACAATATTTGTGTCGATATGCTAGGTATAAACACGCACGTTGTTCTATCGCTGTGGAGTGTTTTACAAAGGGATTGACCAATGCCTTAATGCATCCGCATTAGTCGCGGTGCTATTCGACATAGGAGGTGCATGCCATTGTAATTGGTTCAGAGCCATTGTAATTTGTCGATAGCCCAACGGCGAAGAGGTGAAGATCTGCAGCGAACGAATGGACTAGGTGACGTAGCACCACATTTTCAGCAGCTAAAGTCATACATACCCCTGGTCGGGTCCTACTGAAACCCAACCGCACCCGACCGCACCGACCACACCGTCCCGATGGGTCCGATCGAGATGGTTCGGGCACTATCGTGCATAATAGACCTGTATGTACCAAAGTTCCAATCCACAAGTCGATATCTCAAGCGGTAACGGCACTGTTAACCCATAACTTGCGGCCGATTCTGCAGGCACAATAAAAAAGGCACCGACCGCACCTCTCCAATAGCTGCCTGACCACGGAAAGGGACACCACATCATGCAGCGAATACCACTCTGCATCCATGGCCGATCGGGCAACTTGCTAACTATACATGAAGACTGAAGTGAATATATTAACCCATACGATGCGGTCGAATTCGCTATTCGTGTACTCAAAAACACAGAAAATGACACCGCCGACCATACCGTTACCATGCAGGGGACCGAGCAAGATGGGGCATGTACTATCGTGCAAAAATAAACCTGTATGTACAAAAGTTCCAATCCCCAAGTCGATATCTCAAGTATAAAGGGCACTGTTAACCCCTAACTTGCGGCCGGTTCTTCCATGCAGCTACGCAAAATAAAAAAGGCACCGATCGCATCTCTCCCATATAGCTGTCTGACCACGGACAGGGACATCATATCATGCAGCGAATACCACTGTGCATCCATGGCTGATCGGGCAAGTTGCTAGCTATACCGAAAGTGAATATATTAACCCATTCGCTTCGGTCGAATTCGTTATTCACGTACGCAAAAACACCCGAAAATAACACCCAACGACCGTATCGCCACCAATGGATCGAGCTAGATTGGGTATGTACTATCGTGAAGAATAGACTTATATATACCAAAGTTCCAATCCGCCAGTCGATATCTCAAGCGGAAACGATACTGTTAACCCCTAACTTGCGGCCGGTTCCGCCATGCAGTTACGCAAAATAAATACAAAGGCACAGATCGCACCTCTCCTATAGCTGTCTGAACACGGAAAGGGACATCATATCATGCAGCGAATACCACTCTGCCGATCGGGAAAGTTGCTAGCTATACCTGAATTGAACATATTAATCCATTCGCTGCGGTCGAATTCGCTATTCATGTACTCAAAACACAGAAAATAAGAACCGGCGACCGTACCGCCACCAGGGGACCGAGCAGGATGTGGCATGTGCTATCGTGAAGAATAGACCTGTATGCAACATCATGAATTGCTTAACAGTAAAAGTGACGTACATCAGTCCAAACACCCTTTATCTATTAACAGTAACAGTGTCGCACATCAGGCCAAACACCCTTTATTTATTAACAGTAACAGTGCCGTACAACAAAACACATTTGCTGCTTATTTATTAACATTTAGTTGGCTCTGAAATAGGACAGGACAAAACCCCCTTTGTTCAATAACATTAACAGCGCATCAGACTATACACCCTTTATTGATTAACAGTGTCGTACATCAGGCAAAACACAGGCGTTGCTTAATTATTAACATATGTTGGCTGTGTGGAGTGAAATAGGACAGGGCAAATTTAAAATGGACATCAATTGTGAAATGTTGAAAATATATTTTCTGTCTAAAAAACCTAATTAATCAAACTGTAATTGAATCATGAAAATCACAATACCCAAAAAGCTAATATATAGTATGATATAGTATGATATATATTAGTATACCGGTACACATTTTTTTATCACTTCAATAGACTCCATACCATTTTTAATTCACATTTAGCTCGCCTCGATGCTATAGGAAATGCAGTCAGGACGTTCTTCCTGCCAGTATTGCGCAATCGATATTTACTGCCGATATATACTCTGACGATATGGTACCGAGCATACTACGAATTCCGGCCTCGATCGACGCTTAATAAAATACAGAATTAAGAAAACGGTCCGTTGTGAGCCACGAACGCAGTACATGGACCGTGAAATTGGAATTAAATTCAGTTTGTATCCGCTACTAAATGCCGAGTCGATATTTAGGATTAGCCGTTAGCATGTTCGTTCCACCTTTTGTTTCCGGTTTTAGACGTTTTAATCAATTGATGAGCGGCACTATTTGCCATGACATACTGATTTACATGTCATTAATCTTCGGTCAACGCGCAACTTATATACAGGATAACGACCAAGATCCCACACATGAACTATACATCTGACACACACATGAACTATACATCTGACATACACATGAACTATACATCTGACATACACATGAACTATACATCTGACATACACATGAACTATACATCTGACATACACATGAACTATACATCTGACATACACATGAACTATACATCTGACATACACATGAACTATACAGCTGACACACATGAACTATACATCTGAGAAACACATGAACTATACATCTGACAAACACATGAACTATACATCTGACACACACATGAACTATACATCTGACAAACACATGAACTATACATCTGACATACACATGAACTATACAGCTGACACACACATGAACTATACATCTGACATACACATGAACTATACATCTGACACACACATGAACTATACAGCTGACACACACATGAACTATACATCTGACATACACATGAACTATACATCTGACATACACATGAACTATACAGCTGACACACACATGAACTATACATCTGACATACACATGAACTATACATCTGACATACACATGAACTATACATCTGACACACACATGAACTATACATCTGACACACACATGAACTATAAATCTGACATACTGATTTACATGTTATTAATCTTCAGTCATTGCACAAGATGCAAGACCACGACCATGAATGTAGCGACTAGGATTTATGTTAAATATTATTAAATATGTATTCAGTGTTCCGGACTTTCAGTTACAACAACAACATAAACAAATTTCATTTAACATAATTTCTGTTTATTCTGTTGGCAAAATGAGGATAACCAAATATGTTATAACACCTACATGTGTGAGCCCTATAATTGACAGAAACTATCATTTTGTTATTCATAAATTAGAAAATGTATTTTTTGTGTCACTCCAAATCATGGACCCGGACCTTTATGAAATCAACGCATAGATGATTCAATAGCAAACAAAATAGCGTGTGTCATGTATCAATTATCGTTCCAACATGTTTTATATACTAATATCTGAATACAAAGTACAATATGTTTCGCAAAACATTTACCTGGAACCGTGAATACATCTTAAACACGTGTAAAACACGAACACAATACAGGATGGAGATACAAATATTAAAACGGTTTTAACCTATTTCGGTATGCACCGTTTACCATGTAGCTACATGTATTGTGTCTGGAATGCATATTCCAACTTAGTAAAGTTTGGGGCGGGGTTAGACATCTCCTAAACACCCTTATGTTGGGGGGTACGATATCCCATAAACACCCTCCTGTTGATGGGGGGGGGTAAGACATCATATAAACACCCTCAATCCCTGACATGAAGTAAAACTCCGGAACAACTCGGTCACAGCATAAATTATAACAGCACAGGATTGACGACATCCATTAAAGGGCCCGGAACCATTATACAGTGAGATAGCATCGGGAAATTCTCAGACCATTTCCGCCGAGTTGGAGATATTCATTGGTCGATATCACGGAACACATTACATTTAAACGAGTTCACGGCTCGTTTACTGCAAATATGGTGCCGGACATTAACAGAATGAGGTCCCCCAGAGGGTGTGAATTTAGTGACGCTAGCCCGCGAGCGTCACCAAATTCATCATCTGGTGACCTAATTCTGCATGGCCTCATATTTACATGCATATATATGGGCGACCTAGACTCAGATTTAAGTTCCCAGATGATGAAGATGGTGATGTGCACCCTTTGGCCACCTCAATCATGCATTGTGTCATCTGCTAAGCTCGTAAGACTGATTGATTGTCGAGGATTCGAAACGGCGGCAGCGGCTAAACTGCATCATCCTGTTTTCGTTAGATTTATACGAATCGATGCGTGGGTCCCGGCTGATTTGGTATCTCCTGGAGCCCACGCTTAATTCAGCAATGCTACCGAGATTTTTGCGAAACCACTGTGCCAATGCATTCTCATATATATGCGAGTCGACCATAGGTCGCCTCGCATATATAAGAGAATGCAATGGCCTAACAAATTTTATATTATTTTTTATAAGTGTTAAAAAATGTAAGAAAAAATGAAAAAAATGATAACAAATTGTTAACGAATATAGGAAATAATGACATAAAATGATAAAAAAAATTAAAGAATGTAAGAAAAAAATATATATAATTATTCTTCCATGCTTTACATGGATGGAAGTATATTGTTTTTGTGATTTTTACTTTTCTCTATTATTATTATTCTCTTTTTTTCTTAGCAATTTTATAACGAGCAAAGCTCAGTAAGTACAAGAGCTAGAAATCTGAAACTTTGTATGTATATATATATGTATACAAGCTCTAGTGCTCAGGCATATTGAGAATCATGGCCTCACTTGACTTGCAGAGTTATCTCCCTTTATGTGAAAAATTGGTGTTTTCAGAACTCCGAAAATATAAGGAGTACAGCACTGAAATTTGGTCGATAGATATATCTTGATATCAACTGAATCATGAGCACACCAAAAACTGTGTTCGTCTTTCCTCTCCAGAGTTATCTCCGAACTATATGTCAACCTCGAAATCTTTCTGATCGCCTGTCCTCACATAACAAGAAAGATAGCTGGATTTAGTTTCTATGGTAGTGCTGGCCGTTGTCAATATACTACACAAAAATATTTTGGACAGGGTCGGTCTTACATTTTTTGGTTAGGGTGGGGGCGAAATTTTCGCAATTTGTTTTTTTGCGATGATTTCAACTATTTTTACTACCATGTATCTATAGGACGTACTAATGGTCCTCCTGAAATAATTTTGTAAATCGGTTGAGAAATGTCAATGTTACAGACTATTGAAAAATAAATATTTTGGCTAATGAAGGAGCATTGGAGAGGGTGAGACCATACCGGGGAGGCGACGAGACCATACCGGTGGTGATACCATGTCGGGGTGGTGAGACCAGGCCGAGGGTGGTGAGACCAGGCTGACCGGTGGCGGATGTAAACGTCAGATTTAACAAAAAACAAAAAAACAAAACAAAAACAAAAAAACAAGTCCAGCGGGATAATATTTTTATTGCGTGCTCCAGATGGGAAGAGTGATTCAGACCAGAATATACCTTTATCAGTTTCTTGTCCCAACCGTTACCGATCTACAGCATGGACAAGAAAATGACCTATTTTTGGCGCCAATTCCAATGGGCTAATTGATGAGCAAGGTTAATGCAGGAGCGGGTATGCTGGTATCTCACAGGTAGGCCCCCGAAGTTTGATAGCTTTACTATAACAGCAACCTGCGTAACAGCGAGCGAGCTTCGGGTGGGTTCAGACTTTGCAAATTCCAACAAAAATCAAAGGGGGGGGGGGGAATTGTCTAAAAAATGAAACATCGAGATACAAATTTCCTGAGTAGTGGATATGATAGATAGTATCCAAGCGCAACTTATTGATGTCTGCTTAATTGGCGCCAAGGTTTGAAGGTTTACTAGTGGCGAGGCTTTATAATGTAAATAAGTTTTGTTAAGTGCTGTATCACTAACCTATTTTTCTCGCCAAATCCGACCGGGTTAATGAAGGAGCGAGCTAATGCAGGAGCAGGTACGTCGATATACTTCTGGTAATATCCGAAAGTTTGAACGCTCTACTGACAAAGCAACCTGACAAACGGAGAGCTCGTATTCAGGTGGGTTCAAATTGACAAATTCCAACAAAAACCAAAAGTTGAAAAATACTTTAAAATATCAAACACGGAGATACAATTTTGCCGATGAGCGGGTGTGATAGGAGGTATCAACGTCCAACTCTGGTGCGATTTCTTCAGTTTCAGAGCAAATAGTTTACTAGTGGCGACGCTATATAGCGTAATACGTACTACATGCAGATGAACACAGCCTGCCATCGATATATGGCAAAACTCTAAATTCTCCAATATTCACGTCAAATTCAAACAGGCTAATGAAGGAGCGAGTGAAATGCGATAGCAGGTACATCGGTATACAATAGGTACATCCTGGAAGTTTGACTGTCGTGGTTTAAAAGCAATCCGTCTAACAGAGAGCTTGCATCGGTATGGGTCGAGGGTTTTGGCAAATTCTTGTAAATCTCACAAAGTAAAACAAATGGAGAAATCGTGAATCGAGATATAACAAATTTGACTAGTGAATGTGATGGGTACTATCCACGGGCAAATTCGGTGAAATTTTATAATTTTTCAAATAAATGCGTAATGAGTTAATCAGGATTAACTGCCCGATATTACATGCATTCACATGTTACATAGGAAAATACCCTCGGATGACTCTATACACTAGAATATTTAATGCAGGGACAGGTATGTCGGTATACTGACAGATCGCCCACAAATATTGACCGCTCTGCTATAAAATCAACCTGCCCAACGGAGAGCTCGCTTAGCGATGGTTCAAACGCTTTACAAATTCCACCGAAACTCAATTGGGTGGGGGGGGGGGGGGGGGGTAAAATCGCGAATCCACATAAAACAAAATTGACGAAATTGCGGTAGTATCTATGTGCAACTTTAGTGCGATTTTCTAAGTTTTTGAGCCAACGAGTATAGAATGTTGCACGGCCGTAGCATTAATATTAATGATATATCTTAAGACTTTCATGGCGTACAATGGTATGTAGTATTTTGCTTTGTATTGTGAGTGCTTCTTATAAATTAGCAACCAGGGTCGTGGCGTATTGCATACTATTAGTATCATTACAACAATCATAACAAGGGTCTAAGGGCAGCGGTGTGACTAAAGGATAGGATAGGATAGGATAATTTATTTACAATATACACATGAATAATACAATGGAAGTAACACATAAAAGGTAATGTTGTATATTGTTGGGGGTTAGCCTAGCCCTATCGGGCTGTCTTCCTGCTACCCCCTATATCACTATTAATAATTGAATCGATGGCTTGTATTTCATATCCACGCACACGTACAGACTATAATCATATACATATAAAAGTATCTAGAACATAGTATTTAGGGCATATCACAAACAAGTATCGGTGTGGTTGTGAGACAATCCAGACTAGATATAAGATCGATAATGCATTATCTCTCCATAATAATGTTTTGAACTTTTCATATTTTCTAACACATATGAACAGTTTCGATTCCAGTTCCATGGGTATTTTAAGAACAAAGTATTTAGTTTTTATAAGAGGAATCTATATAGATCGCCGGAAAGTCTTTTTGTTGAGTGAGGTTTAGGGATAATTCAAATTAACAGTACAAATATATGATGTTTATATGTATGTCTAGTGGTATAGGGTCATTGTTAGGGAAGTCCTAATGATGTACGGTAGTATTATGATGCATGGTAGTATATGGGCATTTTTAGGAACGAGAATGCGATAGTGTGAACACCGGTGTGAAGTATACAATGAATGTTCGTATTATTTAAGAGCACAGTCGGGACATCCTTTGTTTTTACATCGTACATTTTTTGGTTATTTTCTCAGCATGGCTATCTGTAAGCGCTTCTTCAATGTGTGCCTGCTTTGGCAAGATGTATAATCTTTTTCCATATTGTTCCATGTTGTGGGGAAGGCGTGGTGGGGTAGTTTTCCTGACCAGTCAGTTCTAGCCTAGAACTGACTGGTCAGGAAAACTACCCCACCACGCCTTCCCCACAACATATTAGAACTACCTAGAACTTCTAGGTAGTTCTAATAGTACGGGATTCGGGTGTCTAGGTGTTGATTTTGCTCGTTTGTTGTATACATCATTCCAAAAGACGCGGGCAGGCGATTATAACACCAGTCATGCATGAAAATATATTTTCAAGATTTTCTCTTTTTTAAAGAGTGGATCTGTGTGACTCCTGTACTTCTTATTGCATATTATACGCAATGCTCGTTTTTGTAATAGGAATATTTTCTTGACTTCCGGGACATGACCCCATATTTGGATACCATAAACTAAGTGGCTTTGAATCAGTGCATAGTACAATGTTTTCAATGCTTTACTTGGGAAAAAGTTTTTCACCTTATTGATGCAATAGATTGCATGTGATATTTTGGAGCAGATTATGGATATGTGCTTTTTGAATGTCAAGTTTTCATCAATGTGGATACCTAGAAATCGTGTCGATGATTCACGCCCAAGATTCCATATCCGGTTCAATTGAATGTTATTTAGCTTTAATGTCAAAGTATTCCATTTGTTGTCATTGTTTTGGGGGTGTAAAAGCATATAATTGCTTTTATTAATATTAATTGATAGTTTATTACAGCAGCACCAATCGGATACATTGGCTAATTCATTGTTGAAATAACTTTGTACTAGTTCGCCATCTTTACCGCTTGTGAATAGTGTAGTGTCATCGGCATACGATAAAATGTCCATTGTTGTAGAATTTACCATATCATTCACGTATATTAAAAAAATAATCGGCCCAAGAATAGAGCCTTGGGGGACTCCACAGGAAGTATTCATAAGGTGAGAAGTACTCCCACTATATTCAACGTATTGCCTCCTCTCATTCAAGTAACTATGGAACCATGACATTGCTACACCCCTGATGCCATAGTGGTCAAGTTTCGATATCAGTATGTCGTGGTCGATCGTATCGAATGCTTTAGATAAATCAATAAATACAGCTAGGTGGAATCCCGTGTCGGTTTATCATTATTTTTAACGAGATGGTCTAAAAGGTGCATAATCGGATGAAATGTTGAGTGATTTGGTCTAAATCCATATTGGTGTTTATACAAGATTTCATGTTCATTTAGAAAATCTACTAATCGTTTTTGCATAATTTTTTCAAGTAGTTTAGAGAACGATGGCAGGATACTGATTGGGCGATAGTTTGTTATTTCCTTAGAGTTATTTATTTTAGGAATGGGGACTACTTTGGAAATTTTCATTTTCATTGGGAATATTCCCTGTTCAAACGATAGATTAAATATATGCTTAAGTGGTGGAGCTATTATGAAGATACTCTCTTTCATAAGTGCGGTCGATATGCCGTTGTAATCTTTACTCATTTTCCCTTTCATAGTATAACATGTCAATACTATTTCCTGTATCGATGTAGGTTCGATTTCAAATTCGTTTGTTCGCCTATTTCGAAGATAATCAGTGAAATTTGCGTCATTTTCAGTGTGTATAGAGTTGCTGGTGTTTCGACCGATTGTTGAAAAGTAGTCATTGAATTTTTCGGCTATTATGTTTGGGTCAGATAGCTCTGTATCGTTATCATTAAATGTCTGAGGGTAGTTGCATGATTTTTGATTTTTATTGATGGCATTTTTAAGAATTTTCCATGTGTTTTTTATATCATTCTTATTTTTTTCTAGACTATCGCAATAATAATTATTTTTACATTTCCTTATTAGTTTATTGTATAATTGACGATAATTTAAATAGGTGATTTTATTTGTTTCTGATGGTGCCTTCAGTTTATTAGAGTATAATTCTTGCTTAGTAATAGAGGATTTGATTAGTCCAGGTGTCATCCATGGTTCGCGCTTTATATATTTTTTTGGTACATTTAGTGTTATTAGAGGAAAATCTAGATCATGCGCGTTCATATATATGTCCAAAAACAATTCATATGCCTTATTAGGGGAGTTACAACTGAGAACTGAGTCGAATTTACATGATTTTAACAAGTTTTTGAAAATGTTGACATTATTTGGGGTGTAGTTCCTGTACGTGGCTTTTTTGTGAGGGGGTTTTATGGGTTTGTGTTTGTTTGATTCGGAGAGGAATATACCGAAATGATCGGAGATGTCGCAAGTAATTATCCCTGTTTGGTGACCACCTTGTACTTTGTTGGTATAGATGTGATCAATTAGGGTAGCAGAGTGCTCAGTCATTCTTGTAGGTTTCGTTATCATGGGCACAAATCCTCTAGTGAAGACATTGTTTATGAAATCATTAGTTTTTTGATGCGTGTCGAAATTTAAGAGGTTGATGTTGAGGTCTCCTATTATGTAAGACTTGGCATTGTTCAATTTTTCTAATATATTATCGAATTTCAACATAAATTTGTCCAAGTCGGCCTTTGGTGCTGTGTTCGGTCTATAAATACATCCTATTATATAATTATCGTTCGCTCCTCGGTGTATTTCTATAAATAATGTTTCCATTACGTGTGGTATAAATATTGTCAAATCTGGTCTGGGTTTATATTGAAGATTTTCCTTAATATAAATACCAACACCATCTCTGGCATCGTCACCATCAGGTCGAGATTTGAATTCTAAGGGGTGATATCCTGGAAGTGAAAAATCTGAAGAACTATGCACTTTGAATATTTCTGTTAGGGCTATAACATCGAACAAATTTTCTTCTGTTTTCAAATCACAAAGTAGGTTTTTAAGATCTCCATAATTTGCGTTAAGGCTTCTGCAGTTTAGTCCGAAGATAGAGAATTTTATATTATTTGAGAGCATTTTTTTACCCTGTGTAGGCGAGAAATATTGGCATGTATTTTGATTCCAAAGTTGGATGTTATCGGGATCGAATTCATCTCCTTCTATTTGAGACCATTTTGCCGCGAAATCTTGTGCACGCGTATCCCTAACCTCACTCAAAGTTATGCTATTTGCAGGCATAGTTGAAATTTCTAAATTGTTGTAATGTACGCCCTGGTATCGCCATATGTTTATGTTGTCGTGCGGAAGATCGATACGTATGCGTGGAAACAAATACGAATATCATTTTACCAAATATTAATTCAAGTTTTGGTGGAATTATATCAATATGAGGTTTATCCGTGAAATGCTGGTGAAAGTATAAATATAGCATACACGTTGTTAGTCCAAGTCCTCCCGTACTAAATCCAGCCAAGATACTGGGATGGCGAGGTGCCAGCATCTCGCCATCCCAACATTCCAGTCGGCCTCAGCACGAGAAGACCTGGACCAACCTGGTGTCAATATGTTATCAAATAAAGATTATATAGATGAATAATTATCAACAAGGATGAGTATAAGCTCATATACATATGTAAATCACAGGTGCATACAATCTGTTGATGTATATTCATACAAATATACACACAACGGTATATATGCTTATGGCATGTATACATAGTGATCAATAATTAATAATTATTAACAAGGATGAGTAAGCTCATATACAAATTACATATGTAAATCACAGGTGCATAAAAATGTATAGATGTTTACATATACAACGGTATATATGCATATGGCATGCATACATGGTGATCAATACCCATTATTGAGTTTCGGCATTACCACCCCAAACCACCCCATCCACAACATTGGAAATTGTCAAGAGAGCACGACAGTTCTGGCGCTTACTGTATCTTTCCGTGATGAACCCAACAGTTCTAAATATTATGATTGTTTGTCACCTGATGCACGTATTTATCCTGCCTCTCGGACTAGTGAAGTGTAGACACACGATGACGCGCGACCTGTTGCGCCGATAGCCTGTGTCGAGAACTTGTCGTTTATCATCTTATGTGCTGGGAATACTTCTTAATTGGAATATATAATTCATTCTATTATCTTCGATGATTTGTGTACATGTTGAGGATGGAGTTAATATGTGAATGCCAGTTGATTTAAAGAAATAATAATAATCTTTGAATACAGCGTGCATTGACTGATTGAAGACAATAATAATTATGTGACAAACATGCTTTATCATGTTTATCCAACAGGCATGTATGCGTTTATCTTTTGTGGATATTGGCTCCAAGCTGGATGGTAAGTAGCATTTTTGTGTGAATTAGTAATTATGTTCTAATATGCAATTGGGTCTATTGAGTTCAATGCGAATAATAATATACCTAGCTATGTAGATCATGCCAGCATGGTTGACGATTCTCCACTCTAATCGGTATTACACGGTAGCCAGAGTAGAGATTTTGACTAGATATACAGAATATGTGGCTAGATCCAAATGGGGTAGCCAGAGTAGAGATTTTAAATAGTTATACACAATATGTGGCTAGATCCCAATGAATGGAGTTTTACTCGTGGAATGACTTAGTTTAATTTCCATCTCGAGCAATAGTGACATATAATTGATATAAGTATGGATATTTCTGGACTTTCTAAATAAAGGGTGATAACACAACTTTGTATTAGTATAGCTAGCATAGGGTGGTACACAGTGATAGGTACCAATAGTTACAGAAAACAATAACATTATTTGCAATAGAGTGTAATAATAATGATTTGCTCCGAATGAGAGGCACTGAATAGTATCAAGCTATATAAGTTACATGTATACCATGAATATCCATTCTGGCTGTACAGTAGCCAGACAAGAGATTCTGGACAAGACCCCTATAAACCATGTGACTAATTACACATGGTATGCACAGAATGAGAGACAATGAATTGCACCAAATTGAAGTTTATATGAAGAGCATACCATTATTCCCCACTATGACTACACCATAGCCACAATAGGGATTCTGGACTAAATCTATAAACTATGTGGCTAGCTACAAACGCACAGAAGCTGGAATCACCGACTGCTATGCTACTTCTCCAGACCCTTCTGGGGCACTAGGTATATAGTATTGTCAATACTATATACCCAGAACTCCAAAAAAAATCTAAAAAAACAGCACAACAGTCAGTGATTCCAACTTCTGTGTACAAATGCATTTTTACTCATAAAGTGGCACAGTTTATTATCTATCCTTTACAGTATTGACATATTTAAGGAAGTTTCTGTATGTATATCTTTGTAAATAAAGAGGGACAACCCAAATTCATACTAGTATAGTATAGTACACCGCAGCATAGTACTATAGTATAGTACGGTATAGTATAACATAGTATACACATGTATCACGGTGCAGTATAGTATGATAAACATAATAAAGTACAGTATATCATAGTATAGTATAATATACTACATCATAGCATAATACAACATAGTATACTATAGTATAGAACTGTTCAGAATCAGTATAGTACAGTATGGTATAGTATAGTATTCTGCTGTATGACTAAATCATTTGGGTCCTATAACATTTGCATATAATTATAAGACTTACATATACATGTATAGCCTAATGTGGAATATGTGGAACTGTATAATCTTTATAAGTTCTTATAATTCTCTGTTCATGATGGTGAATTTAGGTGAATAACATTTAGTTGATGGTCAGGTTCCGTCTTGCTATAATAGTAAGTGCACTGATTCGTTCCGCCATCACATAATCAGAGAGTCTCCTTGAATAATTTGAGGACCCCTAGAGATGATCTATTTATTTCATATATACAGCACTTCCATAACAATCGGGATATTTATTTGTTACGCTGACACAATATTTAACGAAAGAGGAAATTTTGTCTGTTAATTATTTTTTTGTCTATTTATATATTTATTGTTTGTTTTCCAATTATTAAATCCAAAATGTTGTAAATATTCTACAGAGTTACATTTCATGTCTAAGTTTATAGTGAATGAAATTTATTTTTTATTTTTTTAAAGGTTAGTTTTCTTATGTAATATAATTCATACCGGATATAATTGATCACTTTAATATATACATATATATACACATACATACATGCATATACATGCATATATATATATATATAAACATATATAGATTTAGTTTTTCAATCATAAACATTTCGGTCATCAACTTTTTATTAATAGTAACAATTCCTAAACTTCCCAGATTGGATGAATCTGGGAAGTTTAGGGGTTAATAAGCGGCACTTCCGTTTGACCTTGACCACTCTCCGTGCGTATTTGGGTTTCATTAACACCCTCGCACAGATATGAATACTAAAATCACACCTGGACGCAGCAGGGGCGGTCCCGGCTGTTAGCTTCATTTCGCGGCGAACATTTTCGCCGATGCCGGCATTTTGAGGGTTAATAGCGACCCTGAGTGTGTTTCCATGACACCCCTGCACTTATATTGGCCTTAAAATCACTCATATAGTCCATATGGGGGGTCCGGGCTGGACCGGGATGGTCCGGGCTGTCAGCGTCGTTATCGGTAAACATAATCGGCGATGGCGGCATTTTGGGGGTTAATTGCCAGGCATTTGTGGGCGATTCGCCCTTGTATCTTCGTGAGTGTAGTCGAGGGTAGTTCCACAACACATATGTAAGGGGTTATTAGAAGTACGAGGACATTAAGGGGGTCCGGGCTGTGAGTTTGTTTATTGGGGGCGCAATTTTGTAATTCTGGCTGAATCTGGGAAGTTTAGGGGTTAATAAGCGGCACTTCCGTTTGACCTTGACCACTCTCCGTGCGTATTTGGGTTTCATTAACACCCTCGCACAGATATGAATACTAAAATCACACCTGGGCGCAGCAGGGGCGGTCCCGGCTGTTAGCTTCATTTCGCGGCGAACATTTTCGCCGATGCCGGCATTTTGAGGGTTAATAGCGACCCTGAGTGGGTTTCCATGACACCCCTGCACTTATATTGCCTTTAAAATCACTCACATAGTCCATATGGGGGGTCCGGGCTGGTCCGGGCGGTGTTTAGTCACACCCAATTCTGAACTTACAATCCTTGTCTACGATCTTTTTCTTATTAATTTCTTTTAATTATTTAATACATAATTTCAATATAATATAAAGATTGTGTTCATTAAAAATTTAATATTCCATGGAAGTATAAAATTTCTGGTATTTCAGAAATTTAAATCCTAGTTTTTTTTATAAAATTGTTATAGAATGTGAGAAAAAAATATAAAAATGATAAAATTGTTAAAGAATTTAAGAACAAATGATAAAAAAAAATGTTCTAGAATGTAAGAAACAAATGATAAACAATGACAAAACTTGTTAAAGAATGTAAGTAAAATGGATAAAAAATGATTTGGTATCTCGTGGAGCCCACGCTTAGTTCAGCAATGCTACCGATATACCCAAGTATATATATATATACAAGGACCGTTTGCAAGATGGAACATCAACAATGAGCGGGATTGTAGGCGGCGTTAATGATTGTCTCGGGGCTGTTAGGGCGTCAACATCACCCATATAGGACCCCACCCACCCCATCTCACCCACCCCACCCGTCGCCACGACACCGGGTATATATACACAGGAACCGTTTGTCAGAATGAACATCAACAACGGGCGCTATTGGACACGGAGTTAATGATTGTCTCGGGGCTGTCAGAGCGTCGATATCACCCCTATATATAGGACCCCACCCACCCTATCTCACCCACACACCCGTCGCCACAACACCGGGTATATATATATATACAGGAACCGTTTGTCAGAATGAACATCAACAATGAGCGTGATTGGACACGGCGTTAATGATTGGCTCGGGGCTGTCAGAGCGTCGATATAACCCCTATATGACCACACCCACCCCATCTCACCCCCCCCCCCCACCGACGCCACGACACCGGGTGTATATATACAGGAACCGTTTGTCAGAATGAACATCAACAACGGGCGCTATTGGACGCGGCGTTAATGATTGTCTCGGGGCTGTCAGAGCGTCGATATAACCCCTATATGACCACACCCACCCATTTCAACCCACCCACCCGACTCCACGACACCGGGTATATATATATATACAGGAACCGTTTGTAAGAATGAACATCAACAATGAGCGTGATTGGACGCGGCGTTAATGATTGGCTCGGGGCTGTCAGAGCGTCGATATAACCCCTATATGACCACACCCACCCATTTCAACCCACCCACCCGACTCCACGACACCGGGTATATATATATATATATATATATACAGGAACCGTTTGTCAGAATGAGCATCAACAATGAGCGTGATTGGACACGGCGTTAATGCTTGTCTCGGGGCTGTCAGAGCGTCGATATCTCCCCCAGAGGACCACACCCACCCCATCTCACCCCACCCACCAGATGATTATTTTATATCAGCCTGCACAAGTGTACAATTTCATTGGACTGACAAACTACCTAGTATATACCGGTATGAACCAATTTATAATATAATTGATCTTATGTGGCATTTGTGTGCACACATATATTCCCTATATTCGGCCTGAAACTTAAAGGTACTCAATTCCGATTTGATGGTCACCATATCATCAAGATTCCAACATCATCAGATTCCAACAACAACAAAGATTTTGAAATGCCGCTTCAGTTACCGGAATCGATTAATTGCCCAAAAATAATGCTAACCGCCGCCAACTATAGTAAAAAAATTCCCAAAACCTGTTTATTAATATTTTGTCCAACAAAATTTTGCCGGTTTCTCAAATATCTGACTTGATTTTAGAGTTATCCATCTTCATCCAAAAATTGGTTCTGTAAACAGCCTTCTCATCGACTTTTTACTGGGCCAC
Source organism: Siphonodentalium dalli (assembly GCA_032622095.1). NCBI lineage: Eukaryota > Metazoa > Mollusca > Scaphopoda > Gadilida > Siphonodentaliidae > Siphonodentalium > Siphonodentalium dalli. The sequence goes on from CP136063.1 coordinate 197,960,912, forward strand.
TAAGTATTCCAGGTGGTGAAAAATAACAGATATTCTTTCCACTCAAAGCCAAATAAAAAAAAATAAATAAATAAATAAATAAATAAAAAGAAATTAATTGAGGGGCGCTAGACCGGATTGAGTACCTTTAAAGTAACGGCTGAAGTTATTTAACAGTGCTAAACAAACACATGCGGATAATTTCATTGCACTGAGAAACTACCCAGTATATATGAACCAACCATAATATTATATAAGTTAATAACTGATCTAGTGTGGCATTGTGTGTGCAATAAATTGAGCATATGTATCCTTTGAAACTGGCCTGAAACTTGAAGCAACGTCTGTTATTAATTAACCCTTCCACGACTGGAACTTCCTGAAATTTTGAGAAAACCCTGTGCCGGTGCTTTCTCTTGTATGTGCGATTCTCCTGTGGGGAAACTTGCATATATGGGAAAGTGCAGGACCAGCACGGCTCCCATCGTGGAAGGGTTAACAGAGCCCAAATACGACAAACTCTTACATGTATCTATTTTAAACATGTCTAAGGCAGCAACAATTTGATACCCTGGTTTACAAACTCCTCCTACAAGTTTTCCTCAATATTGTAAATGATAAAACTTTTTATATGATTGGTTTATGTTCAAGGAGATTAAAATATGAAGCTAGCAGTCAGTGGACCAGTGGAGAAGAAGATATATTTTTTGATAGCGAGTCTCCCTGTTGCTTTCAGATATTCTTCCATCGTTTATACAGTTTGTGGGAAGAAATGCCTCAAATTATCCTATAATTCGATCAAAATTCAACATACCGTCAACTGTTGCGGTGGTCATGTGAGATTAATTTTTGTCCTTAACCTCGGGCATCGATTTAATTTAACTGACAATCCAAATGCTTGTAAACCAGGCATATTAAATTTGAATTTGATTGAATTAAATTTAAATTTAATTCAATTAATTTAAATCATTGCGGCCTAACCGGAAGTTATTCCTATTCCTAATAATATATTATATGTGCCCCCTAGTTTACCCATAGGAATTTTACCAAACTCCTAAGACTATTTTATTTCAGTGACCTGTTACTACTGAATATGTATTTATCCTATGGAAATTTGGTACAATTCCTAAGATTATTTTATATCAGCCTGCACAAGTGTACAATTTCATTGGACTAAGAAACTACCTAGTATATACCGGTATGAACCAATTTGTAATATAATTGATCTTATGTGGCATTTGTGTGCACACATATATTCCCTTATATTCGGTCTGAAACTTAAAGGTACTCAATTCCGATTTGATGGTCACCATATCATCAGATTCCAACATCATCAGATTCCAACAACAACAAAGATTTTGAAATGCCGCTTCAGTTATCGGAATCGATTAATTGCCGAAAAATAATGCTAACCACCGCCAACTATAGTATAAAATTTCCCAAAAACCTGTTTATTAATATTTTGTCCAACAAAATTTTGCCGGTTTCTCAAATATCTGACTTGATTTTAGAGTTATCCATCTTCATCCAAAAATTGGTTCTGTAGACAGCCTTCTCATCGACTTTTTACTAGGCCACTAAGTATTCCAGGTGGTGAAAAATAACAGATATTCTTTCCACTCAAAGCCAAATAAAAAATAAATAAATAAATAAATAAATAAAAAGAAATTAATTGAGGGGCGCTAGACCGGATTGAGTACCTTTAAAGTAACGCTGAAGTTATTTAACAGTGCTAAACAAACACATGCGGATAATTTCATTGCACTGAGAAACTACCCAGTATATATGAACCAACCATAATATTATATAAGTTAATAACTGATCTAGTGTGGCATTTTGTGTGCAATAAATTGAGCATATGTATCCTTTGAAACTGGCCTGAAACTTGAAGCAACGTCTGTTATTAATTAACCCTTCCACGACTGGAACTTCCTGAAATTTTGAGAAAACCCTGTGCCGGTGCTTTCGCTTGTATGTGCGATTCTTCTGTGGGGAAACTTGCATATATGGGAAAGTGCAGGACCAGCACGGCTCCAGTCGTGGAAGGGTTAACAGAGCCAAAATACGACAAACTCTTTCATGTATCTATGTTAAACACGTCTAAGGCAGCAACAATTTGATACCCTGGTTTACAAACTCCTCCTACAAGTTTTCCTCAATATTGTAAATGATAAAACTTTTTATATGATTGGTTTATGTTCAAGGAGATTAAAATATGAAGCTAGCAGTCAGTGGACCAGTGGAGAAGAAGATATATTTTTTGATGGCGAGTCTCCCTATTGCTTTCAGATATTCTTCCATCGTTTATATAGTTTTGTGGGAAGAAATGCCTCACATTATCCTATAATTTGATCAAAATTCAACATACCGGTAATAAAAGATCAAGTAGAATTCAAGTACAATTCTACTTTTTGTCAACTGCTGCGGTGGTCATGCAAGATTTAATTTTGTCCTTAACCTCGGGCATCGATTTAATTTAGCTGACAATCCAAATGCTTGTAAACCAGGCTAATTAAGTTTGAATTTAGTTGAATTAAATTTAAAATTAATTCAATTAATTTAAATCCTTGCGGCCTAACCGGAAGTTATTCCTATTCCTAACCATATATGATATGTGCCCCCTAGTTTACCCCATAAGACTATTTTATTTCAGTGACATGTTACTACTGAATATGTATTTATCCTATGGAAATTTGGTATAATTCCTAAGATTATTTTATATCAGTGACTTGGAAGCTTTACATTCAGATCATTTTTGCCCCACCCGAGGTCATAAATACCAGTTTTAGGGATGGAATGTCTCTTCCGGAAAAAAAAAAAAAAAAAAAAATTCTTGAAAAACTAATTTAAAGGCTTAATTCAGGATCATGATATTTTACGAGTATATGTTCTATTTTAGTAGAATAATACCAAGCCAATTACATTCTTACAATTACAATAATAGATATAAAAATTGCGCTGAGTAAATCATATGAGATTGAAAATTTAGACTATGATTTAAGAGACATTCTCGTCCCAACCTTCGAATAAAATACCAAATTCTCAGGTAGTTAATTATCATTTATGGGGAAACTTACTACCAATCTATCTTACATGTATATGTATGATTCTCGTATTTCCTTTCTCAAAAATGGTACAATGGTATTGACTTGAGACATCAAGCAATGTTGATACTCTAGTAACTAATAATAATAATAAGTTTATCAAGATCAGTGCCAATAACATAGCACAAGCCTCACTCTTATCTTTTTTGTCATAACCACTGCAAGTATGCAAATTAAAACATACAAATTTCCCTTCAAAATCGAATACATTTCAAATATTATGATTCACCCCTTTATTGTGAAGAAAAAAAAAAGAAAAAAAAATTTAGCAGCCCAAACCCAGATATTAAATGTCTTTACAAACGACCGAACACCAATCAACTAAGTTGACTTTACTTCTCTGAATTCAACTTCAAGGCACATGCATAATAAATATATTACAACTGCTTTAGTATCATACCGGTACTTGTACATTTATTTCCTAGTGAAGAAAGAACATTCTTTGGACAATGCCACATACTGGGCAAGCAATGCTGCAAATACTAGTATGGAAAACTCATCCCAAAATTATAATATATGTTAATTCATCGCTTATCACAAAATTATAATATATGTCATTTCATCTAGTTTTTTTTCTTCAGAGGGATTAAGATTGAGCTTCTGCAATGGTATCAATAAGAGCCAACAAATAGATATATTTATTATACTTATCTGTAATATTTGAGACGTTTTTGTTTTTGTTTTTGTTTTTAGCCTGTATTGAAAATTGAACACATGAAAGTAATCTTACCAAAAAGATTAGACGAACAATTAAAAGCCATTAGAATATACAGGTATTATTCAGTGTAATTTATTAATAGCTGAACAACCTTGGCAGCAAAATGCCAATTACTAAACCAAACCTGTCACGCTTACATATTTAGCATAGTTTATATGTTTTATGTTTTCAAATATACAAAGTTAAAGTTTTTGCATTTACAGCAACTAGTGCAAAGTTATAACATAAAGAAATAAGTTTGCAGATACAATGTATACTATAAAAGTTGCATGTGACATAAGCTACTGCATACCATCGCAGAAGCCTCAACACCACTATTATTACATAAACACTGTAAGTATGCAAACTATAGTATGCAGCTTCATGTTTATAATGAAATCATATCTCAGACATTTAGCACTCACCTAAACATTCTTGAACTGTCACCCCGATGCACAAAATATATAATGTTAAAACGCCAGTAAACTCGCTGACAGTCACCCACAGTTGTTAGAAACTTGTCAAAAAACCCGAAAAGAGATGTCACCACCCCTACTTATTAATATAATATACAAGTAGGGAAAGCTACTGAGCCCACCCATCTCCCATCAAACCATGTCACCGCTCGTTTCGTGTTCAATTGCAACAATAAAAACATTAATTTCAGAAAAGTACCACATCCTAGTAATAAAACATATATTTCTTTTCATGTTTACCGTAAGTGCAGTAGATAATTATCACTTTATAATTACTTTTATCGTATACAACTTCCCAAAACAACAGCGGCTCGCTGATTCCACGAGTCGCCATCCGAGAGTCAGGCGCAGATAATAGCATTTGAAATTATCTGCCCTTGACTCTCGGATGGCGACTCGTGGAATCGGCAGCCCACAGTTGCACAGTTGTTTTGGGAAGTTGTATACGATACAAGTAATTATAAAGTGATAATTTTCTACTGCACTTACGGTAAACATGAAAAGAAATATATGTTTTATTACTAGGATGTGATACTGTTCTGAAATTAATGTTTTTATTATTGCAATTGAACACGAAACGAGCGGTGACATGGTTTGATGGGAGATGGGTGGGCTCAGTAGCTTTCCCTACTTGTCAATTATATTAATAAATAGGGGTGGTGACATATCTTTTCGGGGTTTTTTGACAAGTTTCCAACAACTGTGCAGTCACCGTTCATTTTGTTAGTATCAACAAATACAAAGTAGGTCAAACTACTTGAACTGTATAATATCGTTCCCGAAATCCATGCATCGTTGAAAGTCGTGACAAATTACCATATTAGTCCACGAATTACATAACCTCAAAACAAGGAATAAGCAGGACCGAACATGGTGACTCCTTCCACAGAATGTAGTTCCTAAAACGCTTTCCACAAGATTTCTATCCACCGAAACGTGCGCTCATAAAATAATGTTTTTTAGGGTCACGCGGTCAATCTCGGCGATATATACGGAAACCGAAACGAACAATAACTCTACCTTATATGGTCGACATTATGGCTCATAAATATAGTTATGTATGCGTGTGTATATGTATACACGTGTATGGATATGTATATGTATGTGTATGTATGTATGCGTCTATGTATTTGTATTGATCTGCGCTGCCCATGGCTATAGAATATATAAGCGATTCCTGTGGAAGGATGCACACAACTATTCCAACTAAAAAACAAATCCTGCTTCTTTTATAATTCAAAATCTATCCCATAGCTAGAAGAACCCCCTTCGATCGACCACATCATTCATGTACCTCACGTATATGGCACATCTCTTTATATGTACATATGTAATCACCTCATCCAGTATCTACTTACAAAGTAGCAATGCTGTCCCATTTACTTCACCGTTTATTCATGTTGTTTTCATGTTTGCTCATGTTTTCTTCATTATTTGTATCACCTTTTCCGGTCGATCTAGAAAACTTCCTCAATCACATAGAAATGAAATAAACCCACCACACCCGGTCCTCAGCCTCTCCTACGAAATGACTACAAATCAAGTGTCCAGTCCGTACACGGTCCCGCTTACAGTGATTGCCAAGTTCTATTTCCATCATGTCGATATCACTTGAGCAGTACCGTATATCAATTGGACGTTTTGATCTTAAAAAGAGTGCCCACTTGCCGAAAACATCAAAAATAAGCACAAGTAATCATCAAAGATGGAAAATGAAAATTCACCAATTTCTACTGGGCATTATATTAACAATTTTACCGGTAAGGGCTGGAGTGGAAAGAAACCCAGGGCCAGTCTGTGATAGATCAACGAAAACAATAACTATATTCCACCAGAACATACGAAGCATACGCCACAAACTCGAAAAAATAGTAGATTTTATCACTGATTACGATATCTTAGCTTTCACTGAAACTCACTTAGATCCCTCTTTTTCCTCAGAAAAACTAGAAATTACTGGTTATTGTAGCCCAATAAGAGAAGACAGAAATTCAGAAGGAGGTGGAATTTGTATATATTTTGCAGAGCATCTAATATATCGTAGAAGACATGATCTGGAGTTTGATTCCTCAATAATTTGGTTCGAAATATGTTCAAAATCGCGACTATTCCTGTTCGGGTTGTCTTACAGATCTGATTAACACTGTCACCCGAGTTATTGGGAATTATTGGAAACATCTATTCATGATGCATTGGGCCAAAAAAAAAACATCTGTGTTTCCGGTTACCCGACCGACCTGCCGAAATTGGGCCGACCTGGACTTTTCTTTTCAAATTTCAACCCAAATCAAATAATTTTTTTAATGCATGTCATTGGCATGTAAACACATCAAAATCGTTAAATATATACTATATACTATGTTTACATTAAGCAGCAATAATTTTAGATGGAATTTTCAAAAACAATTTACTTCTATTAAAATACATGTCCATTTGTGGTTGAAGATGAATCCCAATCTCACCAATAAATCTGCAGTCTTTAAAACCTGCCTGTGGTAATCTTGTTTGTTCAACTCCCATGTCTTATGGGAAGAAGTCTTATCTGCTAGAGAGCAATATACATGTAGAAGACTTTCTATATCAGAATTTAAAGTTCATCTCCCCAGTCAATCAAGGATTCATAGTGTTCAGGCATAGTTACTAGTATGTATACAGACAGTATAAAGATGACTGCATGTCTACCATATCAAACACCCTTCTGGGATGGGCACTAAAAAGCACATGAAATTATCTACTGGTTTGTTTGGGTATATAAAACTTACAAGCATGCATATGCCAATTTGAATGCTGAGGTGTGGTACCTCAGTCAAGGTGTGGCCTGTGGTACCATTTTCAGTGTGGTGTGGGACTTTATATTTCAGTGCAGTTGAGGGATGTCTGAGGAACATTTACACCCTGTGCAATGTGTCTGAGGTGTATGTGAGATATGTGTCTTAGGTCCTGAGGTGTATGACCAAATATTTAAGTGAGGTTTGAATTAATATCATACAAGTTATGTTATTATAAAGTAATAGTGTATGTCTTGGGCCTGTTGATATGTCAATATTGTGCTCTGAGAAAGATGTGCCACCACAATCTAAACTGAGAGAATAATTACAAGAGAGCTGCATAATTGAGTGCCTGGGTGGCATTTGTTTGTTCACATTGACAATACTTATCATATTATTGTGCTACATTAACTGTTTACTTGCAATATACATGGACAGCCTTAACACAAGTATAAAGAGTAAGCATTAATGTACTTCTTAACTGTTCGGGGAAAAAATAAAAAAATATTACCAAAAAAAAAAAATCCCTACCTACCTATACCTGGAATTTTTTGGCACCGTAATAGGAAACAAATATTTTTTTTTTTTGGCCTTAGACATAACTGAAAACATTATACTAACCGGGGAATACAATTCAAATCTCCTTGATCCGGCCTCAAAATTAAATGATATAATCAACTTTTACACCCTCAAAAACGTAGTCACGTCCCCAACAAGAGTTACTCAAAGTTCTCAAACACTATTGGACCCTATAATTATTAACGGCGATTTTAATCTGCAAGATGCTGATACCATAGATTTGGAAATTTCTGACCATTACGGTGTCTATGCGACCCTCTGTTATGATAATACTCGCACATCCTCTTTTAAAAGACAAATCTGGGACTATAAACACGCTGACTTCGAAAGGGCGGGTAATCTGATAAACGACCTGAAATGGAATAATCTTCTCCTCCCCCTTGAATTAAATGAAGCTGCAGAACTGTTCACTAACACATTTCTCGATATTATGTACAAATGTATCCCATTTAAACATGTCACCATCCGAACAAATGATAAACCATGGTTTAATTCAGAAATCCGCAGACAGATAAGACGTAGAGACAGGTTGAGATCGATTGCTATTAAAAAAAATACCACAGAAACATGGACAAAATTTAAATAATGTCGAAATCATATCAATAACATGAAGAAATATGCTAAGGCACAATTTAATGAAAATTTAGAAGAACGCATTAGTACATCTGATTCAAAAGACTACTGGAAATTAATTAATTACCTCCTCAACAAGAAAAAGACAACATTAATTCCCCCGCTGTATAGCCTAGAAGGTGGGGTAAAAATGGATTCTAAATCATATGAAATTAACGATTTTGAAAATGCACAAATTCTAAACAAAAGATTCATTTTAAATTCCTCACTTGATGATTCAAGAAAATCATTACCCCCGTTGACCTCTAAAACACAGAATATACTGACTGAAATTCCTTTCGAAATGCAAGAGGTAATTGATGTTATACTAGCTTTGAAAACAAATAAGGCACATGGACATGATGACATAAGTGCTAAAATGTTACGCTGTACTGCACAGCAGATTGCTTTACCGTTATCATTACTATTTAAACAATCTCTGGAGGTTGGAATATTCCCGTCTTCTTGGAAAAATGCAAATGTTATACCAATCTTTAAAAAAGGGGACCCCGCTGATAGTGCCAATTACAGGCCGATTTCATTGTTACCTTGTCTGGCCAAAGTATTTGAAAGATTGGTCCTAAAATATGTTTCCACTTTTTTTAATGAAAATAATCTTATTTACGAGCACCAATCTGGCTTCATGGCCGGTCACAGTACAGTTTATCAACTAATTGATATATATCACCACCTTTGCCAGAACCTAGATAAAGGTCTGTACACGTGTTCCATATTTTTTGATATTTCGAAAGCATTCGAAAGGGTCTGGCATAGGGGGCTAATATATAAATTGCAGCAATATGGGATTGCAGGAAAACTTTTGAACTGGTTCCAAGATTACTTAGTAAATAGACGACAAAGAGTCCTGGTAAACAATACTTACTCTAAATTTGAAAAATATACCATCCGGAGTGCCCCAAGGGTCCATAATGGGGCCTTTTCTCTTCTTAATTTATATAAACGATCTGCCCAACAATCTCTGCTCTAAAGCTCGAATGTACGCCGACGACACCTGCATCACTGCTTCTCACTATGACCTACAATCCCTAGCTAGACAACTCAACAATGATCTCGAAATTGTATCACAATGGGCCAACAACTGGCTTGTAAACTTTAACCCAGCAAAGACCAAAGCTATGTCATTTTCCCTAACTAACAAAGACCAGGCCCCAAAACTATTTTTCGAAAACCAAGAAATAACCTTCATTAAATCGCATAGACACCTCGGTCTCGATATCCAAGCAAATTTAAATTGGAATGATCACATTGAAAATATCTGTCGACGAGTATCAGGGAGACTATCCCAACTCAGAAAATTTAAATACAGTATCGACAGAAAGACGCTTGAAAAAATCTACAATACTTATATTTTGCCTATAATGGATTATTCTGATATTGTCTGGGCGAACGCACCAAAATACTTGACTGATAAACTTGAAAGACTTCATAAAGAAGCTGCTTGAATTGTAACGGTACTAAACCGATCGGTATCCGATAAAGACCTACTCCTAGAAATCGGCTGGCCCACGCTCAGTAATAGACGCGAACATCATCAGTTACATTACATATATAAAATTACTAACAACCTTGCACCCAACTACTTATCAACTATCTTACCTCCTCGTGCTGGCAATGTCTCGAGATACTCAAAGCGGAACCCTGGAAACTTTTATTGTTACTTCTGTCACACAGAACATTTAAAAAAATCCTTCCTACCCTTTATGACACAATCATGGAATAAGCTTCCAATTATCGTAACTGATACGTTTAACCTAAAAGAATTTAAGGTCAATCTTAGTTTTATAGATTTGACCCTAAAACCACCTCCTTATTTTCAAACTGGGAGTCGGAAAGAAAATATAATTCATTCTAAAATTCGCAACGGTTGCAGTGAACTTCGCTTAGATATGTATGATAACTTTATAGCCGAAAGCCCGGTGTGTAATTGTGGCACAGAGAACGAGGATGCCTTTCACTTCTTTTTCGAATGTCCATTGTTCCACTAAATTATATGATAGACTAGATGAGTATGCTTTCACAATAGTAGACGTAAACCACTTCCTCCGAGGCGCCCCAAGCATTCCACAGCATCGAAACCAGCTATACTCTTTTACATTGTACAAAAATATATATCAGAAAGTAAACGTTTCACTTAACGAATAAAAATCGTAAACAACTTACGGCACGGCATGGCATGATATCTACAGGAGAGGACCTCAGGACCGGTATAACATCAATCACCAGACATCATCATCAACATTCTTATTATTACATGTACACTATATCTGTTAATCATCTTGTTTAAACATTTGTGTAAATATTGTCGGGAGAGGGGCCACCTTAAGTTGTTATAACTTGTCCCCCAATCCCTTGTAAACTGAGTTACAATAAATATGTTTAAACCAAACCACCAGATGCCACGGTACCGGGTATATATATACAGGAACCGTTTGTCAGAATGAACATCAACAATGAGCGTGATTGGACACGGCGTTAATGCTTGTCTCGGGGCTGTCAGGGCGTCGATATCTCCCCTAGAGGACCACACCCACCCCATCTCACCCCACCCACCAGATGCCACGATACCGGGTGTATATATACAGGAACCGTTTGTCAGAATGAACATCAACAATGAGTTTGATTGGACACGGCGTTAATGTTTGTCTCGGGGCTGCCAATGCGTCGATGTCTCACGTTATCAGTTTACTCCCGATTAATTATTTAAAACTATATCGTTAACTCCAGTTCTGATGGGGAAAATCTTCCATTCTGACAAAAGCGCGCTCCCTGGGGTGTGCGCGCACTCTGATGTGAATTAATCATGCATGACGTTACGCAACTACTGCATGCAACATACGAGTTTAGATTCCGTAGATACTCGGGGTGGCTTCGGATTGCGATGGCACTACGTGTCCGTAAACAGTATGGGGGTTGCAGGAGACAATGGCCGAATTTCCTGCTGAGTGTCAGTTTGGTTAAATGCGCACACAATGTTCCAGCCAACGTTATACCAATGCTCAGTTGGTCATAATGTCATTCGAGATTATTCCAATATTGTGCACCAGTCCACCACTTGATTAACGATAACCATAGTGACAGTTATCTATTGTTATATTGTTATTTTTGTTCCTCATATTGTTATTTACTTGTACACTTGTCTTTTGTCATTATTTGTGTAAAGCGTTATGTACCATTGTGGTTTCTTATAACGATTAAATCTTATCTTATCTTATCTTATATAATGATGGCACGGTGCCTCCGTGTCTTACAAAAAACGTCCAATGCTATGGCATATGGTTATATTCAAATATTTGGCGTGGCATGGAGTTACACGCATCACTAAGTTGCATGTGCGTCTTGAAATGAGTGTTACACCCAACAACGGTTTTGATACTTTTGAACAACTGAGCACTGCCAGCATATACAAATGTTCCTGACTATTGGGGTTAACCCTTTACCCAACAGAAGTGCCCTGTGCCAATGCATTCTCTTATATATGCGAGCCGACCATAGGTCGCCTCGCATATATAAGAGAATGCATTGGCTTAACACATTAAAAATTATAAAATTGTTAAAGAATGTAAGAAAAATGGTAAAAAGTGTTAAAAAAAGATTTTTTTTAGGCCAATGCATTCTCTTATATATGCGAGGCGACCTATGTTCGACTCGCATATATAAGAGAATGCATTGGCACAGGGCATAACTATAACCATCACAATGTGGTCAATGAGCCGGTTCCAATGATATCCATATTTGTATGGTTTTATTGAGACAGACCCAAGATATTTTAGGCTGTTGAAGCTTTATTTGGCCGGTTTTGGCCGGTTTGTTGGGTAAAGGGTTAACGATTCGATAGCAATTGCTATTCAATCGCAGTAAAAGGTGCCACGCGGCGAGGTTAGCACGGAGGCTGTGATTATTTATGAACTAACGGAGAAGTGTGTTTTTTTTTAAATAACGGTTTAGTTTCTTAACAGCAACGGTTTTCCTTACCAGCATCATAGCAATGCAGCATGCATGAACCACCAGTATTATAGCACATTGGCAGGACCACTTAACCCTTTATGGAGCCCCATATAGAGAGAACAATGCACTGACGACTGTCGTCTGCTAGGGTCCGGGTGAGGTTCCACACGGGAGTGTTATATATATATATAATTTTATATCAATTTTTCTTATATTCTTTAACAATTTTTTATAATTTTTTTCTTACATTCTTTATAATTTTGTATCACTTTTTTCTTACATTCCACAACAATTTTTATCATTTTTTCTTATATTCTTTAACAATTTTATCATTTTTTCTTACATTCATTAACAATTTTACAATTTTTTATCATTTTGTTTTTCTTACATACTTTGACAATTTTTATCATATTTTTACATTCTTTAACAATTTGTTATCATTTTTTTTATTTTGCTTACTTTTTTTTACCAATTATAAAAAATAATATTAAATTTGTTAGGCCAATGCATTCTGTTATATATGCGATGCGATTTATGGTCGATTCGCATATATAAGAGAATGCATTGACACAGGGTTTTCGCTAAAAATGAGGAAGCCCCCGTCGTGAAAGGGTTAACCGTGGTGTGTATATAGAGCACACGTTATGTTATCACCCCTACGTGGGGTGCAATATTGCACTACATATATAGATGATCAATTTACAGCCTATTTAGTCTAGACTTTCAATGATTTTGCACTACGCATGCTTTTACGTTCCCAGCGATCGATTACTGGTGTTTAGTTCGCACGCTAACAGAGTTCATACACTTCCAATAAATCAATGCCTATTGGTCAGACCTCATTGTCTTTATGTGTGAAATCGATCACTATTGGTCAAACGCGATTGCATTTGGATGTCAAATTGATCACTGCTGGTGAGACGTCATAGACGCTGGGTCGAATAGTAAGAATAGATGTAATTGGTCGCTTCATAATAAATTGGATATGTGTCCCAGAGGTTCCGATTGCCAGAAGGATTCTTTAGACATTAGAACTAAGTATTTGAATCGCAAAGACGCTTTTCGTGCGTTTATAATGTGATGTAATTTTGAGCACATAAGGTTGGATATGTGTCCCAAAAGGTCCGATTTCCAGAAGGGTTATTTAGAGTCAAATATTTGAATCACGTGTAGACGCTTTTATACATTTATAATGTGATGGAATTTATAGCACATAATATTGGATATGTGTCCCAAATGATCCGTTTATCAAAATGATTCTTTAGACATTAAAACTAAATATTTGAATTTGACGCTTTCCATGCGTATATAATGTGCTGATATTTTGATCATAAAAGGTTGGATATGTGTACCAAATGTTCCGCTTGCCAGACGTATTAGAGTCAAATATTTGAATTGCATACAGACACTTTTTATGCGTATATAATGTGATGGATGTTTGAGCTCAGCATATATATAACGTTGGATATGTGACCCAATGGTTCCATCCTTAGACATTAGAGCCAAATATTTGAATTTTGTAAACGCTTTTCATGCGTATATATACATTGTGATTGAAATTTGAGCATATAACGTTGAATGTGCGACCGTATGGAAACAATATAAGAAGAAGGAGGAAAATATATATATTGAAGACCTCTGTTTGTCTGTCTGTCTGTCTGTATGTCATTGATACAAATCTACGATTCTCGACCGATCGGGACGAAACTTGGTACGTGTGTGTAGTTTGATCAGGCGGTCGTCCTTGTCGTAGTGGCGAGCCCGCGCGACGCCCGTGCAGCGCATATGCAGACGAGATCTCGGAAACGGTTGGAGCTATCGACTTAAAATTTGCTATGTGAATGTATCTTGCCCCGGATACGAATTTTATCGGGTCGCCGAGCCCGTGCGACGCAAGCTTCGCGCATGAGCAGACCAGATCTCGGAAACGGGTGGAGCTATCGACTTGAAATTTTCTATGTGAATGTATCTTGCCCCGGATACGAATTTTATCGGGTCGCCGAGTCCGTGCGACGCAAGCTTCGCGCATGCGCAGACCAGATCTCGGAAACGGGTGGAGCTATCGACTTGAAATTTGGTATGTGAATGTATCTTGCCCCGGATACGAATTTTATCGGGTCGCCGAGCCCGGGTGACGCCAGCTTCGCGCATGCGCAGACCAGATCTCGGAAACGGGTGGAGCTATCGACTTGAAATTTGGTTTTTGAATAGCCCGGACAACGTCGGGCTCATCGGCTAGTATATATATATATATATATATATATATATATATATATATATAAATAAATAATTACATAAGAAATCGGATGACAGACCTGTGCCAGTGCTCTCCACACTTTCCAAATATATATATAAAATCAGATATATATGTTTAATAACACAAACTACCCTGCCAAATCTTGTTTTTATTGGGGGGGGGGGGTCGGTGGTATCAGGGGGATTATCATTAATAATATACACATTCATATACATCGCGTGTTTTATTTCTATTTCTGTTTATGACAGGGCTTACAATATGCACTACATGTTTACTGCAAAATCCTGTTATATCCATCAATTTATTCCACCGTCATACCGCGAAAAATGTGAGGTATTTTAGAAACAATAAAATATGTTTAAACCAAGTATACATATATACAGTGCTTCCTCCCATGCAGGTTAGCCAAACATGTTGGAAATATGTATTGCTACATGATCTTATAGTTTCGACTCACAGGGCACGATGATGTGTATTGCTATATTATCTTAGTTTCGACTCACAGGGCACGATGACGTGTATTCCTACATTATCTTAGTTCCGACTCACAGGGCACGATGAAGTGTATTGCTACATTATCTTAGTTTCGACACACAGGGCACGATGATGTGTATTGCTACCTAATCTTATTTTCGACACACGCGACACGCTGGTGTTTGTTGCTAAATAATCTTATTTTCGACACACAGGTCACGGTGTTGCGTATCTACCTAATCTTATTTTCGACATAAACGACACGCTGGTGCGTATTGATACCTAATCTTATTTTCGACACACAGGGCGCGCTAATGTGCGTTGCTACCTAATCTTATTTTCGACACACAGGGTACGCTGGTGCATATTGCTACCTATAATCTTTAGATTCGACACACAGGGCACGATGATGCAAATTGTTACCTAATCTTATTTTCGACACACAGGGCACGCTAATATTCGTTGCCACCTAATCTTATTTTCGACACACAGGGCACGCTAATATGCGTTGCCACCTAATCTTATTTTCGACACACAGGCACGATGATGTGTATTGCTACCTAATCTCATTTTCGACACATAGGGCACGATGATGTGTATTTCTACCTAATCTAATTTTCGACACACAGGGCACGATGTGTATTTCTACTTAATCTAATTTTCGACATACACGACACGCTGGTGCGTATTGCTACCTAATCTAATTTTCGACACACAGGGCACGATGATGTGTATTGCGTCCTAATCTTATTTTCGACACACACGACACACTGGTGTGTATTGCTAACTAATCTTATTTTCGACACACAGGGCACGCTGATGTTTGAGACGGCACGAACCAGACATTTCCTTTCAATGCGTTGCAGACAATTCCCGCTTTGATATCGATATAAACGCTTAATACCACATCGTCTATGTGACTAAGACAAACGTTTATCGCATTTCCGGTAAGACTAATAGTTGGCATTTTGGTTTGGATGAACGGACCATTGAACAAAAGAGCCGCTTTGTAACATTGCGTGGAGAGAGAAAGTGTTCAGGACACACACTGATGAACTGAGTAATTACAAGAGCTTCCGTCTTGCACCTAATGTACTACATATAACGTAACCGAACAATACGGCATGCATTAAGGTATTAACAGCTACCGCACAAGATGCACTGTTCATGCAACATTCAAGGGTATCAGCTATCTCAGAGAGACGTAACCGATTGCATTTCCAAAGAACGAACACCAGTTTACGTTCCAAAAGAATACAGGAACATAATATAATAGCGCACATACGAATCAGTTAGTGTAGGATAGCAAGGTCGACTTATAAGTATCCCATCGCACTGGTTAATGGTTTTATGGACCAACGCTAATCCTACGTTTCCAAATGACGAGCAACCTGTTTATGTTCCAAAACGAAAACATAACCCTATATAATACTGCATAGCAGCGTGACGAATCGGTGATAACGTCTCGCATCACAGCAGAGGTTAATCGCATATAGAATAACAAGGCCGAGTTCCCTCACACTGGTTAATGGTGTGTGGAACAATCCTAATTCTAAGTTTTCAAAGACCAACAACATTTTCATGTTCCAAAGATAATATAGAAACCTATATAACATTGTACAGACTGTGACGAATCGGTTATAAAGTCTCGAATCACATCGGTTAATAGCGTATAGCACAGCATGGTCGACTTTTTAGCACGTTGTTTTTTATCAGTTAATAGTGATGCTGCGTCATCATGATATTCTGTTATTCGAATCACGCGTGGCCCGATTGCTCAACCAAATGAAGGTACTTTGTTACAAAGATGGCGTATTATCCTGGTACAACAACACAGTTCATTTATTTTATGAAATATTATAACATACAAAATGTATTTTATTCAAATAAGGGATCATGCTGGGTACCGATTTAATATTTATTGTCCGGATATAATTATAATTTAATATTTGGTGTCCAGGTATAATTTAATTATAATAACGATTGGGTTGTTATCGTATTTACGGCTTCGTAAGCCATTAGTGGAACAAGGTGTCGGGAAACATACCGCGATGTCGAGATACTAACAAACTGGGCTACACACTTCTCGATCTCTCTCGCAGCACGGCTTTGTGTTGGTTGTGGACCATATGATCCAATGACACCAGATGTCACTGTGAAGAATCTATAATAATCATCGTGGATTGGGTTGTTACGGCTTCAGCAGCCATTAGTGATGAAACACGGGTGCGTGGAAAAAGACAGCGATTTCGAGCAACTAAAAAAAAGCTACCACTTGACATGAAACATATTTTATTTGCATAATATACAAAAGGGATTGGAGCACAAGTTTTTACATCTTATGAAGCCCCTCTCCCAATACAATATAATAACACACATGTAATCAATATGACGGCATAAACGTATTTACAGGATGTTTTGAGATATATAATGTATACAATGGGCACATGAAGATATGCGTCTTCATACCGGTTTCCACACAAACACGCGGGGCTGTCAGCGATATAGTTGTTGAACATATCAGATCGGAGTTCACTACACAACTTACGTCAATTAAAAATGTTGTATTTTCTGCGTCCAACGTATAGAAATGTCGAGGGGACTGGGCGTGGGGGCTATATGTTGCAAGTTGGTTTTAAAGGTAGAAAATTGTTCAGCGTTGCTGATTAACTAATTATAGCTACCCGCTTCTCCATCTTGTGCTGAATCTATGCTCTAGTTACGGACCATAGAATGCAATAACACCAGATATGCTTGTGGATAATCTGTAATCATCATCTTTGTTAGGTTGTTATCTTATTTACGGCTTCGTAAGCCATTAGTGATGGAACACGGGTGTCGACAGAAAGGATCGAGAGGTCAATTATCGCTAATTTTCTCGATCAGATGAGTACGCTGATAAGGACGAATTACCTGTGATGGAGTCGGGTGCCTAATTACGGACAATAAGCTCATTTGTTCTCCCCATCGGAATGATCAACGAACACCTGTTGTAGGTGAGTGATAACCACAGAATAAATACGGACCGCTGTGTTTATAGAGAGCCAGCACTTCACTCTCTATAATAAATACGGACCGCTGCGTTTATAGAGAACCAGCACTTCACTCTCAATAAGTGTATAATAGATATGGTGCTGTTGAGGAGATGGGCTCCGAATTCAAACGGACCGATACTTTTGTGTGGAGAGATCACGGCCAATAATATGAGTATATATTGTAGTAGAGTTTTTAAAGTGTACGGATTATGAACAATACGTGTGGAATAAGGATTATTGAAAGTAATGTGTTTTCACGATTACAAAATACATCTACTCCCTCATGACAGACACATGGTGGAAGAGAGCATAAACGCCAGCAAATCCTGGACATTACATTTTCAATAGTCAGTAAAAAGTCATGCTTAACGCTGTGTGTGCACCTGTATACACACGGAGTGTTAACTGAATGTTATAAATGTACCACCTGGGTTTTCGAGATGGGCCCAGAGAGCCGCCGACTCCAAACCTCGATTATAGAACCACCAGCTAACTCTCTCTTATCCATATATGGGCATGGATCTATCAATTGCCCCTCTATATAAGTGGATCATTTTGGTTGTTAAAGTACATGTGATTATTATTTTTGACCATGTTATACCGGAGATGGTCACATGACTACCAAACCGCAGTTTGAAGGTACATATAGGTGTCTGAGGCTGACAAGACCCGGTCCAAATAAATGTGGAGCACAAAATATGTTCTGTACTTGTGCATGGGTTGCTTCAGAAACATCTTTTGGGTAAACGGTGATGCAATTTGATGTTTAGAACCGGTAATGCACTCACCAGAATTCCCAACTGAACTATAAAGTGATGTGAAACGCCCCAGAATAAAAATAAAAATGGGGAATAATCTTGCTCAAAGTAGTTATTTTTACAAATATTAATCCATATTGACAACACATACACCCTCATTCTGATATATTAATTAAATGCAATGACTCTCGATGGCGATATCATTTGTGTTTGTTTATCGCCGAATCCAGATGTCAATATTTAAAATTTTGCGTAGTTCAGACGATGTTTTCTATGGAGTGGTATTCTCGATTTCTTTGAAATTTCGGCGATGTTAGTAGAATGCTTTAGTCTCCAGGTTGGCATAGCACCTGAGTACTAACTTAACAGTTTTACGTACCCAAACAAGTCCATAATATGTCTTTAATTGTGTATATTTCTTCAAATTGGAAGAAAGTTTATCTTTTCTAAGAGGACAATAACACGTATAGTATATAATTTTAGTTAGAATTTGATGCGTGCCTTTAAAATCACCCGCGTCACCACCACAAAACGTGCACCATAATTACGGTTTTATTGATCATTATTCAAAGGAAAATGTATTTTGAGAGGACATCAAATCACGACAAAATCACTCTCCGAGTAATTATTAGTCCAATCTCTCATTTTGATTTCTCGAGTAAAGTCTCATATGAACGTACACCCCGGAAATAAATCATTTATTAGCAACAATCCCGCAGTAAATAGCACGGAGTTTCAATCCCGCAGTAAATAACTGGGAATTTCAGCTCTCTTATAAAAAGTTATATTTTTCATCAGATTCTCAATTATTTTAAATTGAATTGTCAGTGCACCCAATAAGCTGGAGGTACACAGTTAATTCTCCTGCCCGGCCGACCTGCCGGGGGCAGCACGCTGAGTGGAATGTGGAACATCTCAGTGGAATGCGCAATATTGTATTAAGGTGCCTCAGAGTTAACTTAAATATTGATGGTCTTGACATTTTTTTTCAGAAACTCAATCTTCCAGAGTTGAAGCTATATCTTCAATCAACATAAATGTATAGTTGACTTATATAGTGCATGCCGGGAAAGATACATAAATATATATATAGATGACTTATATAGTGGATGCTGGGAAAGGTACATAACTATATATAGAGGACATATATAGTGCATGTTGGGAAAGGTGAATGAATGTATAGATGACTTATCAAGTGCATCCTGGGAAAGGTGCATGAATGTATAGATGACTTATATAGTGCATGCTGGGAAAGGTACATAAATGTATATATGACTTAACAAGGGCATGCTGGGAAAGGTACATACTGTATAGAGACATATCTAGAGCATGTCAGGAAAGGTATACAAATGTATAGAGGACTTATTTACATGTAGTGCATGCCGGGAAATGTACATAAATGTATAGAGAACTTATATAGAGCATGTCGGGAAAGGTAAACAAATGTATAGATGACTTATCTACATGTAGTGCGTGTCGGGGAAAGGTATATAAATGTATAGAGGACTTATATAGAGCATGTCGGGAAAGATAAATAAATGTATAGAGGACTTATCTACATGTAGTGCATGCCGGGAAAGGTACTTAAATGAATAGAGGAATTATCTATATATATATATATATATATATATATATATATATATATATGTAGTGCATGTCGGGAAAGGTACATAAATGTATAGAGGACTTATCTAGCGATACTGGTGATTTCATGTTATCTACCAAAGTGATTCCATGTTATCTACCAAAGTGATTCCATGTTATCTACCAAAGCGATTCCATGTTATCTATCAAAGTGATTCCATGTTATCTACCAAAGTGATTCCATGTTATCTACCAAAGCGATTCCATGTTATCTACCAAAGCGATTCCATGTTATCTACCAAAGCGATTCCATGTTATCTACCCAAATGAATCCATGTTATCTACCCAAGTGAATCCATGTTATCCACCAAAGTGAATCCATGTTATCTACCAAAGTGAATCCATGTTATCTACCAAAGTGATTCCATGTTATCTACCAAAGTGATTCTATGTTATCTACCAAAGTGATTCCATGTTATCTACAAAAGTGATTCCATATTATCCACCAAAGTGAATCCATGTTATCTACCAAAGTGAATCCATGTTATCTACCAAAGTGAATCCATGTTATCCACCAAAGTGAATCCATGTTATCTACCAAAGTGATTCCATGTTATCTACCAAAGTGAATCCATATTATCTACCAGAGTGATTCCATGTTATCTACCAAAGTGATTCCATGTTATCTATCAAAGTGATTCCATGTTATCTACCAGAGTGATTCCATGTTATCTACCAAAGTGATTCCATGTTATCTACCAAAGTGAATCCATGTTATCCACCAAAGTGAATCCATGTTATCTACCAAAGTGATTCCATGTTATCTACCAAAGCGATTCCATGCTATCTACCCAAGTGAATCCATGTTATCTACCCAAGTGAATCCATGTTATCCACCAAAGTGAATCCACGTTATCTACCAAAGTGATGCCATGTTATCTACCAAAGTGATTCCATGTTATCTACCAAAGTGAATCCATGTTATCCACCAAAGTGAATCCATGTTATCTATCAAAGTGATTCCATGTTACCTACCAAAGTGATTCCATGTTATCTAGCAAAGTGATTCCATATTATCTACCAAAGTTATTCCATGTTATCATTTATCATGTCGCTAATATTCAAGGCATGCTTCAAATTCCTGTTCTATAATTTGAGTATATAGTCCTTAATGTCGCCAGTTCATTTATAATTTGGTTATAACCCTTTACCCAACAAACCGGCCAAAACCGGCCAAATAAAGCTTCAACAGCCTAAAATATCTTCGGCCTGTCTCAATAGAACCATACAAATATGGATATCATTGGAACCGGCTCCTTGACCACATTGTGATAGTTACAGTTATGCCCTGTGCCAATGCATTCTCTTATATATGCGAGTCGACCATAGGTCGCCTCGCATATATAAGAGAATGCATTGGCCTAAAAAAAATCTTTTTTTAACACTTTTTACCATTTTTTCTTACATTCTTTAACAATTTTATAATTTTTAATGTGTTAAGCCAATGCATTCTCTTATATATGCGAGGCGACCTATGGTCGACTCGCATATATAAGAGAATGCATTGGCACAGGGCCGTTCTGTTGGGTAAAGGGTTAACACCCACTAATGTCTAGCGCGCATAGAACACGCGGTCTCGGAAGATGTCCGGGCGGAAAGCAATAAGACGGCGACAAGATAATGAACTATATCTCCTCTTGTATGCAGCTATTCTCGTCCTGTTTGTGCCCTCTTATTTATATAGACAGGAAATGAAGGTGTATAAACTGTCCTCAGACGAGCACGAGGCAGTCGGAAGTAGAAGCTGACATCAATGGCGACTGATCAATGTTCGTCCGGTTAACAATGCAGAACCAATGAAGATTCATTTGATTAGACTTATTTCTTGGAGTGTGTATATGCTTCAAGTCTCTCTCCACCTTGTTGCTCACACCCTATATATGCGTAGCTAAGTTTCACGTCTATAAACACCCTGTTTCTCGTGTTTCCATGTGTTCCGCCTGCTGAACAGATGAAGAACCCATGCACGGAGAATAATTTGGTTGCACCTATGTTTTAGATTGTCCTTAGACGATCAAGTACGAGGCAGTCAAGAAGTTAAAATAAATGGTGACAACGCGAAACCACGTGAAACTGTGTGAGCTATAGAAATATCATACCTAACAAAAGGTTCCGATTGCCCTGACATTTTAATTTCCCAACCGGTGTCAACAAGGATCATTTAGTGTCAACAAGACAGTATAACCCAGTATCAACCAGTAACAACCAGTATCAACCAGTATCGACCAGTAACAACCATGCAGTATCAACCAGTATCAACCAGTATCGACCAGTAACAACCAGTATTGACCAGTAACAACCAGTGTCAACCAGTATCAACCAGTAACAACCATGCAGTATCAATCAGTATCAACCAGTATCGACCAGTAACAACCAGTATTGACCAGTAACAACCAGTATCAACCAGTATCGACCAATAACAACCAGTATTGACCAGTAACAACCATTGTCAACCAGTATCGACCAGTAACAACCATGCAGTATCAACCAGTAACAACCAGTATAAACCAGTATCGACCAGTAACAACCAGTATCGACAAGTAACAACCAGTATCGAACAGTAACAACCAGTATAAACCAGTATCGACCAGTAACAACCAGTATAAACCAGTATCGACAAGTATCGACAAGTAAAAACCAGTATCAACCAGTAACAACCAGTATCGACAAGTAACAACCAGTATTGACCAGTATCAACCAGTATCAACCAGTATTGACCAGTATCAACCATGCAGTATCGACGAGTATTTAGTATATGGATCTATACATCAAGATGTGTTATGACTGCAAGCTGAATAGGTTCCAATATATATTAGCCTCTAAAACTTAATTTAAACTACTGTTTTATATTGTTTTATATAAATGACTAAAATGGCTGCCGTTATAAAATCAATCAGCAAATGTGAATACAGAGTATTAACATCACGAGTTCATTTCTAATTTGGTTTCCATTCCCTTTATGCTATCAGATCTCGTTCTCACGGAAAACGCGGAACACTGAACACAGAACACGCGGGCTCCTATTCGCCTCCTATTTGTCATTTATATAGGCCGGAAATTAATTTATATTTATAGATTGTCCTCAGCTGAGTACGACGCGATCAGAATTTAATATGAAAGTGTCATGAACACTGTAGCTCAACTTAGGTAGGGGAATAATTTAATGGTTGACAGTAAATGGAGGAATAGGAAAGGTGCTAATTGAAATGTCTAAGTAAGACTAGATGTACATGTCAATATCAACATTCATGACAGGTTTCATAATGATCGGATCAGGGATGTGGTGATTATGGTGTGCCAAAGGATTTATTGATGCAAGGAGTAAATTCTAAAATGGCCACCGGCAGCCATGTTTTTTTCCGAATTACCCCAAAATGACCTGTTCCCATCTACAGCCTTTACAAATCTCATAATGATCTGTGCCAATGGATTTAGTCATGCAAAGAGTAAAATCCAATATGGCTGCTGGCGGCCATGTTTTTTGGCTGAACGACCCCAAAATGACTCGTTTCCCATCTACATGTCATTGTTAACATCCATGACAAATTTCATGAAGTTCCGACCAAATCTACGACCTGTAGCCCGCACCAAAGGATTTAGTCATGCAAAGAGTAAAATCCAATATGGCTGCTGGCGGACATGTTTTTTAGTCAAACGACCCCCAAGATCACTCGTTCCCATCTACATGTTAATATTAACATCCATGATAAATATCATGATGATCAGACGAACAGTACGACCTGTAGTCCGTGCCAATGGATTGAATTTTGAAATCCAAGATGGCCGCCAGCGGCCAGGTTTTTTGGCCATATGACCCCAAAATGATTCGTTCCCATCTACATGTCAATATCAACATTCATGACAAATTTCATAACGATCAGACCAAAGGTACGACCTGTAAACTGCGCCAAAGGATTTAGTCATGTAAAGAGTAAAATCCAAGATGGCTGCTGGCGGCCATGTTTTTTGGCTGAACGACCCCAAAATCCCTCGTTCCCATCTACATGTCAATATTAACATCCATGACAAATTTCATGATGATCAGACGAACAGCACGACCTGTAGCCCGCGACAATGGATTGAATTTTGAAATCCAAGATGGCCACCAGCGGCCATGTTTTTTGGCCAGATGACCCCAAAATGACTCGTTCCCATCTACATGTCAATGTCAACATTCATGACAAATTTCATAAAGATCAGATCAAAGGTATGACCTGTGTCCCGCGCCAAAGGATATAGTCATGCAAAGAGTAAAATCCAAGATGGCCGCTGGCGGCCATGTTTTTAAGACGAATGACCCCAAAATCACTCGTTTCTATCTACATGTCATTGTTAACATCCATGACAAAGTTCATGAAGTTCCGACCAAAACTACGACCTGTAGCCCGCGCCAAAGGATTTAGTCATGCAAAGAGTAAAATCCAAGATGGCTGCTGACGGCCATGTTTTTTGGCCGAATGACCCCAAAATGACTCGTTCCCATCTACATGTCAATATTAACATCCATGACAAATTTCATGATGATCAGACGAAGAGTACGACCTGTAGCCCGCGCCAATGGATTTAATTTTGAAATCCAAGATGGCCACCAGTGGCCATGTTTTTTGGCCGAATGACCCCAAAATGACTCGTTCCCATCTACATGTCAATGTCAACATTCATGACAAATTTCATAAAGATCAGACCAAAGGTACGACCTGTAGCCCCCGCCAAAGGAAATTGTTGACGGACACACACACACGGACACACGCACACACAGACGACGGACGCCAAACCATGGCAATAGCTCAAACTTACAAAGTAAGTTGAGCTAATAAACGGTGACTGTTCATCTCGTGCATACCAGGGCTTTGAACTAAATTTGGATTAATTCACCACTGGTCAAGTGGTCCTGCTATGATGGTGTTGGGTCATGCTAAACTCTTATGATGATGGTAGGGCAAGCTGATGTTGTTAAAAAGTACCGTTATTTTATCTAAATACCGTTATAAAATTGGCGATAACGAATTGGTGATAACACATCTGTATCATTACTACAGTTGCGATACAAGGCGCGCGTAGCGTCCTTGAATGTTCAAAATCAAATGAATGAACTGACATGCAGTCGCATGGCAAAATTAAATGAATGAACTGACATGCAGTCGCATGGCAAAATTAAATCAACATTCCAATGCATATTCTTGCGCACTATAAACAAATAGCTCCTAGTTATTATCAGTATTTGACTGCCTCCCATTGTGGGTGTCAACCGCGGCATTTCGAAATAGTATTAATCCGCGCGGTAATTTTGTTGGCGCGATGCCAAGTATCACGGGAAGCACGCGGCTATTCGTCACTATTGAGAAATAAGCAAATATATCATGGCTTTTTAATGATATAATATGGGTTTCATGTGATATAATGAATGATTTATTAAAAGTTCTTGATATGTTCAAATAGATTATTTTTGGTTGGGAAATAGATTTTATTTTGAAAACTAGGAATAGTTTAATAGTTGTTTTTGAAAGGCGTCTGCACACTAAAAGAAACACATGCGTGCATATTAAGTTAACTACCCTAGCTTTGCAATGACTCCACGAGTTCGCAGATATTATTATGTATGCATGGGTTATAAGGAAGATTTAATTTTGAACATTTGGTCCTGGTTGCCAAATGCTGAAATAATTAATTTCTACAGCACATCAATTTGGCGATATTAAACCGTCAGAACGATAGCCCGGATGACAGATCGCCTGACTTGTTGGTTTTAATAAGTCCCATGAAATCGAGACCCGGGTGATGGATGTTGTCAAGCTAAGCGTGTTGTCTCTCAACATATAATTCCAGAGGAAGCGCAGAGGCGTGGGATTGCTAGCGAGAACTGACAATGCAGTGAATTGTATTGTGAAGATGCTAAGAAAACATACCACTTCCGATGAATTTCTATCGAACTATTCACGAATACATATAAATGCATACACACTGTCCCAAACATCAGAATGCATACACACTGTCCCAAACATCAGACTGCATACACACTGTCCCAAACATCAGAATGCATACACACTGTCCCAAACATAAGACTGCATACACACGAAACATCAGACTGCATACACACTATCCCAAACATCAGAATGCATATACACACTGGCCCAGACACCAGACTGCATACACACACTGTCCCAGACATCAGACTGCATACACACTGTCCCAAACATAAGACTGCATACACACGAAACATCAGACTGCATACACACTATCCCAAACATCAGAATGCATATACACACTGGCCCAGACAGACTGCATACACACTGTCCCAGACATCAGACTGCATACACACTGTCCCAAACATCAGACTGCATATACACACTGTCCCAGACATCAGACTGCATACACACTGTCCCAGACATCAGACTGCATACACACTATCCCAAACATCAGAATGCATATACACACTGGCCCAGACAGACTGCATACACACTGTCCCAGACATCAGACTGCATACACACTGTCCCAAACATCAGAATGCATATACACACTGGCCCAGACATCAGACTGCATACACACTGTCCAGACATCAGAATGCATACACGAAACGTCAGACTGCATACACACTATCCCAAACATCAGAATGCATATACACACTGTCCCAGACATCAGACTGCATACACGCTGTCCCAGACATCAGACTGCATACACACTGTCCCAAACATCAGACTGCATATACACACTGTCCCAGACATCAGACTGCATACACACTGCCCCAAACATCAGACTGCATATACACACTGTCCCAGACATCACACTGCATACACACTGTCCCAGACATCACACTGCATACACACTGTCCCAGACATCAGACTTTGATAAGATGGAGTTTGAGTCGTTTGATTTATTCTGACATACAGTTGGTTCGGCTGCTATATCCTGACGTTATCTTTTTCAGTAATATTCAGATCTAGGTAACTACGTCACAAATCAAGTCTCTAACCCAAAGCGGATATTATTTTTAATTTGATTAAGACCTGTATAAACGTTTGTTTCACCGGCTAAACTAGTGAATGAGCTGCGAAAATTCTCAAAGCACATTATTATTCAGAAGTCAATAATCGATACAAAATTCGTATATATAACTGAAATTTACAAGGGAAATAGGTATCGATTGTGTCCCGAATCAAACACCTCAACTAATTAACCCTTTACCCAACAAAACGGACCTGTGCCAATGCATTCTCTTATATATGCGAGTCGCCTCGCATATATAAGAGAATGCATTGGCTTAACACATATTAAAAATTATAACATTGTCAAAGAATGTAGAAAAATATTATAAAAAAATGTAAAAACAAAAATTATAAAATTGTTAAAGAATGTAAGAAAAAATGGTAAAAAGTGTTAAAAAATGAATTTTATTTAGGCCAATGCATTCACTTATATATGCGAGTCGACCATAGGAGAGAATGCATTGGCACAGGGCATAACTGTAACTATCACAATGTGGTCAACCAATTAACAGATGTTCGTAATTTTAAGCGTAAAATTGATATAACCCCCTTACATTCGTAAGTACATTCGTAAGAACTTCATTCACAAAATTCACCCTCTGTGGACCCATTCTGCAAATGACAGACACACTAGGTCAAGGCTGTATGCCTTATCGCCGGGTAATACATTCATTCATCCTAGGAGACTGAACGAAACATAGAAATGGTGGATAAATAAAAAAACATTCTCTGTCCAGCTTCCGCTAATATGTTCTGAACATCCTTTCATCACTGCATGATTTCATATCATATACAGCCCAGTCCACTGCATGATTTCATATCATATATAGCCCAGTCCACTGCATGCTTTCATATCATATATAGCCCAGTCCACTGCATGCTTTCATATCATATATAGTCCAGTCCACTGCATGCTTTCATATCATATATAGCCCAGTCCACTGCATGCTTTCATATCATATATAGGCCAGTCCACTGCATGCTTTCATATCATATATATGCCAGTCCACTGCATGATTTCGTATCATATATAGCCCAGTCCAATGCATGCTTTCAGACTGAACATCCCTTCATATCATATAATAGCCCAGTCCATTGCATGCTTTCAGAGCTGAATGGGTTAACCTTCTCTTTTCTCATTGGTAGTTATCGCATATGAAATGTTCAGATAATAAGTTCAATGGACTCACTCCTTCTGTTATTTTATGCACCTGTCGTCTACTTATGACTGAGTATAGGAGAATCCATTTAATATAGAAATGGGTTAATCAAGTTACATGTTATTCCGAGTCGATTATCTCCACAGAGAGACTTAACGAAAGTTAGAAATTGGGGGAATCTCAAACACTCAAACCTCGAAATAGAGTCTCGCGCCTCCCGCAGACGACACTTTGTATACACGCGATTCTGAGCAGACGACAATCAGAATATTTACTCAGCATTGTGGGAACACTGAACGATTTGGCACCGAATAATGACGAACATGCTCGAGTCATTTACAATTTATTCCGATCGAATGAGGTCACGCCAATTATATCGTGATTTCTGGGTCGAGAATTATTCCTATAGACACGAGAGCTTACGTAAGTATGTAGGGTTCGTGATTTGCATCGCTGGTGCGTTATTTGGTCTAATTACGAACGATTGCATGCCGCGGTGGATTCTATTGTTTGTCGGGAGTAGACGGAGCAGAATGAACATTACGCCGCGCCGATTGCGATCGATCCAGTAATGTTATTCGGATTGGCTATAAACAATGCTAACATTTGTTTCGAAGACAGTCGGACATTAATTATGAATCTGATATTGGATAATCGAAGAGTCAGGGATTGTGTGATTCTAGAACTGAATGCCTGATATACATACCCAATTACATCGAATACGAGTGCTTCTAGGCAGGGTGTGACGACATGGGATGGGATGTCACAAAGTGGATGTGTGGACTGTCATTAGCTAAATATTATAGAATATCTGAACCGACTCATAATGTGTCTCACTCCATCAAAATCATGCACTAAATTTTAAGATTTAACGGTTGAACAATCCAGACAATAGATTGAAGTTATTTGGTGGTTTAATTTCCCGACCGCTAATTTCACGGTGGGGAATCACGTGGTTTCGAGGTTGGTGAGTACCATGCATTAAAAATGCCCAAACGCACAAAACATAATATACGAGGAACTGACACAAAACTTAGCAGTTTGACTGCTACGGGCATATGCTAGTTTATTTTTTAAACAAGTTGATACCTTTTTTGTTCGGAAATAATTGGTGGTTTTCTATAACATTCTGACCAAAGTTGCCAGTCGGAGGTGCGTGGAATACACCAGTCCATACATCTTGGAGAATCCTTCGACTGACAACTTTGGTCAGAATGTTAGAGCAAACAAATGTGAATTTGGAAATAAATGAGGTATCAGCTTGCTTGGAAAATAGTATAGCATCTGCTCGTAGCTGTCAAAATAATACGTAATATGTCATGTATCTTAGTTTATCGCCCTTTTTCCTCGCGTATGCATGGTCGCGTTTTAGATCGCCTCTGTCATTTTGAATGCGTGACACTCATCAACTCGAAACCAAGTGATTCCCCACCGTGAATTTGCGTTAACCCTTTACCCAACAGAAGGGCCCTGTGCCAATGCATTCTCTTATATATGCGAGTCGACCATAGGTCGCCTCGCATATATAAGAGAATGCATTGGCTTAACACATTAAAAATTATAAAATTGTTAAAGAATGTAAGAAAAAATGGTAAAAAGTGTTAAAAAAATTTTTTTTTTAGGCCAATGCATTCTCTTATATATGCGAGGCGACCTATGGTCGACTCGCATATATAAGAGAATGCATTGGCACAGGGCATAACTGTAACTATCACAATGTGGTCAAGGAGCCGATTCCAATGATATCCATATGTGTATGGTTCTATTGAGACAGACCGAAGATATTTTAGGCTGTTGAAGCTTTATTTGGCCGGTTTTGGCCGGTTTGTTGGGTAAAGGGTTAAGAGTGTATTTTCTTACCAACGCAGAATGTTTCATACAAATTTGCTAGCAGCGGGTGCGTCCACACACTCACAAGTTTCCACGGTGTGTTTTACAGGCTTTTCGTCTTAGAAACTTATATGGTGTCAAACTCCAGCGGAAACATATACATAACATGCATGCGTACAACAACTAATTACATGAGAAGTATATAAAAGCTCTGTTATAGTTCCACCTGCAGCGATAATACCGAAATGTGCCTGTATAAATAGCAGGAAATGACCTTGTAAGAATCAATCATATATATAGGTATTTGAAGGCAAATGTCAATAGCACCGTAACACGTGAAACTACAGAAATTTTATTTGGATCTGATGTGACCCGCCAATGTGAGTATATAAGTGCTGATTAATATCATTTGTATAAACAAACGCTGAAATTCTGTGTCACAGCTACTTTCTTCTCATATTGCCACATAATTGTGGAATCGTTCCGGTGTTTT
This sequence comes from Siphonodentalium dalli, assembly GCA_032622095.1. NCBI lineage: Eukaryota > Metazoa > Mollusca > Scaphopoda > Gadilida > Siphonodentaliidae > Siphonodentalium > Siphonodentalium dalli. The sequence goes on from CP136063.1 coordinate 197,991,727, forward strand.
CTTTGCACACCATTTGTGGTGCTCAAACGGAATCGGTATTGTGCTGTACCTGACTGTACCAATACTGTGGTATTATTTTATATGATTTGATGTCTGAACATGCATGGTGTTTATCGAAAATCGAATCTCATGAAAGTGCACAAGTGATTCAAATATGTTAAATCGTACTTTGCTTTCAAATGGGATCACATAACGTGTGCACTTAATCCGTATGTGTGTGTGTGTGTGTGTGTGTGTGTGTGTGTGTGTGAGGGAGGGTGTGTGTGTGTGTGTGATGTGTTGAATATACTACGAATGGTACTGGTCTATACATGTGGCATGTCACATGCATGCGGACAAGTAAAGTTACTACGGATGATTGACTGGTTTTGGAAAAAACTGGAAAGCCGGTATTGCATGCATAGTTGTGTAATTTTCTCTTACACGTGGCACGCAAGTGTTCTGGATATTCTTGGACGCTTCGTGTGCGTTTACTGTGTGTGTCCACTCGGTTGTGAGCATACTCTGACATTAGCTTTGGTAAATATGCATTTTATAATGAATGTTAACGTTCATATCATATTCTGGATCCATATGGTTTACTAATAGAAAATGTCGTGCACAAAATACCGTGCTAACTTGACAGTTTCTGTCTTACACAAACCAAAATTTTGCTACTTTCAATCAATCGGGGTCTCTCACGAAGGTCTATACAGTCAATTCAAAGTTACAGTGACATAATTATAGTGTTCAAGTGTCAAAATGAACCTAATTCATGTGATGGCAAGCTGTTGTTTTGTTTACTTGATGAAAATGTCCAATTAATATATACCACATACACTCATATAGAATTAATATATACCATATATACTCGTATCCAATTAATATATATATACCATATATACTCATATCCAATTAATATATACCATACCGTTCTCATTTACGGAGACGGACTTTATATGCTGTGAAAATGCTCCCCGAATCGATAGATATGTTTAGAGTATAACACGGATAAGTATCAGTATATTATACGGTCTATACAGTAATTAGGTCCACACGTTATATCGAAGATTATAATTATGATGCCTTAGATATGTTCTATCTCCCCCAGACAGCATGTCGAACAACAACAGAAACAATATTATCTCCTTTTAACGCTCGTTTCAATTAGTATTACATATAACACACACGAGAAAGGTCTACACCGTTGCTTACATTTCACTTAGAAGTATTTTAATCACAGTTGTTGGACACAATGACCTAAAATAAAAGCACAAACGAGTTGATTTTACTTGTCATATCCTGAATTATTATAAGACACCAGTTTGGAAAGCTACCTCGATACGCATGCTGCCATTAACACCATTTATTCTGACTGCATGGTACTAATGACTTTATGCCGAATTCATTCTGACTTGAATGTGCTAATGGCAGCGTGCCGAATTCCCAAATTTATAATTTACACGACTAACATCAATATTGTGGTGGGAGTTCATGGTAAGGATGCAGGGCATGCCGATTAAAATTTATAAGCGAAATGTTTATTTAAAAAATGATATTTTACAGCAATACGTGGGATTGAAGTGATATCTTGAAAATATGTAGCTTTCAGATCTGGTGTATTATAAGTCGGGATATAAAATCAACTGTTCTGTTCTACTTTCGGCCATTGTGTCCAATAACTGTGATTTTAACAGGTAGAATTCCAATAGAAATATTTTGATGATATATGATATACGTCGCTGATCCGGTGTATACCGAAATTGGGGAAAACATTATTTCATAGCGAGAGACGCTTCTGTGAACTCGGAAATGATCTTAAAGACATATTATGTAGTTGTTTGGGAGCGTGAGACAGATAAGTTAGTACTCAGGCGCATTGCTAACTGGAGGATTGTCACATTCTACGAACATCGTCGAAAATTTCAAGCAAATCGACCGTACAACTCCATAGAAAACATTGTCTGAACTACGCTCAATTGTAAATATTTACGTCTCGATTCGGGACGCAACTATCGGCGGTAAACTCACGAAAACGTTCACGCCACCGATAGTCACAGCATTTAATTAACGAAGTGGCTAAATAACGGTATACCGCTCTTTAGTACTGAGGGCTAAAGAACGGTATACCACTCTTTAGTGATGAGAGCTAAAGAGCGGTACGGATTATAACGTTATGTTTGGCGCAATGCGCAAAATATCTTGGCAACGCACGTGCCGCTCATCCAACCTGGACCGCTCTTTAGCACCGAGGGCTAAAGAGCAGTATACCGTTCTTTAGCACCAAACGCTAAAGAGTGGTATACCGTTCATTAGCGTATCAGGCCCATATAGCTAAAGCGCGGTATACCGCTCTTTAGCGTTTGTCACTAAAGAGCAGTATACCGTTCTTTAGCACCAAACGCTAAAGAGCGGTATACCGTTAATTAGCGTATCAGGCCCATATAGCTAAAGCGCGGTATACCGCTCTTTAGCGTATGGTACTAAAGAGCGGTATACCGTTCTTTAGCCACGGCCTTTAATTAATATATAAGAATGACGGTGTGTGTTGTTCATTTGGATATACTGTTTGTAAAATAATACTATTTTGAACATGAGTATTCTACATTTCTATTTGATCACTCTACCTGAGTGTTTCACATCACTTTAATGACCCCGAATCCATAGTTCAAGTTCAATAATGACAACAATGTATATATGGTATATGCATAATTTAACGAGTCATGTCCGTTTAAACAGCGCGCATAATACGTATATCTAACGTGATAATTTGTTCGCGCTCATGATGCAAGCACAATTGAAACATTGAACACTCATACTGAGTCCGTGCCTCCATAAATCTGATATATGCAAACAGCATGAATCGCGATGTGTGCCTTTCACACTCGTCTTCTTGCGTTCCGCTTTTGTTCTCGACTCCTACGAGACAATACGAGAATCACCATGCTAACTGAATCGTGGATTGAGAACATGGCTATCGATTATATTCTAGCTTTATATGCATATGTCTCGAATAATAAAGTGTATTTTCTGGGCTATCCACCAGTTGGTCTCTCGATAAATCTCGCACATGTTACAACACACAATCGTATCAAACACAATGGTAACTCGTGGAGGGATTAGTCGATCAGTATGCTGCAAGTGTTACTCTAACAGGTACTCAGTCTATGTCGTTCATATATTATGAATTGGACCGCATATTGATCAGAATTACTGCATGTACATACATATTTAATTTAGCCCCATGCATGGCATGGAATCAAGTGTTACTAATATACTACGCTGCTGATATATTATGTATTGGACCATGTACATTCACCTGATATGGACTCACAAGCGCCACTAATATACAGGTAGTATACGCTGCTGATATATTACTATTGAACCTCATATTGATACGAATAACTGCATGTACATATATTATATATTAAGTACCATGGCATGAAAACGCTTGTTACTATCATGCGATGTGCCTGCGCAGCTACTATATTATGTATTGGACACCTCATACATTCCACAACTGATAAATGGTTAACTATATTCAGGTTTTATTTGTAATTGGCACTGAATGAATTCCCATATTAATATCCGAGGGCTATATTCAGGTGTGCTACTATCTAATACACTCTGCTTGAATCCCACTAGTAACACACGGGATATCTTCAGTCATTATTTATATTTGCAACTGAATTGATCCCCAATGCTGACACCAGAAGGGCTCTATCCCAAGCATTATTTGTATTCGACACAAAATGAATTCCCAAGCTGATATATGAGGGCTATGTTCGGGTGTGCTTTGTAATACACACTGATTGAATCACACTACTGACACGAGAAGGGCTATCTTCAGTCGTTATTTATATTTGCATCTGAATTGATCCCACGTCTGACACCAGAAGGGCTCGATCCAGGCATTTTTTGTATTCGACACTAAATGAATTCCCAAACTGATATCCGAGGGCTATATTCGGTGTGCTTTGTAATACACACTGATTGAATCACACTATTGACAAAAGAAGGGCTATCTTCCCAATAATTCCCTAGCTGATATCCGATAGCTATATCCAGGTGTGTGTTGTATTGCAAACCAAACTGAACCCACTTCTGAAATGATAAGGGCCACATTAAGGCATTATTTGTACTGGACACTAATCACTAATCACTAGGCTGATCCAGGTATGGCTATATTAAGGCTTGATTTTTTTATATTGTCACATAATATATCCCACTTCTGACACCAGAATGGCAAAAATCAGGAGGTATTTGTATTGGACACTGAATTAATTACTATGCTTATCACAGATGGGTTATATTTAGGCGTTATTTATTGTGTACACTGAATGAATCTCAATTATGACAGCAGAAGCACTACATGTATATTCAGTCATCATACATCGAGTAGGTACATACAAAACGTTATTAAACAGAAAATCGTCACTAAAAACATATACATAATACCTATATGTGAACAATAGCACAATCAATAATGAGCATAATACGGTTGATAAGGGAATGATATATTATGTATTGGGCACTCACTAAGCGCAGTGTTGACCCCAGAAACAATACATTTATAGTCAGCCATCCAACAGTAATTCATTTGTGAACATCATTTTGATATGTATTATGCATTGTGTCACCTACTTACGCTTGAGTTTACTTGCTCTGAATTTGACCCAACTCCCATGCATTTCTTATCAAATGGTCTTGTGTATTTGAGGCCATATCATTTCAGCGATCTACTTGATCTACCCAACTCACACATCATCCAATGACATTCTCTCCAGCAATCTAATTCCGTACATACACTTAGTGCTACATAGCCGTGTATTTATTATAAATTTGGTGACAAAGCTCTAATAATATTCTCTCACACACCTACATCAACATACTTGTCATCTATATCTGGCACTAGCCTCTCCTAATTATAGATGAGCTTATAACATTGGCGAGGCCTAGACCTAATTTACTGGACGAGGTTTGTAAATTTCGCTCTAAACTGGGGACGAGTTGTAGATCTTATTTATTACTTGATCCAAAATCTCCATAAAACATACATAAATTAATAAATGGGACGTGAAGCTAACAGTGGTTTATATAAGGCGTGTTATGACGATTCACGAAACTATGCGTTGTTTGACCAAGTAAAAAAAATTAAGCTAATAGTCCCTTGAAAATAAGATTCTTTGACATATTTAGTGGCGTAAATTGAATGAAATACATTTTCAAACTATCAATATCAGTCACAGACACCGATTTTACTTTTCTTCACTTCTCGTTCCCAGATTCCGAATCACGTTTGCGCAACAATAACACATTTGGGTACACCTGGCACTATTTCCTGTTATGCAATGACCGTTGCATATCATTATTATATAATGGGTTTAATGAATGGAATAAGGGGTCGGGTCATGTAATAAAATATGTTATGTTCTATTCTCCTATCTACATCCATACGCTTGGTGCCACGGATCCGTGTATTTGAGGCTATTAAGTTGCAATTTGAATAGTTTTTACTCGATCGATAGGTTCCCGCGCCGATCCGAGATTGGACGCCGCAGTGACAATGCCTTTTAATTTCCCGCTCGGTTGTTTATGGGAGTTTGTGAGTGATGAGGGCTTCATGAGGTCGATACTGCGGCGCTCGACGAATGTTGCAGTTCACGATTTCAGCGTTCCTACATCGACGTTCTAATATTTAAATTATACCATCACGCGCCCAGAAATTGGTTAACGTCAAGAAGGCGGGACTGCTGTCAACGCTCGTATCACATCCACACTCAGCGAAGATAAAAACGTAAAAAGGAAACACGAAAGATGGCGATAATAAGAAAGGGCGATAGAGAACACAGGACAACGGGGACAAGGCAGAGAATAATTAAACAGATTAAGGATAACCGGAACCAGATAGAGAGGGAGAGGTATAGAATGGGAGAGCGATAGAGGGGGGAGAAGTAGAAATAACAAAATGAAAGAGACGACGAAGGGACTTAAGAAAATTTATATAAGAATCGTGGATACAATTAATAATTATTATTAATTTATAGTTTTATATGTTAACCAACACAGGTAAGTGGTTGTCTGAGAAGGTGACACATCTGAAAGGAGAGGGTGTCTGCTAGGCATATCAAAGAAGATTCGAGGCTAAATATATATTGACCAAGGTCACAATTTTTCGCAGACAAATTGCTCCTCGTCCTAATAACATGAAATGTGAGGTGGAAGCTAGATCCTGCATGGAGCGGTTTAATGGAATTTTTAAAATAGTTTTAGAACGTACCCCACAAAAAAAAAGATATTATTTTATGTAGAATTTAGACATTTTAGAAAATTACTCCCAATGAGTTGAAGCGATCACCATCAGTTGCAGATCGCTGTTACATTACGCTTCGACTCTTTACAGGAAAAATAGACGATGAAGAGAAAGGGTGAGAATAAACGCAGAATAAGAATCGAAGAGGACGACGAATGGAAGACAACGACGACAAGGAAAACAGGGAAGAAGACGAATAAGTAGAAGAGAAAGCGATTTTCTAAATGAGACAAAATGACAATAAGAATCAACATACAAATAATCAGAACAGAAAAGGTACGCTATCGGGCCTTATGCCGTTCTCGTTGTTTTGTGTTTTATCTTATTTTGTTGTTGTTGCTGTTTTTGTTTGGGTTTCACACGAGTCGATAACTCAGCGCTCAGCGCATGTTGAAGTTCACAATTTCACCGGTTCGTTCATCGACGATCTAATATTTAAATTATACTGACACGCACCCAGAAATTGGTAAATGACAAGTCCGGACTGCCTGTCAGCGTTAGTATCACACCAACACTCATAGAAGTGAAATAGGTGAAGAAATACGAACGATGGCGAATTGTTCTAACAAATGGCGATAGAGAAAATACGAATATGAAAAAGGGCAAATAATAACGACAAAACACCTGTGTCGGCGCTGGTATCACATCAACGTAAAGGGAAGTGAAACATTAATGAGAAACGTGAAAGGAGTTGAGGTCCTAAGCAGAATGAGGGTAACAAAGGGTGCATTTGGTGACGCTAGCCCGGATAGCGGTCTAACGTCACCAAATGCACCCGCTGTGAACCTCTTTCTGCTTAGGACCTCAACTCCTATGGTAAACCTGGGATCAGATTGGAGTTCCCCAGTTGAAGTTGGTGATGTGCACCTATATTGGGCACATCGATCATGCATTTTATCTTCTGCAAATTAGGGGATATAGAAACTTCCCATAAGGGAAAACGTAACTAAAACAATGTTAATTTGAGGCTATAGATTCTTCCCAGAAGATGAGGCCTAATCAGAATGAGGTCTCCAGTTGTGAATTTGGTGATGCTAGCCCGTTGTGGGACCTCATTCTGCAAATGACTGACACGCTATTTGCAGGCTTCGATAAAGAATAAGAACAACTACAGAGAAGACACGAAAGATGGAAATGGGCGAAGGGTGTCACACCCACACTAACGGAAGTGAATAGAAACGCACATCAGGGTGGATTATAAGAAAGGGCGACAGAACAAATACAAGAGAGAGGATACATCGACGAAAACTTGTTGAGGAAACACAAAAAGGGGAGAGAACAAAGAATAAAAGATAATTATCCACACTGTAAGATAAAAAAGCAAAGAGACACGAAATGGGAAGGTGAAACATAAGAAACGACCGAACAGGGGGAGGCGGTAAGAAAACAATGAATCCAACACACAAAAACAAGGAAGAAAGCAAGGAACAGCCTGAGAAACAAGAAGCGAACACGATTAATAAGAATAATACGATGATGGATACGACGCACGCGAAAACGTCAAGACAGCGACGTTGAGGAAGAAGACGATTGAAACAAAAACAACGAATTATCAGCGTTCCCAGGGAACATGCTCCGTTAACACTTTCTAAACTAAATGGATTCTCACAGTCAGTTACACAGTGCATGCATGTACACCGGAATGGTATATTATTAATTTGGAGGGATTTAATGTGAAAAAAGCAGAGGGAAATGTTTATACCTGGACTCCACATGTGTGAGTCATCTCGTTCTCTTACACGAATATTAGAAATTCATCATTTGTAATTGACTTTTCTACAGATAACGTTTAATTACTATGTCCTTATATCCATAAATTATTGTGTCCAATGGGATATCGGCCTAATTTTAATTAGGCCTACATTTTTCAACAGATAAATTGTCGGTTTAAAATGTTCTTGAGCAATTGTATTCTTGTTTAGATTGGGACCCTGAATACACCCACACGGGACCCCGAATACACCCACACCGACATCAGTTAGCTTGGGAGCCTGAATACACCCACACGGGACCCCGAATACACCCACACGGACATCAGTTAGCTTGGGAGCCTGAATACACCCACGAGGAAATCAGATTTGACCACGGTAGTCGGGTTTGTGGCGATTACGGACTAGGTTTGCTCTAGTTGGCTGACATACGGGAATCGATCTATATGGAAGTGGTATTTATTCGTACGGTAGAGCAGCTCCCGCATGATTATTATCTACCATCACATATCGTTACAATTGGGTGGAGGTTAAAGCAGCTCCCTCATGGTTATTATCTACCGTCTTCTTCTGACGCATACATATTTCATTTCCGGATGAACAATTAGCACGGCAAATTTACTCGACTTTATTTCCAGAATACGGCGCACAGATCGTTCAGATTGGGCGGAGATTACAGACTACGGTTCACATGCAGATCGTTAAGATTGGGCGGAGTTTACAGACTACGGCTCACAGATCGCTAAGATTTAGCGGAGGTTCTACGCCTCACATATCGATAAGATTGGGCGGAGGTTACAGAATATACGGCTCACATATCGTTAATATTGGAAGGAAGTTACAAACTACGGCTCACATATCGTTAAGATTGGGCGGAAGTTACATACTAAGGCTCACAAATCGTTAGGATTGGGCGGAGATTACATAATACGACTCACAAATCGTTAAGATTTGGCTGAGGTTACAAACTACGGCTCATATATCGTTAATATTGGACGGAGGTTACAAAATACGGCTCATATATCGTTAAGATTGGACGGAGGTTTCACACTACGGCTCACATATCGATAAGATTGGACGGACGGAGGTTACAGACTACGGCTCATAGACCGTTAAGATTGGGCGGCTGTTACACACTACGGCTCAGAGATCGTTAACATTGGGCGGAGGTTACAGACTACGGCTCACAAATCGTTAGGATTTGGCGGAGATTACATAATACGGCTTATATATCGTTAAGATTGGACGGAGGTTACATACTACGGCTCATATATCGTTAAGATTGGACGGAAGTTACTGACTGTGGCTAACATATCGTGGACGGAGGTTGCTAAGTGTTACAAATTTACATACTATGGCTAACATATCGTGGACGGAGGTTGCTAAGTGTTACAAGTTTACATACGATGGCTATAACATATCGTGGACGGAGGTTGTTAATTGTTACAAGTTTACAGAAATGTCAGCTCCTCGCAGCTTAAAATTAAAAAAAAATTGGTATCAAATTATCAATAGCCATCGAAAGTCCTTTTATTTTAGTAGGCAACAAATTTCTAAAACAAGAAAAATTATTTATTTTACTTTAAGTTATGTGGTGCGCTCATTGGTTTGTGGTGAAAACAAGGCGTCTCGTGGAAGAAGTGTGAAAACTGCACAAACGGCATCTTGGTCGTCAGAATAAACAAATGCTTGCATGCACACGATAAGGGATACATTTTTTCAATGAATCAATTAGTCTAACGACGTATGTTTGTATAAGGAAGATTTAGTTTTTTGTCAATTTTGCTGACGCAACCAATGCTGAAACAAGCTATCTCCGCATCAGTGTAATACAGAATCAAGCTATCCCCGCATCAGTGTAATACAGAATCATAGAAGCCAAACAAGGCGTTATACGCGCCTCCGTTACGTAACAAATCTGATTATCGTTTATTCTCGCAGCTAAAATACACAGGATATATAGCTAATGAGAACACATTTTTTTCTGAAATAACTGTGTATTAAATATATCTATAGAGATAGAGTACGCTATTATTGAACGTCACATGCGTGTGATTGGGAATTCCTGGTAAGAATATAATGTATCATCGCCTTAATGAGTCTGCAGCGGAATAATCCCAGGTAATTACGGCGGTCATTATTATGGGTTTGTTGTTCTTAATAACGAAGAGGACCCTAAAGTGTTATACGTCTGTTATTCGCTAAATTCAGAAGCAGATGTTGATGTTTTCTGTTTGCTTTGGTTTCAATTTTTGTTCGTTTTGGTTATTTGTTTTTCTTTACCATTGTTTTTGTTTGTGTGAGTGTATGTGTGTGTTCTTCTGCTTTTGTATTTTGTTTGCAGGTCTTGTCAGCCGTTATAGCATATCGCGGCTGTTGTCATTATTTTGTAGGTAAGACCTACACATTGTTATTATTTAGTAGGTAAGACCTACACATTGTTAATTTTACTGGACACTCACTTCACCCCCCCCCCCCCGTTAACATATGTAAAACTTGCCCAGATCGAGGATTGAACCATGCAGCCTCATCATTGCTGGCAAACATATGATAGTCATTTGCGATATAAAGAGCCAGGCACCAAAAGTCCACCAATGAGTATTGGACGCATTTATCGACCTATTTTATCACAGAACCTTGAAAATCAAGCCATTACACTAGATTTAATTTAAAAACCGTCTTTTTACTTTTCGGGAATTGATCATTTGAAGTCGACATTTCTACTGATATTCGTTGCCAAATACATCAATTGTACCTCAAACTCACATCAACAATTCCGCTAGTGACAATACGATCCGTACACCGTACTGCGCGCAATGCAGTCTTTAATATCACTGAGTGATTGCAATGTTCAAAAGTGCGTGCGCGTTGCTATGGCAGCGGTAATTTTGCATCAGTTGGCGCGGAATTTCCGGTGAATCGGAAACGAAAGATAGTGATGCTATGAATTAACCGGTCAGGATAATATTAAGATAATGATGTTCTGAATTCAGGATAATTTAAAGATATATAGTGGTGACAAGGGGTTGAAAGGTGTCTCACGCCCAACTTTGGCCAAATTGTTCAACTTTTGGAAAACTCGTGCCTGACACACTATTAGTTGTAAATGTCAGGCCACAAATACACATATAGGCCGATATAGCTTATTTAGTCTGGCTTTCATTTGGTCTTTATCATTTTATTGTTTTCAGACCAAACATGGATTATAAATCTATAACAAATCTACCCTCGGTAAATTGTTGGGGCTCACTTGGAGAATTTCGAACGACTATAGGGGCGTGTTATGTTGCAAGTGGAAACAAATTCCAACCCAAATGAGATGTAAATTGATTTACTTGGTCCACTTGTTCAAGTTGTGATTATTGGACCACGCTCTGAGTCAGTGTGGCATACATTTTAATATAAAATATATACATGTAAAAATATAAATGTGGATATTATATGCCCATTGAAGAACGTCATAATATGGACATCTTATTTATATAATCGTGATTTGTATCTATACATGTATATAACTTATATGTCCCCCTAAGAACGTTATAATACGTATATCTTCATCTATATATACGAGTTTAATCCCGGTCCATATACATAATAACACATTTTTATACTATGTATATATTCATTCATATATACGTGTTTTATCTCGGTCCATAGAAATAATAACACCATGTTTATACTATGTACATCTTCATTCATATATACGTGTTTTATTCCGGTCCATAGAAGTAATATCACCATATTTATGCTATGTATATCATCATTCATATATACGTGTTTTATCCCGGTCCATAGACATAATAACAGCATGTTTATGGCACATGTATTGACGGTGTTATTCCATGTATTGTATCGTGATTACACTTCGATCTCACCAGTATTGTCCCTTAATAAGAAACAGACTCCGGCTTTGTCTCATTTTACTAGTGTATATTGATTGGAGGGAACTCGTCTGAACGCCATTTTATTACAATCACAGATGCAATCGTCCCTCATATATCTGACTTAATTCAACAAAGCCGGGGATAAAATATATAGACAATTCGATAGGAGAATCTACTCAACTGCCTATCTATTACGCCTAAAATAACCCTGCCTGCAAATCGAACAAACCTGTTGTACGTCAGAGCCAATAAGTGTCCATTGGATTGGAGAATTCCTCATCTGTCACGCGTTGACAAATAAACGAACCATTTGATGAACCTCATTTCGTATTAAAAGGTCGACCTAGTTATTTTTTCTCTCTTGTGGTCTGGTTTCTAACCACCTCGCTATGACCCATAAATACCCCTGCATCTAGATATGTTTTCGTTCTTGTGACCTCGTTAGTAAACTCTTCTGGATGTGACTCACACAGCACCTTACTAACCCGAACATAAGACGTTTCTCATTAGTGAAGTTACTACGTGTATAAAACTCAAGTACGAAATAGAACATTATCTTCTTCACACCACACAACATCAATAGAAAACAGGATAATTTTTCACTAGACTTTGATAAGTAATCATAAATTGGCTATTGAAAACGGACACAACCACCAACGGCATTGGGACAAAGACTATTGTCACATAATTCGAAAGTATGACCCAAAATTAACAGCTTGTCAAAATCGTATCCAACAATATTCCAAATGTATGAAATTCAATTTGTCATATCATACGCAGATTATTATCAGCACGTGATGAGCATCGTATAATTTAAAATAATCAATCAATACATGTGGACAAGACGACCCTTTAATTAATAATAATTAATCATTACATGTGGACAAGACGACCGTTTAATTAATAATAATTAATTAATACATGTGAACATGACGACCCCTTAATTAATAATAATCAATCAATACATGTGAACAAGACGACCCTTTAATTAATAATAATCAATGAATACATGTGGACAAGACGAACCTTTAATTAATAATAATTAATCACTACATGTGGACAAGACGACCCTTTAATTAATAATAATTAATTAATACATGTGAACATGACGACCCCTTAATTAATAATAATCAATCAATACATGTGAACAAGACGACCCTTTAATTAATAATAATTAATTAATACATGTGAACATGACGACCCCTTAATTAATAATAATCAATCAATACATGTGAACAAGGCGACCCTTTAACTAATAATAATCAACCAATACATGTGGACAAGACGACCCTTTAATTAATAATAACAAATCAATACATGTGGTCAAGGCGACCCTTTGCACATGCAGCTTATCTGAAGTTAATATAAATTACTTTCTATTAAAGTGATACGAAACACTCCGGTAGGGTGCTCAAATAGAAATTGAGAATAATCTTTGCTCAAATAGTTATTTTTACAAATATTATATCCAAACTGACAACAAACACTGTCATTCTTATATATTAACTAAATTCGGTGACTCGATGCCGTTTACATATCGTCGATAGTTACGTCCCGAATCGAAGTAAATATTTACAATTGAGTGTAGTTTAGATTATTTTTTTCTTTGCAGTGATACAAACGATTTATTGGAGATTTTCGGTAATGCTAGTAGAACTCTACATTCCGCCAGTTGGCATAGCATCTGAGTACTAACTTATCAATTTCACGCACCCAAACAAGTCCATAATATGTCTTTAATATTGGACGTTTATATAGTGTCCTTATACGAATGTATTGGCAATTAAACTTTTCTTATCTAATGTCGAAACCCACCCGTATACATTAAAGATGTAGATCTTCTTTGTATACACACTGTTAGAAAAATTACCGTCGCTTTAACGGTCTGAGACCACGCAACATCGCTGCCAACATTTGACCATTAAACATACGGTCAGGCCGTAGCATGTTCCACGGTATAAAACCGTTTAATTAACTGACAGACCGTAACCAGTAACTGTCAGACTGTTGTATTTGTTACGGTTCAGCACCGTTTAATTAATATCGAGACCGTAACTAATAAAGGTCAGACCAATGGTATTTTTCATGGGTCAACACCAATTTTTTGCTCTTAATTTGCTAATTTACCATAGAGTTAGCCAGGTTCTCATGGCGACAATATGAATTCCCGGTAGCCATTACGATTCATATGTTTTTGAATGGTCGAAACTAGAATTATTCGTAACTGAAAAATACATCTTAGTTCTTATGTTACGATCATAGTTTTGATGAAATGTCAATCCTCAATGCATAAAGTGATAGACAATACTTATGAAACTTTGCAGTTTGCAGAGTTTCAAGCTTGTTATCAGCCTCGTAGAATTTAATCCGGAAAAGGCTGCGCACGCGTAATGTGTTCGCCTTTCACTAACTACTGTATACATATGGCTGTAAATAAAAATCGATACTGGTAATAGCTGATAAGCCAACCCAATGAAACCCATCACTATTCAGTTATGAGTAATACTAATTTCAACCATTCTAAAACATGAATCGGCATGCCCTTTTAAGCCATAAAAAGAACAAAGCTTCACAGTTAAAACTCAAATTTATGTACATGTAAAAGTAAAATATCTTAATGGCATACTTTTTGGTAACATGTAAGGCGTAAAATTGTCCAGTCACTTGTAAAAACAGTTTTTGTTTTAACAGGTGAATCCGTACATCGTGGCAATACAGTACCAGTCAGAGGAAGTGGTATTTTTAGGCGCACCTTTATTTCGATATTGAGCGTGCTTAATTTAGAAAAAGCCGTGATTATAGCACAATACCAAAAATCTGTCGCGCTTATTATTTCAATATTGAACGCAAAATATTGTGATACTAAGCGCGCTAAATTTCATACAGACCCGATAGTGTTATATTTATATTAGATAAATACTGTGCATACAGTGTACATATAGTGTACATATAGCATTTACAACTATAATTGTATACATATCTAAAACATTGTCTCTATTTATACAATAAACAATATAGAAGAAGCAATAATTTGATTTAAATATCACAATTTTGAGCGCAAGATGACGCAATATTAAGCGCAAAATATTGAGATATTAAGCGCAAAATATTGCAATAATATCACAAGCGACATGTTTATAAGCGTTTCCACTTGCAATATTATTGCGATATTGGGCGCGAAAATAGCGCGCTTAACATACCACTTCTTTTGACTGGTACTGTATATCAATAACAGCTAGTTGGGATTGGAACCTTCAAGACAACAGCAGATCCCATAATAACTGTGTGCGATGACTTGGTGACAATGTTCTCCTGTAGTCGCACATTTTCCATGAAATTTTAAAGCATGATGCATCAAACTGTATAATGGTATCACGATACTGACTTAGTATCAATATAAGTGAGTCAGCCAAAGATAGTTTGATAAGAACATCCAACCAATAGTATACTTCCGGTAAATTGTCGTAATAACTTGACGATAACATGGCGAATGATGACAATGTCTCATATCCACACGTTTCAATGAAAATTGATGAACACGGGATGAATTTGTCCGTGTAATTGTAAAGTTGGAATTGTAGATATGTGATCATCCGTCACTGTGCGGCGTCGGTTCATTGTTTACGGTGTTGTTGTTGTTGACATTGAAGCTCTTGTGAATTACACTGGTGCGTACAGTACATGTACATGTATATCCTCTCTTGTAAATGTACATGAATGTGCTTTGAAACAATCAGATTCAGAACACTGTCAACTGGATTGTCAACATTCTAATAGTTGAGTCGTTGTTGTTATTATTGTCACTATTGGTTGACATCAAAGCTTGTGTTAATTGTACCTGTATCCTCTCGTATCAGTAAATGTGCCAGTGTTTTGATACTAAGTCACAACACTGCAATTTCAACATCAGCGTCGATTGAAGTCAGACCCCGGGCGGCGGATCGTGCCATGATTGACATGAATCTCTACTCTTGAACTTAGTGGAAATTTGTCAATGATTAAGCCGGTATACGCAGAATTGAAACTTGTCCGGTTATCAAAGGAACCGAAATCAGACCGTCTTAACAACTGTCCACAATCGAAAAGGTAACAGTGTCCCAAAAAACAATAGTTTGCTATCAACGATAAATCATAAAATGGCGAAGAAATGAGCTGAGTGCTAAATCGGGAACTTAACCCCGGAATGAGAATTACGTACCATACTCATGATAATTCGTACGGACCCGCATAACACAGAATGCATGCCGCATTAATAATACATATTAATTATCAGCAGAGTAAGATTCAGTCATACTGTATGGAGTCACTGCCTTATATATTTGAATTTTGACAGCATGACTTTGAATCACGAAAATATTTAATTTAGACAATTTTCATGGGCACATAAAATAACGGTATGGGACCGTCAAACTGATGAAACGGTATGGGACCGTCGATTATGACGGTCCGAAACCGTCGAACAGACAGTAATTTCTAACAGTGCATGTACAATGCCGCAATCACGTAATATGACTGGAGTGCAATATACTGTCCCTTTGTGTTTCCAAAGTGGTCATTCTTATGATTAAGTGGGTCTTGTTGACTTGCCGGCCCATATGTGTTTGTTTAATTAGTGTTTAACGTCGTTTTAGCCGCAAAAACATATCACGACGATACGGAACCACAAAAATGTGTTTTGGTTTAATAATATCTATTACCACTGAGAATATAAATTTCAATTTAATAT
This sequence comes from Siphonodentalium dalli, assembly GCA_032622095.1. Taxonomy (NCBI): domain Eukaryota; kingdom Metazoa; phylum Mollusca; class Scaphopoda; order Gadilida; family Siphonodentaliidae; genus Siphonodentalium; species Siphonodentalium dalli. The sequence continues at coordinate 198,008,338 of CP136063.1, forward strand.
ATTGATAATTCATGTTACCATGTTCCTTGTGTACATTATGGGAGTGGATTCGGCTGTAAGCGTACCAGTATATGGCTTATATTTGCCGTCTCCACAAATGACCGTATCATCGGTGGAAATAATATAAAAAAAACAATGTCGTGACAAATCAAGCAATATTATGCTGCATAATTCGAGTCGTGTCCCGTCGTGAAGTTGTCGAAGACAGGTAATGGACAGGTATATGTTTACGCCATGGCTAATATACCATAGAATGGGTGTCATAAGAGCAATACAGGCACAGACATATATAAAACATTTTTGTGTCACCTATAGTGTTAGCTAGTTTAAAATATAAATATGTTGGATATTTATTATGACAGTAATATAATCATTATAACTATTATTGAGCAGTGGCATATAGTCTGCATATATGTTAGCTCGAAAAGCTTTCTGTCATAATTTTGAATTTCTGGACTGTTTTAAATATAAAATGTGTTTTGAACGACTGAACTTTGCCAGGAAAGTGACTATAAACGAAGATAGTTTTTATATATCGATGGAGTTATCATTTGAATTTGATCTAATTGTCTGATTCTTTCGACAGATGTTTTACCTATAACTCCTGTATGTGGTCATATATTAGTGTGTTGTATATTCCTTTGGAATATAATCCCAGAAGCAGTCCGAAGATCTATCCTGAATAGTGAAGGATGTATAATGTTATTCACTGAATGCTGAAGGATGTATAATGTTATTCACTGAATGCTGAAGGATGTATAAGGCTATTCACTGAATGCTGGAGGATGTATAAGGTTATTCACTGAATGCTGAAGGATGTATAAGGTTATTCACTGCATGAATGCTGAAGGATGTATAAGGTTATTCACTGCATGAATGCTGAAGGATGAATAAGGTTATTCACTGAATGCTGAAGGATGTATAAGGTTATTCACTGCATGAATGCCGAAGGATGTATAAGGTTATTCACTGAATGCCGAAGGATGTATAAGGTTATTCACTGAATGCTGAAGGATGTATAAGGTTATTCAATGAATGCCGAAGGATGTATAAGGTTATTCACTGAATGCTGAAGGATGTATAAGGTTATTCACTGAATGCTGAAGGATGTATAAGGTTATTCACTGAATGCTGAAAGATGAATAAGGTTATTCACTGAATGCTGAAGGATGTATAAGGTTATTCACTGAATGCTGAAGGATGTATAAGGTTATTCACTGCATTAATGATGAAGGATGTATAAGGTTATTCACTGAATGCTGAAGGATGTATAAGGTTATTCACTGCATGAATGCTGAAGGATGAATAATGTTATTCACTGAATGCTGAAGGATGTATAAGGTTATTCACTGCATGGATGCCGAAGGATGTATAAGGTTATTCACTGAATGCTGAAGGATGTATAAGGTTATTCACTGAATGCTGAAGGATGTATAAGGTTATTCACTGCATGAATGCTGAAGGATGAATAAGGTTATTCACTGCATGATGCTGAAGGATGAATAAGGTTATTCACTGCATTAATGATGAAGGATGTATAAGGTTATTCACTGAATGCTGAAGGATGTATAAGGTTATTCACTGAATGCTGAAGGATGTATAAGGTTATTCACTGAATGCTGAAGGATGTATAAGGTTATTCACTGCATGCATGCTGAAAGATGAATAAGGTTATTCACTGCATTAATGATGAAGGATGTATAAGGTTATTCACTGAATGCTGAAGGATGTATAAGGTTATTCACTGCATGAATACTGAAGGATGTATAAGGTTATTCACTGCATGAATGCTGAAGGATGTATAAGGTTATTCACTGAATGCTGAAGGATGTATAAGGTTATTCACTGCATGAATGCTGAAGGATGTATAAGGTTATTCACTGAATGCTGAAGGATGTATAAGGTTATTCACTGAATGCTGAAGGATGTATAAGGTTATTCACTGAATGCTGAAGGATGTATAAGGTTATTCACTGCATGAATGCTGAAGGATGTATAAGGTTATTCACTGCGTGAGTGCTGAAGGATGTATAAGGTTATTCACTGAATGATGAAGGATGAATAAGGTTATTCACTGAATGCTGAAGGATGAATAAGGTTATTCACCGCATGAATGCCGAAGGATGTATAAGGTTATTCACTGAATGCTGAAGGATGTATAAGGTTATTCACTGCATGAATGCCGAAGGATGTATAAGGTTATTCACATATTCGGTTCCAATGACCGAACTTTGCCAGGAAAGTGACTATAAATTATGTTGGTTGTTATCGAGTAAAAATTTGAATTTGAGCTAATTATCCGACACTTGGACAGCTGTACACTTAGCGCTGCCATTGCCATCGTTTCATAGGATGTGTATTCCCTTATAACCCTTTACCCAACAGAAGGGCCCTGTGCCAATGCATTCTCTTATATATGCGAGTCGACCATAGGTCGCCTTGCATATATAAGAGAATGCATTGGCTTAACACATTAAAAATTATAAAATTGTTAAAGAATGTAAGAAAAAATGGTAAAAAGTGTTAAAAAAAGATTTTTTTTAGGCCTATGCATTCTCTTATATATGCGAGTCGACCTATGGTCGACTCGCATATATAAGAGAATGCATTGGCACAGGGCATAACTGTAACCATCACAATGTGGTCAATGAGCCGGTTCCAATGATATCCATATTTGTATGGTTTTATTGAGACAGACCCAAGATAATTTAGGCTGTTGCAGCTTTATTTGGCCGGTTTGTTGGGTAAAGGGTTAATATAACCCCATCGGACGTTTAAGAATCCAATCTGTGTGGTGATGGATATAGCAGAGTATTCAAGATTTAGTTCCATCGAGTAAACTAAAATAAGGGAAGTTATATACATGATCCGGGCTGTTTTATATCGATGAGGTAAGTATTTGAATTTGTGCTAATTATCCGACACTTCGATATAACAGTAACCTTGCGCTGTCGTGGTCATTACTGATTCATGCTGAACATAATGGTGATTGAGACTATCTGCTAAACCCATAGGAAGAATATTAACCTCATAAAATATGCAGCGAATGATTCACGAAGCTCCCGTCAGCACACGAGTTTATATCGACGAGCGAGGCCGAGCAAATCTCGTGCACAGCAAGAGTGAAATGAGTTTAAATGAATTAGCTCTGTACCTATAACTACACTCAGGGTCAGCTTATACGTTATACACAGGTATATTGGTGAACCCACGGTCAGTTCACATGGTGTACAGGTATTACCCATGTCCACGAGCTTATATCGATGTCAGTTTATACACGATGTACCGGTTTATACTGGCGTAGTCGCGGTCAGCTATGAATAATTATGCTGCATGGCTACTACTTTTTTGTGCGTGCGTAAAGTTCTTTTATACGAGTACTAGAAATAAACATAATGCGTTTACCTACACACTCAGGGTCAGTTTACATACAATACATTAAAGCATAATAAATTTTATCACATAATTTGGCCATAAAAGCAGTTTCATAATTATCGGTAATAGACACGTTTAATATCAGCGCGTGCAATGACGTCACGGCGTTCTTCAAATAACTTGCGATCGCTGTAGTTTATGATTGTTGTTTTCGATGAATATTTCGCGTTGCTTCGGGTTTATTTGATCATGTGATAAAAGGTATCTCACACTCGTCCTATTTTATACGTAATTTATCAACCTCGTCCTCTAAATTCTATTTGAGCCTCGGTAAACCTCGGCTCAAATCGAATTTAGTGAACTCGGTTGATAAATTCCGTATAAAATAGAAACTCATGTGAGATCCTCTATATATCAGGCGTTAGCTTCCACATTGGCCCATTGATCACAGTTAATTCATGTTACAATACATTTTACTTATATGTAAGAAATACGCAACAATGACATCAAAAGCGATTTTTGCCTGAAATCATGACTGTCGTAATGACAACCCTAACCTATAATATGCTACTATAAATTATGTCCAATTATTGTCCCTAATTGTACATCGTGTGGGCCATGCGCAACGGTTAACGAGAAACAGCAGATGAAATGAACTGAAGCGTATCTTTATACAATCTGACGTGGATCCAAATGTCCAATTACTCCCGCACTGAGCAGTACTGAGTTGAAAATGTCATCGCTGTCGTTGGGTATAAAATACTTGGTGCCTCAATTCCATTTTATTTGTAAATAGTTTTCAGATACATTAAACTTTGATTAATATGCTTAAAGTAAAGATAAAATGGTCTTAAAACATATGTGTCGCAGCATAACCTCCAAGTCGTTTACATTCTATAGATATATTGATACCCTTATTCCATTCAATAAACCCATTCTATAAATTGTGATATTAAACGTTCGTTTCATAACAGGAAATAGTGCCAGGTGACCTCTGACTTCCGATTTGTCGTCTGTTTACATTCCTTACACTATGTCTCAGCATACTATGGCATCCATTATTTAAAAAATAATAAAAACTAGAATGAAGAGTTTGAATAGTAATTTCATTACATATAAGCCACTAAATGCGCGAAAGAGTCTTTATTTATCTGGTACTATATATCTCTTTACGCGGGCAAACAATGCATAGTTACGTGAAAGGTCAATATAGTCCTCATAGAAGCCGATGTTAGTTTAACATCGAGGTTTTGGATCTAAGCATGATTGAAGTATGTTTTGTCGAGGTTTTGGATAATTTAATAAATAGAATCTACAACTCGTCCCCAAATTATAGCGGAATTTATCAAACTCATCCAGTAAATTAGGTCTGGACCTCGCCAAAGGATCGGTCCAGACCTAATTTTCTGGATGAGTTTTATAAATTCCGCTATAAACTGGGGACGAGTTGTTGATCCTCTATATACAAAACGTTCGATGCGGGTCCAAGTCGCCACGTCCTTTGGGTTCGGGTATTAAAACCACACGTGTAGCATAACCTCCAAGTCGTTTGATTTATTTTCAATAGTGTTTAAGAGACCACTGCGTGTTGCATTTATTAATATTTCCTATATGTTTAAAACCTCATTCTCTCATAACGGAGTCGATAGCCCGCCCGTGAATAGCAGTTAATTACTTTTTCGTGCAATATCGTTATAAACGAGAGTGCATGACGTCATAGATGGCTCATGTGACAGGTGTGTGGCACGTGCGATACCATTAAGTTGGGTGAAATGTTCGATGGTCGACAGCTTGTGTAAGTAAACATAAAATAAATCCCACACATAGGGCTCGATGAGGTAGGTATACTAAATGGTCATATCACGTGACGTGTCCATCTATATAGTGTATGTTCTCGACGTGTATGTACTACATCCAGTGCAGCATCTACATTGGGTGGATCCCACAACATTTGCAACAGTTGAAAATTTCATACCTGACACAACATCAAATGGAACTTTGACACCAAATATTTAAATTGTCGTGATAGTTTGATTTTTCAACCAGTATTCGGTTTAATGTGTAGGTTTAGAGAGAGAGAAAAATTCCTACTTTCGATATGTCAATTTGATTAGACCAGACTTGAACATTTCGGGGTTATTCCAAGTTGGACACCCCACCGCAACGAGACAATCTAGCTATACATCCCTGAGCGCGACTTCGGAGTCCTGTCTGAACTGCTTAGTTAATGCATTCTCTAGAATGTCCCTCCTTTTTTTTCGGAGAGCACGGTCTGTATATATGTGAACAATTCTCAGCTGTCGAACTCTAAACAGGGGTTATCTCCCTTTTCACTAAGACCGCTGCCATGCACCGGCAACATTTTACCACATTTTATGAACTTCCGCGATAGTAGTGTATATGTGACCCGCCATATCAAATCCAGTCGTAAGTCGGGATTTTTTTTACCATGTGCCAATGCATTCTCTTATATATGCGAGTCGCCATAGGTCGCCTCGCATATATAAGAGAATGCATTGGCCTAACAATTTTTTTACAATTTTAATAATTTGTTCTTGTATACTTTAACAATTTTATAATTTCACCCATACATAGCCCCAGACAAACATGAGCAGACGACACTCTTCTATATGCTTCTATATATGTGTGGGGCTCCCTGCAGGGTAATGGATGTTTTTTTTAATTTTATGTCCTAAAAATTGTAAGAAACATTTTTTTTTTTTTAAATGATAAAAAATTGTTAGGCCTATGCATTCTCTTATATATGCGAGGCGACCTATGGTCGACTCGCATATATACGAGAATGCATTGGCAATCTCTTATATATGCGAGGCGACCTATGGTCGACTCGCATATATACGAGAATGCATTGGCACAGGGTAAAAAATTCCCGACTTACGACTGGATTTGATATGGCGGGTCACATATGTACACTAAGCGAACAGAGCCGCATGTTGCCCTTATCAAACACACAACATATCTAACAAAGTTTGCGTAATTTCGTACATAACTATTTCGCGCAACGGTGTGCTTTAGTTTTCCGGTTATTTTACCAATACAAATGTCTAAACGCACACTGGCAACATCAGGCAAGGCATTCATCAGTCAAGTCAACCACAAGAGTTCTAATTGGCTAAATATTTTGCTGAATAGCATGCGAACATCGTCAACAGGACAACCGCTCTAAATCTCCATTCAGTCAATACGTTTTAGTGAAGTAATTCTTCTCAAAGCGCACTGGAAATTTGACGTTGTAGGGATCGGAGCCAGTTACATAGTCAGACTAGAAGTATGACTGATGCGCCCTGGTAGAGATTGCTCATCTGTTATGATGAGACGAACACGTGTCATAGTGTCCGACAATTACATGTATGCTGGTCATGTTTTACACGCCAGAATTAAAATATAATTAATAAAATAAAAGTTTAAGCCTACCTACCGACCCTAGCTGTGTGTGTCTTGGAAACCGAACCAATGGTTTAACCATTTATATATACTAATATACTCATTGATGAGTAGTTCCCCTTTTGGAATTGATCAGATAATATGTTCAAGAAACAACAATAGGTCGTCTGTTAAGACTTATCAGCTGAACATTTCCCACCTATGAATATGAATCATTCCGCTCTCTATTGTCAGTTTCTGTCTGTCGTCTGCTCTGCTTTTGTTACATCTCAAAATAAATAATAGACTGTTCCACTGTATACTTTCAGTATAGAAAGGGTTAATTGTAATACGACCCTGCCTAACTATGCTTAAAAGCCATGTTCTGATTGGCCAGTGGCCCGAGTTACCATGGCTATCTCGTTCCAGTTTTGTGGTACAATTCTACTTTTTCCGATTGTACCACGAAAAAAATCGGTTTATTCAGATCGCCGCACGCGACTTTTCCCGTCTTTTCTAACTCCGCGCAAACGGGGCATCAACGGAGTACACCCGCAACCCTTTGAATTTTGCTACATCTTGACAATCTTGCGAATTTTCTAGCGATTTGTCGCTTGAAACCAGTTTGGTTGCCAATGAATATGGTCCAAATGATGTTATGGTATATTGATATATGTTACGACCAAAGAAAGTTACTTAATAAGTATATTAAATGACAAAATAAATCCATGGGGCCGGGCTGTGCATTCGTCGATTCGAATCTCGATCATATTCGATATTTCGGAATAAAGTTGAAAATGAAAGCGTTTGTTCACCAGTACAGAAGGGGGATAAGATTAGTTTAGTAAACTAGATCATTTAGATCGCTTTGTGTAAGGAAAATGGTCTATAGTCGATGATCATATTCATGTTGTCCCAACAACGTTCAACACAGAAATGACCGCAATCGTATTTCCTGTACAATTTAAATGAAAGGCACGGGCGCCGCTGAAAACACATTGTTTTTTAGCCAATCACAACGATTATTTTCTAGAAGAGGTGCCTCGAAAAGTCAACGGGGGAATTTCATAACAAGACAAGATTACCGGAGTACTCCATGCAAAGAAATCGAGTACGCCCAATACGAATTACACCACGAAATGTTTTCTCACCTGAGACCGAAAAAGCGCAGTATTTCGTTGACTATTCAGTCGAATTGTGACCATAAACTTTCAGTCGTATTACAAAAGAAATAAATACACGGTGTATCGGTGTGTATGGTCAAGTTGTACCACAAAAAACTGATTGTAGGACTCCGCTACGCGTCGTCCTACAATCATTTGTTTGTGGTACAACTTGACCATACACACCTCTACACCGTGTATTTATTTCTTAAATAACGCTGTCGCCTTCAAGATCTTTAAAATCCAGGGCTCAAGTTTAGCTTCCATATTGATATATAATATATACAGTTATAGATAGGATATTGTGCAGGTTGCTATGACGATCGGCATACTAGTGTACATGTTATATATATGATATATGTTTTTAGTCGTAAATTTCGAGGCAGAGTTTAAGATTGTATCACCCCTCGCTAACTGGTCCTGTTAATTGGCTATAATGTTGGCGGTTCCTGTCCAATTGATTCAGTAATGCCCAAAGTAATTGACCACTTAACCACAGCAGAATTATGGGTAATATTTCAGTGGTCAATTACTTTGGGCATTACTGTATTATGCTGGTGGGGCAAAATGATACTATTAAAAATGTACCGTTATTATTTTCTAGAGTATCACTATCGTTTTCTTTTCACTAATCTGAACAAACAGAGGAAAACACATTCTGTTTATATAACATTAAAGATACGGGCGGCGTTGGCGGTGGGTATGCTGTTAAAATATTCACCTCCATCAAAAACCGCCATAAACAGAAAGAATAGTAAATATAGACAGACATTGTTCTTATACCATTCAGAAATATGGCATAAACAGTATGTTATTGTCAATTGTTTTCCCTTTGTTATGTAAACAAAAGCAAAAAACGTTACGTTTCCTGGCTTTTGTTTAGATCCGGATATGGTAAACATAAAGAGCGTTATTCGTTACTGTATTCCTGATATGGAAATAATAAAGAGCGTTTATATCATTTGTGTGTGATTAACCAATAGAATTGCGCTGTGTTATGTAAACAGAAGCACAACTTCTGTAACACGAGCAGGCTGTTGTTTACGTCCACCATCGTACGTATTGACGACAATATACTATTTACGCGCTGATTATGTTTGGCATACGAACAAAACTATATATTTTTTAATATTCCTTCTGTCGGTGACGATTTGAACAAATGTGAATATTTCTGCAACGAACGCCGCCCGTGCCTTTAAACACATATATTGTCACATATTTAATAATAGCACGTTGTTGCAAACGGACCATGAACAATATGACTATTCACGTCGTCGCTTGATATGTTCATGAATGTTTCATACATGCACTGGCTTTTTTCTCAAATCGCTCGGATTAGCGCGAAAAGACAACTTTAGAAAAGCTAACGCTAATTGTTTAACAGCATCAGTTTGCACCACCAACAGCATATAGTTCAGCAGGACTCACAAACATCATAGCAATTCAGCAGGACTCACTAACATCAAAGCAATTCAGCAGGACTCACTAACATCATAGCAATTCAGCAGGACTCACTAACATCATAGAAATTCAGCAGGAAAAATAAGCAGACGACAGGTAATGAATTTGCTAACGGAAATATTCAGATAATAATATCAACAAACGTCGCTCAAATTTAAATTAATTCTTAAATCCCAAATGACACATTTTGAGGAAATTCAGTTCCATATCTCTTGATATGTTGAATAAGCAATACATCAGCAGTATACGTCAGCATAACTAAATTCCCCCTCTGGGAACCTCATTCTGCTTAGGTCCCATCTTCTCTGGAAAGTATCTTTATTATCAAATTAAAAAGTGTTTTGGTTTCTTCAGAGGAAGTTTCTTCACCATGATTCTTTTTTTTTTCCTTTCTTTTTTTCAGTTTATTTTCTCTATATCCCCTAATTGGCAGACGACACATTAATTCCATAATCGAGGTGCTCAATGGGTGCACATCACAATATTCACAATATGGGAACTTAATTCGTTTCGTTCCCCCATAGCAGATGAGGACTCGCAGAATGAGGTCCCGACTCCACATGGATTGAATTTGAATTTGGTGTCGCTAGCCCGCTGTGTGGGGTAGCGTCAATAAATCCACTCTCCGGTGTCCGCATTCTGCAAACGACGGCCACCTCATATTCTCAGTCCTGAACGTACCGTATCATTTTCTTAGCTGGCACGCAGTGAGCACGGCTCCATGTCAAATGACATTCGGGATACAGGAGCACAATATGTATTTTTATCACATAATTTGCCCATAAAAGCAGTTTCATAATTATCGACAAGAGACACGTTTAATATCAGCGCGTGCGATGACGTCACATCGTTCTTCAAATGACTTGCGATCGCTGCGGTTTTTATCGTTGTTTTCGATGGATATTTCTCATTGCTTCGCGTTTATTATTTGATCATGTGATAAAACGTATCTCACACTCGTCCTATTTTATACGTAATTTATCAACCTCGTCCACTAAATTCTATTTGAGCCTCGGTAAACCTCGGCTCAAATCGAATTTAGTGAACTCGGTTGATAAATTCCGTATAAAATAGAAACTCATGTGAGATCCTCTATATCTGTGACACCTGAAGGAGCACAATACGTATCAACGTGTATACGTGACGCCCTCTTAAAAGACCACTGCGTATCTGTATGTGACACTCTCTCAAAAGAGCATTGCGTATCTATATGTGACGCCCTCTTAAAGGAGTACAATGCGTATCTATATGTGACACCCTCTTAAATGAGCACTGCGCAATATATATATCTATATGTGACATCCTCTGAAAGGAGCATAATGCGTATCTATATGTGACGCCCTCTTTAATGAGCACTGCGTACTTTGTATAGCTGACGATCCCGCAAAGGAGCACAATGTGTATATATGTGACGCCCTCTTAAAGGAGCACAATTCGTATCTATATGTGACGCCCTCTTAAAGGAGCACAATGCGTATGTATGTGACGCCCTCTTAAAGGAGCACAATGCGTATCTATATGTGACGCCCTCTTAAATAAGCAGACTGCGTGTAATATATGTGACACCATCTTAAATGAGCACTGCGTGTATAATATAGTACTTACCTATGGTATAATTATTACAGTTAAGGTGTATATTATAGTACATAAGTATGGTATAGTTATCACAGTTAAGGTGTATATTATAGAACTTACCTATGGTAGTTATCACAGTTAAGGCAAAATAGAAAGCACCAGCGAACTTCCACTGTATTCCACCCTTATATGGAAAATATTTTATGAGATTCTTTGACAGAATTTTCATGTCGTCGTCTGATACGTTATATTTATGCTGTATACTCAACTTCTGATCACTAAGCATACGTTTATTTTCGATTTCAAACTCCGATTCCAGGGCATCAAATACGGCGGCTCCCACTAAAAGATACGTAAAGGTACATACGATGAGAGAGATTGTCCTTACGTTTTGCTTCTTCATAATACCCGCCACGCACAAAAGTAGACGTCATTTACGTCATTCACTCACGACGTCGCATGTGACCATATCAAATAAACACAAACGAACACCGAAATCCCATAACTAACGAGAATTAATGAGAAAAGGAAGAAAAATACTTTGAACACGAGATCCCAGGAATAATAACAACATCAATGGTGGAATTCTCTCATATTGCTGTAAATCCGACGATAAACCACGTGTGTTGTCGCCGATCCAAACAATAGGGAATATCCGCACAGATCCAGGAAAACGGTCGAAATACACACAATAAACACCATCAGAGCAGCGACTCGTCTGCGTGATAAAATCGAAATCTTGACATAGTGTGTGGTAGACTGTCACAAATGTGATTTGTACGCTGACCTCACGATGGTAAGAGAGAACATGAGCCCGGCGCGAGCGTTCTGTGCTGGAGCAGGCGATCGAATATTATATAGTATAGGGGTCGCAGTGGAGAGCCGATATCACTGAAACCATCACTCGATAACGCGCTGTGCGCTGTGTCGTCTGCGGCCGCCTCGGTGCTGCGATTATTAATTACGAATAGAACCGGGAAGCAGCTTGTCGGCTAATGAAGGTTCGTTTCGGTTCCCCGATATTCCGTAGTATGCCGGAAATATCCACGGTACACATTTGGGTTCCAGACGTTTATAGTAAATAATCTTGAAATATCGGTAATTCTAATTTCTCCGGTTCGTTTCGGTTCCCCGTTGTTCCGTATAGTATGCCGGAAATATTAACGGCACACATTGGGTTCCAGACGTTTATAGTAAATAATCTTGAAATAGCGGGAAGTCTAATTTAGCTGGTTCGTTTCGGTTCCCCGGTGTCTGTCGGAAATATCCATAGCAAATGTTGGCCCGCTACTGTTATACAGCAACTAATCGACATTTTTTTGGAAGTCTTATCTTACCGGTTCGTTTCGGTTCCCGGATGTTCCGTTGTCTGTCGGAAATATCCTCGACACACATTGGGTTCTCGACGGTTATAGTAAATATATAGCCTTGAAATTCAGGAAGTCTAAATTCTCCGGTTCGTTTCGGTGCCGTGATGTTCCATAATCTTCCGGAATTACCCAGAACAGAATGTTGCCACCGACTGTTAAGTCTTATCTTACAGGTTCATTTCGGTTTCGTGATGTACCGTAGTCTGTCAGAAATATCCAAGACACGTATTGTGTTCTCGACGTGTATACACTGTTAAAAATACTGTCGGTTTTACGGTGTCGGACCGTAATATGATAACGTCAGTACGTATGGACAACCCAAAACACGTACGTCCATCTATAAAATGATAAATGTATGTTTCATAGGACTCTAGGAGTGCCTGTATTTCTGGCCAACTTGGGATATACGATCACGCCAGTGCGTATGGACCGTAGGACGGCGACATGTCACTCTATGTCCAAAGGTTCGCTATTCCCAAGGTTCATTATACCGAAGTTTCGCTATTCCCAAGGTTCTCTATATTCCTCAATATTCAGAAGGTTTTTATAACTTGTTATTTTGAAGTTTCATTCTATATTCTAAAGTATTGAGAGGGTTCTTTATCATACGACTCTTTTTATGACTCAATCCGATAAGACGCTGCTAAATTACTCTTTCTTTGGCTTCGGTCAGAGTGAGATATTGCCTCTAACATTTCTCTAATTTCCAGACCAATATCAATGGCGCCAGTCAAGAGATATTAGCCACATAGCACATATTTCTTCAAAATGCAATCATCAGGTGAAGGTTGAATCTGGCCAAGCAACCAATTTTCAAGGCAAAATTATTTAATTTAATTTTTGCAATTTTAAAGGTACTCAATCCGATGAACCCTCGAAGATGAGATGTTCTCACTTGTCCGGCAGGTATTGTATCGGAGGTAGGTGTGATAATCCTCAACATGAAATAGTTGCCGCTTATAGTCTGTATCTGCAGTTACTTAGGTTTTTAACTGTTTTACAGTTTTTTTATTTAAGCAACATTTGGGCTGATTTACCGGTATTCCATTTGGGGACCATTTGAACAACAGTTGCACTTAATGATTTATTATAATATATATAATATAATACATTTATATAATATAATACATTTATATAATATAATACATTTATACAACATAATAATCATCACATACAATACAATATAATATAACACATCAAAAGCCAGATGTGGTATTGTCGACTCATGATACGCCTGTTCTTTTTTAATGAAATCAATGAAGTTGAACAGGTTCGGCTTGCGCCCCCCCCCCCCCCCGGCAGATTATTACTGGAAACACTCTTCAAAATTTCCGAAAGACGGCATTTCAATCAGGAGCAGGATCCTACTGAAATACAATTTTACTGAGAAATAGTAATGTGGAAACATGGATTATTAAAATGCCTTATTAATTTACTGGGAAACCAAACTTTCTCATTCTCAATGCAATGGACATTTTTCTATGATGCGCATCTCCGGATTCGTGACATTTGTCCTATAGATCTGTTATTTTCACGAAGACCGGATATCAGTCGTCAAGGCCAGGTGTTCATTTGCACAATGTTAATCAAAGATTAGCCAATCATCGCCTGTCGTTTAGTTGAGTCAGAATTTAAAATTGTCTTTGTTGTTTTTTTGTACCGCTGAAGTTCAATGGCATACACAAATCATTTTAGAACTAGTAATTTAAACCAATTGGTACATATAATTAGGTCATCGGCAACCAACACCATTCACATCCGTGATATGAGCGATGTCTATATTTGTCTATAAATAAGTCAAACAACGCGTACGAGATTACTAAGGCCATCACTATATATAGAGAGCAACTATAAACAAGAAAACCATAGTCAGAAATGGTAACGCCACCAATATCATATTATTAGTCATAAATATAAATTATAATATAATTATACTGTAAACTAGCTTTCATATTTTATTTTGGAAATTTGCATACTTCCAGACTTAAGCTGATGGGCCCGACTTCGTCCGGGCTGTTTCCCATCTGATTTCCGGCGAAAGGCGCGATTTGACCTTGAATTGACCATTTCGAAAGTCAGGGTCAGGTCAGGGTCATGATTTGACCCGTCCCAAACACCAACACCCCGGAGAAAAATACCCCTAGGTATCAAATTTCGTCGATATCCGTCCGTTTTACCCCACTTGATCTTTAATTAACAATTTTGAAGGTCGAGATTAGGTCGGAGTCATGATTTGACCCGTCCAAAACACTCCCCCGACAAAAGTACCCATAGGTATCAAATTTCGTCGAAATCCATCCGTTTTACCCGATTTGACCTTTGATTGACCACATTGAAGGTCAAGATCACGCCGAGGTCACGATTTGACACGTTCAAAACACTCCCCGGACAAAAGGTATCCCGGACACAAATACCGCTAAGTATCAAATTACGTTGAAATTTATGGAAAGCCGAAGAGGACATGTTAGTTGCTAATTGCTAGATATACGACGCACGACTTGTCGCGGTTTTTTAAAGGTGTTTCAAACTAGGAGATAGAAGTATTCTGCTTTCAAATGGTGATGAAATATAGTATTTTATTCAAATTTTATGGCATAAATTGTTATTAAAACCGTATATACTATAACAAAAATCAATGACTCGAAAATTAAGTGGGCCTTCAACAAAGTCACAATTGCAGTTAGGCTCATCTTATACTCGTCTATTCAGCGATATTCTGCTGCGCAGTTTGTTATAGCCTCCAGTAATCACTGAGCGTTATATCCCACTGCTTTAGCAGGCGAACTCTTGCCTCAGATTATTGAGATATTAGGTCACACGTAATGGCATTAAATCACACGGAAACATAGCAATTGTGTGGGCTGCTTGGCGTGAATATTTAATAAGAAATAAGGTCATACGTAATGACAATAAACTCAAGAAAACCGGCCACGAAAACAAAACAAAATCACATTTAATGTTTTAAGTTATTTCCTTCATAAAATGAATCTTCGTGATAATGAACCCTATCAATATTTTAGAATATAGAATTAACCTTAAAATAACATAAACCTTCGGAATAGAGAACCTTCGGAATAACGGACCTTCGGATTGGTGAACCTTCGGAATAGCGAACATTCAGAGAAATTTCGGAATAGTGGACCTTCGGGATAGTGAACCTTCGGAATATAGACATGCCCCCAATATTCATATTATATGCCCAGAGTTCAAAGGCATGGGCCCATACAATTCTCAATTTGGCCCTTAAAATATTAAACCCCAAATTGGAGCCCGCACAGAACAGCACTTAAGTCAACTGTACCTGTGACATGTCCCAATGCAGGAGGGTCCATATATACCACAACATCCATATTATATGCCAAGAATTCAAAGGTATGGGCCCACGTAATCACATTAAATCTCAAGAAAAACCGCGAAAACAAAACAAAATCACATTTAATGTTCTAAGTTATTTCCTCCTGTATCTGTATCGGTATGCACGCAGGATCAGTTCGGATGTGAGCGCACACTCCATAAAAAGAATCTTCGTGATAATGAACCCTCTCAATACTTTAGAATATAGAATTGACCTAAAAATAACCAAAACCTTCGGAATAGAGATCCTTCGGTATAGCGAACCTTCGGAATAGTGAACCTTCGAAATAGCAAGTATTCAGAATAGAGAACCTTCGTAATAGTGGACCTTCGGGATAGCGAACCTTCATAATAGAAACATGTCCCCATAATTATACACCGGTGACGTAAACACATGTGCTAATCTTTGTTGGACTATCGTAACTCTATCGGTACGAATTATACTCAAGTACGAAAAACCATAATACATTCCCCAGTGGATTATCGATCGTCCGCTCTAACATGAAAAACTGTACACCAGCTTACACCACTGTGTGGCGTAATAATAGGGATTTTCTGTCCGTACATGTGATATCTCAGCAATGCATGAACTGAAGATTGCTATGTATATTCGCTACCATTCTTTCAAATAAGGGCCCGTTCCGACGACAGCACCCTTGTATGGCCAAACTTCTATTGGAAATACACCAGAAACATGCCAATCGTGTGATGGACGCAAGTATAGGCAGCTCCAGTGAGTGCATTCTAGCTGTATATTGTTTGTAGATAATTTGTGTCAGTCCCGTGGATTTCTTGTGGACAAGGTGTCCGGGTGCTTGTATCGGTGGTCCCCAGTTTCTTGTAGACAGTAAACTTACTGTGAACAAACGGTAATTCCCCAGAAGTTCTTAACATTTATTCAATCCAAAATGATATCTATCGTTATAACCCCTATCGTATGGGTAAATGTGTTATCGTATTGGATAAATGCTCTGTCGTAATACCCTCTACCGTATCCGGGTAAATGCTCTATCGTTTTATTCCCCCTATCATATGGGTAAATTATTTATCGTAGGTGTAAATACCCTATGGTAGTAGTAATACCGGTATGTTATGCATTTATGCATTTACGCAAGCGACATTACCATCAGAAATTACAGCAGACCAAGTTAGTATTCACTGATTGTCGACTTTAACGATCATTCCCCAGGATTCAATGTGATACTGACATCTGCAATAAACACACGTTCTCAGTTATTCTGACTCGAATTTAAATTCTATTCAATTAGTTAGAAGCAATTTGAACAGCGAAATCCAGAAGTATTGTGAAGAAACCAGACGAGAATGTGTATACGGGACATGTCATTATAGTAACAACAAAGCGCACCACAGAATATATGCGGCAATGTCGTTGTTCTGTTAATATGGCAACATTCGTATCGACGAAACAAGAAGAGAATATATATATAATATACGGCAATCACAGATGGAGTGTCATCGCACCGCTTCTGAGAACGTCAGAGCACCCATTCTCCAATCCCCCGCCACCGCAATGGGAATTCATGGGTTAATCGCGTGATAGTTAAAGAGCGTTCGCATCCGCAGTGTCGTTGATAAAGAGCGTATATTTGTCCAGACATGAGCGCGTTGTGTCTGTGTATACAGACATGAGCGTGTTGTGTGAATGTCTGTGTTCGTACTTAGGGGTTCCTGGGAATGGGGGAAATTTTCATCGGGTCAGTTTTTCCGCCCGAGGTGACCTTCACCTTGGGACTTCTGTCTGTTTGTTTGTCTGTTAGATATGGCCGGGAAAACTGCTGGACGGCCGGGAAAACTGCTGGACGGATTTCGACGAAATTTGATACCTACGGGTTATTTTGTCCGGGGAGTGTTTTGGACGGGTCAAATAGTGACTCCGACCTGACCTTGACCTTCAAAATTGTCAATTCAAGGTCAAAGCCCGGACGAAGTCGGGAATGGGGGAGATTTTCATCGGGTCAGT
The DNA here is from genome assembly GCA_032622095.1 of Siphonodentalium dalli. Classification (NCBI taxonomy): domain Eukaryota; kingdom Metazoa; phylum Mollusca; class Scaphopoda; order Gadilida; family Siphonodentaliidae; genus Siphonodentalium; species Siphonodentalium dalli. Next base: position 198,026,001 of record CP136063.1, read on the forward strand.
TTTTCCGCCCGAGGTGACCTTCACCTTTAAACGGGTACCCACAAATGATCTAATATATATTTTGGGACTTCTGTTTGTTTGTTAGCTATGACCGGGAAAACTGCTGGACGGGTTTCGACGAAATTTGATACCTACGAGTATTTTGTCCGGGGAGTGTTTTGGGACGGGTCAAATCGTGACTCCGACTTGACCTTGACCTTCAAAATGGTCAATTCAAGGACAAAGCCCGGACGAAGTCGGGTCACCTGCCAGTAGTATATAGTGTGCGATACAAGACGATTTTTGAGTGATTATTATGTGCAAGATAATACACAATATATAGTGAAATTATTTAATTCAACAATTATTTAATTCAAAAACCCATGGTGGTGTCCTAACGTGCCTCACGCGAGCCTAAAGCGTGGCATAACCTTTTAATGAACAGTGGAATATTTTGTGTTCTCTTCCCCTTCCCCGAATTGAATGGTTCATTCAGTTTAATAATATTCGGTTTTCGGTAGAAGTAGGGCTTTATATATCTCTCTCGTAGAGTCTGTAGTGCAGGGCATTTTAAAATTACATGGAATTCATCACCGAGTTCGAAATTACATAAAGTACACTTTCTGCCTGAGTAATCTGAACCTACCCAGGATCTCGATTCAACTGCATGGTAAGTAGTGATATCTGCTCCTGAACCGTAACATGGCAGTTACTAAGTTATTATATATACTCGATATATATGCCTCACGATCGAAATTTATCTTAACAATTCGACAGAATGCATATTTATTTGATATGGATATGGTGCCTCTCCAGTCTTGAATAAAATCATCTTCTAGTCGTTCTTTAACGTTTGTGGTGAATCAATTCAAAGAATTCAGGGATTGATCTTTCAAGATGTATCACATACCAAGTATGATAACATTGTCTTCTATGGATTGTTGCATTTATTATTTAAATACATTGAATATAGAACATAATACAACACTATAAAGGCTTTCGATGGCATTCCATAGTTAATATTCTTCCCCAATATGAGAGAACGCGAAGTTACAGTTTAAGGGTAATGGGGAACATGCAAGTTTCGCCATATACAAATGCTAAAGGCGTTTGAGTTTTCGTTTTGCTGTGAATATCACAACATTCGTATGGAGAACAGAACGTATACGGCAGTGTCCTTGTATGCTGTGAATACCACAACATTCATATCAGCAATAAAAGAGGTGTCACCTCCATCTGTTGGTACGCGGGATTCACACACCTGTGTTAACTAAAACTCGGTATTCATATCGATGCTCAATATAACAGGTATCGGGTATTTTTTTTAATCACCCGAAGCAATAATAAATGTACAAATTAGTTCATTATCCAACACAATTGAAATAACAGGACAGATTATTATATGCTTATAATTACACTGAGCTCACGATGAGGCTTTAATGCCAATAATCTCTTCGAATACTATGAAGCATCTGAAGTTTTATACACGAATTCCATTCCGTTGGCGCTGATGTGGCCAAATTTTCCGCCCTCATAGAAATCACAGTTTATGATAGCTGGAACTTTAAGACTTAATGCCACTGAATTGAATTCATTGTATACTATAGTCATTGTTGTTGGAACTATATATACACTGTTGGAATTCCAAAAGGAGATCACTCATAATTAGGTGTCAAAATGGCTGGTATTCAGCTTTTACAGCACCACATTACACAAATTGTGATTATTTTTCATCCCAAATAACATATTTGATGTAATTCAATCCAATACATCTGAATAAGTTGTGACCCGCCATATCAAATCCAGTCGTAAGTGCCAATGCATTCTCTTATATATGCGAGTCGACCATTGGTCGCCTCGCATATATAAGAGAATGCATTGACCTAACAATTTTTTATCATTTTTTTTAAATAAATGTTTCTTCAATTTTTAGGACATAAAATAAAAAAACATCCATTACCCTGCAGGGAGTCCCACACATATATAGAAGCATATAGAAGAGTGTCGTCTGCTCATGTTTGTCTGGGGCTCTGTATGGGTGAAATTATAAAATTGTTAAAGAATACAAGAAAAAATTATTAAAATTGTAAAAAATTGTTTGGCCAATGTATTCTCTTATATATGATATGGCGATATGTTTGTTTCTCATCGTAATACAGACATCGAGCAGTATGTGTATGTCCACACGAAGCAGGATTATTTATGCACTAGTTGTCATTTAGTTTTCCCAGATCAGACCATTAATATTTTTTGGGCGAATTTTTTCAATGGTGTTTTTGCTTTTGCTCACTCAAATTTTCGAGAACATCCATTCACTAGTATAGTTCCTGGACTCCCACGCTTCCAAAACAAATGCCGGTATATAGTTGAATCTGTCAATGAAGCATATGATTTGACAGAATTTAAAAAATCCGTGTCATTCTCAATATCCGCGCGATATGAAGGGACCACTGTCGGTCCAGAAATATGCTGACGGCACAGATGAAGATGCGACCAAACGCCGAGCTTCTGTGCAGTACATATGCGTATCACTTAAGGAGTTCTGATGAGTTCTCGAGTGTTTTATGTGTATCTGAGACTGATCAATTGGACTGCGAATGTCAACTGAAATATGAATCCATAACATATTCGAAATAATGTGTGCATATTATATTATGAATGTATTTCAATTGAAATAAATTGAACATCCATCTCAGCATTCATATTTGCGATCTCAATAACGTGAATGAATGATAACGCGATGCTTTGATCACACGCACGTGAATGCTGCCGTTCGCATGCATGCAGCTAATCGGATATTCGTTTAGTACTAACATGCTTGGAGTTTGTATATAGACCACACATGCCGGACGACACGCTACGGCGTATTAACGATTTGTTATATATCATGTTTATTTTACAGACTTTATGACTCGTTCCCACTCGAGTAGACCGTTACGCGACAATGCAACCGAATCATCTTATCGAATATACATATATCGTATTGCTCCAAATTATGCAATTCTGGCTTTTTTAAGAGTCATCAGATAAAATTGTAACGATTCTATGTTAACACACTAAACATCCGAACATATATGAACAAACACACAACAAAGTGTATTTATTTCTTAAATATTCTGCTACGCCAAAGGTTTTAATGATCGCTTGGGACGTTGTAAGTATTGACGAATCTTTAATTTTTCAATGGGATATATTCCTCTTTAACAAACATAACATGGCTTTTGCTTACTAACACTGCGTACGACAACATGCTATTTATTCTGATTTATGCGAGATTTATGATTGGTATAAGAACAAAATATGTCTATATTTTAATATTCTTTCGGTTTATGGTGGTTGTTACGGGTGTGACTTGTTTAACAGCAATACCCATCACGCAGGTCATCAGTATCTTTAGGCATCGTGCAGAATCAAAAAACTTTATAAATCGCATAGACTTCTTCACGGGTGATTCGACAGATACATTTAAACTGGGTTATTTCATTGGGAAGCCGAGATTATTCCTTAACCCTTTACCCAACAGAATGGCCCTGTGCCAATGCATTCTCTTATATATGCGAGTCGACCATAGGTCGCCTCGCATATATAAGAGAATGCATTGGCTTAACACATTAAAAATTATAAAATTGTTAAAGAATGTAAGAAAAAATGGTAAAAAGTGTTTTAAAAAGATTTTTTTTAGGCCAAGCATTCTCTTATATATGCGAGGCGACCTATGATCGACTCGCATATATAAGAGAATGCATTGGCACAGGGCATAACTGTAACTATCACAATGTGGTCAAGGAGCCAGTTCCAATGATATCCATATTTGTATGGTTCTATTGAGAGAGACCGAAGATATTTTAGGCTGTTGAAGCTTTATTTGGCCGGTTTTGGCCGGTTTGTTGGGTAAAGGGTTAACTAACGATAAACCCCGGTAAACCAGACCTTCCCCGGTTGTTATTAACGAGCACGTGACCGGGAATCTACCATGACTGTCACAGCTAGAATCTTTTCCCTGTCGTTTGATTTCGTCTGACAAGCTAAAACAAATTGTCCTTCTCTCTCTCACTCAGCCACGAGTTTGACGTCGCTAATTTCGTCGATACCTTACACAGCATCACTCGCCCGAGTGCGAATTAATGTCACTGATCGTTAAGACTGAGATGGATGCTAAGAACGACGAGGTTCCCGCTGACAGCTAATCGATGTCGTCCCATCTCCCGCTCCGTAACGCTGACAAACCTACACATTAGGGTGCGTTCACATGCTGACAAACCTACACATTAGGGTGCGTTCACACACTGACAAACCTACAAATTAGGGTGCGTTTACACACTGACACACCTACACATTATGGTGCGTTCACACGCTGACAATAATATTTGTATAACGCTTATCCCTAATAAGCGGGCCATAAGCGCTAAATAAGCGCTACACCTACACATTAGGGTGCGTCCTCGCTGATAAACCTACACATTAGGGTGCGTTCTCGTGCTGACAATAATAATATTTGTATAGCCATTATCCCCAATAAGTGGGCCATAAGCACTAAACAAGCGTTACGCCTACACATTAGGGTGCGTTCATGCGCTGACAATAATAATATTTGTATAGCGCTTATCCCCAATAAGCGGGCCCTAAGCGCTAAGCAAGCGCCACACCTACACATTAGGGTGCGTCCACATTCTGACAAACATACACATTAGGGTTCGTCCACACGCTGACAAACCTACACATTATGGTGCGTTCACACGCTGACAAACTTACACATTAGGGTGCGTTCACGCGCTGACAAACATACACAGTAGGGTGTGTTCACACGCTGACAAACCTACACATTAGGGTCAGTTCACACGCTGACAAATCTACATAATTATTAGGGTGTGTTCAAGCGCTGGCGATTTTGCAGGCAACTCGTCGTAGATTGATTATTTTGCTGTGGCTTACCGTCGTTTCAGTAGCTATGATATATCGCGACGCTGTCAGTTTTGTGAGTCGAAGAAATATAAATCACGTAGAAATCACTGACACACTGAAGTCTGAAAAACTCGCCCAGATACACGAATCAGGTTACCTGCTATTTGCACGGATCGCAAATCCGCGCTCATCTGGAATCTAACCAGGTCGCAGAATTTTCCTGAATTATGATTCTTTTTGACAGAGTCCCGCCCCGTTGCCCTTCTATAACGGACGTTGCGCCCAGAAACGTGGTGGGAGTTATATTGCTTTATGTCTTCGGAATATGCCAAATGGACGCGTTGCGAATGTGAACACAGAGGGCAGACATCTCCCGAGCATGATGATTGCAAACATGCATATATCAGAGGTCTGTTTAATGCCAAAGCAACGAGATATATAAGTAAATGAATAGTAATCACATTCAGGGGGTTTACGTGAATGCCCGGGATCCACATGTACATGTAGTATATTCTTTGAATGAACTTCCGTTATAGAAGAGCAACGGACGGGACTGGGTCCAATATCAACATCATCCCAACCGATATCCAGAAGACTTCGACTGGATTACTTTATAATAAAAAATGTATGGATAATTTGCCCGAAATTAGCCTTCAAATAGCGGGAAAGAATTAATCGTGTAATTCCGTCGCTCGTCGGAGACTTATTCTATGATTCAAGAATGTATCATTCAAACGTGCGATAGATAGACGAATCTCCTGATAATTTAACAGGGGAACTTTATAACATTGAAAAAACAACGCGGGGAATAAATGTATTTGTTATACTTCTTCCTTAATAATCTATTGCACAGTTGCACATATTGCATGGCTTTTGTGACGTTTGTGAATCGATATCACAATAAATTGAATAAACCTAGAGAAATGCCATCATTGTAAGTGATACAAATCAAAATCGGCTTATCAGTCACCTAAATCATAAAATCTCAAACTGGGACATTCACCTTCTATGCAATACATTAAGGAACGGGTGTCAACTAAATATATTTCCTGCACTGTTTTACAATGTTTTACACTTCCCTGTCACAACATCAAACAGTTCCCACGTTTTGAACTGGTGCAGAAGACTTGGCATTACTCAACAGCTGGGATAATAATGTTTAGCGCTTATGGCCCTTGTGGGGATAGGCGCTATATAAGCTCCATCATTCCCATTTTTGTTATATATTTTGAGAAAGCCATTTTGAATAACCAATACATTTTATCAGAATTTGCGTCTTACCATAAATGAAGATATAAATGTACGGTGCGGTCTGCCATCGGATGTTTCAACATTACACGATGTGCATGATCAAAGTGTTCAATTGCGCTGATTGCGACCGGCCATATAAAGACGCCAATGTATGGGTGAATATCAGCTTTATATCTGGAATTTACGCAGGATGAGATAATTTCTGTATTAACATCGCTCAAACTGAATAAAGCCCATGGACATGATGGAATAAGTGCGAAAATGTTAAATTCAACAGCTGAATCAATAGCATATCCTCTGTCAATAATTTTCAATAAATCCTTCAGCAACGCAAAGTTTCCATCTACCTGGAAAAAGGCTAACGTTGTCCCAATTTTCAAAAAAGATGACCCAGCCGACACAAAACACTATCGACCTATCTCCCTGCTTCCTTGTCTTGGGAAAGCGTTTGAAAAACTTGTACTAAAACAAATAAGTCCGTTCTTTGACGACAATAAATTACTTTATTCCAACCATAACCGGCCACAGCACATCTCACCAACTGATAGACCTCTACAATCTCTCGACAAAGGACTATATACATGCTCTGTTTTCTGTGATATTTCCAAAGCCTTCGAGAGAGTTTGGCACAGGGGACTGTTATATAAGCTATATAATTATGGAGTTCGCGGGAGAACATTGAGATGGATAGAGGACTACCTTCATAAACGGCAACAAAGAGTTTTAGTAAATAACACCTTTTCTGAATACGAGATCATCCCAGCTGGTGTACCACAGGGCAAAATCTTAGGACCCTTCCTCTTCCTTGTCTATATCAACGATTTACCAGACAACATACTCTCTTTTACGAGAATGTACGCCGACGACACATGTCTAACAAATAGTCACTATGACCTAAATGAATTAGGCCGCGTCATGAATAGTGACCTCCAAATCATAGCACAATGGTCTGAAAACTGGTTAGTAAACTTGAATCCTTCTAAAACAATTAGTATGTCCTATGCACTAACGGGGAATTCTGGGGAAGCCCCCGACTTAACCTTTAAACAGGATCCAATCTCATTTGTTGCAACACATAAACACCTCGGTCTGGAACTCCAAGCTAACTTAAAATGGAATAATCACCTAAATGGTATAAAAAACAGAATAGCCTCACGCTTAGCACAACTCCGAAGATTTAAGTATCAGCTTGACCGAAGATCGCTTGAAAGCATTTATAAAACTTTTATCCTACCACTATTTGATTACTCCGATGTAGTCTGGGATTGTGTCCCCAATTACCTAACCGAGAAGCTCGACCGATTACATTGCGATGCCGCCCGAACAGTTAGTGGCCTCACACGATCAGTGTCCAATTTAAACCTCCTAAATGAAGTTGGCTGGCCAACACTGAGCAAGAGAAGAGAGATCCATAAACTACAAGCAATGTATAAAATAGTAAATGACGATGCCCCCGAATACCTACAAAATCTTCTAACACCTAGATCATCTGAAGTCTCTGGATATAACTTGAGAAAACCGGGAAAATTCTATTCTTACTTCTGTAACACCGAGCATTTTTTTTTAAATCATTCTTCCCCGCTACTTTAAAATCGTGGAATGACATACCCACAGAAATAACAGATGCCGAATCTATCGCAGACTTCAAATTTTATCTCGAATTAATAGATCCTACAGTAAAACCAACATCATACTTCTATACAGGTCGTAGGACGCTTAATGTCGCCCATGCCAAATTGCGTAACAAATTCAGCAGCCTACGTTCCGATATGTTCCAAAATTATATCTCTGACAGCCCCCAATGCCATTGTGGAAATCCATGCGAAGATACTTACCACTACCGCTGGGCGTGTCCCCTATTTCTCACCGAACGAATGGAAATGTGTCAAAAATTATACCAAGAAGGACTGAAAATTACAAATATCAATGATTTACTTCTCGGAATTCCCGATATCTCAAATAGAAGAAACAAAATTATCTTCAAAATAGTCCATCGATATATAACAGCGACTAAACGATTCGAAGTCGGATAATCAAACGCATTTCAGAATAGCCACAAAAAGCAAATTAGTCACAAATCGGTTTTGGCAACTCCCACCCAAAACCCCGAACCCACTCATTTGTAAATGTAAATATGTTTAACCTATATATGATTTTGAATCTTTCCTTCACCATTTTGTATGAATAATATTATTGTAAACAGGGAGTAAATTTTGTAACTTGTCCCCAATCCCTTTTGTATTATTCGATATACAAATAAAATATGTTTAAAGTAATCAGCTTTATAGAATGGACTGGAAGTGGTTGGAAGTAACTTGGTCCTCGAATGATAGAAGAGAATGATGTGTGTGCCCACAAATCCCGCCATTACGTCCTGTCTTGATGTTCTTGTTCTCGTCTGCATGGTACTAATGTTAGCCGCGTATTGATCACAATTTGGGTGGAAGGTTCTTCTCTTGTATTGTCTTGTCTTGTCTTAACTTGTCTTGCTTTACTTGACTTGGGTCTTTGCTGTGGTCTTCATCTTGCTTCTTTGTCGATAATGCGGACGAGCGGATCGACCCAGCGATCCCGTTGGATTGAGCATTATCGTATAGTTTTCCTGACTGGGACGATCGGATAGATGGTTCCATTTTAGAGTACAGGACGGTCCAGCGATTCCACTGCTCTGCGTATTCTAGTCATTCTCGACCTGGGACGATCCAATAATCCTACTGGACTGCGGGTTTTGTTTCGTAAGAAATACGGGGCGGTCTAGCACTGCATGCTGGACTGCATATTCTCTACCCGGGAGACATCGAATGTCAGAAAGAATAATCGTTTATTCTCGTGGTCAGAAGTTTATGAATGTGCTACAACTCGAAATCAACTCGATACACATAACGCCAGAACATGTGTGTGCAATAATTGTGATAATGATGTCTGTTCATCGAATCAACTCGTTACACATAACGCCAGCACAGTCATGTGCGCGCATAAATTATGTTAATGAGGTCTGGCGACCATTTACTCGCCAGCCTCCACACTGATCTGTGTGTTAATTTGTTTGATCTAATTTTGTAGATAGATACTGTAGATAAAATACATTATTCCTATCACCGACGCCCAATATATAATAATTCCGATCAACGACGCCCAATATATGATAATTTGGTACAACACATATATTTGGGTTTGATACAAATTAGTTGTCACAGATGCTGAAATGGGTGTAGAGAATAAATTGGTCTGGAATATATGGTGGTATATGTATTATAGCACAGGGATTATATGGTATCCACTCTTAAAACAATGGGCACCCTGGAGTACCTACGAGGTACTGAACTTTTCCCGTAGGGAGTACCAAAACGGTTGGTACTCCCTGGAGTACCAAATATCCAGGTACTATGGCGAGTACATGTCCAGGTACTATGGAGTACCTGTCCGGGTAATCTGGAGTACCAAATATTTAGGTACTATGTGGAGAATCTGCTCAGATACCAAGCCCTCGAAATTAAGAAAAATGTCCCACGGCAAATATATGGCATGTTAGATTCCAAATGATGCCACGGCGTTTAAGCATCGAATAAAGTACAAAACCCAGATCGAGGTTCTTCGAGATCATGTTATCAGTTATCTGGACTCCCTTGCATAGTGCAAAATGAAATAATTCTCATTATTACTATATTACTTTGAGGTGTGGAAAACGTGTGTTTGAAAGTTGAAAACAGAGTGGTTCGGATAGTACTCATACATGGCAAAAGGCAAATTTAGTGGGCGGGGCCAAACTTTAGCACGGAGGCCTATGGAAAACATTTAGTTCCTTCTAACCTTTATTAGTATAGTACCTCAATCGTGTTTTTGTACTTTATTCGAGGTTTAATACCAAACTCCATGCAGGGTTTACCTCCCTTGATGACTCGATAAGACCGCTGCTACCGGCGATATTTTACCTACATTTGGTGGACTTCCGCGATATTGAGAGATATACTAAGCGAACAGAGCAACATGCTGCCCTTAATAAGCACACGCAATATCGAGAAAACATTGTGTAATTTCGTACATTAAGTTTGGAAAGTTCCACTAAAACCGAAGAACTATATTGCGAAATTCAACAACTCGCACTGCAAGTCAAACAAAAGAGATATAATTTGCTGCAATTTTGACGAGTAGCTTCCAAAAATCGTCAACAAAACTACTGCTCTGATTTTCCATTCTGTCATTATGTTTTAGTGCGGTAATTGTTCTCAAAGCACATATAAAATTTGACTTTGGAGCGACCGGGTTTCGCCATTTTTGCTGGAAAACCCATGCTAAATATAGAAAAAGACTAGTACCCAGCCGTCAGAGTCAGAAAAGAAGTATGACTGGTGCGCTCTGGTAGAGATTGGTTTAATACCACGATTTCAGAACTTCCCTGACCTGTTCCCTGTACGTGGTGTTAAATATGTCTGAATGTCTAAAATAATCACCAAAGATATTTCATTTTTGCGATTTTATCGCAAAGTTTTTCGATTTATCACAAATGTGTGAGATTAATCGCAGATATATTTTCACTAGTGGTCTTGAAACGTATAAACATTATAAATCAGACATCTTAAACAGGTCTGTGTGAACCACGTATCGAACTATAACAGCCAGATGGGGCTAATATAGACCGATCAGTCTTTCGCAGCCAGCATGCATCTGGGATAAGGGGAGTCACTCTAAACTGTTGAATAATTATCCCTCAACCAATAGTTAAACCACAGGGGCCTGGTATGCACTCTGCTGCCCCCTTTGCATTGCCCCTATACGTCGACTCTGTACACGCGTATTCATAATACTAACGTAATTAACGAACCACATCTAAAACACATCAAATACGATTCACTTAATAATATATTACCCTCCAGACATGCATAAGGGTTCATCGACAGAGTGGGTTCTATAGCAATTTCGTGTATAAATTAGGTCAATCATATCATACACCAAGCATGTGAGAAATCAGAGATTCACAGACTACGAACTCACCGACTCAGACTTAAAACCTTAATAAAAAACTTTTAAAGGCCAATTCCTAAAGAACAAATTATTATAGAATATAAACTACCAACATCAAACTGAAAGTATTCAAAGTCAAGACTGTTGGTTGTTGTCTAGAGGGGAGTATTTTACTGAAATTAACTATTATATTATTGACGCTGTGTGCGCAATCCGATTGAGATGTGTACTATACGAAGAAGCTTGTCGATTTCATCATGTTCATTTCATTCATAAAATGTCACCATGTCGATTTCAACTAATATTAGAGATTCGATTCGATGTCGATATTGGGCACCCGATTCGAGATCGACACTGAATCGGTCCGCTGATTCGGATATTTTCGAAACGGTGTTACTTTTGTGTGGTCTCGTTTTTTGCGTCTAAATAACACATGCCAAATGACATGAACTCACAAAAGTTGAAGCACAAAATTGCCAAGATAGCCAACATAGGTAATTTTGAATGGACGCCGTTCAGAATAGACGTGCATTATGCAAATTATGTGCTTCGATCGCAACCCTTGATGGTGATCAATCGCCGCATATATTTGTAATCTGTGTCGACTCTATAAATGGTCTACACGGTGCGTGATCTCTAGATGCGGAAGTCAATTGATTACCTTATGTTGAGAATTTCATATATCCAATTCAGATTATACGAATAAAATTCAATGTCAGCCGCCGTCATGAGCAACAAAACATATTTGAATGAACAGAAACGGTGAGAAACCTTAGAACAAACAGTTTATTACGTTCTTAAAAGGACGTCATCGTGTGCGACCAGTAAGCTAAGACACTGCCGGCAAAATTCCTATAAATGTCCTACTTTCAGGTTCTCTTTCCCGGGAAATCGAGCATTGCACCAAGTTTCGATCAGTTGAATCTTCAACTTAAATATTGTAATTTATGTCTGTTTTCTGGGACCCCCTCCGTGAAGACAACTACTGTTAATATGTGATGTAGGTGTTTTGATCTATTGTGGGGTGAATAGTTTAGGTTTAAGTTAACAGATAACTACCATTGGTATCGGACTACAACAATTATATAGCTTAACCGTGATGTACTCATGTCCACTTGCTTCAAATCTTTATTATCTTTATTAAATAATGTAGACCAGTGACTTCCATACCATGGGGTTTGTGATACGTTGATTGAATTGTCTTTAGGTGTATTACTGTCACTTCTTGTGTGTCATGTTCGCCATGACACAGCTAGATAGAAATTAAATGCAACATATCCCAAAACCTGCATGAGACTGAGAGTAACTTGCCTATGTCATTTTTTTTCAAAAGAAAACCAATTCCAACAGACGTTTAAAGACATATTATGTACTTGTTCGGTTGCGTGAAACTGATAAGTTAGTACTCAGGCGCTATGCCAACTGGGTGAATGTAGCATTCTTCTAACGTCGCCGAAAATCTGAAGCAAATCCACCGTACCACTCCATAGAAAACATCGTCTGAACTACGCTCAATTGTAAATATTTACTACTTGATTCGGGACGCATCTATCCGTGATAAACTTTCGAAAACGATTTCGCCACCGAGAGTCACTGCATTGAATTAATATATAAGAATGATGGTGTCTGGTCAATTTGGATATAATATTTGTAAAAATTACTTCTTTGAACAAGATTATTCTCCATTAATATTTTATCACCCTATCGGAGTGTTTCACAACACTTTAAGGAGATTAACATTGTTATATAGTATCTAGTGAATTTTGCATTTTCTGTCATGAGACAACGAAATACACACTGGTAAACACTGTAAATCACTAGCTGATTCGATTCGAAATTCGATTCGATGTCGATATCAAGAAGGAGATTCGATATCGAGATTCGCTTTGCTAGGAAATAACCTCTTCCATAAATAGACACAATATCTGCCTGACTGTTACAATACGTGATTGATCAATTACTACATGTATGTATCATATGGTTGTAATGACATATATTGTCAAGATACGATACGAATCGCGATACATGACCAGCGATACGATACATATGGCGATACACGTACCGTTTGAAAGTGTATCGTGATACATTGAAATCACGATGATTCGTTACACCCTATTGTATCACTATTTATTGTTTGATCAAGTTTTGTACAGCCATAGTACAGCCAACGAAATGGCCGACAACGACACGGTGCATCCATTGCATAGATCCATGTACACAGATATGCTCTGATTAGTCGACCATCCTTAACGTTGACCATCGGTATTACTGCGTTACTCGACTTCATTTATGCGATCAACCGTACTCAGTCATACCGCAGCCGACCTTGGTACCACCTTGTGTTCGCGGTTAGAACGCATTTTATTAAATTGGATCGATGTCTCCGTGATCATCAACATTCCATACGTAAACCACAACACTATTAATTAGTATCAGTGTGTCGCAGACGATCCGATAATAAAAAAACAACAGACTCCGTATAAGTTACGTAACTGGGCGATGTTATGGCGACATGGTTCTCAATTCATAGCAGCCTCGACAGATTCTAAATGTTGACACGGCGTTTCCCATGCCATTGCTTATTGCCGTGTCCAACGAGGACTGTCTTAGCCAGACGATCCGACGACAATTGATGAATATGATACATCCGTCCTTTGTAATAGTTTTATGGTACTCAACAGTCAAGTCATGTATCCTGTCAACATGACCGCATTCGCAGGAAAGCAGATTGCTGTTTTTCAGAGCCGAAAATATCAATGCTTAGCCATCGGCCGATATTCAGAGATCAACATATTGTCCGGTTCACATATAGAAACCGAAATCAGACAGTGTTAACAATATTCCATCATTATAAGAAGCAACTTTGTCCTCAATCCAAAACGAATTTTTTTGTGATTAGATACGTCCGCTTTTCGATAGTTCTTAAATACCACCAGTTAGATTACAACGTACTTAATTAGGAACACGCTTTAACTGTGAAACGAGGCCAATTCGGCTCCAACATAAAAGGTGTAAGAGGGCTGTTGTCTTCTGTTTTCTCCGCTGTTATACATTGTCAAAAAGACAATCCGATGCGGCGATGATGACTATCAATGCGATTTTTGTCGTGCACCACGTGATCGTCACATCCAATCAGCTTCGGTGCGGTACTCTAGGCTACCAAATATGATATATCTGGAACCAAGTGGACATGTTACTACGAGGGCATTTGGTACTCCATGGAAGGTAAATCGATCGCTATTATTAACAGTGTATGTTATTTGATGGACACCATCACCATCACCGTACATGGTATCACCAACCCGGAAGTTATATATCAACAACCCGGATAAATGGATTTAAACAATGAACATATCCTCGCTCAGATGAATGTATTCATCGCCAGTTGAATGATGATATGCACTATAATTGTAAATATACTTTCGTAAAGCGTAATGTTCCATCAATGAGACAGCCTTGCCCTCACCCGCTACATTTAATGGAAATTCCATCTCATTTCCGATTGTATCATAAATATACAGCAAGCGCCTCTCGTTCTATCCTTCCGCGACAGCACTCGTGCCTTATCGACAAACCCATTTACACATCGTGTCGTTCCGTGCATTAAAAATACAGACTTAGAAGGTTTATTTAGGCACATAGAGGGCGTGTTTTGTCATGTGTGATGATGCTTTTATTTTATAGTTGCGGTTTCATGGTTGAGGCGAACGTCATGTACGTCATTTTACGTCAACGAGATGCGTATGGAACGTACGCTCCATGCGTATTGTAAATATGGAACAACAATAACACTGTACGTCTGTGAACAAGCGTGTAATAAATAACAGACACTCTTTGACGTTGGATATAGTTCGCTTGAGATATCCGTTATTGTTGGCACAGAATACGTGTATTAATAAAAAAATATATATGTTCGATTAACCTTAAAATGTTCTTTCCTACAGTTCGTCTCACACAAAAAACTATCCGCGACCACGTGTGGGTACCCACCAGAATATCGTGTGCTAAAGCCCCAGATCGATGCTACTAAGTGATGACAAAGATATGTGATCCAGTCGTAAGTCGGGATTTTTTTTACCCTGTGCCCAGCTGTGCCAATGCATTCTCTTATATATGCGAGTCGACCATAGGTCGCCTCGCATATATAAGAGAATGAATTGGCCTAACAATTTTTTACAATTTTAATATTTTTTCTTGTATTCTTTAACAATTTTATAATTTCACCCATACAGAGCCCCAGACAAACATGAGCAGACGACACTCTTCTATATGCTTCTATATCTGTGTGGGGCTCCCTGCAGGGTAATGGATGTTTTTTTATTTTATGTCCTAAAAATTGTAAGAAACATTTATTTAAAAAACATGATAATTGTTAGGCCAATGCATTCTCTTATATATGCGAGGCGACCTATGGTCGACTCGCATATATAAGAGAATGCATTGGCACACGGTAAAAAAAATCTCGACTTACGACTGGATTTGATATGGCGGGTCACATATAGGGATTATATATATTTCGTATTTTAACTTTGTGTCGGCGCACAAGGACTGATAAAGGAACCATCGGTGCGTTGCATCAGATGTCCATTCTCAAGCGAAATTATACAAATGAAGGATATGTGTCACAAATGAATAAATTTTTAACTATTATAATATGAAATAAATATTAAGTCACACACAGTTAAGATGTGTCTGTTGTTCACTTATCTATTTGTGACGGTGATATGGTCCATATAGGATACGGCTCGCCTAACAGTTCCGCAAATCACCGATGAATCAGCACGGTTCAGCTAGTTTGGATTGGTGTATATATACACAGAGAAAAAGTTGTGAATTGAATTGCTTTATTTCACTTTGTATGCAATACAGAGTGAAAAACGTATATACAGAGCTATGTACACAATGCTAGTATAGCCGTGTGTGTGGCGATCGTGGTCCGTAAGTGTCACTCGTCTTCGTCATGATCATCATCGTCAACATCATCAGCGTGGTCGTCGTCGTCATGATTGTTTCAACATCATCAGCATGTATATAGTCATTATCTTCATCATCATCTTCTTCCTCGTCGTCGCCATCATTATCATCATCATCATCATCATCGTCGTTGTCATCATCAACGACGTCAACAACAACATAATCATCCTCATCATCGTCATAGTCATCGTCGTCTCGTCGCTATCGTCTCCCGTTGCCATCATCATTATGGCTGTTGCATGTCATAATCATAATATCGTCATAATCATCATCTCCGTCATAGTCGCTGTCTTTGTGATTAACTGAGTTTGTCGTTTAGTTTAGTCAACCCTAAGTTCGTGAATATAGCACGATGTTTCAGAGTTCTTCTGTCTTCACTTTGAAGCAAGTCTATGAATTTGTCATTACTCGGTTGCTCGTGATATCGTTTTGGTAAGTGTTGTCGGTCGGTGCCTCGCACGTTAAAGTGAAATGATGTGGAATGGCCCCTACTTCAGGGCGTGAGCTAGTACACACCACTATCTTTCGGACAGGTCTGCACATGGAATATCTTTCGTTAGTGTTGTGTTGGGGGGGGGGGGGTACATCGTGTGCGGGGGCGTATTCGTGTATGTTTGAATAATTCATGTTAATAGTAGGCTATGTCTTCAATATTATAGGCCCGGAACTGGACATCTAGGGAAGCATTAAAACAGTGTAAATCATGAGTGAGCAGGGACGTGGCTAGAGAGTCTCTGTTTGGGGTGTCCATCTAATAGTTTCTTAATGCACACCCCACCCCTGTTCTAGAAGTTCCATTTCCACCTCCGTTAGGTTGAATTTTTCACCGAGTTTGCATCAGGTTTCTCTGCTGTTGTGACAACATTCTAAGGTTGGATTATGGGGGGTTGTGACACACCAACACACCACTGTCACTTCCCTGTAAGTTCAAGAGTGGATGCTTTATCCGACTATACGAGAACAGGTGAGCTTCGGTGATGCCCGGCATGTTCGTGGACTTAGCAAGCATAGCTATTTTCTTGCGAAGTTTTGTATCAGATTTATCATTGCATAATTGTTCACTTGATTGCACCACGCCCTATTGTCTAGATATGTCTCTGTTTACGTTAACAACCATTCTTAATATTTGTGTATACAATGTTTCGTAAATGTTATGATTCATATTTCAGATGAGAGTCGTATTCATATACGGGTCACTCTCAGATACACACGTAAACAAGCGAAAACTCCTCAGAACTCTATAAGTACGTATATTTACTGCACATACGTCCGGTGTTAGTGACATCTTGATCCGCGACTTTGACATCTATAAGTATGTATGTATATTATGTTATGTTATTTATGTATGGTAAATTGTCGGCAGCGGTGAAGACAATGAGTTATACTATAGTGAATAGATTTTTTTTCGAAACTTTGAGGTGCAAAAGCATAACATTTTTTAAATAATTCGCTAAAACTCATTAAACGAGAGGCCGATCACGATAGGCAGATGTTTAACCCATCCCTTGGCGATAGTAAATTGTTATGATAGGAATCATAATCTTTTAATGTTGAATTATAGAGTATACTGTTATGATCTAAAGTAGTATAGACAAATGTACATAATAACCAGTAATAACACAAATTATTGGAATGTATGAGTCAAAATAGAAGGGTTAATATAACATCTAAACTCTAGAGCCTGTCACCACTCTCATAGCGTAAGCAGTTATATTCATGTTGTTGCAAATTGCCATGTGAGATATCAAAATAATATAGTTATTTATTTAATGGAAAAGGTTAAAAGACATTGAATGGTATAGGGGGTTAAATCACTTATCTCTGCCCTGTTTTATCCAATGTAGTCCCATCATCCAAGGACTTAGAGAGCTCCATTGGTCTAGTTAAATAAATTCACATGGCTAAGTTGTGGTTAAAAATATAGCTAAATCAATTTATCTAATAATTCACTAATCTGTGTGTGGCCAATTCTCTTATATAAATAACTCTCAATGCAATAAACCATATTGTCTCTTATCTCTCTCACAGAGAAGCAGGTATTAATTAATTGTAAGTTACTTGGGTCATAATCTGGATAATTCTTAGTTGAAAAGGGGCCATATCTATGGTATAACAAATTGGATCTAAACCATATTCAAACTCGATCTGTATTTTGATTTGAGAAACCCACATACCAAATTTGGTTCCTATCAGATGAAAAGATGGTTGATTTATCGAAGCATGTGTGAATTCTATGTCAAAGGGCCATAACTCCCTTTAAAAAATCAGATCAATCCCATATTCGAACTCGATCTGTATGTTGGGCTGAGAAACACATACCAGATTTGGTTCCAATCAGATTTTTAAAAAGGGTCGGATTAAACACATATTTGAACTCGATCTGTATTTTGGACTGATCGGAAATTTGGTTCCGATCGGATGGAAAATGTTTGAGTTATCGCATTATGCGTAAAGTGTCTACGGACGGACATACATACAGACAGACATACAAACGACGAGTGGTCAATCCGGACGTCGACACTATGTGTACCATACTGTGGTGTGGGTACACATAAAAACTTGGTAAATTGTTTTATCTGGGACAACCGACTGACATCGGGTGTGTAAATATTCCTGCTTCGTACATGTGGACGCACACGTGAACGTGTCTTTCCCATCCAATCCGGTGTTGGTGATACCTTCCGTGTTGGTGATACCAGTTATACGGGGTGATTAACTTCTTATAAATAACATGATTATTGGTTTCTGATTACTCTCTAGATACAGAGAGTCGATCCAATTACACACTTGTCGCCGACAAATGCACTAGCTGTCAAGCAGATCCCTGTTTTATGCTGCTTTGTACATCTGTACTGTAATGCTGACAAACCTACATGTCTCTCTCATATAGTTTGTCAGTCTGAAAATAATATGAACCGTGGCATTATTAATATACCCCAATTACTTGCAATGTCCAACTTTAGCGGGGTGTCAAGTTGGAAATGTCCAAGCTTATCGGGGTGTCAGGTTGGAAATGTCCAATCTTAGCGGAGTTTCAAATTGGACATGTTCCACAGTTGGGAAGCTTGGGGGACCAGCAACTGTTCGAAAATTCCGTGAAAATGTCATTCCCATTCAATCCGGTGTTGGTGATACCTTCCGGTTTGGTTATACCAGGTATACGGGTGTGATAACGTAAATGAAATGAAGAGTTTCCAATTACCTCCTATCAATGCACAGTGTTTCATCGTATTACACGCTTGTCATCGCAACACACGAATTGAGCGGATATTAAGATAGCTGTAAATCTCCCAGCCATTGTTTGTGGATGCCCGATACGATCGCATTAAACTGGTGTCTTGTGGTCCAGTGAGGGTGGACTATATAGTATATGTCTGGCACCTTCTTATAAATAACATGATTTTTTCTGATAACTCTCCAGACACAGAGCGGTCGATCCAATTACTCGCTTGTCGCCCGAGCATCTATATCTATATTTGCGAATGTCTGTCTGTCTGTCTGTGTTCTATAGAAATTCACGGGGGACCATCTAGATGGCAACAGAGGGGTCTATTTGTGGTAACTTTTTACGAGAAAGATAATGGTGCGGGTTAGAATTTTCTAAAGTGACGCTGTTGTTGTCACGGGTAGACAAGGGGGAGGGCAGCAAAATTGTTTGTCTCCTATTTGCACCAAACTTACACATAATCATCTTCATGATATCGGGAATCTAATGGTGTAGTTTAAATATGCCAAAAGTGGCGCCGTTCGAGTCAGGAGTGCAAGGACTGGGAGAGGGGTACCGAATTTGATAACAATATTTTATCGCCGATTTCCACCAAATTAATACACATTGTTCTCTGTGATACAAGGAATCAAATCGTGTGAATTAATGACGCCAAATTGGTGCCGTTCGGACAAGCGATGGGGAGGGGGCACTAAATTTGATAAGAATTTGTTTAGTCGCCGAATACTACCGAACTTATGCACAGTCATCTTCGTGATAAGAGGACTCTAATGGTGTGGTATAATTATGTCAAAAGTGAATTTATTCGAGTTAGGGGTGCACTTAAGGGGAGGGGGCACCACAACTGATAAAAAAAAATATTTCAACGCCGATTTCCACCAATTTGATAAACGTTCTTCTTCGTGACTCAAGGAATCTGATCGTGTGATTTAAAGACGCCAATTTGATGCCGTTTGGGTGAGAGACGGGGGACACTAAATTAGATTTAAAAAATGTATAGTTGCCGACTACCACCAAGCTTATACACAATCATCTCTATGATATCAGGAGTCTAATTGTGTGGCTTAAAGATGCCAATAATGGGGCCTTTCGAGCCAATGGTGCATTGAGGGGGAGAGGGACACCAAAATTTATAAAAGTTTTTTTAGCGTCGATTTCTACCACATTGATAAATATTCTTCTCCGTGATTCGAGGAATCCCATCATGTGGTTTAAATATGTCAAATTGGTGTCAATTGAGTGAAAGATGGGGGCACTCAATTTTTTACGAATTTGTTTAGTCGTCGATTTCCACAAATTTTATAAATAGTCAACTTCATAATGATTCTAATGGTGTGGTTTAAAGATATCCAAAGTACCGCCGCTTGAGCCAATGATAAGGAGGGAGGGTCACCACAAAAATAGGTTTAACACCAATTTCCACCAAATTCATAACATTATTCCCCAATGATATGAGGAATCAGATCGTGTGTGTTAAAGTCGCAACATTTGGTGCTATAATTGCGAATGTTTGTGGTTCGGGTTAAAATTTTCTAAAGTGACGCTGTTGGTAGCAGGGGCAGAAAAGGGGGAAAGCAGCAAGAATTATTAATTATTTGTTTTCGTCAATTTCCAAACTTGCACATAATCATCTCCATGATATGGCATCGCGTTCGATTCAGGGGTGCACGGAGGGGGGACAGGCCACCAACTTTTTAGCGCCGATTTCCACCAAATTGATACATATTTTTCTCCACCATACAAGGAATCTAATTGTGTGATTTAAAGAGGCCAAATTTGTATCGTTTGGACGAGAGACACTAAATTTAATAAGATAATCATCTTCGTGATATCAGGTGTCTAATTGATATGGTTAAAATATGTCAAAAGTGGCACCGTTCGAGTCATGAATGGGAAGTAGGGTGTCACCAAATATGTATAACACTAATTTTCACCAGTGATACGAGGAATCAAATCATGTACTTGAAAGACACATTTGGTGCAGTTTTGGCCAGGGCGCATTGATATGGGGCACTAACATTGATCAAAATGTTTTAGTCGCGACAGTTTTAGTGGTGAAGGAAATCCGACCACTTACGACTAATATAATAGTGATTTAAATGGCTGATAAACTTGTCGACCATGTGCGGCGAACCACAGGCCATCGGCGAGTAATTGGCAACTCCACGAGATAACGATTTCGAGTTACAAAGTCCACTATGGAAACATGTGGATTTGAACCATTATCGCCAGCGCTGGAGGGCGAAATGGCTTGGAGTTGTACGAGTTGTACCGAGCCTCCCCCCCCCCCCCCCACCCCCCCCCCCCCCAACTCGAGATACAATTTGTCAAGAGATATGGAAATACATAGACGGCCTGTTCAAAAATAGTGGTCAATGTGCAGTCAAATATGGTTTCTTCTGTGATAAAAGAAAGTAGCACATGACTTTTCAGGATCCCCATGGCATCTGACAAGGTACAGTAATTCTCTAAATAATCGACTCCTTAACCACAGCAGAATTATGGGTAACTTTTCAGGATTTAGTCGGAAATATGGCTTGTTGCCATTCATCGGAAAGCTCTCACCGAGAGCTCTCACCGATACAGAGGACTTTTTCATTTTTTTAGAAAGACTCATGACCTAAAATAAACATATTAAATCACGCTCTATAGCTGATATATAGCAACATTTCATTTGAACTGAGAATAATTAGCCACGCAGTATAGACCATGAACATAGGAACACCTCGACATGTCTTTAAAACATCCCTATCTTCATATATGATAACCAGGTGTCCTCAAAATCTTAGTCTAACCCACTAGATTGATATATACATCTCTATGTAAAACCCAATTGTCGTCTATCTTTTTTGCGAACAAAAGTATTTATGGTGTACATGTTTTGATCCCAATAAAAATATTAAAACCAAACAAAAAACAAAAGCAAAGGTCAATTCCAACCACGTCGACTGTATGATTTAATAATGATAACGTCTGAAGTTGTAAATAAATAAATAAATACTTCTTTATTTTGGGACTGGGTGGGACGAACTAATCGCGATAATCAAAATGACAATCATTCCGACTACTTATATTCCGTGTATAAGAATGACGTTCTGTGATGCCATTTGGATATACATTTTATGAGAACGCGTGTATTACTTTGAGCAAGAGAATTCTCTATCCCAACCAATTGTCCACAGCAGAGGGTTTCACATCAATTTAACCTGGGCAACGCCGGATAACCCTGCTAATTATTAATATTCCCTAATTACTTGCAATGTCCAAACTTAGCGCGGTGTCACGTGGAAATGTCCAACCTTATCGGGGTATCATGTTGGAAATGTCCAACCTTATTGGGGTGTCAAGTTACAAATGTCCAACCTTATCGGGGTGTCAAGTTAGAAATGTCCAACCTTATCGGGGTGTCAAGTTAGAAATGTCCAACATTATTGGGGTGTCAAGTTAGAAATGTCCAACCTTATCGGGGTATCAAGTTACAAATGTCCAACCTTATCGGGGTGTCAAGTTAGAAATGTCCAACATTATCGAGGTGTCAAGTTAGAAATGTCCAACATTATCGAGGTGTCAAGTTAGAAATGTCCAACATTATTGGGGTGTCAAGTTAGAAATGTCCAACATTATCGAGGTGTCAAGTTAGAAATGTCCAACATTATTGGGGTGTCAAGTTAGAAATGTCCAACCTTATCGAGGTGTCAAGTTAGAAATGTCCAACCTTATCGGGGTGTCAAGTTAGAAATGTCCAACATTATCGAGGTGTCAAGTTAGAAATGTCCAACATTATTGGGGTGTCAAGTTAGAAATGTCCAACCTTATTGGGGTGTCAAGTTAGAAATGTCCAACCTTATCGAGGTGTCAAGTTAGAAATGTCCAACCTTATCGGGGTGTCAAGTTAGAAATGTCCAACCTTATTGGGGTGTCAAGTTAGAAATGTCCAACCTTATTGGGGTGTCAAGTTAGAAATGTCCAACATTATCGAGGTGTCAAGTTAGAAATGTCCAACATTATTGGGGTGTCAAGTTAGAAATGTCCAACCTTATTGGGGTGTCAAGTTAGAAATGTCCAACATTATTGGGGTGTCAAGTTAGAAATGTCCAACCTTATCGAGGTGTCAAGTTAGAAATGTCCAACCGTGTCGGGGTGTCAAGTTAGAAATGTCCAACCTTATTGGGGTGTCAAGTTAGAAATGTCCAACATTATCGAGGTGTCAAGTTAGAAATGTCCAACATTATTGGGGTGTCAAGTTAGAAATGTCCAACCTTATTGGGGTGTCAAGTTAGAAATGTCCAACCTTATCGGGGTGTCAAGTTAGAAATGTCCAACCTTATCGGGGTGTCAAGTTAGAAATGTCCAACATTATCGAGGTGTCAAGTTAGAAATGTCCAACAGTATTGGGGTGTCAAGTTAGAAATGTCCAACATTATCGAGGTGTCAAGTTAGAAATGTCCAACATTATTGGGGTGTCAAGTTAGAAATGTCCAACCTTATCGGGGTGTCAAGTTAGAAATGTCCAACCTTATCGGGGTGTCAAGTTAGAAATGTCCAACCTTATCGGGGTGTCAAGTTAGAAATGTCCAACCTTATCGAGGTGTCAAGTTAGAAATGTCCAACCTTATCGAGGTGTCAAGTTAGAAATGTCCAACCTTATCGGGGTGTCAAGTTAGAAATGTCCAACCTTATTGGGGTGTCAACTTAGAAATGTCCAACATTATCGAGGTGTCAAGTTACAAATGTCCAACATTATTGGGGTGTCAAGTTAGAAATGTCCAACATTATTGGGGTGTCAAGTTAGAAATGTCCAACATTATTGGGGTGTCAAGTTAGAAATGTCCAACATTATCGAGGTGTCAAGTTAGAAATGTCCAACATTATTGGGGTGTCAAGTTAGAAATGTCCAACCTTATCGAGGTGTCAAGTTAGAAATGTCCAACCTTATCGGGGTGTCAAGTTAGAAATGTCCAACATTATCGAGGTGTCAAGTTAGAAATGTCCAACATTATTGGGGTGTCAAGTTAGAAATGTCCAACCTTATTGGGGTGTCAAGTTAGAAATGTCCAACCTTATCGAGGTGTCAAGTTAGAAATGTCCAACCTTATCGGGGTGTCAAGTTAGAAATGTCCATCCTTATTGGGGTGTCAAGTTAGAAATGTCCAACATTATCGAGGTGTCAAGTTAGAAATGTCCAACATTATTGGGGTGTCAAGTTAGAAATGTCCAACCTTATTGGGGTGTCAAGTTAGAAATGTCCAACCTTATCGAGGTGTCAAGTTAGAAATGTCCAACATTATTGGGGTGTGAAGTTAGAAATGTCCAACCTTATTGGGGTGTCAAGTTAGAAATGTCCAACCGTGTCGGGGTGTCAAGGTAGAAATGTCCAACCTTATTGGGGTGTCAAGTTAGAAATGTCCAACATTATCGAGGTGTCAAGTTAGAAATGTCCAACATTATTGGGGTGTCAAGTTAGAAATGTCCAACCTTATTGGGGTGTCAAGTTAGAAATGTCCAACCTTATCGGGGTGTCAAGTTAGAAATGTCCAACCTTATCGGGGTGTCAAGTTAGAAATGTCCAACATTATCGAGGTGTCAAGTTAGAAATGTCCAACAGTATTGGGGTGTCAAGTTAGAAATGTCCAACCTTATCGAGGTGTCAAGTTAGAAATGTCCAACATTATTGGGGTGTCAAGTTAGAAATGTCCAACCTTATCGAGGTGTCAAGTTAGAAATGTCCAACCTTATCGGGGTGTCAAGTTAGAAATGTCCAACCTTATCGGGGTGTCAAGTTAGAAATGTCCAACCTTATCGAGGTGTCAAGTTAGAAATGTCCAACCTTATCGAGGTGTCAAGTTAGAAATGTCCAACCTTATCGGGGTGTCAAGTTAGAAATGTCCAACCTTATTGGGGTGTCAACTTAGAAATGTCCAACATTATCGAGGTGTCAAGTTACAAATGTCCAACATTATTGGGGTGTCAAGTTAGAAATGTCCAACCTTATTGGGGTGTCAAGTTAGAAATGTCCAACATTATCGAGGTGTCAAGTTAGAAATGTCCAACCTTATCGAGGTGTCAAGTTAGAAATGTCCAACCTTATCGGGGTGTCAAGTTAGAAATGTCCAACCTTATTGGGGTGTCAAGTTAGAAATGTCCAACATTATCGAGGTGTCAAGTTAGAAATGTCCAACATTATTGGGGTGTCAAGTTAGAAATGTCCAACCTTATTGGGGTGTCAAGTTAGAAATGTCCAACCTTATCGGGGTGTCAAGTTAGAAATGTCCAACATTATCGAGGTGTCAAGTTAGAAATGTCCAACATTATTGGGGTGTCAAGTTAGAAATGTCCAACCTTATTGGGGTGTCAAGTTAGAAATGTCCAACATTATCGAGGTGTCAAGTTAGAAATGTCCAACCTTATCGAGGTGTCAAGTTAGAAATGTCCAACATTATCGAGGTGTCAAGTTAGAAATGTCCAACCTTATCGGGGTGTCAAGTTAGAAATGTCCAACATTATCGAGGTATCAAGTTAGAAATGTCCAACATTATTGGGGTGTCAAGTTAGAAATGTCCAACCTTATCGAGGTGTCAAGTTAGAAATGTCCAACATTATTGGGGTGTCAAGTTAGAAATGTCCAACCTTATCGAGGTGTCAAGTTAGAAATGTCCAACATTATCGAGGTGTCAAGTTAGAAATGTCCAACCTTATCGAGGTGTCAAGTTACAAATGTCCAACCTTATCGAGGTGTCAAGTTAGAAATGTCCAACCTCATTGGGGTGTCAAGTTAGAAATGTCCAACCTTATCGGGGTGTCAAGTTAGAAATGTCCAACTTTATCGGGGTGTCAAGTTAGAAATGTCCAACCTTATCGGGGTGTCAAGTTAGAAATGTCCAACCTTATTGGGGTGTCAAGTTAGAAATGTCCAACATTATCGAGGTGTCAAGTTAGAAATGTCCAACATTATTGGGGTGTCAAGTTAGAAATGTCCAACCTTATTGGGGTGTCAAGTTAGAAATGTCCAACCTTATCGGGGTGTCAAGTTAGAAATGTCCAACCTTATCGGGGTGTCAAGTTAGAAATGTCCAACATTATCGAGGTGTCAAGTTAGAAATGTCCAACAGTATTGGGGTGTCAAGTTAGAAATGTCCAACATTATCGAGGTGTCAAGTTAGAAATGTCCAACATTATTGGGGTGTCAAGTTAGAAATGTCCAACCTTATCGAGGTGTCAAGTTAGAAATGTTCAACCTTATCGGGGTGTCAAGTTAGAAATGTCCAACCTTATCGGGGTGTCAAGTTAGAAATGTCCAACCTTATCGAGGTGTCAAGTTAGAAATGTCCAACCTTATCGAGGTGTCAAGTTAGAAATGTCCAACCTTATCGGGGTGTCAAGTTAGAAATGTCCAACCTTATTGGGGTGTCAACTTAGAAATGTCCAACATTATCGAGGTGTCAAGTTACAAATGTCCAACATTATTGGGGTGTCAAGTTAGAAATGTCCAACCTTATTGGGGTGTCAAGTTAGAAATGTCCAACATTATCGAGGTGTCAAGTTAGAAATGTCCAACCTTATCGAGGTGTCAAGTTAGAAATGTCCAACCTT
Organism: Siphonodentalium dalli; assembly: GCA_032622095.1. Classification (NCBI taxonomy): domain Eukaryota; kingdom Metazoa; phylum Mollusca; class Scaphopoda; order Gadilida; family Siphonodentaliidae; genus Siphonodentalium; species Siphonodentalium dalli. The sequence goes on from CP136063.1 coordinate 198,052,885, forward strand.
ATCGGGGTGTCAAGTTAGAAATGTCCAACCTTATCGGGGTGTCAAGTTAGAAATGTCCAACATTATCGAGGTGTCAAGTTAGAAATGTCCAACAGTATTGGGGTGTCAAGTTAGAAATGTCCAACCTTATCGAGGTGTCAAGTTAGAAATGTCCAACATTATTGGGGTGTCAAGTTAGAAATGTCCAACCTTATCGAGGTGTCAAGTTAGAAATGTCCAACCTTATCGGGGTGTCAAGTTAGAAATGTCCAACCTTATCGGGGTGTCAAGTTAGAAATGTCCAACCTTATCGAGGTGTCAAGTTAGAAATGTCCAACCTTATCGAGGTGTCAAGTTAGAAATGTCCAACCTTATCGGGGTGTCAAGTTAGAAATGTCCAACCTTATTGGGGTGTCAACTTAGAAATGTCCAACATTATCGAGGTGTCAAGTTACAAATGTCCAACATTATTGGGGTGTCAAGTTAGAAATGTCCAACCTTATTGGGGTGTCAAGTTAGAAATGTCCAACATTATCGAGGTGTCAAGTTAGAAATGTCCAACCTTATCGAGGTGTCAAGTTAGAAATGTCCAACCTTATCGGGGTGTCAAGTTAGAAATGTCCAACCTTATTGGGGTGTCAAGTTAGAAATGTCCAACATTATCGAGGTGTCAAGTTAGAAATGTCCAACATTATTGGGGTGTCAAGTTAGAAATGTCCAACCTTATTGGGGTGTCAAGTTAGAAATGTCCAACCTTATCGGGGTGTCAAGTTAGAAATGTCCAACATTATCGAGGTGTCAAGTTAGAAATGTCCAACATTATTGGGGTGTCAAGTTAGAAATGTCCAACCTTATTGGGGTGTCAAGTTAGAAATGTCCAACATTATCGAGGTGTCAAGTTAGAAATGTCCAACCTTATCGAGGTGTCAAGTTAGAAATGTCCAACATTATCGAGGTGTCAAGTTAGAAATGTCCAACCTTATCGGGGTGTCAAGTTAGAAATGTCCAACATTATCGAGGTATCAAGTTAGAAATGTCCAACATTATTGGGGTGTCAAGTTAGAAATGTCCAACCTTATCGAGGTGTCAAGTTAGAAATGTCCTACATTATTGGGGTGTCAAGTTAGAAATGTCCAACCTTATCGAGGTGTCAAGTTAGAAATGTCCAACATTATCGAGGTGTCAAGATAGAAATGTCCAACCTTATCGAGGTGTCAAGTTACAAATGTCCAACCTTATCGAGGTGTCAAGTTAGAAATGTCCAACCTCATTGGGGTGTCAAGTTAGAAATGTCCAACCTTATCGGGGTGTCAAGTTAGAAATGTCCAACTTTATCGGGGTGTCAAGTTAGAAATGTCCAACCTTATCGGGGTGTCAAGTTAGAAATGTCCAACCTTATTGGGGTGTCAAGTTAGAAATGTCCAACATTATCGAGGTGTCAAGTTAGAAATGTCCAACATTATTGGGGTGTCAAGTTAGAAATGTCCAACCTTATTGGGGTGTCAAGTTAGAAATGTCCAACCTTATCGGGGTGTCAAGTTAGAAATGTCCAACCTTATCGGGGTGTCAAGTTAGAAATGTCCAACATTATCGAGGTGTCAAGTTAGAAATGTCCAACAGTATTGGGGTGTCAAGTTAGAAATGTCCAACATTATCGAGGTGTCAAGTTAGAAATGTCCAACATTATTGGGGTGTCAAGTTAGAAATGTCCAACCTTATCGAGGTGTCAAGTTAGAAATGTTCAACCTTATCGGGGTGTCAAGTTAGAAATGTCCAACCTTATCGGGGTGTCAAGTTAGAAATGTCCAACCTTATCGAGGTGTCAAGTTAGAAATGTCCAACCTTATCGAGGTGTCAAGTTAGAAATGTCCAACCTTATCGGGGTGTCAAGTTAGAAATGTCCAACCTTATTGGGGTGTCAACTTAGAAATGTCCAACATTATCGAGGTGTCAAGTTACAAATGTCCAACATTATTGGGGTGTCAAGTTAGAAATGTCCAACCTTATTGGGGTGTCAAGTTAGAAATGTCCAACATTATCGAGGTGTCAAGTTAGAAATGTCCAACCTTATCGAGGTGTCAAGTTAGAAATGTCCAACCTTATCGGGGTGTCAAGTTAGAAATGTCCAACCTTATTGGGGTGTCAAGTTAGAAATGTCCAACATTATCGAGGTGTCAAGTTAGAAATGTCCAACATTATTGGGGTGTCAAGTTAGAAATGTCCAACCTTATTGGGGTGTCAAGTTAGAAATGTCCAACCTTATCGGGGTGTCAAGTTAGAAATGTCCAACATTATCGAGGTGTCAAGTTAGAAATGTCCAACATTATTGGGGTGTCAAGTTAGAAATGTCCAACCTTATTGGGGTGTCAAGTTAGAAATGTCCAACATTATCGAGGTGTCAAGTTAGAAATGTCCAACCTTATCGAGGTGTCAAGTTAGAAATGTCCAACATTATCGAGGTGTCAAGTTAGAAATGTCCAACCTTATCGGGGTGTCAAGTTAGAAATGTCCAACATTATCGAGGTATCAAGTTAGAAATGTCCAACATTATTGGGGTGTCAAGTTAGAAATGTCCAACCTTATCGAGGTGTCAAGTTAGAAATGTCCAACATTATTGGGGTGTCAAGTTAGAAATGTCCAACCTTATCGAGGTGTCAAGTTAGAAATGTCCAACATTATCGAGGTGTCAAGTTAGAAATGTCCAACCTTATCGAGGTGTCAAGTTACAAATGTCCAACCTTATCGAGGTGTCAAGTTAGAAATGTCCAACCTTATTGGGGTGTCAAGTTAGAAATGTCCAACCTTATCGGGGTGTCAAGTTAGAAATGTCCAACTTTATCGGGGTGTCAAGTTAGAAATGTCCAACCTTATCGGGGTGTCAAGTTAGAAATGTCCAACCTTATTGGGGTGTGAAGTTAGAAATGTCAAACATTATCGAGGTGTCAAGTTAGAAATGTCCAACCTTATCGGGGTGTCAAGTTAGAAATGTCCAACCTTATCGAGGTATCAAGTTAGAAATGTCCAACCTTATCGGGGTGTCAAGTTAGAAATGTCCAACCTTATCGGGGTGTCAAGTTAGAAATGTCCAACCTTATCGGGGTGTCAAGTTAGAAATGTCCAACCTTATCGGGGTGTCAAGTTAGAAATGTCCAACCTTATCGGGGTGTCAAGTTAGAAATGTCCAACCATATCGGGGTGTCAAGTTAGAAATGTCCAACCTTATCGGGGTGTCAAGTTAGAAATGTCCAACCTTATCGGGGTGTCAAGTTAGAAATGTCCAACCTTATCGGGGTGTCAAGTTAGAAATGTCCAACCTTATCGGGGTGTCAAGTTAGAAATGTCCAACATTATTGGGGTATCAAGTTAGAAATGTCCAACCTTATCGAGGTATCAAGTTAGAAATGTCCAACCTTATTGGGGTGTCAAGTTACAAATGTCCAACCTTATCGAGGTGTCAAGTTACAAATGTCCAACCTTATCGAGGTGTCAAGTTAGAAATGTCCAACCTTATCGGGGTGTCAAGTTAGAAATGTCCAACATTATCGAGGTGTCAAGTTACAAATGTCCAACCTTATTGGGGTGTCAAGTTACAAATGTCCAACCTTATCGGGTATCAAGTTAGAAATGTCCAACCTTATCGAGGTGTCAAGTTAGAAATGTCCAACCTTATCGAGGTGTCAAGTTAGAAATGTCCAACCTTATTGGGGTTTCAAGTTAGAAATGTCCAACCTTATCGAGGTGTCAAGTTAGAAATGTCCAACCTTATCGAGGTGTCAAGTTAGAAATGTCCAACCATACCGAGGTGTCAAGTTAGAAATGTCCAACCTTATCGGGGTATCAAGTTAGAAATGTCCAACCTTATCGGGGTGTCAAGTTAGAAATGTCCAACATTATCGAGGTGTCAAGTTAGAAATGTCCAACCTTATCGAGGTATCAAGTTAGAAATGTCCAACCTTATCGGGGTATCAAGTTAGAAATGTCCAACCTTATCGGGGTGTCAAGTTAGAAATGTCCAACCTTATCGAGGTGTCAAGTTAGAAATGTCCAACCTTATCGGGGTATCAAGTTAGAAATGTCCTACCTTATCGAGGTGTCAAGTTAGAAATGTCCAACATTATCGAGGTGTCAAGTTAGAAATGTCCAATCTTATCGAGGTGTCAAGTTAGAAATGTCCAACCTTATCGAGGTGTCAAGTTACAAATGTCCAACATTATCGAGGTGTCAAGTTAGAAATGTCCAACCTTATCGGGGTGTCAAGTTAGAAATGTCCAACCTTGTCGGGGTGTCAAGTTACAAATGTCCAACCTTATCGGGGTGTCAAGTTAGAAATGTCCAACCTTATCGAGGTGTCAAGTTAGAAATGTCCAACCTTATCGGGGTGTCAAGTTAGAAATGTCCAACCTTATCGGGGTGTCAAGTTACAAATGTCCAACCTTATCGGGGTGTCAAGTTAGAAATGTCCAACCTTATCGAGGTGTCAAGTTACAAATGTCCAACATTATCGAGGTGTCAAGTTAGAAATGTCCAACCTTATCGGGGTGTCAAGTTAGAAATGTCCAACCTTGTCGGGGTGTCAAGTTACAAATTTCCAACCTTGTCGAGGTGTAAAGTTAGAAATGTCCAACATTATCGAGGTGTCAAGTTAGAAATGTCCAACCTTATCGGGGTGTCAAGTTAGAAATGTCCAACCTTATCGGGGTGTCAAGTTAGTAATGTCCAACCTTATCGGGGTGTCAAGTTAGAAATGTCCAACCTTATCGAGGTGTCAAGTTAGAAATGTCCAACCTTATCGGGGTGTCAAGTTAGAAATGTCCAACATTATCGAGGTGTCAAGTTACAAATGTCCAACCTTATTGGGGTGTCAAGTTACAAATGTCCAACCTTATCGAGGTGTCAAGTTAGAAATGTCCAACCTTATTGGGGTGTCAAGTTAGAAATGTCCAACCTTATTGGGGTGTCAAGTTAGAAATGTCCAAACTTAGCACGGTGTCAAGTTAGAAATGTCCAACCTTATCGAGGTGTCAAGTTAGAAATGTCCAACCTTATCGGGGTGTCAAGTTAGAAATGTCCAACATTATCGAGGTGTCAAGTTACAAATGTCCAACCTTATTGGGGTGTCAAGTTAGAAATGTCCAACCTTATCGAGGTGTCAAGTTAGAAATGTACAACCTTATCGGAGTGTCAAGTTAGAAATGTCCAACATTATCGAGGTGTCAAGATACAAATGTCCAACCTTATTGGTGTGTCAAGTTAGAAATGTCCAACATTATCGAGGTGTCAAGTTACAAATGTCCAACCTTATTGGGGTGTCAAGTTACAAATGTCCAACCTTATCTGGGTATCAAGTTAGAAATGTCCAACCTTATCGGGGTATCAAGTTAGAAATGTCCAACCTTATCGGGGTGTCAAGTTAGAAATGTCCAACCTTATCGGGGTGTCAAGTTAGAAATGTCCAACATTATCGAGGTGTCAAGTTATAAATGTCCAACCTTATTGGGGTGTCAAGTTAGAAATGTCCAACCTTATCGGGGTGTCAAGTTAGAAATGTCCAACCTTATTGGGGTGTCAAGTTAGAAATGTCCAACCTTATCGGGGTGTCAAGTTAGAAATGTCCAACCTTATCGAGGTGTTAAGCTGGAAATGTCCAACCTTATCGGGGTGTCAAGTTAGAAATGTCCAACCTTATCGGGGTATCAAGTTAGAAATGTCCAACCTTATCGGGGTGTCAAGTTACAAATGTCCAACCTTATCGGGGTGTCAAGTTACAAATGTCCAACCTTATCGGGGTGTCAAGTTAGAAATGTCCAACATTATCGAGGTGTCAAGTTAGAAATTTCCAACCTTATTGGGGTGTCAAGTTAGAAATGTCCAACCTTATCGGGGTGTCAAGTTAGAAATGTCCAACCTTATTGGGGTGTCAAGTTAGAAATGTCCAACCTTATCGGGGTGTCAAGTTAGAAATGTCCAACCTTATCGAGGTGTTAAGCTGGAAATGTCCAACCTTATCGGGGTGTCAAGTTAGAAATGTCCAAACTTATCGGGGTGTCAAGTTAGAAATGTACAACCTTATCGAGGTGTCAAGTTAGAAATGTCCAACCTTATCGGGGTGTCAAGTTAGAAATGTCCAACATTTTCGAGGTGTCAAGTTACAAATGTCCAACCTTATTGGGGTGTCAAGTTAGAAATGTCCAACCTTATCGAGGTGTCAAGTTAGAAATGTCCAACCTTATCGAGGTGTCAAGTTAGAAATGTCCAACCTTATCGAGGTGTCAAGTTAGAAATGTCCAACCTTATCGGGGTGTCAAGTTAGAAATGTCCAACCTTATCGGGGTATCAAGTTAGAAATGTCCAACCTTATCGGGGTGTCAAGTTACAAATGTCCAACCTTATCGGGGTGTCAAGTTACAAATGTCCAACCTTATCGGGGTATCAAGTTACAAATGTCCAACCTTATCGGGGTGTCAAGTTAGAAATGTCCAACCTTATCGGGGTGTCAAGTTACAAATGTCCAACCTTATTGGGGTGTCAAGTTAGAAATGTCCAACCTTATCGAGGTGTCAAGTTAGAAATGTCCAACCTTATCGGGGTGTCAAGTTAGAAATGTCCAACCTTATCGGGGTATCAAGTTAGAAATGTCCAACCTTATCGGGGTGTCAAGTTAGAAATGTCCAACCTTATCGGGGTGTCAAGTTAGAAATGTCCAACCTTATCGGGGTGTCAAGTTAGAAATGTCCAACCTTATCGGGGTGTCAAGTTAGAAATGTCCAACCTTATCGGGGTGTCAAGTTAGAAATGTCCAACCTTATCGGGGTGTCAAGTTAGAAATGTCCAACCTTATCGGGGTGTCAAGTTAGAAATGTCCAACCTTATCGGGGTGTCAAGTTAGAAATGTCCAACCTTATCGGGGTGTCAAGTTAGAAATGTCCAACCTTATCGGGGTGTCAAGTTAGAAATGTCCAACATTATTGGGGTGTCAAGTTAGAAATGTCCAACCTTATCGAGGTGTCAAGTTAGAAATGTCCAACCTTATTGGGGTGTCAAGTTACAAATGTCCAACCTTATCGAGGTGTCAAGTTACAAATGTCCAACCTTATCGAGGTGTCAAGTTAGAAATGTCCAACCTTATCGGGGTGTCAAGTTAGAAATGTCCAACATTATCGAGGTGTCAAGTTACAAATGTCCAACCTTATTGGGGTGTCAAGTTACAAATGTCCAACCTTATCGGGGTATCAAGTTAGAAATGTCCAACCTTATCGAGGTGTCAAGTTAGAAATGTCCAACCTTATTGGGGTGTCAAGTTAGAAATGTCCAACCTTATCGAGGTGTCAAGTTAGAAATGTCCAACCTTATCGAGGTGTCAAGTTAGAAATGTCCAACCTTATCGAGGTGTCAAGTTAGAAATGTACAACCTTATCGGGGTATCGAGTTAGAAATGTCCAACCTTATCGGGGTATCGAGTTAGATATGTCCAATCTTATCGGGGTGTCAAGTTAGAAATGTCCAACATTATCGAGGTGTCAAGTCAGAAATGTCAAACCTTATCGAGGTGTCAAGTTAGAAATGTCCAACCTTATCGGCGTATCAAGTTAGAAATGTCCAACCTTATCGGGGTATCAAGTTAGAAATGTCCAACCTTATCGGGGTATCAAGTTCGAAATGTCCAACCTTATCGGGGTGTCAAGTTAGAAATGTCCAACCTTATCGAGGTGTCAAGTTAGAAATGTCCAACCTTATCGGGGTATCAAGTTAGAAATGTCCAACCTTATCGAGGTGTCAAGTTAGAAATGTCCAACATTATCGAGGTGTCAAGTTAGAAATGTCCAACCTTATCGAGGTGTCAAGTTAGAAATGTCCAACCTTATCGAGGTGTCAAGTTACAAATGTCCAACATTATCGAGGTGTCAAGTTAGAAATGTCCAACCTTATCGGGGTGTCAAGTTAGAAATGTCCAACCTTGTCGGGGTGTCAAGTTACAAATGTCCAACCTTATCGGGGTGTCAAGTTACAAATGTCCAACCTTATCGAGGTGTCAAGTTAGAAATGTCCAACCTTATCGGGGTGTCAAGTTAGAAATGTCCAACCTTATCGGGGTGTCAAGTTACAAATGTCCAACCTTATCGGGGTGTCAAGTTAGAAATGTCCAACCTTATCGAGGTGTCAAGTTACAAATGTCCAACATTATCGAGGTGTCAAGTTAGAAATGTCCAACCTTGTCGGGGTGTCAAGTTACAAATGTCCAACCTTGTCGGGGTGTCAAGTTACAAATGTCCAACCTTATCGAGGTGTCAAGTTAGAAATGTCCAACATTATCGAGGTGTCAAGTTAGAAATGTCCAACCTTATCGGGGTGTCAAGTTAGAAATGTCCAACCTTGTCGGGGTGTCAAGTTACAAATGTCCAACCTTATCGGGGTGTCAATTTAGAAATGTCCAACCTTATCGAGGTGTCAAGTTAGAAATGTCCAACCTTATCGGGGTGTCAAGTTAGAAATGTCCAACATTATCGAGGTGTCAAGTTACAAATGTCCAACCTTATTGGGGTGTCAAGTTACAAATGTCCAACCTTATCGAGGTGTCAAGTTACAAATGTCCAACCTTATTGGGGTGTCAAGTTAGAAATGTCCAAACTTAGCACGGTGTCAAGTTAGAAATGTCCAACCTTATCGAGGTGTCAAGTTAGAAATGTCCAACCTTATCGGGGTGTCAAGTTAGAAATGTCCAACATTATCGAGGTGTCAAGTTACAAATGTCCAACCTTATTGGGGTGTCAAGTTAGAAATGTCCAACCTTATCGAGGTGTCAAGTTAGAAATGTCCAACCTTATCGGGGTGTCAAGTTAGAAATGTCCAACATTATCGAGGTGTCAAGATACAAATGTCCAACCTTATTGGGGTGTCAAGTTAGAAATGTCCAACATTATCGAGGTGTCAAGTTACCAATGTCCAACCTTATTGGGGTGTCAAGTTACAAATGTCCAACCTTATCGGGGTATCAAGTTAGAAATGTCCAACCTTATCGGGGTATCAAGTTAGAAATGTCCAACCTTATCGGGGTGTCAAGTTAGAAATGTCCAACCTTATCGGGGTGTCAAGTTAGAAATGTCCAACCTTATCGAGGTGTCAAGTTAGAAATGTCCAACATTATCGAGGTGTCAAGTTAGAAATGTCCAACCTTATCGAGGTGTCAAGTTAGAAATGTCCAACCTTATCGAGGTGTCAAGTTACAAATGTCCAACATTATCGAGGTGTCAAGTTAGAAATGTCCAACCTTATCGAGGTGTCAAGTTAGAAATGTCCAACCTTATCGAGGTGTCAAGTTAGAAATGTACAACCTTATCGGGGTATCGAGTTAGAAATGTCCAACCTTATCGGGGTATCGAGTTAGAAATGTCCAATCTTATCGGGGTGTCAAGTTAGAAATGTCCAACATTATCGAGGTGTCAAGTCAGAAATGTCAAACCTTATCGAGGTGTCAAGTTAGAAATGTCCAACCTTATCGGGGTATCAAGTTAGAAATGTCCAACCTTATCGGGGTATCAAGTTAGAAATGTCCAACCTTATCGGGGTATCAAGTTCGAAATGTCCAACCTTATCGGGGTGTCAAGTTAGAAATGTCCAACCTTATCGAGGTGTCAAGTTAGAAATGTCCAACCTTATCGGGGTATCAAGTTAGAAATGTCCAACCTTATCGAGGTGTCAAGTTAGAAATGTCCAACATTATCGAGGTGTCAAGTTAGAAATGTCCAACCTTATCGAGGTGTCAAGTTACAAATGTCCAACATTATCGAGGTGTCAAGTTAGAAATGTCCAACCTTATCGGGGTGTCAAGTTAGAAATGTCCAACCTTGTCGGGGTGTCAAGTTACAAATGTCCAACCTTATCGGGGTGTCAAGTTAGAAATGTCCAACCTTATCGAGGTGTCAAGTTAGAAATGTCCAACCTTATCGGGGTGTCAAGTTAGAAATGTCCAACCTTATCGGGGTGTCAAGTTACAAATGTCCAACCTTATCGGGGTGTCAAGTTAGAAATGTCCAACCTTATCGAGGTGTCAAGTTACAAATGTCCAACATTATCGAGGTGTCAAGTTAGAAATGTCCAACCTTATCGGGGTGTCAAGTTAGAAATGTCCAACCTTGTCGGGGTGTCAAGTTACAAATGTCCAACCTTATCGAGGTGTCAAGTTAGAAATGTCCAACATTATCGAGGTGTCAAGTTACAAATGTCCAACCTTATCGGGGTGTCAAGTTAGAAATGTCCAACCTTGTCGGGGTGTCAAGTTACAAATGTCCAACCTTATCGGGGTGTCAATTTAGAAATGTCCAACCTTATCGAGGTGTCAAGTTAGAAATGTCCAACCTTATCGGGGTGTCAAGTTAGAAATGTCCAACATTATCGAGGTGTCAAGTTACAAATGTCCAACCTTATTGGGGTGTCAAGTTACAAATGTCCAACCTTATCGAGGTGTCAAGTTAGAAATGTCCAACCTTATTGGGGTGTCAAGTTAGAAATGTCCAAACTTAGCACGGTGTCAAGTTAGAAATGTCCAACCTTATCGAGGTGTCAAGTTAGAAATGTCCAACCTTATCGGGGTGTCAAGTTAGAAATGTCCAACATTATCGAGGTGTCAAGTTACAAATGTCCAACCTTATTGGGGTGTCAAGTTACAAATGTCCAACCTTATCGAAGTGTCAAGTTAGAAATGTCCAACCTTATCGGGGTGTCAAGTTAGAAATGTCCAACATTATCGAGGTGTCAAGATACAAATGTCCAACCTTATTGGGGTGTCAAGTTAGAAATGTCCAACATTATCGAGGTGTCAAGTTACCAATGTCCAACCTTATTGGGGTGTCAAGTTACAAATGTCCAACCTTATCGGGGTATCAAGTTAGAAATGTCCAACCTTATCGGGGTATCAAGTTAGAAATGTCCAACCTTATCGGGGTGTCAAGTTAGAAATGTCCAACCTTATCGGGGTGTCAAGTTAGAAATGTCCAACATTATCGAGGTGTCAAGTTAGAAATGTCCAACCTTATTGGGGTGTCAAGTTAGAAATGTCCAACCTTATCGGGGTGTCAAGTTAGAAATGTCCAACCTTATCGGGGTGTCAAGTTAGAAATGTCCAACCTTATTGGGGTGTCAAGTTAGAAATGTCCAACCTTATCGAGGTGTCAAGTTAGAAATGTCCAACCTTATCGAGGTGTCAAGTTACAAATGTCCAACCTTATCGAGGTGTCAAGTTAGAAATGTCCAACCTTATCGGGGTGTCAAGTTAGAAATGTCCAACCTTGTCGGGGTGTCAAGTTACAAATGTCCAACCTTATCGGGGTGTCAAGTTAGAAATGTCCAACCTTATCGAGGTGTCAAGTTAGAAATGTCCAACCTTATCGGGGTGTCAAGTTAGAAATGTCCAACCTTATCGGGGTGTCAAGTTACAAATGTCCAACCTTATCGGGGTGTCAAGTTAGAAATGTCCAACCTTATCGAGGTGTCAAGTTACAAATGTCCAACATTATCGAGGTGTCAAGTTAGAAATGTCCAACCTTATCGGGGTGTCAAGTTAGAAATGTCCAACCTTGTCGGGGTGTCAAGTTACAAATGTCCAACCTTATCGAGGTGTCAAGTTAGAAATGTCCAACATTATCGAGGTGTCAAGTTAGAAATGTCCAACCTTATCGGGGTGTCAAGTTAGAAATGTCCAACCTTGTCGGGGTGTCAAGTTACAAATGTCCAACCTTATCGGGGTGTCAATTTAGAAATGTCCAACCTTATCGAGGTGTCAAGTTAGAAATGTCCAACCTTATCGGGGTGTCAAGTTAGAAATGTCCAACATTATCGAGGTGTCAAGTTACAAATGTCCAACCTTATTGGGGTGTCAAGTTACAAATGTCCAACCTTATCGAGGTGTCAAGTTAGAAATGTCCAACCTTATTGGGGTGTCAAGTTAGAAATGTCCAAACTTAGCACGGTGTCAAGTTAGAAATGTCCAACCTTATCGAGGTGTCAAGTTAGAAATGTCCAACCTTATCGGGGTGTCAAGTTAGAAATGTCCAACATTATCGAGGTGTCAAGTTACAAATGTCCAACCTTATTGGGGTGTCAAGTTAGAAATGTCCAACCTTATCGAGGTGTCAAGTTAGAAATGTCCAACCTTATCGGGGTGTCAAGTTAGAAATGTCCAACATTATCGAGGTGTCAAGATACAAATGTCCAACCTTATTGGGGTGTCAAGTTAGAAATGTCCAACATTATCGAGGTGTCAAGTTACCAATGTCCAACCTTATTGGGGTGTCAAGTTACAAATGTCCAACCTTATCGGGGTATCAAGTTAGAAATGTCCAACCTTATCGGGGTATCAAGTTAGAAATGTCCAACCTTATCGGGGTGTCAAGTTAGAAATGTCCAACCTTATCGGGGTGTCAAGTTAGAAATGTCCAACATTATCGAGGTGTCAAGTTAGAAATGTCCAACCTTATTGGGGTGTCAAGTTCGAAATGTCCAACCTTATCGGGGTGTCAAGTTAGAAATGTCCAACCTTATCGAGGTGTCAAGTTAGAAATGTCCAACCTTATCGGGGTATCAAGTTAGAAATGTCCAACCTTATCGAGGTGTCAAGTTAGAAATGTCCAACATTATCGAGGTGTCAAGTTAGAAATGTCCAACCTTATCGAGGTGTCAAGTTACAAATGTCCAACATTATCGAGGTGTCAAGTTAGAAATGTCCAACCTTATCGGGGTGTCAAGTTAGAAATGTCCAACCTTGTCGGGGTGTCAAGTTACAAATGTCCAACCTTATCGGGGTGTCAAGTTAGAAATGTCCAACCTTATCGAGGTGTCAAGTTAGAAATGTCCAACCTTATCGGGGTGTCAAGTTAGAAATGTCCAACCTTATCGGGGTGTCAAGTTACAAATGTCCAACCTTATCGGGGTGTCAAGTTAGAAATGTCCAACCTTATCGAGGTGTCAAGTTACAAATGTCCAACATTATCGAGGTGTCAAGTTAGAAATGTCCAACCTTATCGGGGTGTCAAGTTAGAAATGTCCAACCTTGTCGGGGTGTCAAGTTACAAATGTCCAACCTTATCGAGGTGTCAAGTTAGAAATGTCCAACATTATCGAGGTGTCAAGTTACAAATGTCCAACCTTATCGGGGTGTCAAGTTAGAAATGTCCAACCTTGTCGGGGTGTCAAGTTACAAATGTCCAACCTTATCGGGGTGTCAATTTAGAAATGTCCAACCTTATCGAGGTGTCAAGTTAGAAATGTCCAACCTTATCGGGGTGTCAAGTTAGAAATGTCCAACATTATCGAGGTGTCAAGTTACAAATGTCCAACCTTATTGGGGTGTCAAGTTACAAATGTCCAACCTTATCGAGGTGTCAAGTTAGAAATGTCCAACCTTATTGGGGTGTCAAGTTAGAAATGTCCAAACTTAGCACGGTGTCAAGTTAGAAATGTCCAACCTTATCGAGGTGTCAAGTTAGAAATGTCCAACCTTATCGGGGTGTCAAGTTAGAAATGTCCAACATTATCGAGGTGTCAAGTTACAAATGTCCAACCTTATTGGGGTGTCAAGTTACAAATGTCCAACCTTATCGAAGTGTCAAGTTAGAAATGTCCAACCTTATCGGGGTGTCAAGTTAGAAATGTCCAACATTATCGAGGTGTCAAGATACAAATGTCCAACCTTATTGGGGTGTCAAGTTAGAAATGTCCAACATTATCGAGGTGTCAAGTTACCAATGTCCAACCTTATTGGGGTGTCAAGTTACAAATGTCCAACCTTATCGGGGTATCAAGTTAGAAATGTCCAACCTTATCGGGGTATCAAGTTAGAAATGTCCAACCTTATCGGGGTGTCAAGTTAGAAATGTCCAACCTTATCGGGGTGTCAAGTTAGAAATGTCCAACATTATCGAGGTGTCAAGTTAGAAATGTCCAACCTTATTGGGGTGTCAAGTTAGAAATGTCCAACCTTATCGGGGTGTCAAGTTAGAAATGTCCAACCTTATCGGGGTGTCAAGTTAGAAATGTCCAACCTTATTGGGGTGTCAAGTTAGAAATGTCCAACCTTATCGAGGTGTCAAGTTAGAAATGTCCAACCTTATCGAGGTGTCAAGTTACAAATGTCCAACCTTATCGAGGTGTCAAGTTAGAAATGTCCAACCTTATCGGGGTGTCAAGTTAGAAATGTCCAACCTTGTCGGGGTGTCAAGTTACAAATGTCCAACCTTATCGGGGTGTCAAGTTAGAAATGTCCAACCTTATCGAGGTGTCAAGTTAGAAATGTCCAACCTTATCGGGGTGTCAAGTTAGAAATGTCCAACCTTATCGGGGTGTCAAGTTACAAATGTCCAACCTTATCGGGGTGTCAAGTTAGAAATGTCCAACCTTATCGAGGTGTCAAGTTACAAATGTCCAACATTATCGAGGTGTCAAGTTAGAAATGTCCAACCTTATCGGGGTGTCAAGTTAGAAATGTCCAACCTTGTCGGGGTGTCAAGTTACAAATGTCCAACCTTATCGAGGTGTCAAGTTAGAAATGTCCAACATTATCGAGGTGTCAAGTTAGAAATGTCCAACCTTATCGGGGTGTCAAGTTAGAAATGTCCAACCTTGTCGGGGTGTCAAGTTACAAATGTCCAACCTTATCGGGGTGTCAATTTAGAAATGTCCAACCTTATCGAGGTGTCAAGTTAGAAATGTCCAACCTTATCGGGGTGTCAAGTTAGAAATGTCCAACATTATCGAGGTGTCAAGTTACAAATGTCCAACCTTATTGGGGTGTCAAGTTACAAATGTCCAACCTTATCGAGGTGTCAAGTTAGAAATGTCCAACCTTATTGGGGTGTCAAGTTAGAAATGTCCAAACTTAGCACGGTGTCAAGTTAGAAATGTCCAACCTTATCGAGGTGTCAAGTTAGAAATGTCCAACCTTATCGGGGTGTCAAGTTAGAAATGTCCAACATTATCGAGGTGTCAAGTTACAAATGTCCAACCTTATTGGGGTGTCAAGTTAGAAATGTCCAACCTTATCGAGGTGTCAAGTTAGAAATGTCCAACCTTATCGGGGTATCAAGTTAGAAATGTCCAACCTTATCGGGGTGTCAAGTTAGAAATGTCCAACCTTATCGGGGTGTCAAGTTAGAAATGTCCAACATTATCGAGGTGTCAAGTTAGAAATGTCCAACCTTATTGGGGTGTCAAGTTAGAAATGACCAACCTTATTGGGGTGTCAAGTTAGAAATGTCCAACCTTATTGGGGTGTCAAGTTAGAAATGTCCAACCTTATTGGGGTGTCAAGTTAGAAATGTCCAACCTTATCGGGGTGTCAAGTTAGAAATGTCCAACCTTATTGGGGTGTCAAGTTAGAAATGTCCAACCTTATCGGGGTGTCAAGTTAGAAAT
This sequence comes from Siphonodentalium dalli, assembly GCA_032622095.1. Taxonomy (NCBI): domain Eukaryota; kingdom Metazoa; phylum Mollusca; class Scaphopoda; order Gadilida; family Siphonodentaliidae; genus Siphonodentalium; species Siphonodentalium dalli. The sequence goes on from CP136063.1 coordinate 198,068,266, forward strand.
GTCCAACCTTATCGAGGTGTTAAGCTGGAAATGTCCAACCTTATCGGGGTGTCAAGTTAGAAATGTCCAAACTTATCGGGGTATCAAGTTAGAAATGTACAACCTTATCGAGGTGTCAAGTTAGAAATGTCCAACATTATCGGGGTGTCAAGTTAGAAATGTCCAACATTATCGAGGTGTCAAGTTACAAATGTCCAACCTTATTGGGGTGCCAAGTTAGAAATGTCCAACCTTATCGAGGTGTCAAGTTAGAAATGTCCAACCTTATCGAGGTGTCAAGTTAGAAATGTCCAACCTTATCGGGGTGTCAAGTTAGAAATGTCCAACATTATCGAGGTGTCAAGTTACAAATGTCCAACCTTATTGGGGTGTCAAGTTAGAAATGTCCAACCTTATCGAGGTGTCAAGTTAGAAATGTCCAACCTTATCGGGGTGTCAAGTTAGAAATGTCCAACATTATCGAGGTGTCAAGATACAAATGTCCAACCTTATTGGGGTGTCAAGTTAGAAATGTCCAACATTATCGAGGTGTCAAGTTACCAATGTCCAACCTTATTGGGGTGTCAAGTTACAAATGTCCAACCTTATCGGGGTATCAAGTTAGAAATGTCCAACCTTATCGGGGTATCAAGTTAGAAATGTCCAACCTTATCGGGGTGTCAAGTTAGAAATGTCCAACCTTATCGGGGTGTCAAGTTAGAAATGTCCAACATTATCGAGGTGTCAAGTTAGAAATGTCCAACGTTATTGGGGTGTCAAGTTAGAAATGTCCAACCTTATCGGGGTGTCAAGTTAGAAATGTCCAACCTTATTGGGGTGTCAAGTTAGAAATGTCCAACCTTATCGGGGTGTCAAGTTAGAAATGTCCAACCTTATCGAGGTGTTAAGCTGGAAATGTCCAACCTTATCGGGGTGTCAAGTTAGAAATGTCCAAACTTATCGGGGTGTCAAGTTAGAAATGTCCAACATTATCGAGGTGTCAAGTTACAAATGTCCAACCTTATTGGGGTGTCAAGTTAGAAATGTCCAACCTTATCGAGGTGTCAAGTTAGAAATGTCCAACCTTATCGGGGTGTCAAGTTAGAAATGTCCAACATTATCGAGGTGTCAAGATACAAATGTCCAACCTTATTGGGGTGTCAAGTTAGAAATGTCCAACATTATCGAGGTGTCAAGTTACCAATGTCCAACCTTATTGGGGTGTCAAGTTACAAATGTCCAACCTTATCGGGGTATCAAGTTAGAAATGTCCAACCTTATCGGGGTATCAAGTTAGAAATGTCCAACCTTATCGGGGTGTCAAGTTAGAAATGTCCAACCTTATCGGGGTGTCAAGTTAGAAATGTCCAACATTATCGAGGTGTCAAGTTAGAAATGTCCAACCTTATTGGGGTGTCAAGTTAGAAATGTCCAACCTTATTGGGGTGTCAAGTTAGAAATGTCCAACCTTATCGGGGTGTCAAGTTAGAAATGTCCAACCTTATTGGGGTGTCAAGTTAGAAATCTCCAACCTTATCGGGGTGTCAAGTTAGAAATGTCCAACCTTATCGAGGTGTTAAGCTGGAAATGTCCAACCTTATCGGGGTGTCAAGTTAGAAATGTCCAAACTTATCGGGGTATCAAGTTAGAAATGTACAACCTTATCGAGGTGTCAAGTTAGAAATGTCCAACATTATCGGGGTGTCAAGTTAGAAATGTCCAACATTATCGAGATGTCAAGTTACAAATGTCCAACCTTATTGGGGTGTCAAGTTACAAATGTCCAACCTTATCGAGGTGTCAAGTTAGAAATGTCCAACCTTATCGAGGTGTCAAGTTAGAAATGTCCAACCTTATCGGGGTGTCAAGTTAGAAATGTCCAACATTATCGAGGTGTCAAGTTACAAATGTCCAACCTTATTGGGGTGTCAAGTTAGAAATGTCCAACCTTATCGAGGTGTCAAGTTAGAAATGTCCAACCTTATCGGGGTGTCAAGTTAGAAATGTCCAACATTATCGAGGTGTCAAGATACAAATGTCCAACCTTATTGGGGTGTCAAGTTAGAAATGTCCAACATTATCGAGGTGTCAAGTTACCAATGTCCAACCTTATTGGGGTGTCAAGTTACAAATGTCCAACCTTATCGGGGTATCAAGTTAGAAATGTCCAACCTTATCGGGGTATCAAGTTAGAAATGTCCAACCTTATCGGGGTGTCAAGTTAGAAATGTCCAACCTTATCGGGGTGTCAAGTTAGAAATGTCCAACATTATCGAGGTGTCAAGTTAGAAATGTCCAACGTTATTGGGGTGTCAAGTTAGAAATGTCCAACCTTATCGGGGTGTCAAGTTAGAAATGTCCAACCTTATTGGGGTGTCAAGTTAGAAATGTCCAACCTTATCGGGGTGTCAAGTTAGAAATGTCCAACCTTATCGAGGTGTTAAGCTGGAAATGTCCAACCTTATCGGGGTGTCAAGTTAGAAATGTCCAAACTTATCGGGGTATCAAGTTAGAAATGTACAACCTTATCGAGGTGTCAAGTTAGAAATGTCCAACCTTATCGGGGTGTCAAGTTAGAAATGTCCAACATTATCGAGGTGTCAAGTTACAAATGTCCAACCTTATTGGGGTGTCAAGTTAGAAATGTCCAACCTTATCGAGGTGTCAAGTTAGAAATGTCCAACCTTATCGAGGTGTCAAGTTAGAAATGTCCAACCTTATTGAGGTGTCAAGTTAGAAATGTCCAACCTTATCGGGGTGTCAAGTTAGAAATGTCCAACCTTATCGGGGTATCAAGTTAGAAATGTCCAACCTTATCGGGGTGTCAAGTTACAAATGTCCAACCTTATCCGGGTGTCAAGTTACAAATGTCCAACCTTATCGGGGTGTCAAGTTAGAAATGTCCAACATTATCGAGGTGTCAAGTTAGAAATGTCCAACCTTATTGGGGTGTCAAGTTAGAAATGTCCAACCTTATCGGGGCGTCAAGTTAGAAATGTCCAACCTTATTGGGGTGTCAAGTTAGAAATGTCCAACCTTATCGGGGTGTCAAGTTTGAAATGTCCAACCTTATCGAGGTGTTAAGCTTGAAATGTCCAACCTTATCGGGGTGTCAAGTTAGAAATGTCCAAACTTATCGGGGTATCATGTTAGAAATGTACAACCTTATCGAGGTGTCAAGTTAGAAATGTCCAACCTTATCGGTGTGTCAAGTTAGAAATGTCCAACATTATCGAGGTGTCAAGTTACAAATGTCCAACCTTATTGGGGTGTCAAGTTAGAAATGTCCAACCTTATCGAGGTGTCAAGTTAGAAATGTCCAACCTTATCGAGGTGTCAAGTTAGAAATGTCCAACCTTATCGAGGTGTCAAGTTAGAAATGTCCAACCTTATCGGGGTGTCAAGTTAGAAATGTCCAACCTTATCGGGGTATCAAGTTAGAAATGTCCAACCTTATCGGGGTATCAAGTTACAAATGTCCAACCTTATCGGGGTGTCAAGTTACAAATGTCCAACCTTATCGGGGTAACAAGTTACAAATGTCCAACCTTATCGGGGTGTCAAGTTAGAAATGTCCAACCTTATCGGGGTGTCAAGTTACAAATGTCCAACCTTATTGGGGTGTCAAGTTAGAAATGTCCAACATTATCGAGGTGTCAAGTTACAAATGTTCAACCTTATTGGGGTGTCAAGTTACAAATGTCCAACCTTATCGGGGTATCAAGTTAGAAATGTCCAACCTTATCGGGGTGTCAAGTTAGAAATGTCCAACATTATCGAGGTGTCAAGTTAGAAATGTCCAATCTTATCCGGGTGTCAAGTTAGAAATGTCCAACCTTATCCGGGTGTCAAGTTACAAATGTCCAACCTTATCGAGGTGTCAAGTTAGAAATGTCCAACCTTATCGGGGTGTCAAGTTAGAAATGTCCAACATTATCGAGGTGTCAAGTTAGAAATGTCTAACCTTATCGAGGTGTCAAGTTACAAATGTCCAACCTTATTGGGGTGTCAAGTTAGAAATGTCCAACCTTATCGAGGTGTTAAGCTGGAAATGTCCAACCTTATCGGGGTGTCAAGTTAGAAATGTCCAAACTTATCGGGGTATCAAGTTAGAAATGTCCAAACTTAGCGCGGTGTCAAGTTAGAAATGTCCAACCTTATCGGGGTGTCAAGTTAGAAATGTCCAACCTTATCGAGGTGTCAAGTTAGAAATGTCCAACCTTATCGAGGTGTCAAGTTAGAAATGTCCAACCTTATCGGGGTGTCAAGTTAGAAATGTCCAACCTTATCGGGGTATCAAGTTAGAAATGTCCAACCTTATCGGGGTGTCAAGTTACAAATGTCCAACCTTATCGGGGTGTCAAGTTACAAATGTCCAACCTTATCGGGGTATCAAGTTACAAATGTCCAACCTTATCGGGGTGTCAAGTTAGAAATGTCCAACCTTATCGGGGTGTCAAGTTACAAATGTCCAACCTTATTGGGGTGTCAAGTTAGAAATGTCCAACATTATCGAGGTGTCAAGTTATAAATGTCCAACCTTATTGGGGTGTCAAGTTACAAATATCCAACCTTATCGGGGTATCAAGTTAGAAATGTCCAACCTTATCGGGGTGTCAAGTTAGAAATGTCCAACATTATCGAGGTGTCAAGTTAGAAATGTCCAATCTTATCCGGGTGTCAAGTTAGAAATGTCCAACCTTATCCGGGTGTCAAGTTACAAATGTCCAACCTTATCGAGGTGTCAAGTTAGAAATGTCCAACCTTATCGGGGTGTCAAGTTAGAAATGTCCAACATTATCGAGGTGTCAAGTTAGAAATGTCCAACCTTATCGAGGTGTCAAGTTACAAATGTCCAACCTTATTGGGGTGTCAAGTTAGAAATGTCCAATCTTATCGAGGTGTTAAGCTGGAAATGTCCAACCTTATCGGGGTGTCAAGTTAGAAATGTCCAAACTTATCGGGGTGTCAAGTTAGAAATGTCCAAACTTATCGGGGTATCAAGTTAGAAATGTCCAAACTTAGCGCGGTGTCAAGTTAGAAATGTCCAACCTTATCGGGGTGTCAAGTTAGAAATGTCCAAACTTATCGGGGTATCAAGTTAGAAATGTCCAAACTTAGCGCGGTGTCAAGTTACAAATGTCCAACCTTATCGAGGTGTCAAGTTAGAAATGTCCAACCGTATCGGGGTGTCAAGTTAGAAATGTCCAACCTTATCGAGGTGTTAAGCTGGAAATATCCAAAAGTTGGGGAAACTTGAGGAACCAGCAACTGTTTCAATTCCAACACGATGGGGTGTAAATAGATCGGTCTTGTTTGGGGGTGCAGTTGGAAAAATCAAGGTGTCCGCCCCAACGGAAAGCCTCCAGCTACGTCCCTGCAGCGACCCATTGTCGCGAGTGTGACCACGCGTTATAATGTATAAAACAAAGGCTCATATATATATACGAATATGAATTCCATCAGTCCGTGTGTTTGGTTGACCGAAATCGGCCAATGTGCTGAGAAATTTTCAAGGCAAATGGGTGCCATATTCGGGCCCATCTGGGTGGCGGCCATAGACGGCCGTTTTTGGATCGGGTTGGGTTTGCATATGTGGTGTTTCGAAAGGGTGTATTGGGGCCAACCTACGATTTGCACCTTTGTTTTTTTATCGAAGGGATTTGAGAAATGGCATGGGTGCCGGACTCCTATATATGCATGGGAGGCGGCCGTTTTGAGTCGGGTGGAAAGGGTGTCTTGTGAGCCAACAGGCAACACCCTTTGTTTGACCCAAACATAAAATTTTCAAACAAGCAATAAGTATTGGAAGTAACATTCTATTCGTAAGGTATACAGTAATGCCCAAAGTAATCGACTTTTTAACTACAGCAGAATTATGGGTAACTTTTCAGGATTTAGTCGGAAATATGGCTTGTTGCCATTCATCGGAAAGCTCTCCCCGAGACCATTATTGCACTTGCGGACATTTTAAATAGTGTACACGTATATGTCTCGCCTGCATGAGAATCAAAATTATTACTATCTTCCAAAAATCAAAAACACCTTTGCGATACGATAGTTTCTAATTTGTTTATATTAGTGTCAGCCATATGCATACGTACACTAGCTTTGTTAATTAGCTTTTTCTCCACTTCGTTGCATGTAGAAACTACCGACAGCAACATACAAACTGACGAATCAGATTAGCAGTTTGCCATCCCTTTGTTTTTGGGAACTTTCATACCATATTTGTTAGTGGTTAGCATTATTTTGTTGCAATTAATCGATTCTGATAACTAAAGCGTATTATGAAGAAGTGTTGTTGTTGCTGTATCTTGATGATATGGGGACTGTCTGATAGAACTGAGTACCTTTGAGGATGGTCTATCATTTCGCTGAACATTTTGTATATATTCCGGGGTGTAAATTAATAATTACGAGTCAGGGAAACTAGTCAATTCGAGCTTCTGTCACTAGGAAATAAAATTATCAATTTATGTTCTATGAATCGGGGCAGTTATTGTGGCTATCTTTTTGAACATTTTTATGTGAAATATTTGTATATTTGTGTATCTCGTGTGTGTTGGTAACAGCTGTGCAAAGGTGCATTCAGGACGAATTTCCTAGAACAGTGTTGTTGTTGTTGTTGTTGTTGTTGTTGTTGTTGAATATGGTTACATGAAGATATAGACCACCATTAACCCTTCCATGACTGGAGCTTCCTGATTTTTGATAAAACCGTGCAAATGAATTCTTCCTGACTCGAATATATAAGAGAATGCACTGGCACATGATCCTTAATGCTGCAACAGCGCAGCTCCCGCCATGAAAGTGTTAGTGGTCTGTTTCTTATCATTCATTTTCTGCAAAGAAAGGCTTCCTAATTTTTTTTTTTATAAATATGGCAAATAATGTGTTATTTGGACAATGAGCATCACACTACTGATACCCATACACCGCTCAATGGAGTCAACGAGTGAACCCGACCTATATACGTCTACATCGCTCAATATAGTCATCATATAATCCCGATCTAAATACGTCGTACAGTGTCCAACAGAGACTGGACATAATACAATTATAGCGCGATACGAGAAAATTATGCTCATGATCAATGGCTTGAAGTATTCCCTGTGGTTCGGGATGTCATTTTCGTTTAAGAATGATCACAATGAGCTTCACTCCTTTAATCAGAGTCTATGTTATCTGTGGAATTTCCCATTCTTCCAGTTTGGATCATGGCTGAGTACTCACTGATAAAAGTTGCGCTGATTCACTAAATTAACACACAGTGTCATCATTTTATATGGTTAACTTGTTTATTGCCAATTTTGGTTTGATCTATATTGATGGCGCGACCCCACCCTATATCAGAGGGCGCCATACACGTTGACATCTCAAAACCACACCAGCAGATTCCTCGTGTCATGTATTGCCTAATATAAATTTAGAGGAAATTTCTTAACCAACACAGTTTTATCAATTCTAGTGTCGCTAGCTCCCCACCCCAATGTCACACATGCAGGGCCGGGAACTTACGTCATTGTGGAGGTCCAGTAGTTAGCGCGTCGGGATTGTCTTCTCTGTCAAGAGGAGTTCGTAGCCCGTTGCTGGTCTAATGTGAGTTTCAAGCCTTGAAATAGTGAGCCTGTCATTTGCAGAATGAGGTCCCCAGAGGGTGAATTTAGTGATGCTACCCCGCACAGAGGGCTAGCATCACAAAATTCACCCTCTGAGAACCTCATTCTGCTAAGGCCTAAGCAGAATGAGGTCCACAGAGGGTGAATTTGGTGATGCTAGCCCGCTGTGTTGGATAGCATCACTAAATTCACCCTCTGGGGACCTCATTCTGCAAATGACAGGCTCACTATTTCAAGGCTTGGTGAGTTTCACGCAGCAGTGGCTTGCTGATTGATCGGCGTGCAATTGTTGGATTGTGCGCTATCTATTCAATTTTCGCGCCAAGTTGTGACCCTTGATCAAGGTCGCTCGTACTGTGTCTGTTTCGCACCACCCAAGCGTTGAAAATGGTACCTGGTTATGAGCAGTAAAAGATCTTGTTAGTATATGCTAGCCACATTTTGGCGGTACCTCTCCCTGTCCCAGGGGAACAGTAGATGTTTACTGAGTGTTAAGGCTCATCAGGGTAATAATTGTCATTAGCTTTCTTAGAACAATTAATTATAATTGGTTACGCGCTATATAAAAACTATCATTATTATTATTATGAATTGCTAAAAATAGCAGCAAGATTAGTGAGTACTCGCCATTTCGCCACCTATATAATAACTCCAAAAAAAATGTAAATGAATCCATATATCGGTTTTTGTTATCTCATTACGAATGCTGTGATACCCGTCCCCATATATAAATATGGCAATTGAGAAGATATAAATCTTCAAGTGACTTAATTATGTCACCAATTTTCGAGGTTGTGAAATTTGAAAGCCAAAATCTCCATAAAACAAATATGTTTGATATCCGGTTTTTGAAGTATCCGCGATGAGTTATTTTGGAGAGCTTGTTATATATAGATTGCTGGTAACTTTGGAAAATATAGAAAAGAATAACTTTGAAACATAGAGCAAATTTCGACGTAGGTATCTGACTCTGGCACCGTTCTGCCAATATTGAACCACGCCATTAGACTCATTGGGATTCTTACATGAATATCTAATTTTTTTAATAATTAGCGATAAAATGGTTATCAATTTTGGTACCGCTCCTATCCACCATCCCTGACTCGAGCGGTGCCACTTTTAAACCACATAATTAGACTCTTCATATCATGAAGATGACTGCAGCTGTATATGAGTTGTTTGTGGATATTGGCGACTAAACACATTCTTATCAAGTTCGGTGCCCCCCCCCCCCCCATCCAATCTCTGACTCAAATGACACCAATTTGGCGCCTTTAAACACAATGGAGAATAATGTGTATCAATTTAGTGGGAATCGGCGTTAAAATAGTTTTATCAATTTGGTGCCCCTCCCCTCGGCAAGCCTGGCTCGAACGGCGCCAAGTTTTGAAATAGTATTAATCCGTCTGCATGAATGTAAAGACGCGCGATCGTTTTTTGGCGCGATGCCAAGTGATCCCGGACAGCAGGCGCCTATTCATAACCTGTGAGTGATAAGGAAATATGAAATGGCTTTTTAATGATAAAATAGACGTTCCATGTGATATAGAGTTGGATCTATATAATTATATGCTGTATGTCTGCCTTTCTGCCCGGATTTCTCTTCCTGACCCCTGGACCGATTTCAACCAAATTTGGTGTGGTGACTCGGTACCGTGGCGGATGTTATAACGGCGTTAGTTTTTCAAAATGTTGATGCAAAGAATATTATATTAAACAAAAAATGAAAAAATTATTAAATTGAGCAAGGAGTTCCAGGGAATTCAATTAAAAAAAAAAATTAAAACATAATAATTAAAATACAATTTTAAATTTAAATTTTTGTTTTTAAATCAAAATGTTTAAACGATCAGAATGTGCGGGAAGCGCCCCCAAATAAAGGCTCCATCTAAGATAAAATGAGCGCGAAGTGCACACATTTGTCGCGAAGGGAGGCTGTTTCAGCTGGTGTGTTATATGAGGAAACATGCATATACGGAAGGAATGACATTTGGTTTACGTTCGATGTTCCTTCTAAAGTCGCCACGACTTCAGTAAGGGTTTATAGGGCTCTGTCGTAGCCTACTTCCCACCAGGACTGCGGTGGCACGCGATCTGGCATATCGTGCACGTGACTTATCGCACGGTCGAAGCAGACACATGTCACAGTGGCGGCTCAAGTTCATTAGAAAAGGGGGCCACAAGAGAGGGGGTACCATCTCCTGGGAAATTACATATATTACATTCATACATTTGATATGTTGCTGTGGTATTCCTGAATGGATTCCTGTTTTTTGTTCACAATGTTCACTTTGTAACTAATTGAACTTTTATTCCATATGTACGACGCTTAATACCATTAAGTGTCAACGAGCGCAGATTGTGACTCCGTCCTTACACTAACCACCGAGAAGTTTAACTGCACACTCTAAATCGCGCTGGGTACAATTTTACACATCATTACAATGGTGCATATAGCACCACGCGAACGTTGGGTAAATGTTGCCCAATGTTGGGCAATGTTTTACTCAACGCAGGGTAACAATTTACCCAATATGAATTCCCCTTCTGTGTTGGGCGATATTTTGCATATTTTGTGTCTACTTCTAACTGTAACCCGCCAAGACTTTACTAGACATTTATAACTGCTGTAAAAATAAAGAATATCTTTCCACAAACTTGGACATCATTATTTTGTTTTTATTCCAGTAGATTCAAATCACACAATCTTACTGTAGTGAGTAATCAACGTTTTGACAATTGGTCAGAGTATCGACGACACTATAATAGTGAATGATTTATACTCATGCTAACATATTAAATACATAGCATGTACTTATTCGGGTGCGTGAAACTAATAAGTTAGTATTCAGGCGCTATGACAACTGGAGGAATATAGCATTCTAGTAACATCACCGAAAATTTCAAAAAAATCGACCTTAGCACTCCATAGAAAACATCGTCTGAACTACACCCCATGCATCCGGATATATGCTCGTAGCGGAAGACATGCTCGTAGCGGAATAACCACATGGCCCGCGATTTGCACACCGTTCACGGTTAGACACATGTTGCACCGAAACCAACACATACCAGTTGTTGACAGTGGTGGTGGTACTATTTGTGGCTATAATTTCCCCAACTGTACATCAAACTTCTTTAAACATGGACGCAGTTTAATCCTATTTTACCGGGAAGTTAGGCCAAAAATTGTGGCAAAATTTGCATTTCTTACATAAAATTACGATTTCCGTGGTAACAGCCCAGAAAATATAGTCTTTGCATACATTGCTATTTCCGCGGATATTCCCTTAATATAATAGAGAACATTTTCAGTCATGTTTCTACATTTTCCATAGTTAAAAATTACCATATATGCAGGTCATAGCAAAAACATATAGCATGTCTATAGCAGTGGTTTTACGTTTGCTATAGACATGCCCCAAAATCAAGTGAGTGCCTCCATGGGAACTAATTTTTCGGGCACTAATATGATTGACATCGCAAACATGTCCAGTTCATTTTGAAGCTAAGATATCATACTTTGAGAGACTGTATGTTATATAATGTGTCAATGCAAAGATTCATAAAATTTTGATAAAACTTATATCGAGTAAGTATTTCAGGTCATAATTTTCGTATAAAACCCGATTATCGAACAGTAATATGCAAATTGCGAAACCACAACCGCTCATTTCTGTAGACCGATTATCGCTGTTAACGTTTAAAAAAAATCAAGGTAAAATAAACCGTGTTTTTATGAAATAACTTACGACAACTAAAGACGATGTGCAAATCGCGGGCAATGTGGTTATTCCGCTACGAGCATGTCTTCCGCTACGAGCATGTCCGGATGCATGGGGTGAACTAGGCGCAATTGTAAATATTTACTTCTCGATTCGGGACGCAACTATCTGTGATAAGCTTAACGAAAACGATTTCGCCATCGAGAGTCATTGTATTTAATTAATATGCAAGCATGACGGTGTTTGTTGGCAATTTGGGTATACTATTTGTAAAAATTACTATTCTGAGCAAGATTATTCTCCATTTCTATTTAATCACCATACCGGAGTGTTTCACATCACTTTAAGGGTCAGACGTACGTTTTGCCAAAAATTCCTAGCATTTCAAAAAGGATTTTCTCAATTTGTTTTTAATTTGGTAGAAGTGATTACTGTGAGACAATTAACCCGATTGGAAATTATAGCCTCATTTACTTTACTTTTATGACATGAAAAATAATTAACATTTCACTGTATTCAGGTACAAGAACTTCTGTAAAACGTATTTTTTTCAACAGTGCAGTTCACATGTCCATGATATTATATCTTAAGATCATGACAGAAGACTTAATTATTCTTGATTCGTGAAATGTAATGGCCCACTTAATGTTGGAACCCACACCATCACATTATATGTTTTATATATTATATAAAACATATGCCATAGTATATACCATTTGAAAGCGTGAGTTCCAAAACATTGTATTATCAACTTATCCGGTGTAATAAAGTGTGAACAAATTGTTTTTGTTGAGGTACAGATGTGTGTTATGTGCTTAAATTTCTTCTGGATTGTACTGCAAAGTCTATAATTTTCAATGGATAGGGAATAACTCTATATCTTAGTTTGAATTATGTTGCCTTCTGGGAGCGAGACGGGGAAATGTTCTATGTTTCAGCTATTTTCTATTACTCTATATATGTGCTTCTTTTGAGACACAGACATTCCCAATGGTGATGAATTATAGTAATTTATCATATTTCATGTCATAGATTGTTATTAAAACCGTATATCAAGGCTCGAAATTTAAGTGGGCCTTGAATCATTATTTTCATTCAAAATATCAACTACCCATATTTAATTGTCTATATTTGAGAACGTTCATGTCATGTCTGTTGATCAATGTAAAACTGTGCTGTGGTGGGTTCCGAGACATGGGTTCATAAGTTCATAAGTTAAAGCTTGCCACCATATCCCTTAACACTGTAGCCTAATTCCAGTTGATTGCTTCCCGCTTGAGTGGACCGCACTGCATATCAACATTTGTTTTCATTGGGATTGAATAATTGTGACTACGCTATTCTTCATTGTAATATATGGGGGTGTGGTATATTATGCAATACAAATTAAATTATGTATTGTGGTACAATTACATGAATATTAAATCTATCGATTATATGCCATATTTTGGTAATAATGTATGCGTGCCCCTGTATATATTGGCAAAATAATAACACATAGCATTAGTGGGCGCGAGTCATGCAGTCGAAATGCGCGGGGACTTAACTTTATACTTAAGATGGACTTTAGTTTGTTTTATGCAACGGAAAAGAAATATCATAAGATCGACAGTACGTCTTAGATTAAGTCCATCTTCAGATCATCTTAAGTTCTTGCTTCCTGTAACTGGGCCCTGACCCCGTCAGCTCTAATGTGTGGCGATATCTAAATATGTGTATATGTTTAGTAACCTGGCCTTGCAAGACTCGAATATAGCGATATAAATCGAATGAACTTAACGCGCATAGATCATTATTATATTTTGCCAAGGATGAGATTTAAATTATCTGAAATCACGCTGTGCAATTATATAGAGAGCAATCAATTGGTTTAGAAGATCACGTGACATAATTCACGTGGGGAGTCATACAGGCCTGGTATAAAAAAAACCCGAATGAACAGTGCGAACGGGGGAGGGTAACAATAGGTCAGACGAAGGTAGTCGGGACTGGTCAAACCCAACTGAGCGGAGCGAACGTTGGTTTTACCAATAGTTCCGACTCCGCAAGGGAATTAGGTCACGTAATCGTCGAAACAAATTTATTGTTCTGTTTATTACACACTTTTACCATTAAAATTCGTTAAATTTATAGATAGTCTCTCACAAAATAGTCACCGATCAGTTTATTACCCCGTGCTGAGCCCCGATGATCGGTTGCGTGAATGTATTCGGCAAACCTCGTCAGATTCTGTCACCGTTTCAGACTCGGTTTTAATACAACGCCATGATTGGTTCTAACTACATCACGTTATTTTTAGTTCAGTGACTGGGTCAAGTACAGGCGCGCCAATTTGAATTTAGTTATATTCCGTCGGTTCGTGGGTACGGAAACATTTACATTTAACGTCGAATTATGTAATATAAAAGTGTTGTTTTACAACATTGATATAGAATAGTCCATAAAATGTCTATATGAAATTACCGCATGACCTAATTTGACATTTGTAGACACGTCCAATAGCACAATTGTTGTGAGGTGACACAATTGGCGGATATGCCGCGTTGTCGAGTCATAACATACACCGTAAATCGGTGCTATCAATGGCATTAAAATTGGATGATCAAAAAACACGAGCCATACGTAATTATTGTATCGAATAACTCGTCATATAACACTATACGTAATCGGACTATTTTATGCGGAAGGTCGGCTATAGAGTGGTGACACATTTCTTCCAGATCTGGAAATAATCATCCGCGAAAGATTAACTTTAATTGCACCATAGAGCTTGGTTCCAGGGGTCATAGGTCGAGGAGTCCAGAATGGCGTGAATGAACACCTCATTTGGATATGTGTGACGTCATGATTCCGCTTCCGCATTTTTCGACATTGGAACTGACAAAACTAGAGCTCATCTCACACACAATCAGAAATTATATTTGAAAGCCGTCTGAAAATACTATAATTATGACGATAGAAGTATCTTGTATAGAAAATACTGTAATTATGACGAGATAAGTATCTTGTATAGAATTGTCCATATCAGTGAGGTCAGTCATTTTATATGACTAGATCATGCCATGAATCTCTACTCTGGATAACGCCCGTATAGATCATCAGTACAAAACCTGGGAACTTTTTGAAGTTATAAAATCGAAAAAATAACACTGGGAATATATTTCTTTGATATTATCTGTTTCTTAATAATGTATACTTCACTGTTGGTGAAGGTTCCAACTGGAAATTTCACGATTTAAGTAACGTTGTGAGCGATTTTGCTTTGCAATTTCGAGTTGGGACCTTCACATATAGTGAAGGACACTTATTAAGGAGCAGACAATCATTAAGAAATATATTCCCCGTGTTATTTTTTGGACTTTATAAGGTTCCCTTTCAAAACTTCAAAAAGTTTCCAGGTTTTGTGCTGGTGGAATATGATATGTACGGGCGTTAGCCAGAGTAGAGATTCATGGTATGATACATTATTTGACAGTTCAAACCGTGCGAGAATTCGAGTTAGAGAATGTGAAAAAAATAGTTCCGACATGGGGCGGAGTTAATTCACAGAGAGATCCTTATAAATCACATATATAGTGTGTTTTATGGTTCTGTTAACCAATTTGTACATGTACTGGTTTCCTCGTCCATCGTGATAAAAGTTGTGAGTCATGATCCAGAAGCAGTTTACAGAAATTTCGAACGTAGATATCGAAATACATCATTTATAATCTCAGTCTGTCACTGCGATGTTTTTGAGTGAAAATTATTCTTGCATATATCATATGTCGCGTTTTTAACAAATCATACTATAATATACATGTATCTAACAGTTTTTATATATAAAGAAGGAAAATTCATATAACTTCTGACAGCTCACATGGAAAGCATGGTATTGTAGATATCCATAAATATCCAGTTACCAGTTGTTCTTAACACTCTAGGGACAGCATTTATAGTTGTACAATAAATTATTGGTTTACTGATTCTTAAAATACCCATAATTTATATTAATATATGCATATTTTGAATAAGACGAAGAAGATTTCTCTGCCATTATACTGTCAAAGTTACATTATTACACGCTGAACATGGGTGAGTAATAACTATCATGTATTTTAGGTTTCTGAACATGGGTGAGTAATAACTATCATGTATTTTAGGTTTCTGAACATGGGTGAGTAATAACTATCATGTATTTTAGGTTTCTGTCTTCAGCACAGTGAAGAATATTTCTTGAATTGTTTCCCATCTATTTTGAAAGTTCAGTTCCTTTTTTGATGCAAATGATCTTACTGCTACACATTCCATTGTTTTATAAGAGTTTAGCCATACTAAGAAGCCAGCTATATGTGTGTAATTTCGCCTCAACAAACGGCCAGGGTCCGCGCTGCATGGACCGAAATTTACTTTTGCTAAATGAAGATATTTTTTGCCAAATTCTTTTAGAAATTGCCGAATGCTATCACTGACAGTACCAGTTTCTGGAACACTGTTTTTTATATATATTTCGACTTTTGATATTGATAGGATAGCAGTTAATTATTAATTAGTCTTGCATCTCTATTGATATATATCAAATTAACTGCATATTGATAGGTGTTAACTTTTCCTAAACCCTATAAAACACAACTAATGAAATTATATTGCAAGACGTGGGGTGAAGTAGAGGATCACTCGATCTTTTCGACAATCACTGGGGCTTCGCGCTCAACTACACTGTTTACATATTGTAAGAATTTTGGAAATGAATACCAAATGTGAATTGTTTCTTACCATTGGCAAAATAGGCAGACCGGCGGTGCGAACCCTGCAAACGGCGCACTTTTTTGGAAACTGCAGTTTGAATATGGGAGCCGCATTCGCAGACCGTCTAAACCACCTCCCCCATCGATAACATATATATACGCGCGCGATATTCTGGTCTGAGACCCCACTCCCATCGATATACAATGTAACATACGCGCGTGATATGCTAGTCTGAGAAAATTGTCAAGTCGTTGTCTGGGAGCGATGTTGCTCCGTCCAAATCAATTGATTTCCAACGAATTTTTCCGACAAATCAAATCACCTTTCATTATCAATTCGTTTCCGGCGGCAATGTTCGATGTGATGAGTGGAATAACAATTGGCTGTATATCGATATGAACCTGAAAACGAAGATTCGATATATAAAGAGTGATATAATATCGATATGAACCAGAAAACGAAGATGTCGATAAATAGAGTGTGATTCCGAGACACCCCACCTCAGTAGATATGGCAAGAAACGTGGCCAACAGAAAATACATCGGCATTTTTGGCCCAGTCATAAGTCCTGGGGCAAGCCGAGACAGGCGGGTAGTTTCACTCAGAGAACAGGGACCAAACTGATTCTACTGTGACATGAGCGAGACAAAAAATAACAGCGGGCAGTTTTACTCAGAGAACAGGGACCAAACTGATTCTACTGTGACATGAGCGAGACAAAAAATAACAGCGGGCAGTTTTACTCAGAGAACAGGGACCAAACTGATTCTGCTGGGACAGGAGCGAGACACACAAAAACAGCGGGTAGTTTTACTCAGAGAACAGGTACCTAACTGATTCTACTGGGACAGGAGCGAGACACAAAAAAACAGCGGGTAGTTTTACTCAGAGAACAGGTACCAAACTGATTCTGCTGGGACAGGAGCGAGACACAAAAAAACAGCGGGTAGTTTTATTCAGAGAACAGGGACCAAACTGATTCTACTGGGACAGGAGCGAGACAGACTATATACTTTATTTTTTTCTGTCTCGCCTGTCCCGGCTTGTCCCAGGACTTATGACTGGGACAAAAATGCCGATGTATTTTCTGTTGGCCACGTTTCTTGCCATATATGCACCTCAGTGGCTGTCGACATATATACATGTAGGGTAACACACCAAACCCCGTGGCGACACCCCTTCCAAATACGGTGACTCTATAGGACCAGGAACCTATACGTCACTATAATGCAATCTCTAACCGTCGCTTCAGACCTTCGGTTAGCTAATATCTGGAACTCATACATGCAACGGTTGAGCTAGATATTTGTTGCAGGAGTTATTGTACTTACAAATGACACGGGTCATGCTGACGTAGGTTCTGCTTTGGATTAGAGACTTGATTGTAGGTTCTGCTTTGGGCTACATACTTGATTGCTGGCGTAGATTCTGCTTTGGGTTAGAGACTTGACTGGTGACGTAAGTTCTGCTTTGGGCTACAGACTTGATTGCTGGCGTAGATCGCGTTGTGCTGGCGCGGGACCAGACGGCTGTCTGTCGCGTTATGCTGGTGTGTGACCAGACGGCTGCCTGTCGCGTTGTGCTTGGTTGGGACCAGACGGCTGTCTGTCGCGTTGTGCTGGGGTGGGACCAGACGGCTGCCTGTCGCGTTGTGCTGGGTTGGGACCAGACGGCTGCCTGTCGCGTTGTGCTTGGTTGGGACCAGACGGCTGTCTGTTGCGTTGTGCTGGGCTGAGACTAGGCGACTGCCTGTCGCGTTGTGTGTGGTATGGGACCAGATGGATACATGTCGCGTTGTACTGGTGTGGGACCAGACGGATATCTGTCGCATTGTGAAGGGTGGGACCAGACGGCTGCCTGTCGCTTTGTGCTGGGGTGAGACTAGACGACTGTCTGTCGCGTTTTGCTGGCGTTGGACCAGGCGGCTGTCTGTCGCGTTTTGTTGGGGTGGGACCAGACGGCTATTTGTCCCGTTGTGCATGGGTGTGTTACTTCTGGTAGTGAGTAGACCCCGTCGTTCGCACGATGTTACTACTACTGGTACCTGCTTTATGTGTATTCTCGTGTGGAATTGGAACGGGTGTCGTTATGCGCGCCTTTGGTGGAACTTTATCGACAAAGGATAACGACATGTGGCTGTTCATAAAGTCAGTTAAAGGCACAGTAACTGAGTTATGTCTCCGCTCTGATTCGTAAGGACGGGGACAGCCGCGTTGTTTAATTGCTGAATTATCGTTTGCACAATTGCGGAACAAACCAATGTGTTTAAGCCCACATTAAAACGTCCAAAGCTTTGTGTCGCAAGATATGCATGGTGCACCGTGTATAGCAGAGAAAATGCACATCCTGAATTTAGCAACAGCTGAGTATATACCGTGCAATATCAGCTTGTGAAAGAGCTTTTTTTATTATAAATATTTGTATACGTTCGACTTCCCGACACAAAGAGCGATAAATTGTGTTCACGATGGCGTAATCGGCCCAAACTATATATAGTACATAATGTGATTAGTTTAAAGTGTTTCAATGCGTTCGCTGTGCATAGGTATACAACTGAGAAATTAAGTTTTTTTAAATCTTTATTACCAAGAAGAACACGAAACAATAGAACGAATGTGTTCTTATATCCATACCAATAATCACCAGCATCATAGCACAATAGTAGGCCCACTTAAAGGTGCACAATCCGATTAAGCGCCCATCATTACTATTCATTTTGATTCTGGTGTAAAACATATTTGGTTCGAGTCGAGGAACCCACCTATAAAAACTCAGAGTTATTAGATATCGATTTCTGAATCTATTATTTTTCACCGTCGATAATTATTAATGGCCCAGTAAACAGTCGACGAGCCGACGGTCTCGGACCAAATTACGGATGAAGATGGATAACTCTAAAATCAAGAGGCTTTGTATTGATAATAAGGCCAAATTTCGTCGAACAACATGTTGATAAATATTACGTTTCGGGTAATTTTATACTATAGTTGACTGGTTAGCATTATTTTTGGCCAACTAATCGATTCTGATAACTGAAGCGGAATTTCTAGAAATTGTTGTTGTTGGAATCTGATTATATGGGGACCATCGAATCAGATTGAGTACCTTTAACCAGTGGTGATACTATATGACACGCATTTATCTAGACTGAGGAAATATCATGCAACAATCGTTGGAGAAAAAATGCTTCCTTTTTCTTTTCGAAGCAGTAATTTCTACAATTACAAAGTCATTCTGGTGCATGTAAAGTCCATGTAATAATATGCCACGTATATGTCGACCTATTTGGTCCCTACAGACAAAAGATGTAACAAAACAGAGACAGAAGAGGTAAGTATAATTTGAAATTAAGTGTAAACATATTTTTATTTCCAAATCCAAACAAATAATATAATATACAGATGACACATATATGCAAAATAGAAAGTTAATATATTGAAACGAGGATCAGGCAACAAGCCCGAAGTCTTCTCCTCTTTGGCTACATGCCCCGTCCCTAATAAGTGAGGGAGGGGTAGGTCAGACGGGAAAGGTTGGAAATAGTGGTTTTAGGAGAAATGGAGATATATAACTGAATTAATAGTTTGGGATGGAAGAAAAGGGAGAATATATTGTTAGGGATAACATGAGTCAGAGAGGCAGAGAGAGAGATAGATAGAGAGAGAGAGAGAGAGAGAGAGAGAGAGAGAGAGAGAGAGAGAGAGAGAGAGAGAGAGAGAGAGAGAGAGAGAGAGAGAGAGAGAGAAACTAGAAGACCAGAGGGGGACATATGAAGCCGCGAGATGATAACAGTGGTGGGGAGTTTTCAATAATTGGGTTGTTGCGTGATAAAAATGATGCTAATTCTATAGTAATCTTCATGAGTCAGGCGCCATGGGAGGGGGTCAATCACAACTGGTTATATTCATCCGTCAAAAAGTAATTAAACAAACACAGCTGCGAATTTGAAATTCACCCCCCCCCCCACTGGATTTTATAGATGACTTATCTCTTCCTTGCTAGTTTGAAAAGATTCTGGTTTGTATAGATTCTGGTTTGTATAGATTCTGGTTTGTATAGATTCTGGTTTTAAAAGATTCTGGTTTGTATATATTCTGGTTTGTATATATTCTGGGGTACAAACTAATATATATGGATGGGGACACCAGTGCTGTCCGGAAAAGTTTCTATCAATATCAATTTTATTTATAATTTCTTGTCACATTCCAGGGACAGTTATATGGGCTATGATTTGAACAGAAATATCGCGAGAACATTTGGAGCGTACCTAGAGGGAGAACTCTATCTTGTTAACCCTCAATTTTAAGTTAAATAATTTCATTTCAACTAATAGATTTCACCGCGAATAACGATCGGCTGATCAGAAATAAACCACATCAGTATATATGCATTTATAGACAAACTAGCTGTAACAGGATCGGGCAATAACAGAAATAAACCACAACAGTATATATGCATTCATAGACAAACTAGCTGTAACAGGCTCGAGAACTAACAGACATAAACCACATCAGTATATATGCATTTATAGACAAACTAGCTGTAACAGGCTCGAGAACTATCAGATATAAACCACATCAGTATATATGCATTTATAGACAAACTAGCTGTAACAGGCTCGGGAACTAACAGAAATAAACCACATCAGTATATATGCATTTATAGACAAACTAGCTGTAACAGTCTCGAGAACTAACAGAAATAAACCACATCAGTATATATGCATTTATAGACAAACTAGCTGTAACAGGCTCGAGAACTATCAGAAATAAACCACATCAGTATATATGCGTTTATAGACAAACTAGCTGTAACAGGCTCGAGAACTAACAGAAATAAACCACATCAGTATATATATGCATTTATAGACAAACTAACTGAAACAGGCTCGAGAACTATCAGAAATAAACCACATCAGTATATATGCATTTATAGACAAACTAGCTGTAACAGGCTCGAGAACTATCAGAAATAAACCACATCAGTATATATGCATTTATAGACAAACTAGCTGTAACAGGCTCGAGAACTAACAGAAATAAACCACATCAGTATATATGCATTTATAGACAAACTAACTGAAAAGGGCTTCGGGAGACTTTGTTCAGCGTCGGAAGGGCTTGCGGCCCATCCACAAGGGGGCATGCATTCGACCCCTTCGTGCGCTATATGTTCCAGTGGCCCCTTTGCGCGCCTAGCGCACATTTACATCTCAGTGTAAACATATTATTATTTCCAAATCCAATCAAACAACACAATATACAGATGACACATATATGCAAAATAGAAGAGTTAATGTATAAAAACGAGGATCAGGCAACAACAGTGGTGGGGAGTTTTCAATAATTGGGTTGTTGCGTGATAAAATTGAGTCTCGTCTATAGTAATCTTCATGCGTCAGGCGCCCTGGGGGGGGGGGGGTCCATCACAAATGGTTATATACATCAATCAAAAAGTAGTTAACCAAACGCACATTTACATCTTAAACAGCGGCGGCCTCTTTGTGCGCCTCGTGCACATATTGCTCGTTTAAACAAAAACAAAAAGAATATTTTATAAACTACAGTAATGCCCTAATTAATCGACTTCTTAACCACAGCAGAATTATGGGTAACTTTTCGGCGAGAGCTTTCCGATAAATGGCAACAAACCATATTTCCGACTAAATCCTGAAAAGTTACCCATAATTCTGCTGTGGTCAAGAAGTCGATTAATTAGGGCATTACTGTAATTTAAAATGTTAGCGTTGCCAGAAGACGGATATCTGATCTCAAACTATAAAGATGAGATCGTTTAAACAGGTTTACGCTGGTAACGCATAACATTGTAAGGGTACGTTCATACACTGGCAAGTTTGCACGGCATTTTTTTGCAGGCATTTTCTCATAGAAAACACTTTGGTGCCAGAATATGAACGACAACAAACTTATCAAATACATATCTACCAAAGCCAACGAGTAAAACTTCGGAAGTTCCACATTTAACGGTGCTACTACCACATTAATAATTGCATTAAAATACCTTTATGATTGATTCTTGCGAGATAATTGCATGATATCTACAGGTAAATATCGATAGCGTCGCTACTAGTGGATACACATGTTTTTACTTCTCATGTAGTTAGCTGTGGTAGAGATGCATTTTATATGCATGTTTCCGTTTATATTCTGGTTCTACAAGGTTTTCTATGAGAAAATGCCTGCAAACAATGCCATGCAAACTTGCCAGTGTGTGAACGAACCATAAGGATCGGATGGCATGATAGTGTTTTTGATTTATCTCTGAGATTAAGCACGGGGGAGAATATGTATGCCCACTCATACAAAAGTGATTTATTTCTGTATGCAGGATACGGTCTATTTACACCATTGTGGTCTGTACTGTTAATGAGTACGACTGATTAATCTACCCCTAATTACCACCCGAAATAGTCTGCGCGCGAAAATAGGACAATATATATAACATTATATGTAACCATATAATAGAACCACGGTGGCCCCGGGTAAGAAAATAGAAACACAGCGTCAGAAAAGCAGATAAACAGTTTCTGGATGTCAAAAATAACTCTAGGTGAAAGTCCGTAGATAACAATTGTTTTGTTTTCTGTTGTTGTTTTCACAATATACTACATCTTTTACTTTCCTGTTAAAGGGGCCCATGGCATTCGTATTAATTTGAGTAAATGTGCAACAACATATAAAAGTCTGTAAAAACATCACCACTAATTACTAAGAAGAACATGGAGAAATAGATAAACATCACCACTAATTACTAAGAAGGACATGGAGAAATAGATAAACATCACCACTAATTACTATGAAGAACATGGAGAAATAGATAAACTAAGAAGAACATGGAGAAATAGATAAACTTTGTTCTTGTATTCATTATTGATTGTTCTCCAATGACGAAATTTTGAGTTTTGAAACCATTGTTATGTAAACAAAACTGTTACAGCGATTGTCAACAAACATCGCTAATCGTGTAGTAAGTTAAAACATTGTACAGTCAGTCAGGGTATAGCGGATCATCGTGTATAGCGGATCAGATGATGTTTCCGCAATAAAATCTCATTATTAATAAAAGTTGTGGCCATTCTTTTGTGGTAGTTTTATGAAGATACTTATTAAAATTTACCGTACAAAGTTACATTCGAATTGTCCGTCGGCAACTTCATTTTTTAACATTTTTACGAAGCCGACCGAAAAATTCCGAAACGAAATTAGGCGAGCCGGGTCGTGGATATTTTTTTTTTATGAAAAAATTAAATGAAGTTCTGGACCAGCTACGCTAGTGGTAAGTATTTAATTTTGTTGCTCCATCATAATAATTCATGCCATAAAAATTTAATTTTGATTAGTATTTCCCTTCATCTTGAAAGTGTCCATTTGTTTTGCCTGCATGAGTCGTTAATAGCGGATCGCACATGCGTAGTAACCAGTAAAGTCCTGTCACACTTTTAGATCAGTCATTTTTAGAAAATGGTAACAACTGGCATGCTCGTTTTCTGTGGGGTTTTCTGTTACTAAGTACATTAAAACTAGAGTTATTGTGCAAAACTATCTTCAAACTAGCTTGTTACAATACATCTTGTGCTAACAAGGTGTAAAAGTGAGGTAGGAAGTGTAAAATTATTCATTGAAGCAAGTGATCCGCTACTGACAAAAGTGGTCCGCTACTGACCAATTTACGCCTGTCAAACGAACTAATTTTCCGAAATAAAGGAGGACTTGGTACAAATAATTCTACTTCCAGAGGAAGCAGTATATGCATGTCTATAAATATCAATGAAAAAATCCAGGAAATTCTTTTTAGTTGCAGAGAAATACGGGAAAAATTAACAAGTGATCCGCTATACCCTGACTGACTGTAGTCTGAATTTGATTTTCAAAATATTTGTCAATTATTTCACCTTTTCCAATCTAAAACCGTCAAATTTTTATTACACTTGTGTACCTTATTGGACTAATTGGACTTGTATTCGGTACTTCCACTGTAACAGTAATATTTCCACACTACCCCACTTTTGCAAAAAATTTGAATGGCTGACGAAAGCCAATATATACACACCATCCTGCCATTGTTTTGAAGGAGCGCATTTCAGACTAGGGAAAACCCACATTTTATACATGCCATGGATATTATATTTCTTGTATTTGTAAATTTATTTGAAATATTATACGCCAATCGCGTGCATGTAGTATTTGTTTAACTCGCACGCGAATTCGAGATACCATGTAAAACGAAAGGGGCGTAATTCTACTTATTTAGTTCCTTCCAAACTTATTCTCACGCACGATAACAGTCCAGATGCAAAATTAGCCACAGTGTGTTTTAGTACTATCACATCTGTAGCTTCCGACCGGTTTATGTGAATTGCCCGACACAAGTATATCTGTCGTCTGTGGGGAACACGAATCATGCTGACTCATCACGGATTATATGAATTTATTTCCACCCACGGGCGGACCCTATCCCACATCCTCAAATTAGACATCGCTGATATATTTAACAGTCTTTTGATTAATCGTGCATGATATCGATCAGTTAAATCCCACATCAGTAACGGCAGCATGATTCAAGGATGTGTCTGGAGGTGTCGGGTATCCAACGCATGAGCCCCCTAGAACCCGGCCGAAATCACCAAGTGTGAAAAAGTCCATTGGGACCCCTTTGGTTGGAAATTTTCTTTTTCTAGCTGGAACCTCAGGCTTTCCAGATTTCCAACATATGGTTTGGATTCGAAGTTTCCAACTGACGGTCAGACCAGCTCCACATTTATTGACAGGAAATAGGAAAAAATAGAAGAGGTAATATATGAAAACGAGGATCAGACAAAAAGCCCGAAGTCTTCTCCTCTTTGACTAAATGCCCCGTCCTCAACAAGTGAGGGAGGGGTATACGAGAAATGGAGATATATGACTGAATATGAGTTACTGCGCTATGAGGGTAATCATGCCGAATCTCATCAAACCAGCCCAAATATATTGACAGGTGTCATTTGGGACACACTAAAGTGTAAGCCCACGCACGCTCCAAATAAAAGTGTAAGCGTGATGTATTCGCGTTTTCTACATTGTTTCTCAATGGATACAAGAAAACCATAATCAGAAATGGTAACGCCCTCAATATCATATTATTAGGCATAAATATAAATTACATAAAAAAATATAAAATATATTGGTTACATATCTCAGAATTCCGTTAAAACAACTAATCCTTCAAATTATTACAAAAAACTACGGCTTATTACTGCAGGTTTCTCATTCCCACGCACGCTCCAAATAAAGGTGTAAGCGGGATGTCTTCGCGTTTTCTACATTGTTTCTCAATGGATACCAGAAAACCATAATCAGAAATGGTAACGCCCTCAATATCATATTATTAGGCATAAATATAAATTACATAAAAAAATATAAAATATATTGGTTACATATCTCAGAATTCAGTTAAAACAACTAATCCTTCAAATTATTACAAAAAACTACGGCTTATTACTGCAGGTTTCTCATTCACCACACCAGAAAGCCTCTAAATGCGGATAAAAAATCAAAGGCATTGTGTTCCCGCCATAAAATCTTCAAGAGTGGCCCAGCCATTGTTCATATCTAAGCATCGAAAGCAATTAACGCGGTCATATTAGTTACATATATACTGCAACTATCAATCCAGCGAATACACACCCCGCGAAAATCCGAAATGTGTTGTCCTGTGAGATATCCCATCGCTATAGCTCATTTTGACACGGCCAGATTAGCCTTCCTACACTATCCTAAAACAATAAAGCTTCTCAAATCATCGGCATAGTCGATAGAACTTTCACGAACTTGGACATCGACACTTTCCGATCGCTCTACGTAAGCATGGTCAGACATATCATCGAATATTGTAACTATGCATGGAGACCACATGACAAATGTCAAAGCATTGTGTCAAAGAAAATACAAAGAAAAGCAACGAAACTAGTTCGTCAAATCAAAACTCTATGCTACCGAGACCTAATGATAAGACTCAATCTGATGTATTTAAATATCGAAGATTTAGAGGAGATCTAATCGAGGTATATAAACTGTTGAATGGTCATTACAATATCAATGCCTGTGACATATTAGAAAGAAATTCATCAGGAAGAACAAGCGAATATAATAAAAAGATACAGATGCGCACCGTTAACAATGACGTAGGGAAATATTTCTTCACGCAGAGGCACAGTGGTGCAATATCGGTGGAGAAAACGGTGGAGAAAACTGTGTAGATTATCCAATATGGCGGAGGATGTATGTTTTGATGAGTATGTCGTTGTAAATCGTAGTATTAGTGGTATATTTCGGACAGAAGTAACCGCACATTTGCTCAACTTTACTGGTTATAAATTGGCTGTTGGTGGGATGCAAAATAATTGACGTTTTTCTTCACTGTTAATGTTAGAAACGGGTTCCAATCCCACGTTCATGAAATTGCTATCATTTGAGGTGAAACTAAATTGTTATTTTACCACATTATTCGGTCAGGATGTTGTTAATGGCAACTTCAGGATGTTGAAACGGCACCGGAGTGTATATTTGATGGTTCTAGATACACAGGAGTAAATTACTTCGCATGGTCACCTTCAAAATCGGTTGAATTTACCTCAATACAAACAACCGTTTTTGGCGGTGCAGATGAATGTTTATGACGGTGTAGAATGTTGCCTGGCTACTGCGTATAGCAATAATTAATGATGGTGTAGATGAAATACACGATGATGGTGTAGATTATATCTAGACATGGTGGTGTTGAGGAAAATCGTGATATACTAATACAAATGGCATAATCGAATGCTGTCATCTTCATCCAGTTCCCAAGACATAGTACATGGATGTCATGTCTTATCATAATTCTACACACCAGTAGCTATTCCCGCCTGTCTAATATAAATGGCGTGATATCACTTGCCTAATAATGACCATTAATTTGGAGAACACGAAAAATCCCTTTTCTTTCATATTCTGGTAAATTGAGAGAGAAATTTGTTCATTTGGGATGGATACCAGTGTATCATGTTTCCAAAAACCATACAACCCATAATATTTGTTTGTCGACTGGTACGTTAGTATTTGAATAGGTTCGAAATTGAAATAGTGAAACAAGCAGAAAACTAAATTATATAATTGCCTGGTAAAAAGTCATATTTGACCCCCATATTGAGATAACCTACAGGGGAATGCGTGGTGCAGTAGGTAGATATATTTCATGAAAAATTACCGGTGACGCTCGATTAGATATGCATAACAAACCACTCCAAACACCACAGACCACAAGGATGTGTGATCTTAATGTAAATTAAAACTCCACACTAAGATATTTTGGTCCCAAATTGGTAATGTTCCATGATGTCTGTTTCGTGAATCAACTGAATGTTCAGTCGAATGGCATTCTTCTTAAAAACTGATGTCATAGCTACAATTGATAGACATACAATACAATTTAAAGCATGGTTGTGGTACTCCATTGCAGGGATCATGAATTCGATTTAGAAGAGCGCACACATCTCAAACGAAAGCTTAAAAGTGGAAAAGTGTCCCAGTCACAGGAGCCAGCGAGAAACCCATTTCCTGTGAGAGAACATACAAAGAATAAACACACGATGTATAATATATGTTGCCCTTCCTGATAACCCCCACTCATCGGAAAGAATGGTTACTCTGCAATTCGTGAATTCTTGTAAGGCTTATTTCGTTCCCGAAGGCATGATATATCTTTCCAATGTACATTGACATAAACAATAAGCATTGGCACTGAGTCGCGGCCATATTGGATCCTTCCAGCCCCGTTCCGTTTAGTGATACATACATTGTCAAAGTTCTGGAGTAGCATTCCATATATGGAATTCATGAACATTTAGAAGCTCCATATATGGAATGCTACTACAGAACTTTGACATGCAGCACTAAAACAATAGAACGGGTCTGGATTGATGGTCGCGACTCAATGACAAGGCTTATACAATTACAGGCTATGGTATTTTTGTGACAACTTCCATTTTATTGAATAAAGACCATTTAAGGTATAAACAAAGTAGATCCTGTCTCTTTATTCAGTAACGCATAACAGATATACATAACATATATATTTACTCTTAAAAAGATAAATTCCAATCTTCAAAACATAATAACAACATAAATGTTTGTGGTTTTTCCACGCATAATACTGTATCTATAGCCTGATGTCCGTTGCCATCAGCTATATCCTTTCCCGCACCTGCGGCATCAATGAAGGACGTCATTGTCGTGTACAGCTTTCTAAGACCGCAGGCGCGTTAAGCAACGTCACCCCTTTTTCAAATTGATATCGAGGCAGTCAGGTCGCGCCAGCGACCGCTGCCGCGGGGGCCTGATGGCTCATAAAAACAACTCTATATATAAGCGCCCGCGGCTACCACTTTATAGCATCAAGGGTAGACTGAGCAAATCGAGACGGGATGCTGGTCCCGCCAAACTCTCCAGACGGCATCGACATATCAAAACGCATGCGATTCTCGCCTATCGTATCCGTATTTGGACGAGATTGTAAGACCATAGCCTGAATAGACACGTGATGACGTCACGGCGTTCTTCAAATAACTTGCGATCGCTGTAGTTTATGATTGTTGTTTTCGATGAATATTTCGCGTTGCTTCGGGTTTATTTGATCATGTGATAAAAGGTATCTCACACTCGTCCTATTTTATACGTAATTTATCAACCTCGTCCTCTAAATTCTATTTGAGCCTCGGTAAACCTCGGCTCAAATCGAATTTAGTGAACTCGGTTGATAAATTCCGTATAAAATAGAAACTCATGTGAGATCCTCTATTTATCACATATTCTCAGAAAAAATACACACACTAAGTTGGATATGCGCCATCTAGGGCTTCTTCTGAATAAGACAACATATGCTAATAACCTTCAGTGTCGTATGTGTTCCTCAAAATATGATAATGAAGTCCTGCATGCATTGTTCCATTGTAACAGCCCCGTTATATATTTGCTGAGGAATAACATCTGGGAGTCAATTATAAATAGGCATGGAGTGGAGACGTATCTGTTTTTGGACTCATTGAACCAACGCCATTTACTCTCTTTGCTCCTTGGAAGAACTGAAATTGAAATGCCCGAAGACCGGTCGTTTGCATGCGATTATAATGCACGCTGCTTCATTCTTCTTTCAAGCCTGTCAGCTGATGAAGGGGAAAACATCGACATGGATCTGAATTCGTGCCTGCTACAACAAGACCATATGGTCAATACGTGCATCTGACTTTTATATAATGCTCAGAAATATATAGATATTTGCATTCATATCCATACGCATGCGAGGTGTACTTATAATATGTTTTTCCCCTAAATGTGTAAATACTATTAATTTTTGTGTATATATGAATGTTGTATATATGCTCTCCGGTGATTGAGGCTAACAATAAATATACCTGCGGCATCGATGAAGGGCGTCCTTGTCGTGTACAGCTTTCTTGTGATTTCTTAAGGTATCCTTCCTGGTAAATACAGAACCGCATTTATCACATGTGTGCCTCTTTCCAATTTGGTGACTTTCTATATGGTGATTGAAAGCGTACTTGCGAGAAAAGTTTTTGGGCCATTTGTCGCATTCAAATTTAGATCCGTCACCATGCTTTGCACGATGTGCAAGCAACAAATGTTTCTCATTAAACGTTTGGCCACCATCACCACACGGGGTGGTTGTGAATTTGTGTGTGTATTCTCGGGCTTTTTCGTGTTGAAGGAATTTAGAAATGCCTTTGCACAATATGCACACACATGATTGAATCTCTTGTCCGAGTCCGATTGACCACTCGTTGTCTGAGACGTTGAGCCTGATTCTTCGGTGAAGGATTCTTCCATTGCTTCATTCTGAAATAAAAAAACAAGACAATCACAAGTAAGGTTATGGAGAGCAAAGTTCTATATATGTATACAGGGACGTGGCGAAAGAGTCCAAATAAGGTCCCAAATAATGTCTTATGTTTGTCATTGGAATTTACCAAGGTGTACACCCCCAACGGAGACCCTCTAGCCACGTCCCTGCATATGTATGCATGATTCACGAACGTGCCTAGAAAGTCCATGGTGTCAAACTTTACCCACTAGATTCCCCTTTGAACCCAACAGACTCTGTCACCAAACTTTGCATGGGGGAAAGTCCATCGACACCCTTCGGTCGTCATTTTTAAAAACCTAGACTTTCCAAGTTTGCAAATGGTGGCTTTATATAATTCAGTCCAAGCTTTTACCGAAAGTAGGAACCTATCTTGCCCTTAAGTTAGTCTAAAACAAAATACTTTCTTATCAATAACTTGCGAGCGTTTTATATGTAAATTGCCTAATGTTAGTATATCTGATGTCTTCGGGGAACACATGGTGTTACTCTGGTAAACTTCGTCTAGTGAATCGTCACCATATTATACTCACACGACACGTGTAGACCTATCCATGTATTTACTCTATCTTGTGAAATAGATAGACCCATGCATTTCACCAAGGTATTTTACCGGGACGTAAGTATGTATGTATTGGTTCTTGTAGAGTAATTCTACCAGGATATTTTACCTCCAGCATTAAGGTAATTTACCACGGTAGCACAATTTTAGAAGCCGTAACTTGGGAGACAACAGATTTGAGGTCATACGGATGACACATTGTTATTACTTCTTGACTTAGCAGACTTATTTATAACAATATTCTTGCCCCCATTCAGTTAACCTTTGAGTATGACACCGGGTACAATTTACATACAAAACATAAACCAACATGTGACGCCCCACTTTAAGTGGGGTGAAACGGGATATATACTCTGGTGCCATGTTTCGATTTACATGGGTTTACATGGATTTTACCATGTATATAATTATGTCCTGGGGGTACACCATGCCTATACGTGAAATTTACAAGGGTAAGTGGCAATATCCTTTTTCGTGGACTGTACATGCTTTTACCAGAGTATTTCATTATTATTATTATATTATTATAAAATTCATTTCAAACGCATTCCACAATTAGTTCCAATGCGCGTACAACATAGGAAAATACCACAAACCATATAATATAATAAGTAATGCCTATGGATGTCACCACCCACATACAGCTAGCTATTTGTACATCTCAAAACATAATTTGAAGAGATGAGTCTTCACAGCCGTATGGAAGTCTTTGGCATCGTCCAATCTTCGTATATCATATGGCAAGCAGTTCCACACATCAATACATGTTTTTGAAACCACCTACGACCATAATTAACATTGGTCTTGACAATGTCCTTCAAGTATAATCCACTGGCAGTGGATCGAGTGAAACGACCACTACTCATAATAAACATATCTTGTATATAAGAAGGCATATTGTGATTTAACGACTTATATACAACCATAGCACACTTGTATTGATATGCAAATCTTTCATCACTGGTGTTATGTGGGAATATAGTGAGACATTCTTGAGTAGTCGTGCACAGTTGTGCAACACCATATTCAATTTGTAAACATGGCCTTGCTTGATGTTGGTTAATAGTAAGTTGGGATGGTCAATGCGGAAAACCACAAGACTTAAAACAGCATGCTTCGTTGCACTTTCCGATAAATGACAACGCACCCTTCTAAGACATCGTTTGCCTGACTTGCAAGATTTTACCAGAGTAGAGCCTCGTATACCTTGGTTTGCCGATTTTTTAACAGAGCGTTTTTTTTATAAGAGCATGTATAGAAAATGCAACACCAACCCTGACAGTTTCTTACGTTTGGTGTTTCCCATTCCAAACGTATTGCATACAATACATGCAGAGGCTCGATAGAAGTCTGAACAGGGTGTAATTACGTTTCATAAAAATGAACCTGGAGCCATGCGTGAATAAATTTTAAATATGTATAAGCCCCTATCAAAGCTCAGAGTTATTAGATATCTATTTTTGAAATCTATTATTTTTCACAATCGAGAATTATTATTGGCCCAGTCTACGAGCCGATGGTCTCGGACCAATTTGCCGATGAAGATGGATAACTCTGTTTCTGTTTCTGTTGATAATAAGGTAACATTTCGTCCAACAACATGTTGATAAATAACACGTTTCGGGCATTGTTATACTATAGTTGACAGTGGTTAGCATTATTTTTGGGCAATTAATTGATTCTGGTAACTGAAGCGGCATTTCTAAAAATGTTGTTGTTGTTGTTGTTGTTGAAATCTGATTACATGGGGGCCATCGAATCGGATTGAGTACCTGTAAATAACGCAAGATGAGGACTTGGCCAAACATTGGGTTATGGTAATCAAACTTTGTAACCAAACGTTTGGTTAAATTATATTAATCAAACATTGAGTTTGAAGTGACTATAAGCATGGGGTTAGAGAAAACCTATGTCAATATATAATTATATTTCATTCAATTAATGAGTTTTGACTATATAATCTAAGATTCTGGTCACTAATTAAAGTTTCCCAAGAATAAGTCCAACCAATGGATTCATTTCGGATAGAGGAGAGATATTGAATTAAACCAGGCTTCGAACCTATAGTGTGTCATCCGAAACGAGATGTAACATGTAATGACTTCCTTTTTGGCAACATAAATTAACAACATAGAAAAGAATATTTGTACCAAAGACTCAAGCAATACTAGAACTATATAACTCCGACATAACAGATGCATTCATCGTGTATTTATTTGAGTTTGATACCAATACAGAGAAGACAATTTGACAGTGAGCTAAATCCAGAAAATCATTATCAAGGGGCGCGTCAGAAAACCCTTTACCCAACATAAGGGCCCTGTGCCAATGCATTCTGTTATATATGCGAGTCGACCATAGGTCGCCTCGCATATATAAGAGAATGCATTGGCTTAACACATTAAAAATTATAAAATTGTTAAAGAATGTAAGAAAAAAAATGGTAAAAAGTGTTAAAAAAAGATTTTGTTTAGGCCAATGCATTCTCTTATATATGCGAGGCGACCTATGGTCGACTCGCATATATAAGAGAATGCATTCGCACAGGGCATAACTGTAACTATCACAATGTGGTCAATGGGCCGGTTCCAATGATATCCATATTTGTATGGTTCTATTGAGACAGACCGAAGATATTTTAGGCTGTTGAAGCTTTATTTGGCCGGTTTGTTGGGTAAAGGGTTAGCTAAACTAATATAACCCAACAATCCATATAACCCAACATTTGGAATTTGACACAAATATTAACCAGAATTTTTATAACACAACAATGTTGACTAAACTTTAATTTTTTGTGTATACATCCCGTAGTTTGACAATCATTATAATATGTATACATACGATTACCCCAAATAACTGAAACAAAGTCATGGTAACTTGACCAATTGGGACTATTACTAACGTTTA
Source organism: Siphonodentalium dalli (assembly GCA_032622095.1). NCBI lineage: Eukaryota > Metazoa > Mollusca > Scaphopoda > Gadilida > Siphonodentaliidae > Siphonodentalium > Siphonodentalium dalli. The sequence continues at coordinate 198,101,703 of CP136063.1, forward strand.
CAGCGCTGCCGCGTAAGGTTACACTGGTGTAAATAAGGTTCCGAGTGACATCTAGCGGATGCGGGAGGAATATATAGGAGAGAATAAAATAGACACTGGGCCCTGATTGGTCAATAGCCTTGTGTGCTTTTCACATAAAAAAATCATCACACCTCTTCCCTATGATTTCCCATAGGTAAAATAACCATTGGCACAGGAATTAACCCTTTGTAGTGAAGTTTGAATTTTTTGGTGTGGTCTAAAATATGACTGTATTTTTTTATGCGGTTCTGACACTAGTTACGAAAACATAAGATTTAAAGGCGAATTCCCTGCTAGACAGACATGATTTTTTGGTGTAAAAAGTTTCCCAAAATGTCAATTTTTCAGATTTAAAGAAAATTTTGGACCCAACATTTATATTGCCAACACTATACGCTAAAACGTTAGCACTGAGGCCTATGGAAAACATTTACACCAGTGTAACCTAAAGGGAAAAAATAGCTTTTTATCATTTTTGATTCCTGGGAGTCACTTTAAAGCATTTTAATGCATTTTACAGAGCCTGGTCTTTCAGTCCAATGAATATCTCATGCTTGATGTGGCTATTCTTGGTGCTGATGTCTTCTTTCACTTACATCAGCCAAAAAAATAGTAAGATTTTTCATAAAAAATGCCAATTTTTCAAGGTATTTTCAAAAAATTTCAAGGTGGTAATAGTCACATGATAATGCAAATGACCCATAACATGGGCATGTCAACGACACATATATTAATTGTTGTAAGAACCTAATTTAACAAGTATTTTGGATTTTATAGCCAGTGATATACAGATATATATCATAAAAGTGTGTCATTTCCACTGGTGGGTATGGTCATTTGAAGGTTAATAGCACTAAAACTTGGACACATTTAAGAAAATGCTTCAGCAATTCAAAGAGAGCATATCTTTATTCAACTAATTCAATATACACCCACATCCAGTTATCTTGGATCACCCTTGCAGACCTGAAAATGTCATATTTTATTCTTCAATGTGCTGATAAAGTCATGCGTTTGATGCTCAGCTGATCAGATCTGGACTCAATGACCTCACATCACCAGAAGTTCTCTCATGGAAAGAATATTGGACAGTCTTCCATAGCTGATCCAAGTTTGCAACACCAGACCCCTAAAACTGAGTGAAAATGGGGCCTGAACATGACTGGTGGTGGAAAATTGTGCTTTTTTGATGAATAATTTGTTAAAGGGGGTGGGGTTAAATTGTGTGTGATAAATAAAGAACCACAGAAGTGATATTGTTTTTGAACACATTTTTTCCATTGATGGGCAATTCTGAAGAAATGTAGGGAGTTACAATTATTCCGCGAAAAAGCGGGCTATCGCTTTAGGTTACACTGGTGTAAATAAGGTTCCGAGTGACATCTAGCGGATGCGGGAGGAATATATAGGAGAGAATAAAATAGACACTGGGCCCTGATTGGTCAATAGCCTTGTGTGCTTTTCACATAAAAAAATCATCACACCTCTTCCCTATGATTTCCCATAGGTAAAATAACCATTGGCACAGGAATTAACCCTTTGTAGTGAAGTTTGAATTTTTTGGTGTGGTCTAAAATATGACTGTATTTTTTTATGCGGTTCTGACACTAGTTACGAAAACATAAGATTTAAAGGCGAATTCCCTGCTAGACAGACATGATTTTTTGGTGTAAAAAGTTTCCCAAAATGTCAATTTTTCAGATTTAAAGAAAATTTTGGACCCAACATTTATATTGCCAACACTATACGCTAAAACGTTAGCACTGAGGCCTATGGAAAACATTTACACCAGTGTAACCTAAAGGGAAAAAATAGCTTTTTATCATTTTTGATTCCTGGGAGTCACTTTAAAGCATTTTAATGCATTTTACAGAGCCTGGTCTTTCAGTCCAATGAATATCTCATGCTTGATGTGGCTATTCTTGGTGCTGATGTCTTCTTTCACTTACATCAGCCAAAAAAATAGTAAGATTTTTCATAAAAAATGCCAATTTTTCAAGGTATTTTCAAAAAATTTCAAGGTGGTAATAGTCACATGATAATGCAAATGACCCATAACATGGGCATGTCAACGACACATATATTAATTGTTATAAGAACCTAATTTAACAAGTATTTTGGATTGTATAGCCAGTGATATACAGATATATATCATAAAAGTGTGTCATTTCCACTGGTGGGTATGGTCATTTGAAGGTTAATAGCACTAAAACTTGGACACATTTAAGAAAATGCTTCAGCAATTCAAAGAGAGCATATCTTTATTCAACTAATTCAATATACACCCACATCCAGTTATCTTGGATCACCCTTGCAGACCTGAAAATGTCATATTTTATTCTTCAATGTGCTGATAAAGTCATGCGTTTGATGCTCAGCTGATCAGATCTGGACTCAATGACCTCACATCACCAGAAGTTCTCTCATGGAAAGAATATTGGACAGTCTTCCATAGCTGATCCAAGTTTGCAACACCAGACCCCTAAAACTGAGTGAAAATGGGGCCTGAACATGACTGGTGGTGGAAAATTGTGCTTTTTTGATGAATAATTTGTTAAAGGGGGTGGGGTTAAATTGTGTGTGATAAATAAAGAACCACAGAAGTGATATTGTTTTTGAACACATTTTTTCCATTGATGGGCAATTCTGAAGAAATGTAGGGAGTTACAATTATTCCGCGAAAAAGCGGGCTATCGCTTTAGGTTACACTGGTGTAAATAAGGTTCCGAGTGACATCTAGCGGATGCGGGAGGAATATATAGGAGAGAATAAAATAGACACTGGGCCCTGATTGGTCAATAGCCTTGTGTGCTTTTCACATAAAAAAATCATCACACCTCTTCCCTATGATTTCCCATAGGTAAAATAACCATTGGCACAGGAATTAACCCTTTGTAGTGAAGTTTGAATTTTTTGGTGTGGTCTAAAATATGACTGTATTTTTTTATGCGGTTCTGACACTAGTTACGAAAACATAAGATTTAAAGGCGAATTCCCTGCTAGACAGACATGATTTTTTGGTGTAAAAAGTTTCCCAAAATGTCAATTTTTCAGATTTAAAGAAAATTTTGGACCCAACATTTATATTGCCAACACTATACGCTAAAACGTTAGCACTGAGGCCTATGGAAAACATTTACACCAGTGTAACCTAAAGGGAAAAAATAGCTTTTTATCATTTTTGATTCCTGGGAGTCACTTTAAAGCATTTTAATGCATTTTACAGAGCCTGGTCTTTCAGTCCAATGAATATCTCATGCTTGATGTGGCTATTCTTGGTGCTGATGTCTTCTTTCACTTACATCAGCCAAAAAAATAGTAAGATTTTTCATAAAAAATGCCAATTTTTCAAGGTATTTTCAAAAAATTTCAAGGTGGTAATAGTCACATGATAATGCAAATGACCCATAACATGGGCATGTCAACGACACATATATTAATTGTTGTAAGAACCTAATTTAACAAGTATTTTGGATTTTATAGCCAGTGATATACAGATATATATCATAAAAGTGTGTCATTTCCACTGGTGGGTATGGTCATTTGAAGGTTAATAGCACTAAAACTTGGACACATTTAAGAAAATGCTTCAGCAATTCAAAGAGAGCATATCTTTATTCAACTAATTCAATATACACCCACATCCAGTTATCTTGGATCACCCTTGCAGACCTGAAAATGTCATATTTTATTCTTCAATGTGCTGATAAAGTCATGCGTTTGATGCTCAGCTGATCAGATCTGGACTCAATGACCTCACATCACCAGAAGTTCTCTCATGGAAAGAATATTGGACAGTCTTCCATAGCTGATCCAAGTTTGCAACACCAGACCCCTAAAACTGAGTGAAAATGGGGCCTGAACATGACTGGTGGTGGAAAATTGTGCTTTTTTGATGAATAATTTGTTAAAGGGGGTGGGGTTAAATTGTGTGTGATAAATAAAGAACCACAGAAGTGATATTGTTTTTGAACACATTTTTTCCATTGATGGGCAATTCTGAAGAAATGTAGGGAGTTACAATTATTCCGCGAAAAAGCGGGCTATCGCTTTAGGTTACACTGGTGTAAATAAGGTTCCGAGTGACATCTAGCGGATGCGGGAGGAATATATAGGAGAGAATAAAATAGACACTGGGCCCTGATTGGTCAATAGCCTTGTGTGCTTTTCACATAAAAAAATCATCACACCTCTTCCCTATGATTTCCCATAGGTAAAATAACCATTGGCACAGGAATTAACCCTTTGTAGTGAAGTTTGAATTTTTTGGTGTGGTCTAAAATATGACTGTATTTTTTTATGCGGTTCTGACACTAGTTACGAAAACATAAGATTTAAAGGCGAATTCCCTGCTAGACAGACATGATTTTTTGGTGTAAAAAGTTTCCCAAAATGTCAATTTTTCAGATTTAAAGAAAATTTTGGACCCAACATTTATATTGCCAACACTATACGCTAAAACGTTAGCACTGAGGCCTATGGAAAACATTTACACCAGTGTAACCTAAAGGGAAAAAATAGCTTTTTATCATTTTTGATTCCTGGGAGTCACTTTAAAGCATTTTAATGCATTTTACAGAGCCTGGTCTTTCAGTCCAATGAATATCTCATGCTTGATGTGGCTATTCTTGGTGCTGATGTCTTCTTTCACTTACATCAGCCAAAAAAATAGTAAGATTTTTCATAAAAAATGCCAATTTTTCAAGGTATTTTCAAAAAATTTCAAGGTGGTAATAGTCACATGATAATGCAAATGACCCATAACATGGGCATGTCAACGACACATATATTAATTGTTATAAGAACCTAATTTAACAAGTATTTTGGATTGTATAGCCAGTGATATACAGATATATATCATAAAAGTGTGTCATTTCCACTGGTGGGTATGGTCATTTGAAGGTTAATAGCACTAAAACTTGGACACATTTAAGAAAATGCTTCAGCAATTCAAAGAGAGCATATCTTTATTCAACTAATTCAATATACACCCACATCCAGTTATCTTGGATCACCCTTGCAGACCTGAAAATGTCATATTTTATTCTTCAATGTGCTGATAAAGTCATGCGTTTGATGCTCAGCTGATCAGATCTGGACTCAATGACCTCACATCACCAGAAGTTCTCTCATGGAAAGAATATTGGACAGTCTTCCATAGCTGATCCAAGTTTGCAACACCAGACCCCTAAAACTGAGTGAAAATGGGGCCTGAACATGACTGGTGGTGGAAAATTGTGCTTTTTTGATGAATAATTTGTTAAAGGGGGTGGGGTTAAATTGTGTGTGATAAATAAAGAACCACAGAAGTGATATTGTTTTTGAACACATTTTTTTCCATTGATGGGCAATTCTGAAGAAATGTAGGGAGTTACAATTATTCCGCGAAAAAGCGGGCTATCGCTTTAGGTTACACTGGTGTAAATAAGGTTCCGAGTGACATCTAGCGGATGCGGGAGGAATATATAGGAGAGAATAAAATAGACACTGGGCCCTGATTGGTCAATAGCCTTGTGTGCTTTTCACATAAAAAAATCATCACACCTCTTCCCTATGATTTCCCATAGGTAAAATAACCATTGGCACAGGAATTAACCCTTTGTAGTGAAGTTTGAATTTTTTGGTGTGGTCTAAAATATGACTGTATTTTTTTATGCGGTTCTGACACTAGTTACGAAAACATAAGATTTAAAGGCGAATTCCCTGCTAGACAGACATGATTTTTTGGTGTAAAAAGTTTCCCAAAATGTCAATTTTTCAGATTTAAAGAAAATTTTGGACCCAACATTTATATTGCCAACACTATACGCTAAAACGTTAGCACTGAGGCCTATGGAAAACATTTACACCAGTGTAACCTAAAGGGAAAAAATAGCTTTTTATCATTTTTGATTCCTGGGAGTCACTTTAAAGCATTTTAATGCATTTTACAGAGCCTGGTCTTTCAGTCCAATGAATATCTCATGCTTGATGTGGCTATTCTTGGTGCTGATGTCTTCTTTCACTTACATCAGCCAAAAAAATAGTAAGATTTTTCATAAAAAATGCCAATTTTTCAAGGTATTTTCAAAAAATTTCAAGGTGGTAATAGTCACATGATAATGCAAATGACCCATAACATGGGCATGTCAACGACACATATATTAATTGTTATAAGAACCTAATTTAACAAGTATTTTGGATTTTATAGCCAGTGATATACAGATATATATCATAAAAGTGTGTCATTTCCACTGGTGGGTATGGTCATTTGAAGGTTAATAGCACTAAAACTTGGACACATTTAAGAAAATGCTTCAGCAATTCAAAGAGAGCATATCTTTATTCAACTAATTCAATATACACCCACATCCAGTTATCTTGGATCACCCTTGCAGACCTGAAAATGTCATATTTTATTCTTCAATGTGCTGATAAAGTCATGCGTTTGATGCTCAGCTGATCAGATCTGGACTCAATGACCTCACATCACCAGAAGTTCTCTCATGGAAAGAATATTGGACAGTCTTCCATAGCTGATCCAAGTTTGCAACACCAGACCCCTAAACCTGAGTGAAAATGGGGCCTGAACATGACTGGTGGTGGAAAATTGTGCTTTTTTGATGAATAATTTGTTAAAGGGGGTGGGGTTAAATTGTGTGTGATAAATAAAGAACCACAGAAGTGATATTGTTTTTGAACACATTTTTTCCATTGATGGGCAATTCTGAAGAAATGTAGGGAGTTACAATTATTCCGCGAAAAAGCGGGCTATCGCTTTAGGTTACACTGGTGTAAATAAGGTTCCGAGTGACATCTAGCGGATGCGGGAGGAATATATAGGAGAGAATAAAATAGACACTGGGCCCTGATTGGTCAATAGCCTTGTGTGCTTTTCACATAAAAAAATCATCACACCTCTTACCTATGATTTCCCATAGGTAAAATAACCATTGGCACAGGAATTAACCCTTTGTAGTGAAGTTTGAATTTTTTGGTGTGGTCTAAAATATGACTGTATTTTTTTATGCGGTTCTGACACTAGTTACGAAAACATAAGATTTAAAGGCGAATTCCCTGCTAGACAGACATGATTTTTTGGTGTAAAAAGTTTCCCAAAATGTCAATTTTTCAGATTTAAAGAAAATTTTGGACCCAACATTTATATTGCCAACACTATACGCTAAAACGTTAGCACTGAGGCCTATGGAAAACATTTACACCAGTGTAACCTAAAGGGAAAAAATAGCTTTTTATCATTTTTGATTCCTGGGAGTCACTTTAAAGCATTTTAATGCATTTTACAGAGCCTGGTCTTTCAGTCCAATGAATATCTCATGCTTGATGTGGCTATTCTTGGTGCTGATGTCTTCTTTCACTTACATCAGCCAAAAAAATAGTAAGATTTTTCATAAAAAATGCCAATTTTTCAAGGTATTTTCAAAAAATTTCAAGGTGGTAATAGTCACATGATAATGCAAATGACCCATAACATGGGCATGTCAACGACACATATATTAATTGTTATAAGAACCTAATTTAACAAGTATTTTGGATTTTATAGCCAGTGATATACAGATATATATCATAAAAGTGTGTCATTTCCACTGGTGGGTATGGTCATTTGAAGGTTAATAGCACTAAAACTTGGACACATTTAAGAAAATGCTTCAGCAATTCAAAGAGAGCATATCTTTATTCAACTAATTCAATATACACCCACATCCAGTTATCTTGGATCACCCTTGCAGACCTGAAAATGTCATATTTTATTCTTCAATGTGCTGATAAAGTCATGCGTTTGATGCTCAGCTGATCAGATCTGGACTCAATGACCTCACATCACCAGAAGTTCTCTCATGGAAAGAATATTGGACAGTCTTCCATAGCTGATCCAAGTTTGCAACACCAGACCCCTAAAACTGAGTGAAAATGGGGCCTGAACATGACTGGTGGTGGAAAATTGTGCTTTTTTGATGAATAATTTGTTAAAGGGGGTGGGGTTAAATTGTGTGTGATAAATAAAGAACCACAGAAGTGATATTGTTTTTGAACACATTTTTTCCATTGATGGGCAATTCTGAAGAAATGTAGGGAGTTACAATTATTCCGCGAAAAAGCGGGCTATCGCTTTAGGTTACACTGGTGTAAATAAGGTTCCGAGTGACATCTAGCGGATGCGGGAGGAATATATAGGAGAGAATAAAATAGACACTGGGCCCTGATTGGTCAATAGCCTTGTGTGCTTTTCACATAAAAAAATCATCACACCTCTTCCCTATGATTTCCCATAGGTAAAATAACCATTGGCACAGGAATTAACCCTTTGTAGTGAAGTTTGAATTTTTTGGTGTGGTCTAAAATATGACTGTATTTTTTTATGCGGTTCTGACACTAGTTACGAAAACATAAGATTTAAAGGCGAATTCCCTGCTAGACAGACATGATTTTTTGGTGTAAAAAGTTTCCCAAAATGTCAATTTTTCAGATTTAAAGAAAATTTTGGACCCAACATTTATATTGCCAACACTATACGCTAAAACGTTAGCACTGAGGCCTATGGAAAACATTTACACCAGTGTAACCTAAAGGGAAAAAATAGCTTTTTATCATTTTTGATTCCTGGGAGTCACTTTAAAGCATTTTAATGCATTTTACAGAGCCTGGTCTTTCAGTCCAATGAATATCTCATGCTTGATGTGGCTATTCTTGGTGCTGATGTCTTCTTTCACTTACATCAGCCAAAAAAATAGTAAGATTTTTCATAAAAAATGCCAATTTTTCAAGGTATTTTCAAAACATTTCAAGGTGGTAATAGTCACATGATAATGCAAATGACCCATAACATGGGCATGTCAACGACACATATATTAATTGTTATAAGAACCTAATTTAACAAGTATTTTGGATTTTATAGCCAGTGATATACAGATATATATCATAAAAGTGTGTCATTTCCACTGGTGGGTATGGTCATTTGAAGGTTAATAGCACTAAAACTTGGACACATTTAAGAAAATGCTTCAGCAATTCAAAGAGAGCATATCTTTATTCAACTAATTCAATATACACCCACATCCAGTTATCTTGGATCACCCTTGCAGACCTGAAAATGTCATATTTTATTCTTCAATGTGCTGATAAAGTCATGCGTTTGATGCTCAGCTGATCAGATCTGGACTCAATGACCTCACATCACCAGAAGTTCTCTCATGGAAAGAATATTGGACAGTCTTCCATAGCTGATCCAAGTTTGCAACACCAGACCCCTAAACCTGAGTGAAAATGGGGCCTGAACATGACTGGTGGTGGAAAATTGTGCTTTTTTGATGAATAATTTGTTAAAGGGGGTGGGGTTAAATTGTGTGTGATAAATAAAGAACCACAGAAGTGATATTGTTTTTGAACACATTTTTTCCATTGATGGGCAATTCTGAAGAAATGTAGGGAGTTACAATTATTCCGCGAAAAAGCGGGCTATCGCTTTAAGGGAAAAAATAGCTTTTTATCATTTTTGATTCCTGGGAGTCACTTTAAAGCATTTTAATGCATTTTACAGAGCCTGGTCTTTCAGTCCAATGAATATCTCATGCTTGATGTGGCTATTCTTGGTGCTGATGTCTTCTTTCACTTACATCAGCCAAAAAAATAGTAAGATTTTTCATAAAAAATGCCAATTTTTCAAGGTATTTTCAAAAAATTTCAAGGTGGTAATAGTCACATGATAATGCAAATGACCCATAACATGGGCATGTCAACGACACATATATTAATTGTTATAAGAACCTAATTTAACAAGTATTTTGGATTTTATAGCCAGTGATATACAGATATATATCATAAAAGTGTGTCATTTCCACTGGTGGGTATGGTCATTTGAAGGTTAATAGCACTAAAACTTGGACACATTTAAGAAAATGCTTCAGCAATTCAAAGAGAGCATATCTTTATTCAACTAATTCAATATACACCCACATCCAGTTATCTTGGATCACCCTTGCAGACCTGAAAATGTCATATTTTATTCTTCAATGTGCTGATAAAGTCATGCGTTTGATGCTCAGCTGATCAGATCTGGACTCAATGACCTCACATCACCAGAAGTTCTCTCATGGAAAGAATATTGGACAGTCTTCCATAGCTGATCCAAGTTTGCAACACCAGACCCCTAAAACTGAGTGAAAATGGGGCCTGAACATGACTGGTGGTGGAAAATTGTGCTTTTTTGATGAATAATTTGTTAAAGGGGGTGGGGTTAAATTGTGTGTGATAAATAAAGAACCACAGAAGTGATATTGTTTTTGAACACATTTTTTCCATTGATGGGCAATTCTGAAGAAATGTAGGGAGTTACAATTATTCCGCGAAAAAGCGGGCTATCGCTTTAGGTTACACTGGTGTAAATAAGGTTCCGAGTGACATCTAGCGGATGCGGGAGGAATATATAGGAGAGAATAAAATAGACACTGGGCCCTGATTGGTCAATAGCCTTGTGTGCTTTTCACATAAAAAAATCATCACACCTCTTCCCTATGATTTCCCATAGGTAAAATAACCATTGGCACAGGAATTAACCCTTTGTAGTGAAGTTTGAATTTTTTGGTGTGGTCTAAAATATGACTGTATTTTTTTATGCGGTTCTGACACTAGTTACGAAAACATAAGATTTAAAGGCGAATTCCCTGCTAGACAGACATGATTTTTTGGTGTAAAAAGTTTCCCAAAATGTCAATTTTTCAGATTTAAAGAAAATTTTGGACCCAACATTTATATTGCCAACACTATACGCTAAAACGTTAGCACTGAGGCCTATGGAAAACATTTACACCAGTGTAACCTAAAGGGAAAAAATAGCTTTTTATCATTTTTGATTCCTGGGAGTCACTTTAAAGCATTTTAATGCATTTTACAGAGCCTGGTCTTTCAGTCCAATGAATATCTCATGCTTGATGTGGCTATTCTTGGTGCTGATGTCTTCTTTCACTTACATCAGCCAAAAAAATAGTAAGATTTTTCATAAAAAATGCCAATTTTTCAAGGTATTTTCAAAACATTTCAAGGTGGTAATAGTCACATGATAATGCAAATGACCCATAACATGGGCATGTCAACGACACATATATTAATTGTTATAAGAACCTAATTTAACAAGTATTTTGGATTTTATAGCCAGTGATATACAGATATATATCATAAAAGTGTGTCATTTCCACTGGTGGGTATGGTCATTTGAAGGTTAATAGCACTAAAACTTGGACACATTTAAGAAAATGCTTCAGCAATTCAAAGAGAGCATATCTTTATTCAACTAATTCAATATACACCCACATCCAGTTATCTTGGATCACCCTTGCAGACCTGAAAATGTCATATTTTATTCTTCAATGTGCTGATAAAGTCATGCGTTTGATGCTCAGCTGATCAGATCTGGACTCAATGACCTCACATCACCAGAAGTTCTCTCATGGAAAGAATATTGGACAGTCTTCCATAGCTGATCCAAGTTTGCAACACCAGACCCCTAAACCTGAGTGAAAATGGGGCCTGAACATGACTGGTGGTGGAAAATTGTGCTTTTTTGATGAATAATTTGTTAAAGGGGGTGGGGTTAAATTGTGTGTGATAAATAAAGAACCACAGAAGTGATATTGTTTTTGAACACATTTTTTCCATTGATGGGCAATTCTGAAGAAATGTAGGGAGTTACAATTATTCCGCGAAAAAGCGGGCTATCGCTTTAGGTTACACTGGTGTAAATAAGGTTCCGAGTGACATCAAGCGGATGCGGGAGGAATATATAGGAGAGAATAAAATAGACACTGGGCCCTGATTGGTCAATAGCCTTGTGTGCTTTTCACATAAAAAAATCATCACACCTCTTACCTATGATTTCCCATAGGTAAAATAACCATTGGCACAGGAATTAACCCTTTGTAGTGAAGTTTGAATTTTTTGGTGTGGTCTAAAATATGACTGTATTTTTTTATGCGGTTCTGACACTAGTTACGAAAACATAAGATTTAAAGGCGAATTCCCTGCTAGACAGACATGATTTTTTGGTGTAAAAAGTTTCCCAAAATGTCAATTTTTCAGATTTAAAGAAAATTTTGGACCCAACATTTATATTGCCAACACTATACGCTAAAACGTTAGCACTGAGGCCTATGGAAAACATTTACACCAGTGTAACCTAAAGGGAAAAAATAGCTTTTTATCATTTTTGATTCCTGGGAGTCACTTTAAAGCATTTTAATGCATTTTACAGAGCCTGGTCTTTCAGTCCAATGAATATCTCATGCTTGATGTGGCTATTCTTGGTGCTGATGTCTTCTTTCACTTACATCAGCCAAAAAAATAGTAAGATTTTTCATAAAAAATGCCAATTTTTCAAGGTATTTTCAAAAAATTTCAAGGTGGTAATAGTCACATGATAATGCAAATGACCCATAACATGGGCATGTCAACGACACATATATTAATTGTTATAAGAACCTAATTTAACAAGTATTTTGGATTTTATAGCCAGTGATATACAGATATATATCATAAAAGTGTGTCATTTCCACTGGTGGGTATGGTCATTTGAAGGTTAATAGCACTAAAACTTGGACACATTTAAGAAAATGCTTCAGCAATTCAAAGAGAGCATATCTTTATTCAACTAATTCAATATACACCCACATCCAGTTATCTTGGATCACCCTTGCAGACCTGAAAATGTCATATTTTATTCTTCAATGTGCTGATAAAGTCATGCGTTTGATGCTCAGCTGATCAGATCTGGACTCAATGACCTCACATCACCAGAAGTTCTCTCATGGAAAGAATATTGGACAGTCTTCCATAGCTGATCCAAGTTTGCAACACCAGACCCCTAAAACTGAGTGAAAATGGGGCCTGAACATGACTGGTGGTGGAAAATTGTGCTTTTTTGATGAATAATTTGTTAAAGGGGGTGGGGTTAAATTGTGTGTGATAAATAAAGAACCACAGAAGTGATATTGTTTTTGAACACATTTTTTCCATTGATGGGCAATTCTGAAGAAATGTAGGGAGTTACAATTATTCCGCGAAAAAGCGGGCTATCGCTTTAGGTTACACTGGTGTAAATAAGGTTCCGAGTGACATCTAGCGGATGCGGGAGGAATATATAGGAGAGAATAAAATAGACACTGGGCCCTGATTGGTCAATAGCCTTGTGTGCTTTTCACATAAAAAAATCATCACACCTCTTCCCTATGATTTCCCATAGGTAAAATAACCATTGGCACAGGAATTAACCCTTTGTAGTGAAGTTTGAATTTTTTGGTGTGGTCTAAAATATGACTGTATTTTTTTATGCGGTTCTGACACTAGTTACGAAAACATAAGATTTAAAGGCGAATTCCCTGCTAGACAGACATGATTTTTTGGTGTAAAAAGTTTCCCAAAATGTCAATTTTTCAGATTTAAAGAAAATTTTGGACCCAACATTTATATTGCCAACACTATACGCTAAAACGTTAGCACTGAGGCCTATGGAAAACATTTACACCAGTGTAACCGTAAACCGTTTGATAGTAATGCCGGAGAGACCGCCTCCAGCGTAGATAACTCTCTATCTGTATATGACATTGGTGTTTGTTTATGACATCATTCCACATCCACTCTCCGAGTGTAGCCCTATATATCATGAAGCTCGGGATGATTTAGCACCGGTCGGTGGTATGAATTAACACCGAAGATACCCCTTTATTGTCCTGGAGGGATGCGTGCAATTTATTAATCCGTGTTAGCATTCGTGTGTGTTACAGCGCCGGATAATGATGTATAGGGGTCTATAGTTATCAAAACAAAGCAATTGATCAAGTCTGGAGGAACTGAGATACGTAATAACGTACGGCTCATTTCATCTCCTGGGTGTTGTTCGTGTTCATTAAGTGATTTAACTTAGACTATAGCTGGACTTATGCAGATGTTGTTTGACAATATTAGACCAAGCATTCATGAGTGTTAGTTTAAGCATATTTTATTGCAATTAAGAACATTACACAGAGATTAGAGCGAAAGTTAAGCCAACTTAGACAATACAGGTTTGTAAGATGACGGACAAAGCGCAAATATTCAAAGTAATATGCGATATGACGCATGCAAGTCTAGCTCTTCACTTATTAAGAGTTTTAACAGGTTTTAATGCAGTTATTTGAGAAATGAATGTAGTTTGAGCGTGTTTTAATAAATGGGATACAGCGTTGTAGCCGTTGGACACACTGTTCGCGGTTCACGCTTAAAGGCCCACTTAATTTTCGAGTCACCGATTACTTTTTGTTTTATAGTGCCTTGATATACGGTTTTAATAACAATCTATGCCATAAAATACAATTAAATTACTATAATTCGTCACCATTTGAAACGTCTGTGTCTCAGCAGATGCCCATAGAGAAATAGAAAACAGCTAAAATCATAGAAAGATTCCCCCGTTATGGATCCCAGAATGCAACTATAAATGTATTTTCAATGGAAGGGGGATAACTCTATCTTTAAGATATAGTATTATTCTCCTACATTGAAAATAATACACTTTGCACTACAACAGAGTGAAACTTAAGCACAAAAACACGTCGGTAGCTCAATAAAAACAACATGTTCACAGTTTATTACACCCGATAAGTTGATAATACAATGTTTTGAAGATTAATCTTTCAAATGGTACATAATATGGCAGATATTTAATATATGTGATCTGGGGGTTCGAAAATTAAGTGGGCCTTTAATGTGCACCAACTGCCACATCGCTAACATACATTTAACAATACCCCACCCCGAAATTAGAAATTTCTAAGTCGACCACGAGCACTTAGATGAATGATCATGGCTTCCTGGTTCATAGTGAACAAACTCAGTGGTAACATATCAAGGTTGAGCGGTGAGTTTTATTTAACCGCGATAAGGGAAAGGTTGTTGCTGAAACAACAACATCGCGACGGTACTCAACACTGCCGGGAAGGTGGGAACAAAACATACTCTTAAGATGATATGGACTATAACTGCGGCTTGTTAATTATGTAACTGCTCGTTGTCGGGTGAAGGGGGATAACTCATCTAGGTCAACAATGTGTGACATCGGTGTGTGTTATGGTGCGTTTTATTGGAATATGACACGCATGCCCCAACTGTCAGTTGACCAATCACGAAACATGATTTAGAGAGGTTCAGGGACGTGGCGAGAGGGGGGTTTGGGGTGTCTCACTCCCTACTTTGGTCAACGTTTTCAACAGTTGGAAATTTCATACCTGACACAACATTAGTTGGAAATTTCACACCAACAATAGGTTGAAAAGATTCTTGTAGTTTGATTTTCAAACAATTTATAGGGGAATTGATTGTGTTTGGACCAATATTTGCATATTTTCCTACTTTTTGTCAAAATTTGGACTGAAATGGCCAACAGTTGGAAATTTTCCAACATTGCGGGGGGGGGGGGGTGTCAGGTTGAAATTTTCCAACACTTGGAAAGCATGTGTCCTGGTTCCTCTCCGTGGCCAGTCAAAAACTGCTAGTTAAATTAAGAAAAGAATATTGTCCTACATTCGGTCAACATTGTCATTGGAACTGTCATCAGTTGGAAAGTGGGGGTATCAGGTTTGTCAGGGGCAAAAATGGGGGAGGGGCAGAAAAAACACATATCGCCGATTGCCACCAAACTTATATATAATCATCCCCATAATATGATCAAAATAATTTTAGCGCCGGATTCCACCAAACTGATGCACATTCTTCTGAGATCTTCTCCATGATACAAGGAATCTTATTGTGTGATTTAAAGACGGGGGGCGGTGGGTGGGTACTAAATCTGATCAGAATTGGTTTAGTCGCCGATTGCCACCAAACTTATACAAATTCATCCCCATGGTATGAGGTGTATAATGGCATGGCTTAAAGCTGTCAAACGTGGCGTCATTCGAGTCAGTGGTGCACTGAAAGGGAGAGGGCCACCAAAATTGATACACAATATATTTAGCGCCAATTTCCGCCAAATTGATAAACATTCTTATGCATGATATGAGGAATCTAATCGTGTGATTTTAAGACGTCATATTGGTGCTGCTTTGGTGAGAGATGGGGGTGGGGTTGGCACTAAATTTGATAAAAATTTGTTTAGTCGCGGATTAGCACCAAACTTACAAATAATAATCTCCATGATATCAGGAGTCTAATTGTGTGGTTTAAAGATGTCAAAAGTGGGGCCATTCGAGTCAGGGTGCCTAGAGGGTGAGAGGGACACAGACATTCAATATGTTTAGCGCCGATTTCCACCTGATTGATACATATTCTTTTCCGTGATATGAATAAACTAATCGTGTGGTTTAATTGCGCCAAATTTGTGCTTTTTGGGTGAGAGATATGCAATGGTGGCCCTAAATTTGATACGAATTTGTATACTCGCCAATTTTCATAAATTTTATATATATTCATCTCTATAATGAGTCTAAGTATGTGGTTTAATGATGTCAAAAGTGGCGCCGCTTGAGTCCGAAATAGGGACGGGAGGGTCACCAAAATCTTATAAAAATATGTTTAGTGCCAATTACCATCAAACTCATACACGTTCTTCTCAAATGATACAATGAATCAAATATTTGCGAATATCTGTCTGTGTTCTATATATAGCTTTAAGGGTACAATCGAGATGGCATCAAGGCGGTCTAACAGGGGTAACTTTTTACGAGTAAGATAATGGTGCGGGTTAAAATTTTCTAAAGTGACGTTGTTGATGTCAGGGGAGGGGCTATTTTTAGCGCATATTTCGACCAAATTGATATATTCTTCTTCTCCGTGATACGAGGAATATAAACGTGTGATTTAAAGACGCGAAATTGGTGTCGTTTGGGTGAGAGATGGGGGGGGGGGGGGTAATAACTATGATAAGAATTTGTTTAGTTGCCGATTACCACCAAACTTATATATAATCATCTCCATTATATAATGCATGCATGAGTCTAATAGACGTGGTTTAAATATGACAAAAGTGGCGCGGTTCAAGTCATGCATGAGGGAGTTGCACCAAAGTTGATACAAATATATTTAGCACTAATTCCACCAAATTCATGCACGTTCTTCTCTAATTATATGATGAATTAAATCACATTTGGGGTCGTTTGCGTCATGGATGGCGAGAGGAGATTCACTAACATTGTTCAATTCGCCGATATCCAACAAAGTTATACATAGTCTTCTCCCAGGCCATCTCCATGTCGTTCTAATGAGTTTTTGGCATTCCAATTACACAATCTCGACAAATGGTGACCCAATGAAGTCACTTGAACAATTATATCTTCTCAACTGTCATATGTATATGGGGATGGAAATCGGGGCATTCCTATAATGATCTAGCAACACAGATACATAGAAGAAAGCATTAAAAGTATATTTATATCAATCTATTTAAGAGATACATATATTCATTCAAACTGAGGGACCTTGAATCGTCAGAGGATTGCATATTAGAATGGCTCATGTAGTCTGTCATATTCAATATAGTTTCCACACAACAAAGTTACAATTGCCAAGAGATGTGGAAATGTGGAGCAGGCCTGTTCAGAATTAGTGGTCACAGTGTGCAGTCAAATACGGTTACTTCTCATATAATTAGTTCAACAAACATACAATTATATTTGTCGGGTTTATTTGCTGAACATCCCTACAAAAGAATCAATAGGAATTAAGTAACTGCTCACCATTAAGTATTTAGTTGTCAAAGGTAGATCAATTCAAGACTTAGTTTTCAAACATTTGCTAAAGAAGTCTTGTGTGCTCTGAGAGACAGCGAATCGATTGGCAGCGTATATACGGACAGTGTGGCCGACAAACAGGAGAGAACAGTTACCGTATAATTATATATCCCACCGTATAGGTAACTGAGACTCTCTATATATGTAATCACGTCCTCGTTATCAAACGAGGTAGTAATGACTCCCTTTCATAATTTCATTAGCAAAAATAAAAATATATTATGCAATAAATGACCTCAAAGGAGAGATGGAACAGTGATAACGCAAAAAGCATATGGCTGTAAAGGGTACGTACACCAAACCATGGACCACACAGTGTACATATCCCTCTTCATCGATATCGCGGGTGGGGTCGGTTATAAGCGAGTAAATTGTTGTCCCGTTTGATGTTCCACCAGATGGCCACCTTTGTTACCAGCCTTTGACTCGAATCTGCCTTTAAAAATATAACATTACTATACTTCCATATGTGATAACAATCAAACCGCCGGTTTTAACCATGATTTCGCCGGTTTTGACCATGATCCCGCCGGTTTTACAATCAAGTCATGATCCCGCCGGTTTTAACCATGATTCCGCCGGTTTTAACCATGATCCCGCCGGTGTTAACAATGATTCCGCCGGTTTTAACCATGATTCCGCCGGTTTTACAATTTACAATCCCGCCGGTTTTAACCGTGATTCCGCCAGTTTTAACAATGATTCCGCCGGTTTTAACCATAATCCCGCCGGTTTTTGAAAATGTTGATCTCTGAAGTCGTCGTTACTGCTGTTACTGTCTGTTTTGTTATTACTGGTGTTGTTCCTACTGTTGTTGATTCCGTTGTTGCTGTAATTACTGCCATGCACCGCTGTTGTCCTTGCCGTTATTGAGACTTGTGTTGTAGTTGATGTTGTTACCGCCGCTGTTGTCGTTGCTGTTTTTATTGAGACTGGTATTGTAGTTGATGTTTTTACCACCGCTGTTGTTGTTGACGCAAACGCTGTTGTCGTTCTTGTTGTAATTGTTGTTGTTGCTACTGATGTTATATATGTTGTTGTTGACTCAGTTGTTTCTGTTGTTGTAATTGCTACCATGTGCCGATGTTGTCGTTGCTGTTATTGCAACTGGTCCTGTAATTGCTGATGTTGTTGACGCCATCTCTGTTGTTATTATTGCTGTAATTGTCATTGTTGCTACTGATGTTATATCTGCTGTTGTTTACTCAGTTGTTGCTGATGTTGTAATTGCTACCATGCACCGATGTTGTCGTTGCTGTGACTGCCACATGTGCTGTAATTGCTAATGTTGTTGTGGCATCGCTGTTGTTGCTGTTGTTCTAATTGCTACCCTAATTGCTAATTGCTGTTATTGCAACTGGTCCTGTAATTGCTGATGTTGTTGACGCCATCTCTGATGGTATTATTGCTGTAATTTATGATGTTGTTGACGCCATCTCTGTTGTTATTATTGCTGTAATTGTCATTGTTGCTACTGATGTTATATCTGCTGTTGTTGACTCAGTTGTTGCTGTTGTTGTAATTGCTACCATGCACCGATGTTGTCGTTGCTGTGACTGCCACTTATGCTGTAATTGCTGATGTTGTTGAGGCCATCGCTGTTGGTATTATTGCTGTAATTGTCGTTGTTGCTACTGATGTTATTTCGGCTGTTGTTTACTCAGATGTTGCTGTTGTTGTAATTGCTACCATGCACCGATGTTGTCGTTGCTGTTATTGCAACCGGTCCTGTAATTGCTGATGTTGTTGCCGCCATCGCTGTTGCCGTTGTTGCTATAATTGTTGTTGTTGCTACTGATGTTATATATGTTGTTGTTTACTCAGTTGTTGTTGTTGTAATTGCTACCATGCATCGATGTTGTCGTTGCTGTTATTGCAACTAGTCCTGTAATTGCTGATGTTGTTGACGCCATCTCTGTTGGTATTATTGCTGTAATTGTCATTGTTGCTACTGATGTTATATCTGCTGTTGTTTACTCAGTTGTTGCTGATGTTGTAATTGCTACCATGCACCGATGTTGTTGTTGCTGTGACTGCCACATGTGCTGTAATTGCTAATGTTGTTGTGGCATCGCTGTTGTTGCTGTTGTTCTAATTGCTACCCTAATTGCTAATTGCTGTTATTGCAACTAGTCCTGTAATTGCTGATGTTGTTGACGCCATTTCTGATGGTATTATTGCTGTAATTTATGATGTTGTTGACGCCATCTCTGATGGTATTATTGCTGTAATTGTCATTGTTGCTACTGATGTTATATCTGCTGTTGTTGACTCAGTTGTTGCTGTTGTTGTAATTGCTACCATGCACCGATGTTGTTGCTGTGACTGCCACTTATGCTGTAATTGCTGATGTTGTTGAGGCCGTCGCTGTTGTTGCTGTTGTTGTAATTGCTACCCTGTGCCGATGTTGTCGTTGCTGTTACTGCAACTGGTCCTGTAATTGCTGATGTTGTTGACGCCATCTCTGATGGTATTATTGCTGTAATTGCTGATGTTGTTGACGCCATCTCTGATTGTATTATTTCTGTAATTGCTGATGTTGTTGACGCCATCTCTGATTGTATTATTGCTGTAATTGCTGATGTTGTTGACGCCATCGCTGTTGTTATTATTGCTGTCGCTGTTGCTACTGATGTTATATCTGCTGTTGTTGACTCAGTTGTTGCTGATGTTGTAATTGCTACCATGCACCGATGTTGTCGTTGCTGTTATTGCAACCGGTCCTGTAATTGCTGATGTTGTTGCCGCCATCGCTGTTGCCGTTGTTGCTATAATTGTTGTTGTTGCTACTGATGTTATATATGTTGTTGTTTACTCAGTTGTTGTTGTTGTAATTGCTACCATGCATCGATGTTGTCGTTGCTGTTAGTGCAACTGGTCCTGTAATTGCTGATGTTGTTGACGCCATCTATGTTGGTATTATTGCTGTAATTGTCGTTGTTGCTACTGATGTTATTTCTGCTGTTGTTCACTCAGATGTTGCTGTTGTTGTAATTGCTACCATACACCGATGTTGTCGTTGCTGTTATTGCAACCGGTCCTGTAATTGCTGATGTTGTTGCCGCCATCGCTGTTGCCGTTGTTGCTATAATTGTTGTTGTTGCTACTGATGTTATATATGTTGTTGTTTACTCAGTTGTTGTTGTTGTAATTGCTACCATGCATCGATGTTGTCGTTGCTGTTATTGCAACTGGTCCTGTAATTGCTGATGTTGTTGACGCCATCTATGTTGTTATTATTGCTGTAATTGTCGTTGTTGCTACTGATGTTATATCTGCTGTTGTTTACTCAGATGTTGCTGTTGTTGTAATTGCTACCATGCACCGATGTTGTCGTTGTTGTTATTGCAACCGGTCCTGTAATTGCTTATGTTGTTGCCGCCATCGCTGTTGCCGTTGTTGCTATAATTGTTGTTGTTGCTACTGATGTTATATATGTTGCTGTTTACTCAGTTGTTGTTGTAATTGCTACCATGCATCGATGTTGTCGTTGCTGTTAGTGCAACTGGTCCTGTAATTGCTGATGTTGTTGACGCCATCTCTGTTGTTGTTATTGCTGTAATTGTCGTTGTTGCTACTGATGTTATATCTGCTGTTGTTTACTCAGTTGTTGTTGTAATTACTACCATGCACCGATGATGTCGTTGCTGTGACTGCCACTTGTGCTGTAATTGCTGATGTTGCTGACGCCATCGCTGTTGTTATTGTTGCTGTAATTATCATTGTTACTACTGATGTTATTTCTGCTGTTGTTGACTCAGTTGATGCTGTTGTTGTAATTGCTACCATGGACCAATGTTGTCGTTGCTGTTATTGCAACCGGTCCTGTAATTGCTGATGTTGTTGCCGCCATCGCTGTTGCCGTTGTTGCTATAATTGTTGTTGTTGCTACTGATGTTATATATGTTGTTGTTTACTCAGTTGTTACTGTTGTAATTGTTACCATGCACCGATGTTGTCGTTGCGGTTACTGCCACTGGTCCTGTAATTGCTGATGTTGTTGACGCCAGCTCTGTTGGTATTATTGCTGTAATTGTCATTGTTGCTACTGATGTTATATATGTTGTTGTTTACTCAGTTGTTGTTGTTGTAATTGCTACCATGCACCGATGTTGCCGTTGCTGTTATTGCAACTGGTCCTGTAATTGCTGCTGTTGTTGACGCCATCTCTGTTGGTATTATTGCTGTAATTGTCATTGTTGCTACTGATGTTATTTCTGCTGTTGTTGACTCAGTTGTTGCTGCTGTTGTTGTAATTGCTACCATGCACCGATGTTGCCGTTGCTGTTAATACCACTGTTGATGACGCCATCGTTGTTGTTGTTGTCGTTGTTGTTGTAATTGTTGTTGTTGCTACTGATGTTATATCTGCTGTTGTTGTAATTGCTACCATGCACCGATGTTGTCGTTGCTGTTTTCTACCACTTGTGCTGTAATTTCTTATGTTGTTGACAGTATGTGTCGATTTCTGGATTACAAAGTTGTTTCCTTCTGAAAAGTGACAGCGCCAATTCGCACTACAGTAAATATATTGTGATTTGTAATTTGCCGTGCATTAGCATCTAACGTTTAAGTATGATTTTGTGCGGATGAGCTGACAATTGCCATACATATTACGATCCTTTTTTTCGTTGGTATAATCTCTTCATGAACACATTGATGACTGAAAACAATTGAAGAGTGTGTATTAATTAAGAGGCGTTTTAGCCCTCATTATTGCTATTTTCCCGCGCAGGAACAGTACTCCGAGTGCGTTGAACCGTTCAACTCATCGTCGATAATCAACCAAGGCCATTGTACTGCGAACGCATTCAGCGAGAGACTTTGTCAAAATTATTGATTGATTGATTGATTTATTTATTGCATAAGTCACATAACAGTGAAACAAGCAAAACGTATATACACTATGTACACAACTTTGAATATCACATTAATCATTGTTCATTTCATATACACAGCAGTAATTAAATTAGATTACACAATAATAGGCGATAACCTTAACAAGTATGATAATTACATGTGTTCACCCATAACAATAAATGATTTCGATTATATAGTACTAGCAGGTTAGCCCGCCACCGGCGGCTTGTCCGAAACATGACATTTTTTTATATATATATTTTTAATTTTTAGCTCCACGCGTTTCAATAAGAAAAATTTGTACCCGGTAGCTCCACCCGTTTCCGAGATCTGGTCTGCGCATGCGCGAAGCTGGCGTCGCACGGGCTCGGCGACCCGATAAAATGTGTACCCGGCGCAAGATACATTCACATACCAAATTTCAAGTCGATAGCTCCACCCGTTTCCGATATCTCGTCTGCGCATGCGCTGCACGGGCGTCGCACGGGCTCGCCAATACGACAGCGACGACCACCTGGTCAAACTACACTCACGTACCAAGTTTCGTCCCGATCGGTCGAGGTGTTGGTATCTGATGCAAAAGACGAAATTGTGAGTGTTGGTCAATAGTCCCCGCCGTGAACCTCATCGTCGCAAAGAGCGGACAGTCAATTAACCCCGTTTTGAACCTCAATCACCAACGCGACGTAAACATGTGTTGCGTTCTAAAAATAGGAAAGCACTTTCTCTCTGCATAATTCTGCAGATGCTAATAACGTTGCTCCCCGTAGGTAGCAATATCGTTGTTGTTGATATTTACGGCTTGGGGGCTATTTTCTTATTTAGCAAGTTTGAGCTCAATCGGTTCGAGTCTATAAAGGACACACTCATATATATGACACTTCCCGTGGGTAGCAAGTTTGAGCTCAATCGGCATTCCCTGGAATTTCCCGTAGATTGGCAGATTCCAGTAGCTTTATAACGATATATCTGGGGAGAAATCTGATGCTATATTCGTGATTATCTGGAATGATTTCGGTATATAACTATATACTGTAAAAACAAAGCGCGCCATCCGTGCTCGCAGGGTTGGTCAGAAATAAATGTTTTTTAAATTTAATGTTTTGTTCCGTATATCTCTCTGCAGATGCAAATAACGTTGAATGGCAAACAGACGCTCTTTATAGAGATGCGTCAAAAACAAACGCTCATTAAATAATCACTTGATTAACCCCCGCCGTGCCTTTGCGGTGATTTGAGATTGGAGAACGGGTGCTCTGGGCTTCTCTAAACCTTGACCACGGTCGTGTCGGTGGGATTTGACACTTACATAGGAAGTTTGAGCTCAATCTTTACACGCGTTTTGGATTCTATGAAGTACACACACACACACACACACACATATATACGAAGTCTCAAAATATATAGTATAGATAGACTAGCAGGTTAGCCCGCCACTGGCGGCATTCGTCCCATGGCTTTGTTTCAGAAACATGACATTTTTGAATATGAATTTAATGTTTTTTAAATTTAATATATTTTGTTTCTGAATTGTTTTTTTATTGTTAATTTTTTTTAATTTTAAATTGTTTTAATTAAATTGTGAATTGTTTTAATAATTTTTTTTGTTTCTGGCGGAAAAATTTACCCGTAGAAATCCCCCCTTCCTAGGAACGACAGACAACGCATTCTTTGTTTCGTGAAATCTCTCTACGATAACATTGCATTGAATTTAAAACAAACGCTTCCCGTCGGGAAATCTGTCTGCATAATATTTTGAGTCTGCCGTACCCGTCGTAATGTCGTGAAATATCTCTGCATAATAGATAACATTGCATTGAATCTGTTGTTGGCATTCAGGGCTTCGGGTCGTTGTTGTTGGCATCACGGCTCCCCGAAAACTCTCACATTGCCGAAAACGTGTATTTAGTAATATCGTTGTTGTTGATATTTACGGCTTGGGGGCTATTTTCTTATTTAGCAAGTTTGAGCTCAATCGGTTCGAGTCTATAAAGGACACACTCATATATATGACACTTCCCGTGGGTAGCAGGTTTGAGCTCAATCGGCATTCCCTGGAATTTCCCGTAGATTGGCAGATTCCAGTAGCTTTATAAGGGTATATCTGGGGAGAAATCTGATGCTATATTCGTGATTATCTGGGATGATTTCGGTATATAACTATATACTGTAAAAACAAAGCGCGCCATCCGTGCTCGCAGGGTTGGTCAGAAACAAATGTTTTTTAAATTTAATGTATGTTCCGTATATCTCTCTGCAGATGCAAATAACGTTGAATGGCAAACAGACGCTCTTTATAGAGATGCGTCAAAAACAAACGCTCATTAAATAATGACTTGATTAACCCACACCGTGCCTTTGCGGTGATTTGAGATTGGAGAACGGGTGCTCTGAGCTTTTCTAAACCGCGACCACGGTCGTGTCGGTGGGATTTGACACTTACATAGGAAGTTTGAGCTCAATCTGTACACGCGTTTTTGATTCTATGAAGTACACACACACACACACACACACATATATACGAAGTCTCAAAATATATAGTATAGATAGACTAGCAGGTTAGCCCGCCACTGGCGGCATTCGTCCCATGGCTTTGTTTCAGAAACATGACATTTTTGAATATGAATTTAATGTTTTTTAAATTTAATATATTTTGTTTCTGAATTGTTTTTTTATTGTTAATTTTTTTTAATTTTAAATTGTTTTAATTAAATTGTGAATTGTTTTAATAAATTTTTTTGTTTCTGGCGGAAAAATTTACCCGTAGAAATCCCCCCTTCCTAGGAACGACAGACAACGCATTCTTTGTTTCGTGAAATCTCTCTACGATAACATTGCATTGAATTTAAAACAAACGCTTCCCGTCGGGAAATCTGTCTGCATAATATTTTGAGTCTGCCGTACCCGTCGTAATGTCGTGAAATATCTCTGCATAATAGATAACATTGCATTGAATCTGTTGTTGGCATTCAGGGCTTCGGGTCGTTGTTGTTGGCATCACGGCTCCCCGAAAACTCTCACATTGCCGAAAACGTGTATTTAGTAATATCGTTGTTGTTGATATTTACGGCTTGGGGGCTATTTTCTTATTTAGCAAGTTTGAGCTCAATCGGTTCGAGTCTATAAAGGACACACTCATATATATGACACTTCCCGTGGGTAGCAGGTTTGAGCTCAATCGGCATTCCCTGGAATTTCCCGTAGATTGGCAGATTCCAGTAGCTTTATAAGGGTATATCTGGGGAGATATCTGATGCTATATTCGTGATTATCTGGGATGATTTCGGTATATAACTATATACTGTAAAAACAAAGCGCGCCATCCGTGCTCGCAGGGTTGGTCAGAAACAAATGTTTTTTAAATTTAATGTATGTTCCGTATATCTCTCTGCAGATGCAAATAACGTTGAATGGCAAACAGACGCTCTTTATAGAGATGCGTCAAAAACAAACGCTCATTAAATAATGACTTGATTAACCCACACCGTGCCTTTGCGGTGATTTGAGATTGGAGAACGGGTGCTCTGAGCTTTTCTAAACCGCGACCACGGTCGTGTCGGTGGGATTTGACACTTACATAGGAAGTTTGAGCTCAATCTGTACACGCGTTTTTGATTCTATGAAGTACACACACACACACACACACACACATATATACGAAGTCTCAAAATATATAGTATAGATAGATAAGACACCTTCTTAAAGGCACACCTTAGGAATATGCATAGTCTTTTTATGAGGCTTATATTTTGAAGAGATAGGAGACCATGGAATTTCTCTCTCGTAGGGTTCTTCCAAAAGTACTCAGGGATATATTGTTTTCTGAGTTCATCCAAATGACTGCATATAGTAACTAAATGGTATTCGTCTCCTAAATATTCTCCACACATGGTGCATATCCTATTGTCATTATCATTCTGAGATTTCGCCCATTATAAATGAAATTGATAAAATTCTAACAGTGGTATACTATCAAGAAGACAAAATTGGCAAAATTCCTGCTTAATTTCCGGTGTCGGATATACACAGTGCATATGGGAGACTCGCATGTATAAGAGAATGCATTCGCACAGGGTTTTCGCAAAACATTCAGGAAGCTCAAGTGATGGAAGGGTTAGTTCTGAATCTTAAAACTGGTTCCTATCCCGAGTGACATTGGAGCGGTCACTGCGTGCGTCACGGGGAATTCTTGTAACAGTATCGACCATGATATGCTTCTTTATCGTCTGTCCCCCGAGAATATACGTTTATTTATCTCACGCTAAATATTCTAAGAGATCTAAGCGACCAGACTTACACGAACTGTGTGAATGGGAACTTGATTGGCTTATCTGACCATCCATCTGGCATGTGTTCACGTATGCACGAGACGAGTGTGATTGGAATCGCATTGTATTCGAGTGGCCGGACTCCATTTGTTTGCGACCCTGTCGACAGGGAACGTTTGAACTCAGATTAGGGGCGTATATAGCTAGAAGGTCTCCATATACTCCATCGGAGGGGTGTCCACAAACTGTAGTTCATAGTTTAGACTCCTAGATACGCTGGACTCAGTGGTCTGACCACTGCCATCACGTATATATACGTAATTAAATCTAACATTTTTTATTGACGAGTTTTTTTTTCGGTTAAAATTAATTCTGGTTCTATCTAGCCAAATTCCAAATGAATTGGACATTTCGCTTTCTCAGAATAATGCAGAAAAGAATTACATGTAACCGACTAAAAGTCCTAAATAAAAAATGAGTGATTTCCTAATATTATGTATACGAGATGGCAGAGCTCATGCCATCGTAGCAGAGGACTGATCTCTTAGAATGTCCAATCGCACCCCACCCCCTTGAACCAGACAACATTTTCCAAGTGTAGGAAGTTCCACGGGAATCATTTTGGGTTGGCATTTTCCAATTTGTACCTTAAACTTTAAAACTTATATGTATACATTGACACTCATAACAGTTGGCAATTTCCCCACCATTTCAGTCCATAAATTGACCGAAAGTGAATTAGGTCTAATATGCGACTTCTGATATAAAAAAAACAATAAAAAAATTTCAAATTAAATACTGTTTTGAAAATCAAACTATCGGAATAATTAAACCTAGTTCTAGTCTAAAATTTCCAATCCATGTTGTAGTGGGCGTGGAATTTACAACTATTGAAAATTTTGAGACACCCCAAATCCCCCCATCCATATCACAATACCCCTGCGCATGATCACTTATATCATCACTATCGTCTTGCCATCTTTATTGGCAGCCATTCGGTCGGAAATTACATGAAATAAAAGTTAATGGTGGTTTGTGAAAACAACTACAATCTATTTCAAAACAATAGTCTCCATTTTCAAACCAATGGTCGTTCTTTGATCCAATAAGAGACAATTACGTGTTAACAGATATAGATTCACAATCAACGTTGACCGATGCAAAATTAATGTTCTATTTTAATTTAATAGTATTCATTGTTCAACTAATATCTAATAACAAACAATTAATACAGCTTTGCTCATATTCAGTAAACGTACATTCCGTTTCAATAGCCATATTTCAAATCAATAGACGATTTCTCACGATCAGTGATTATCGTTATCAAACTAATAGACCTTATTGTAAAACTAATAACTCATTGTAAAACTAATAAATAAAACCGTAATTAACTTATTGTAAAACTAATAACCTATTGTAAAATTAATAGACCTTATTGTAAAACTAATAACTTATTGTAAAACCTATATCTAAAGCCGTCATTAACTTATTGTAAAACTAATAACTTATTGTAAAATTAATAGACCTTATTGTAAAACTAATAATCAATAGACATATTTTAAACCAATATACTATTTCCCACGATCAATGATTATCGTTATCAAACTAATATCTAATAGCGGAATCAACTATTTCAGGTCAAACCAATGAGCTCATTTGAAATTAATGATTAAAACACAAACCTATAAGCAATTCGTAAATTAACGCTAGGCGCGCTGGCCACCAATTCTGTTCGCAAAATCCGTGACGTCAGAAATATAGAAATAAACATGGGAGTTTCCAATGTCATGTCGATGTGACGATTTGGAATATGAGTTCACTCGGTGCAAATCAAACGACGATAAACATTCACTATAATATATAGGACATATAGTGGAGTAGATTAGTCAAATTTTCAAGGCAATTGTTCAAATTGTTACTAAAGCATGAAACTTTGCACATATGTACATCTTCTTTTATATTAGATATGGAGCCACTTTAACCCCTCTTTTTAAGGGGTTTTCCAAATTTATAGAGCGTTTCGTGATTATATTATTTAATAAATGTCGCAATTAATCTCACCATGAAATATACGATTTAAAATTAGGCATATTCAGTTCGTATGACTCAGAGAGATATAATGCCACATTTTAAGGGTAAAATTGGAACTCCCCGCCCAAGATGGTCGTCAAAATGACAGCTGAAAGAGGGAATTTGACGTTTTTTCGCTAATATCTTCTAGATCAGGTTCTGCTGTATGGAACTGGTTCGGAAATGTGACTTCATTTTGTATTGCTCATGTTAAGATATAATTGGAGCAATGAATATATGTCACTCGTATGATCCAAGTCCCTCCCGCGATCCCTCAATAATTCGATTATACATAACTCGGTATGAAATTTAACCAAATATCACAGTTATGAATCTAGTCATATTTTAACAAGAATTGGACAGAACTTTGCAAATTATGACATACAATTACTTATGAATTTTTGCGCTTAAGTGCAAATATTTTACGTTTAATCACAAATCATTTGCGCTTAAGCCTGCAAATAGCGTGTCTGTCATTTGCAGAATGAGGTCCACAGAGGGTGAATTTAGTGATGCTACCCTGCATAGCGGGCTAGCATAACTAAATTCACCCTCTGGGGACCTCATTCTGATTAGGCCTCATTTTCTGGGAAGTAACTATGGTATCAAATTAACATTGTTTTTAGTTACGTTTTCCCATCTGGGAAGTTTCTATATCCCCTAATTTGCAGAAGATAAAATCCATAATCGAGGCTCCAAATGGGTGAACATCACCAACTTCAACTGGGGAACTTCAATCTTATCCTAGGACTGCCATAGCAGTTGAGGGCCCTAAGCAGAATGAGGCCCCCAGAGGGTAAATTAAGTGATGCTAGCCCACTATGCGGTGTAGCGTCACTAAATTCACCCTCTGGGGACCTCATTCTACAAATGACAGACACGCTATTTGCAGGCTTGCACTCAAGTCTATATACCTGTAGGCCCATCATACAAGGGACGCAATCCCCAGTGATCCCTAGATACCAGTACCTTTTATGACCATGGAAATGGTATATATCTGTACAGGATATGTCTCTTTTATAAAATGTAATAGATCTCTGGGATGGAGGCACAAATTCTTAGGGACAGGGATGCTGATAATATGAAAATATGTTGTTCCCCTATTTCTATTCAATAAGTACATGTACACCACGAGGGAAGCAAGCCACCAGTAACCCCTAATTCCCCTTCTATGACCATGGAAATGGTATATATTTGTGCAGGAGATGTCCCTTTAATAAAATATACTAGAGCTTTGGGAATGAGGCGCCAATTTTTGGGACACCAGAGACAGAGATGCTTTTGACTTTTCAACTTTCGAGTCTGTATGGGCTACTACTAAGGGCCCATAATAATATACTATGAGATGGACTCCATCATTCACAATCATAGGGAAGTAAAGGAGTGTTAGGTATTTGCGCTTAAGCGCAAAGCATTTACACTTAAGCGCAAATGATTTTCACTTAAGCGCAAACAAATTGATAGACACATATTTGTGCTTAAGCGCAAATGACATTCGCTTAAGCCCAACTGATTTATGTTTAAGCTTAATATTTGTGCTTGAGCGCAAATAAATAATAAATGTGAAAAGGGCCTCCCATAGTAAGAGGGGACTCTAAATTTCTTGAACATTGAAATTCCCTTTGTTTGAGAATTTGTACATGTTTATATTGAATATTCTCAGTAAATAATTATTCTGTGTGTTTCAAAAGAAATCAGAATAAATTGTTATTGTTTTTAAGTATTGGTTATAGATAACAGTTAATTAGATTGACTCCCCTCTTCCAAGATGCATCATTACTGTGGAAAACCGATCGCCCAAGCGATTCACCCAGGTCTGTTGGATGGCTCAAACGACTTTTCCTACTATGGCCAGTTTGTACCCTTGATTTGAATGACACATTTAATTGTTTCGTACCATGTTTTTGGTCATTTCACACCATATATTGTTATGTTTCATTGATTCCAAAAAATGATGAATGGTCATTCGTACATGTGAAAAATTATGTTAATCGTGTTAACTTAATGAGAGTGAACATGATCATGATTTAACGTTCGTGATGATGACAACCCGACATTTACATGTTAACATATTTCTTTCTTTTTTTTTCGAAACAAAATGAACCAATTGAAATTGTCGCGACAAAGTTAAAGATGCATAATCCGAATTAACGCTTGAATATTACTATTTCCTTGGCTTCGGGGTAAAACATATGTGATTTAAGTTGAGGAACCCACCCATCAAAGCTGAGAATGATCAGATATCGATTTTTGAAATCTATTATTTTTCACCATCGATAATTTCTAGTGGCCCAATAAAAAGTCGAAAGAGGACGGATGAAGATGGATAACTCAAAAAGCAAGTGGCTTTTGTTGTGTCAGATATTTGACAAACCCGCAAAATTTCATTGAACAAAATATTGATAAATAACAGGTTTTGGGCAATTGTATACGATATTTGACTGGTTAGCATTATTTTTGGGGCATTAATCGATTCTGGTAAACGAAGTGGCATTTCAAAAAATGGTGTTGTCGTTGTTGTTGTTGAAATATGATGATATGGGAACCATCGAATAGGACTGAGTACCTTTAATGTCATTTAAAAAAATAATAATACCGGTATACTCAAAGGTACGAATTGTCGAAATGATACAGGAACTGGTATGAAATGTCCAGAACCCTGGTGCGAAACATCTTCATGTCAAACTTCCATGGTATGAAATGCCAGCAGCCTATTCATCCATTGCACATTATCATTTATTTCCAATGGGCATGGATACAAGTCTCCCATTGGGGAGGGGGTCCACCTTGATACATGTATGTTCCGACAGCACCCCCTTGGAAGGAAGTTTCCTACAGATGGCTACAGGGTAAATGTATATCGGTCCAAAATTTGTTCGAAAATTATTAATTAGATATGACATTTTTGCACGATATGGCTTGTTATCAAACTCCATTTGTACTTAGCTGAATATCACTTCAATTTGCCCTAAATCGAGTAATATCATTTTACGACATCACTAATTAAGAGTAATACATGTATGATTTTATGACATCACGATCTGAGTAATACACGGTATGGCTTTGACATGGTGTAATTCTATTTCACTATTAGAATAGGCATAGATACCAATTTTTTGTGATGTCACTCATTAGAAAAAGTTGTCAATATTACACTGTTACTAAGAGGCGGACTACCGTAATTAATAGATACATGTAGGGTATTACTTGGTTGGTTTGATATTATAGGCCTGATTTCAGTCCTCAGTAGCCTCATATCAGCCTTCGTCGTCAGGCTGATTGTGATATGAGGTTACCTCAGGGTGATATAGGGCCTAATATCAAACCAACGATGTTGGCGCTGCTAGTCTACAGGGTCACTGTCTTGTTGTTCCCCTTGCCGAGGAGATATAAATGGGTACAGGACGTTTTGTATCATCTTAAGTCGTTTCGTACCATATCTTTGGTAGTTTCGTACCATATTTTTGGTAGTTTCATACCTTATTGTTTGGTCGTTTCGTACCATGTAGGAAATCAATTGGTCATTTCGTACCATGTTACTACATATATGTCACACCATATGGAATCAAATAAATGATTTTCTACAAAGTACGAAATAAAAAAAAGTAACCAAACAATCCGGTACCCTACCGGTATGTAAAACCAAAAAATATGGTATGAATTACTATGGAACGACCATGGTTATGGTATCAAATACTGAAATAATGAAGAAGTCACTGCAGTTGTATATATCATTTATGTGGTCACAATATATGCATGTATAATGCAACCTGTAAGTTGACATGACCTCTGTTCTAGTTGGCTTATGATTGAGTTCTGAAGTGCTCTTCGCACTGTCATGTTTACTTGATCAATACTCCAGCAATGTTCAGAATCCTATTCCACGACGCTCGTATGAAACGTCTAGAAAATAGAATCCATATTTAATAAATCCTTCAGACATTCAATATTACCGATCGCCTGAATCAACATCTGACTGTTTGAAGCGGTTCCACTCAATGGTTGTTTTCAGAAGAAGTCGTCGCAATGTACAGTGCTAGTACGCACTACACAATAGATCGAACGATTATCTTACGGTGTTAGAGATGTTGTTGTTGTTATTGTTGACATAATCATATTCATACTGCTGTTGTTAGTACTTGTCGAACACATCCTAAGTTCTCCACCGGATTTTGACAGACAATCCCTGCATCTGGATCTGGATGGTGTACGGCGTATGACCCTCGCGGGTGTGTAGAACGCCGAGAGAGAGAGAATTAAATTCTTTGCGGGACTTTTGAGTTGCCCGCTGCTGTTCTATTTTGAATTTCGCATGCGTCCATCTAGTTTAGAGTGTTCCACTGAATAATTGTCCGTGGGAAGAATGAATTTGAGTATTCAGCAGAGTTTGTCACCAGTGGCTCTCACCGGTAGGACAGTGAATTATTACATTCCTGTTTTGAGACTATATTTGTGGCACTGATATCTGCAAATTTCTTGGCTCGGATTTTTCTGCCCACCTTTTTTGGTTTAATTAAGCACTGAGTGTTTACAGCCGACACCTGCCCCTTATCCATCTTGTGAAAGAGCTCCAGCCTCTGGTCTTTCCTTCTTTCTTCGAGTGGTCTTATCTCGCAGTCATTCATCAGTTTGGCCATGTCCTTCGATTGGTAATTGCCGGTCATGAGCCGTACAGCTCCTCTCTGTATTCTCTCCAGGGCGTCGATGTTCTGCTGCTGGTGAGGATCCCACATGACGGCTGCGTATTCCAGCGACGATCTTACGAGTGTCTCATACGCTACGCATTTACTCTTGAATGGTGCCTTCCTAAGGTTTCTTCTGATGAATCCGAGCGTGCTGTTAGCCTTCTTCGTGATCTTGTCTATGTGTGGCAACCATTTCATATCGTTTGAGAGCATGACTCCAAGATATGGTGATTGAGTGACGCTTTGTATGATCTGGTTTCTGAGCTGGTACATGTATGTCAGTTGGGAACAGTGATAATCACAGTAATACTGACAGTGAATGAGTTACAGATACTGACAGTCATACATCAAGTGATCAACATCAACATGTTGTGCATCAACATCAACATCATTCAGATCTTCTGGGTCAATAATAATGACAATATTAAAAACAAGCTCTCAATTGGATCTTCGGTATCTGCTACAGGTACAGGATATAGTTCACAGTCCGTATATCATCGCAGTTTTCATGTTCAGGGTCACTTTCTGACGCAAAAATGTTCGAGAACATGCATTTTTTTTTTTGCAGGGGGGTATCCCACGTTGACGTCACGGAATTTGCAGTTTGGTGACTCCAACAAGATTGGTGGCGCTCCTAGCGTTAATTTGAGATTGGTGGCGACCCTAGCGTTCATTGGTTTAAGAATTGATCATTGGTTTGTAAACGGAAGTTATTAATTCGAGAAATGATCATTGGTTTGTAAACGGATGTTAATAATCTTCAATTATTATTCATTGGTTTGACCGGAAATAGTAGATTTGTCTCTTATTGAATCCAGGAACGGCTATTGGTTTTGAAATAGATTCTATTGATTAAGAAAATATATCTATTAAAACGGAATTGTCTCTTATTGAATCCAAGAACGACTATTAGTTTGAAAATGGAGACTATTGGTTTGAAATATCTATATTGTTTAAGAAAATATGGCCATTGAAACGGAATGTACGTTTATTGAATATGCGCGAATCTTACTAATTGTGTGTTATTAGATATTAGTTGAACAGTGAACGCTATTAAATTAAAATAGAACATTAATTTTGCATCGGTCAACATTGATTATGAATCTTTATCTATTAAAACGGAACTGTCTCTTATTGAATCCAAGAACGATTATTGGTTTGAAAATAGAGACTATTTGGTTTGAATCTATATCTATTGGAACGGAATTGTCTCTTCTAGAATCCAAGAACGACCATTGGTTTGAAAATGGAGACTATTTGGTTTGAATCTATATCTATTGAAACGGAATTGTCTCTTATAGAATCCAAGAACGACCATTGGTTTGAAAATGGAGACTATTTGGTTTGAATCTATATCTATTGAAACGGAATTGTCTCTTATAGAATCAAAGAACGACCATTGGTTTAAAAATGGAGACTATTGTTTTTACAAGCCACCATTAACTTTTATTTCATGTAATTTCCGACCGAATGGCTGCCCATACATCTTCGCATTCTAAACTCCTCGACCTTTGACCTTTGACATACGACACCTATTACCGAACGTAACGGTAATGGTAATGACAATGCATTGCTTATTAAAGTAATGGTGAGGAAATGTTCAAATAATAAGTTCAACAAACACGATCTATGGCCGGGTAAAACTTGAAGCGAGCCGGCGTTGTGGTGATACGATATTTATATTCCCGATGATATTCTTCTGATCCAATGAATGTCGCTAATATAACAATAGGTTACTCGGGTAAAGGTCTGCTTAAGGGTTTGTGGACCCAATTTTTCAAAAATAATTTAGAGTCCAAATAAAGGATTCTGTTCATATATATAAGTAAACACATAAACCATGCCAATTGATGCAACATTTTAAGAGTATACTTCATGGTGGATTATGTTAGAAATACAAAATGTGAACTTTATTGAGATTTAAAAAAAATAAAATTTACAGGCAATGGTCCAAGGAAAACAAAGTCCATATCTAAGAATCAATTATGGGAATATGTACTGAACACTGTGATGAATGATGTACTACAAAAGAAATATTATATTTCTTGAGCATTCTTTGAAAAAATTACTTTGAACCAGTTGTTGACAAATGATATATACTTGCTTAAACGTTGGCTGTGTGGATGCCGTGGATGCCAACAGGCATGGGTTAGCAGATGCCATTGTAACCGCTGTGGACTCTGTTGACAATAGGATGCTAATCCCCAATCAAACCCTACCATACCACCACACTATTTCTAGTATGTATGTCACCACTCACTCATAGGATAATCACTGATGTGGAAGTTGACATTGGTGAAAGCCATTCAGACTGGACTGGACATAAGCCATGGACAACGTGACCCATAAACTTCTGGCTCTTTGTCAACCATATTGTGAAGTTAGTATATCATGTGTCAACAACCGGTTCAAAGTAATTTTTTCAAAGTACGCTCAAGAAATATAATATTATTTTTGTAGTACATCATTCATCACAGTGTTCAGTACATATTCCCATATTTGATTCTTAGATATGGACTTTGTTTTTCTTGGACCATTGCCTGTAATTTTTATTTTTTTAAATCTCAATAAAGTTCACATTTTGTATTTCTAACTTAATCCACCATCATGGCACCATGAAGTATACGCTCAAAATGTTGCATCAATGGACATGAATATACACTAATATACATGAACAGAATCCTTTATTTGGACTCTATCGAATTTTGGAAAAATTGGGTCCACAAAGCCCTTAAGTGGAAACGAATCAGAAAGTGCATCCAAACAATATGATAATGATAGCAAAGCGTTGAATCGTATCCTATCGTTTAGCCACTTGACGTATTAATTCGGATAACGATAAAGCGATATCCAGATGC
This sequence comes from Siphonodentalium dalli, assembly GCA_032622095.1. Taxonomy (NCBI): domain Eukaryota; kingdom Metazoa; phylum Mollusca; class Scaphopoda; order Gadilida; family Siphonodentaliidae; genus Siphonodentalium; species Siphonodentalium dalli. The sequence goes on from CP136063.1 coordinate 198,138,215, forward strand.
AAGACGATTGACAGCGTATGCGCGATATAGGTCTAGATATATATTGAAAAGTTCTTGATCTGTATAACGATAAAGGGATATCCAGATAGAAAGACGATGAACGGCGTATGCGTGCAATCTTTCTATATATACTATATATCTGACTCTGTCACCGACAGGGTACTAG